>OX578133.1:140113312-141313312 GCA_951213105.1 Amaurobius ferox | reverse complement strand
CATTTACACCTTTAAAGATATCGTCAAAAGTGCTAATCCTCGATCTTTATTAAATCTCGGCACTTCTTTAAATCTTCCGGCGCTTCATTAAATCTCGACAAAGCCGATATAACGGAAGTTCTGCACTGTGATGATGATACATACGCCAATCGTAAATAAATTGAGTGATGGCGTAATTCGCGATATGATATTAAATAAAAAAAGATTAAAGTAGCCACGATAAATGCGGAGAAGAAAAAATACCCATTGATAATCTTATGCAAACAATCGATCATGCTATTAAAGGTCTTGGACAAAGAAGCTTTATAAAACCGAGCAGAAATAATGTCCATCTACAGGATAAAGAAAACTGCTTTCCCATAAACCAAAACTAATGAAATAACAAATGTTAATTCAAATATTTAAACGAAATGATAAAATGTGATTTTATCATTTTCGTTCCGTTCACACATTCTAAATTATTAATGTGAAAGCCCCAGGCCGTCCGGCTCGTCCAGAGGACTTAGAGCAACAGGATGGACGACCGGTAAATTATTAATGTGTATTTTTTTTTTTCTTAGAAATTTCTTTTGCCCTATTTTTTTAAATTAAATATGTTTTAATTGATTAACTTAACTTTAGCCATTATTTTTACTAAAAATAGTGCTTTATAGCATATTTAGTTAATATTAAATCGGAATTTTATTCAAATTCTATAATCCGGAAAAATCGATAATCCGGAATCGGCAAAGTCCGGACGAGTCCGGATTTTCGAGGTTGTACTGTATATATATATATATATATATATATATACATACATACATACATATACTATATAAAGGGTGTTGCCTTGAAGTGGTGACAAACACAGAGGGGTGATATTAGACATCAAGAGGAACAAAAATTGTCATAGAACATGGTATTGCAAACCAGTGAAAATCACAAAAATACTTATGAAGGGTGTGACGTCGAGTGGGACAAAAAGGCCAATAATAAGTAGAAAAACCATTTACTTGACAGCATGATTACAATGTAGCCTGTATTGTACAAAATAAAGTATAATAATAAGTACAAAATAAGTACAAAAAAGTAAAATAAATAAGTACAAAAAAACATTTAATTGACAAAATGATTACAGGAGTTGTTCGAAGTTGCGGCTGTAAAGGTCATTGTACAGCCAACAGCAGCAGAGTAACGATTGTCAGACGCTCTCAAAAATACCGGGTATGCTGGCAATGCCTGCCGCAGTGACGATGATCCGTGCTAGAAGATTCTCCAGTGTCTCCACAGGCGTCTGCTACACGAGTGATTTAAGGTATCCCCAAAAGAAGAAGTCCAAGAGATTGAGGTCTGGGGAGCGTGGAGGCCAAGCAACAAGTCTGGTGGGTCCAATCCACCTCTTGGAATATGTAGCATGGAGGTGGTTATGTATCACAATGGAAAAATGTACTGGTGCACCATCATGCACGAACCACATGTTCTGCCTCACTGTGACCGATACACCCTGTAGTAAATCTGGGAGGGAGGGCTGCGGGAAAACAAGGTACGTTGCGCCATTGAGGCTTTTGGGCAGAAGGTATGGTCCCAACAGATTATCTCCGGGGATCCCTGCCCAGATGTTGACACTGAACTTCTGTTGAACTTTCGAGAGGACAGTGGTGTGTGTTGGATTATTAGTGATGAAAAATTTTAATTTAAGGATAAGCAGAGCAGTAGTAGCATTTGATGTAAAATGGTCAAATGAAACTTTGCAGCAGTAACAACTTTAAAGACAGTGGAAAAACCAAACTAGCTGTATATGCAGAGGTGATTAAATGTTCGTAGAAAAAGCAATTCAGATTTAAAGACAAATCACTTTATTGTGATATAAATCCATTGTATAAATTGCACAATCTTCAGTAACTATATCACGACGTCAACAATATTTACAATTTCAGCTCTCAAGCTCAAGGAAAAAGGTTTCAGTATAGTTCCTAACTAGACACATTTTTGGTACAGCAAAACATTGAAAACACACAGGTAAGTAAAAGATACATTTTAACTTACGTAAACTTCATGCATTTCAGAATGCCATTATATACTGGTCACACATTACGGCGAATTCATTAAACTTTCATATTCACGTTTTTCAGAGTCCACTATGCAGAAAACATGGCTTCTCAAACAGAGAACCATTAAAGCACAAGATCTACAATACAAAAGATCAAACTTCCCCATCAACGTTCTACTTATCAATGCATTCAAACTAAACAGTCTAATAGACTCCAATGTAAATTTCACAACAGGTCTCTCGAGACCTCCACAGGTAACAACCTTCACAAGGTCTGACAGTCAAGTCCATCGGGTCTACCGGGTATCAATCTGCTGGAACTAAAAAATGTGTCTAGTTTATATATCCTGTGATGGGTGCATTCTGGAACATAACTGTTGCCGGCAACGTCCTCTGGATATGCAAATCAGGATGTGTGTGCAATGAGAAGGTGATTTGCATGATAAGCCCAGTTTGTTCACATCATGATTCGTTCACAAGAACGGAAAAAACATTAAGGATAATGAAATCACGTTCACGGGAAACAAGAATCGTGATGTAAACAAAACCTAGTTTCCAACAATCGGTCCCCTCATGCAGAACACCAAGTCTTGACGCACATGCAATCATACAAAGAATTTACTCTAAGGATCAGGACATAAAAAAAATGTCAGGGTCCTCAGTATCCTACAAAACATAATGTATGAAGACAAAATTTAATACATTATAAATTTAGAGTAAAACACTTATAACATTCTAAAAAGTGAACAGCTTTTGTCAATTTCTCAAACTGGCAAATACTTAACAAGCACACTTATCCACTATTCTAATATAGATCATAAGCGTTCTTCAAGGTACATGATTAGAGACAACATAGTAATAAAAACTTTAAGAAACTGAGTATCATCATACTATTGCATTTCTTAAGTACTAGCTCTTACTATAGAAATTTATTTCTTTACATCATTGAAAAAATTATATAGAAACATTAAGTCTTAATATTTAAAAATTTAAGTATAAATGTCAAGATTTAAGCTCTAGAAAATTTAAGCATAATCATTAAATTCAATATTTACATTTAAAAATTTTCGTATAAACATCAAATTAAAGATAGAAAATTTAAGTATAACCATTAAATTCAATATTTAAGTTTAAAAATTCAAATATAAACATCAAATTCAAGTTAAAAATTTAAGTTTTATTATTTCAGCCCAAGACTAGTATACACAATTAATGCCAATAACAATGGCAAAGATAATAAAAGAAATACAGAAGGTAAACATTCAGATGAAATAAGCACAGATTAAAAATTTTATGATTCATCTGGCTTTATATCAATGATGTATAACCCAGTGTATAACTACAAAGATCAAACACACATTTTATTCACATAAGCAAAGTTGCATTATGCGGGTAATCAAAAATGGATATATATTTTTTTTTAAGTGTAATGTGAGAAAAGTAAAAGTTCATTGCCACATCTATATATATACTCAAGATACATTCATTTGTATCAATGAGAGAGGAGTAAATAATAAGATACCCTAACCATATTTTGAAAAATGTGTAAAAAATTTCAAAGAAAAATTTCTTTTATTTAGAAAGTTGAATTTATATTTTGAAAATTCCATTACAAAATTTTAAGACCTTTAGTCATTGGCTTTGTGAAGTAATCTGTTACATTATCTTAATATTAACAAAGTTAATTTTAAAAGACTCATTTACAACTAAGTTTCTTAAAAAGTGATACTTAATATCTATATGCTTAGTTCAACTATTTTGAATTGGGGAATTTGAAAAATTTATTGTAGCTTGGTTGTCACAAAAAAATATACTATTATTTTTGTTAAAATTTAACCCTAGCTTTTTACTTTCCTCAATAATGTTTTGCATCCAAATCATTTCTTTAGTGGCCTCTGCTAATGAAACATATTCAGCTTCCATCGTTGACAGACTAACACACTTGTGCTTAAATGTACGCCAAGAAATTGGTATTTTGTCTATCAGAAACAACATACTCCCAAGTGACACTCTGTCATCTCTATTGGCTGCAAAATCTGAGTCTGAGTAGCAGTTTAAACTTAAATCACAAACATTTGACAAATTTAACATATACTCCTTCGTCTTTTCAACATATCCCAACAATTTTAATAATGCATCCTAATGCTTTATCCTTGAATTCTCTTGAAATTGAGACAGAATATTAACAGAGTAACATATATCTGGTCTAGGACAGATAGGCTAAACATCCAATCAAGCTTCTGTATGGGAAGCCCTGCATTTGCACTAACTCACCTTCATTCATTGGGCAATCAATCGTGCTCAAAATGCTTCCCTTTGCAATAGGAAGTGAGGAAATGGGGTATTTGAACTTCTTGAACATTTGACAAACTTTGTCAATGTAATGACCTTGATGTATATGAAATTTGTTCTCAATCTCCTTAAATTCCACACCTAAAAGTCTTTTAACTTTTCCTAGTACCTTGATATCAAACTCTTTACTCAATAATGAAACAGCATGATCAATATCCTTTTGATGTTCTGAAAACAAAACTATGTCATCCACATAAACCAGCATTAATACTTTATTATGGTATACATAGGCACAGTTGCACCATTTAAATTAAAAAGAGTTTAATTTTTTCAAAGTGTTGTCAAGCTCGGTATACCACTCCCTTCCGATTTGATGAAGGCCATATATTGCCTTTTTTAGCAAACAGACATATTGTGGCTGGTTTGGATCGACATATCCAAGTGGCTGTTTCATAAAAATTTTTGCATTTAATTTCGCATAAAGGTATGCAGACTTAATGTCTAGCTGAAAATGTTTCCAGTTAAGCATGCAAACGAATATGAAGAAGAAAGCTCTGACAAAATAAAATTAATAACAGTGCTAAAAACTTCATCATATCAGTTCCCCTTTTCCTGGGTATATCCTTGAGCTACTAAGTGAGCTTTGAATCTTTTGACTTCCCCCTTTTCATCTTTATTAATGGTGTAGACCCATCTACATCCAATTATTTTTTGTGAGGTGGGCGCTGGCACTAAGTCCCAGATGCCCTTCTCTTGCATTGTAGCTATTTCATCATTCATGGCTTCGTGCCATTTTTCGAACTGGGGAGATTCAATTGCCGATTTATAGCTCTTGGGTATCAAGATCTCAACATTGCTTGCTTCCGGTTTTCCCTTGATATCACTTACCCTATTTTTCTCTCTAAAATGAAACAGTCGCTGGTCATAATGAATATTAGCTTTCGCACAATATTTTCTGACATCATTATGAGATCTCAGCCTTCTATTATCACCTTTTACTGAGAGCAGTGCTTGAAATTAGTGGGCGCTAGTCGCATTTTGCGATCGAATTTATCTAATTTGTGACTACAGATTACTCCACATGCACACTAAAATGTGCCCAGCTTTTCATCACTTCTTTTTTTTTTTAATTTAAAAAATTATCAAACTCATTAATACCCACAAAAACAGAAGTTACTTGAAAAAAAAATGAACTCCCGTTTCCTCCTCCCCCCCCCCCCCCCCCCCCGGCGACCAGATTGCTACTGTATATCTCCACGTATGCACATCGACTGGGCACACGGCACACATAAGAGTTCACCCCCTTCCTCTCCAAGGCCATCTGTTTCCTCTCCAAACGCTGCATTGCGTGGAATGTCGCTTTATTACGTCACGTGACACTGGAGAAAGCGAAAATGCACGCGATGTTTGGCCAGAAAAGGAAAATCAGTGATTTCTTTCTCAAAAATACGGCGATCAAACCTAGTCAGACCGTAGATAAAGAGAGTGGCAACAACGGTGAAAATCAAGAAACATGTGAACCAAAGAAGATTAAAATACCCAGTGTCAGTGAACACACTTTAAGCAAATGGAAAGACAGATACCCTTGGTTGGTAGTGGAAAATTCTGAATCATCTAAAAAATTGTTTTGCAGTGTTTGCAAGAACCATGCATTGCAAGGCCTAACGAGTTTTAGTGCTGGATGCACCACACTGAAAAGTGAGACTTTGGAAAAACACAACAAAAGCAAAGTTCATACTGATGCTTATTTTGCAGAATGAGCCAGGGCAAATAAAGGTGAAAGTCCTATAATTGTTAGCTTTGCATCCATGTCAGATACTATCAAAGATAAAATGATAAAATTATTTAATATAGCATACATGGTAGGGCATGGTAACTTTCCTTTTTCTAATTTTGCAATGTTTTGTTTGTGCCAGAAGATGAATAGAGTAAATTTTAAATCGCTCCGTCCTTTGGGCCATGGCAGTTTTGGAATGCCACCGTCCCGAAAGGGTTAACTTGGAAATCTTTAAATACTCTAAAAACATCTGACTTTTGTTTCATAAAATAAACAAACACCTTCCGGCTAAAGTCATCAGTTATCGTCTAAAAGTATTTGTTTCTGCCCAAAGAAGCTGTGGGTAAGGGACCACACACATCCATATGAAGTAATTGCAAAGGTTTAGGGGACCTTATCCTACCTATTGGCTTAAATGAAATTCTCTTAGACTTTGCTAATTTTCAATGAGTACAATTAATTTTTGTATATTTTAGTCTAGGGAGTCCACTAGCCACGGAAACTTTACTGGTCTGATATAAATAATCAGAGTTAATATGGTAATATCTCTGATTATTTATATTATTATGGTAATATCTCTGATTATTATCTTGCTATAATTCAGTTTTATTTAAAATTTCTACAACCGAACTTTTTGGTGTAACACCAACTTCCCTTTTTGACATTGACTTTCTATCAGATTTGTCTTTAATTTTATTTACACTAGGTAAAATCTCCATTTTGTTTAGACTAGTTTTCTCATTTAAGTTTTTTTTTATCTTTCCTAGATTTTTTTCCCTATCCTGATCCTTTCTATCTATTTAACAGTCTTCGACATTACTATTTCCATTCTGAGTTACGTATTGTGGTTTCAGAAAATATAAGTCATCTTTTCTTTTGGCATAGAAAAATTTTTCCCCCTCAGGATTGTTAAACCACAATACCCCGTTAACCCCTTTAAAAGTATACCCCTATTCCTCTGAAACAGATGCAGCTAACAAGTTTCACCTTAACTTTGGTGAAAACATAACATCAGATAGTACTATGTCACTTTTCTTGTTCTTAAACTGAACAAACATGTTAACCGTACTGATATCCTCAAATGGGCTCTCGACGTCACCCACTGCTAGTGACATAGAAGTACCTTTGCATTCCTTAAATTTTGAAAACATTTTAATGTTATTGCAAAAGTGCCGCGTAGCAGCAGTGTCAATTACTTAGCTGAGTTTATTGCTAGGATCTTGTACAGCATTTGCTTCTAATCTAACAGAAGAATGCACTTCAATTATATTATTAGAGCTAGTCTTAAGTTTAGGGCAGTTTGTTTTTAGGTGACCTTCTTTTCTACAAAAATAACACGGTCCTATGACCTTCTTAACTGGTTTTCCAGTTTTACATACATTGCTGTTTTTACATTTTAGATTAGCATTATATTTACATTGAGATAAAAATACAGTTGAATTTTTACTTACATGGTTCCGGTCACTCCGAAGTTGCTGAATCCGGCCTTCCTCCTCTGACAGCTTCCGTTGAATTTTGTCCAACATAAAGTCTTTATTGTTCCAGCAATAAATTTGCTGTATTATACTCTGGAAATCATCGGAGAGGTATCTAATGGCCTGGAATGCCGCATAGACATCTTCCACTGGGTGATGAACGTCCTTCAGTTTGGCAACCGCTTTCTTTAATCTTGTGCAAAAAATGTCCACAGGTTCATCTGGCTCTGGATGCAGATTGAAGAATTCTTCGAGCAAGCGCATTAGGTTGGCTTGAGTCTGTGCTTAGAAATGTGCTTTTAGCTTATCCCACACATCCGCTGGATCATCGGCGATGTCAATCGGCTCTCTAGTCCGATGACACATTCTGGAACAAGATAGCTAATGCACTCTCCCTTCTGCGCACATGCTCTTTGTAGTCACGCCGTGACTTCTTTTCTTCTACTGGTAACTCTGTTCGGTCCACGTACCTGAAGCAGCCCTCTCCTTTTAAAGCGTACGAAATTTCGTTCCTCCATACTACATAATTGTCTCGTGATAAAGCTACAATTTTGTTTGCCTCCAATGCAAGAAAGTCTATTTGAAAGGAACTGAACAATCCACGTTGTTTACGTTTCTCCCGTCATGTAAATGGTGCCATCGCTTCCCCCGTCGATAGGATTCACAGCAATTTTTTCGGAACACAGTTACTTCTCACAGTATAACAAGGCCTTTAACATTGTTATGGGGGGGAGGGCCCATAACCTCTGTTGGATTATTAGTGATGAAAAATTTTAATTTAAAGATAAGCAGAGCAGTAGTAGCATTTGATGTAAAATGGTCAAATGAAACTTTGCAACAGTAACAACTTTAAAGACAGTGGAAAAACCAAACTAGCTGTATATGCAGAGGTGATTAAATGTTTGTAGAAAAAGCAATTCAAATTTAAAGACAAATCACTTTATTGTGATATGAATCCATTGTATAAGTTACACAATCTTCAGTAACTGTATCACAAAGTCAACAATATTTACACGTTGAGCTCTCAAGCTCAAGGAAAAAGGTTTCAGTATCAGTGGTGTAGTCGCAAAAAAAAGGTGGGGGTACGCTCTTTTTTTGAAAAATTTTAGCCAGTACTGTATAATTTCTGTAATTGACATAGGGCTGGGAAGTATCGTGATACAAGTATCACCCACATAAAATGTCTTGAGTAACGACCCTAGTCTCTAAATGTATCGTGGATTTTGTATTTTAGATATTTTTTCAATTGTATCCAGTTTTTTTTTTTTCTTTTTTTTTCCAACTCAAATTCTTAACATGTTGATAAAATCAAAAGAATAATAATTATTCTAATTTTATTTCGTTATTTATTAAAAGCCAAAAATTGTGCTCCAAAGCATATGATTCTCAGCTCAAGAAAGAAAAATGAATTAAGATTCTTGCATTTTGAAATGAAATTATCTCAAAGAACTTTCCATAGAGATACTTTTTCATAAATTCCTTTATCCTTTTCAACTCTTCTTAATTGTGTCTCTGTTGCCATTCTGTGATTCTGAGAATTCCAAACTTTTATATACAGTTGAGATTGCCATCTAGTAATTGGCGGGCCGTTTATGTGGATCATTAGTAGATTTGAAATAAAACTAATTAAGAGGCTTGAACGTTCATCCGAAGCAATGATGTTCATCTGGCTAAATGAGCGTTCACACTCAGCTGTCCCAGGTGGAATAGTGTCGATGCACACTTTTAAGGGCAAGATATCAAGAGGTAACATCTCTCTATTATCAATATATTCTCTCATCACATTGTAATTGTAGGATGGTCAAGATTAAAACGGGAGCATAACACGTTTTATTTCTTTCTCCCCATGACGAATGTCCAGATTTGTTAGCCATGTGCTGGTATCGAGGATTGTTAAATCGGATAATAAGACCACTTCGGTTGGTTCATTTATCAATCGTTCGTTCAAATTCTCTACGAGGCTTTGTAGGAACTGGCCAGAGTTGATAATTGCAAGTTTTGGATAGCTTGTCAATTCAATGTTTTCAAAAACTCCTTTTTCAGCTTTTAAGGCGATTTCATATTTATCCCCTACTAAAGTTTTGAAAGATTCTAAAACCCGAATTGTTCATTTTATTAAAGTGTTTGCCTTCAAACGGGTTATATTTCATGCCTGTAATTGTAGAGACAAATTCGATAATTCACTTAGAGTATCAATCATAAGGCTTAAATTTCTTAAAAATTCCGAGCTGCCAAGGTGTCGGGCAAGCCCTTTAAATTTTGCCCGCTCAACGGAATTTCGATTGATATCCAATGAAGCTTGAACAAAATGGGCGTATAATGAACTATATGAATCCCAGACAGCCCGCACAGTTTTAAAACTGCTCGCTACCCATCTTGTGCTCAAAATGTGATCTATTTTTAACATTTGAAGGCCCAACTCTTTTGAAATACTGGATAACTGGCATTGGTTTTTCGCAAATTGACTGTACACGTTATGAATTTCTTCCATAAAGGCTTTAAAATGATTTAGAGCTCTAACACTATTGACAGCATCGCCAACTGCAAGTTCCAATCGATGATTCATGCAGTGCCAAGAAAGTATTGAAGAGTATAGTTTCCGCAACCTTGAAGCAACTTCAGATTTTTTCCCCAATATCATGCTTGCTCCATCAGAAACGAAAGAGATCCAATTTTTTTTCTAGATACTCTTCGGTAAAACCAACAGACTTCAAACATTTAAGGATAGCATTGGTTATTGTTTCTGCTGTCTGGTTTTCTAATTCAATTAAGTCAAGAAATATAAAAATTGGATCAGATTTTCTTTCGACTGATGCTCTCAGGTTTATAAACAAGTACTGTTTTGTTGCTAACTGTGGTGGATTCATCAATAAGAACAGAGAGTTTTGAATTATTTTCCACTAGGCATTTTACGATTCTTCTTCTCATTTCATTAGCAATAGTGGAAATTATTTGGTTTGTAGAGTATTGAGAGTGCAAAATTATAACCATATCCAATCCGTTAGATTTCTGCAACTACAGGAGAACTTATATCACTAAATGACCGATTCATCTTAGCGATATGGTAGGCTGTTCTAAAAATTTGTTCGGTTTCCAAATCCCCTGTAGCAACTTGTTTTTCAACAGCTTGAGGAAGAATATTCAATTTCGATGTATCGTTTAATTTACGAATTCTTGTATGAGCTTCTGAGTTCAAATGTTTGGAGTTTTTTTTCTTAGGGATGCCAAACGCTTGCTTCGGTCTGGACAATCGATTTCACTTATCAAATATTTTGCCCACTCAATTGATATCCGCATCAACTATCTACTTATGCATTAGAACTAAACAGTCTAACAGACTCCAACGTACATTTCAACAGGTCTCTCCAGACCTCCACAGGCAACAACCTTCACAAGGTGTGACGGTTAAGTCCATCGGGTCTACCGGGTCTCAATCTGCTGGAACTAAAAAATGTGTCTAGTTTATATATCCTGTGATGGGTGCATTCCGGAACACAACCGTTGCCGGCAATGCCCTCTGGAGATGCAAATCAGGATTCGTGCACGGTGAGAAGGTGATTTGCATGATAAGCCCAGTTTGTTCACATCATGATTCATTCACGAGAATGGGAAAAACCATTAAAGATAATGAAATGTTCACGGGAAACGAGAATTACGATGTAAACAAAACCTGGTTTCCAACAGTGTGGGGACGATGTCTATTTTTGCGATTTTCACCGACTAAACGTGGTTTGTGATATCATGTTCTATGGCAATTTTTGTTCCTCTTGATGTCTAATATCACCTCTCTGAATTTGTCACGACTTCAAGGCAACACCCTATATATATATATATATATATATATATAATAATAATAATAATAATAATAAAAGTTTGAAAGTTCAATGAAAGAACAGTGAGAAGCTGTTACTCGAAAATCCTAACTTTCTAACAAGCTTATAAAATAAAAGAATAAATGAGCAAATCTTCAAGCAAATGGAAAAAAATATAAATTTCGAATCATAGAGACAAAGAAAATCATCAAAAATTAAAGGTAAGGAATTGATAAAAGAAAAACAGATGAAATCTAAGCACAAACTCTATACACGTAGACAAGGTCTAAGCCTAAATCATGGATTTGTTCACTTCTTCAAAATTCTTTCTCAAGTCCAAGTGTCTTGTAGAAGCAAACACAAAAATGTATGTTTCTGAAGAAATACATAGATTATATATCTATAAACTATTTCTACTATATATATACTCAAGGCTTGAAAAATATGGTCGCCCAGTCACCACAGGTGACCAACTTTTTCACTCTGGCAAACTGAAATGCTAAAGCTAGTAACTTCTTTTTTTCATTTTTTCCACACAGAAAAAATTGTGCACACTTGTTGTTGCCATCCACCTTGCGATCCTCCTTAAATTTTGAAAATGAATGCGAGGAATGTGTAGGAGAGCTAATGGGAAGCAAATATTTCGTGGATCCACAGTGTTTCACTGGGAAGTTCCTCATCTCCCGAAATCTACCAACTCCTCTTTTCCTGGAAATTTCTAAGTTGCACCTTTTCTCCCGAAAATTTCTAAGGGGCTGCATCCAGAACTGTCACAACGCGCCAATCCATTGTCCACTAGTTACGGACAAGTTGAGGCTTGATGCTTTTTAATGATGCTTCATTTTTAGTTTATAGAGCCAAGCACACAAGGTACAAAAGTTCCAATTTTCCCGAATTTGTTATGATTTTTTTCTATGCATTGTTTCGGGACTTTGATTTTCGGTAAAATATATTCCAACTTTTTCGCTAAAAGTATTACGATATTTCCAAAGAAATCTTAACTGCTTTGGCCATGCCCTTCAAGCGTGATATTCAGCACAGGATTAAATTCTTAATCTAAGCAATAAACTTGTCATTTTCTCGGAAAACCCGTTTTTTTCATCTCCCGAAAAATATACAAATTTTTTAAAGGACTTTGATGGGATTCCAAAGACATTTTTCAATGAAATCCTTGGAATGAAAATGA
Source organism: Amaurobius ferox (assembly GCA_951213105.1). Classification (NCBI taxonomy): domain Eukaryota; kingdom Metazoa; phylum Arthropoda; class Arachnida; order Araneae; family Amaurobiidae; genus Amaurobius; species Amaurobius ferox. Next base: position 141,300,741 of record OX578133.1, on the reverse strand, counting down.
CTATTTCAGATCAAAAATTGGCCCTAACAAAAAAAATCCATCACAGCATTTTCATGGGTTTACATGTTTAATTTATTAGTTAGTAATTTATAAGACAGTTTAGTAATATAACGGACATTTTTTATTTAAACATAATCACCAGCATATTTCGTTATATTTTTAAATGTTTTCCATTTTTTCAATCTGTTTGCATCCACTGATATTTTTACATTTATTGTGCTTTTTATGCTGGATAAAACCTTTTAAACGTATTGTAAATGAAATTAAGATATTTAAGATAATGAAATTTAAACATTTTTGTTTATTTAGGCATTTAGTATTATATATATATATATATATATGAGACTCATTAGGAATGCATTTGAAGAGAAAGATCTACACAAAGTGAGCACGTCAATATGGCATTGGTCCACCTCTGGCCTTGATACAAGCTGTTACCGAACGTGGCATTGATAAGGTTGTCGGATGGTATTCTGAGGGATATCGTTCTAAATGACCTCCAATTGACGAGTTAATTCATCTACATTCTGGGATGGTTGCAGGCGATGCTCCATTTCAGCCCAAATGTGCTCAATAGGCGAGAGATCTGGGGGGATCTGACTGGCCAAGGAAGTGTGTCTTAAGCATGCAGACAATTAATAGAGAGGCGTGTCGTGTGTGGCCGGGCATTATCTTGCTGAAAAGTTAACCCAGGGTGTCACTAAAGGAATAGCAATATAATGGGTCATAGATGTCTGCAATGTACTGTTATGTTGTGATAGTGCTACAGAGGACTATCAAAGGGGTCCGACTATCAAACGAAATGGCATCCCAGACCATAACTCCCTGTTGTCTGACTGTGTGGCATGTGACAGTAAGAGTAGGATCCTGACGATGTCTGGGCTGTCTCCAAACACGTCTGCACTGGTCGTCATGACTCAGTTTGAAACGGTGCTCATCACGGAAAACAGTTCGTTCCCAATCCGAATAATTCCATATCACCAAATATTGATCAGGCCTGGCACCAATTGCTGTTGACGGTGCATACTGGTCAGTGGTAGGTGGCGTAACGGGTGCCGCAAGTATAGATTCTGCTCCGGTAGTCTTCTATTAATGGTCCGGGTGATCACTTCCGTGTTTATCACATATTGGATGGTTGATAATGACTGTGCTGTTGCAGCTGTTCTTTCGTGCTGTTGCAGCTGTTCTGACAATCGCTCTATCCACTACCTGCTTGCCACTGAAATCTGCGATTTCGGTCCTATTCCTACGAACATCGTCTAATTTCTGCATCAACAAATGGCGAACAACTCATTGGTGTGCCCAACCAGCCTCATGCAGTCCGACCGCTTGCCCTCTTTCAAACTCCTTCATATGCTCGTAGTGGTTACAAATTCACCGATGAAGCATTGTTACAAATAAGGTACGTAAATGCAATTGAAATCCACTGCACGTTTTGTTCCTGAAAGTGAGGTTCACTCCTTATATACACCACCATGATGCTCAGTTTCAATCCACTGTAGTTCTGACTATTCATTCATTGGATGCGAATTTTTGATCATTTGCATATTCAGTTGACAGGCATTTGCATGTACAGTTTCATTACTATCGGATTATTTTGCAGAGTGCGTCAATTTCTTTTGTCTTAGAGTGTATAAAGGAAATGTTTCTGAATGTAATTGCTGACTATTTGAAATTTAATATTTCTAACAGTAATTATTATTATGCATTGAGTTGTGTATTAACCTGCATTCACTTTTATTTCACTCCAATAAATAAAAATAAGAGCAGTGAAAAAATAACTTATAAAAATAAAATAAATAACAATGCAATTATTTTCAGCTTCAAAGGAAAAATTAAAAGCGATACAATAAATGAACTAAACTGCCTTAGTTTCCACCTTAGTCCACCTGCACCACCTTAATTTTCGAGTTTGATGGTTTAAAATATATATTTAATTATTTTATAGACATAATTCCACTGGTTCTTACAACTATAGCTATGTTATTCTGAAAGTTAGTCATGAAATTTTATGTAATTGAACTTCCTGTGGTTAACCTTAAAAATTTTGATGTTCTACCTCAGGGTTGTCTAACATACAGGCCATAATCTGGCCTGCCAAAGGTTAAACACTTGAGATTTGAATGATAAAATAAAATTTGTGGAAAAATAAAGTATTCAAAAATAAGAAATCCATATTCGTTAACTCAGCACTGCCCAGATTCTAGAAGAGAATGGAGAAATAAAGATCATTGAATGAAAGGAAAAGATGCAAGCTTTATGAATGGCGGTAACTGATTGAATAATTTGATATGCCTAGTAGATACCACTAAGTATATTGAATACTTAAATAGAAATTTCAAGGAAGGAATAAACTTGTCTACAAACTGTAATTGGAACTAGTGATTGTGAAAAGTTGTCCATTTTACTGCACTATCAATAATGTGTCTGAGACAATGAATCATAAAAAGTACTCTGAACTGACTGATAAACTCTGATGAATCTACAAAAAGGTTTTTGAATTTTAGGGATCATGATGGTAGATCATGACTAGTTGAAATCCAAAATGACACTAGCATATAAAGAACTTGAAAGAACTTGAACGAAAAGCATGATTTGTTAATATTTTATTTTTAAAATGTCATTTCAGATTTTTATCCAAATGTATCAAAATATGCCCTTCAATTCATTAAACTGTTGAGTAACACATACTGCTACAATGTAAGCAAAAGCAATGTTAGACCTCACATTAATTAAGTGTTTGGTCTAGAACCAAAAAGTAAAGTATAAATTGTGAAAATTTGTCATGTCTAATCTTATGATCCATTTCTAATGATTTTGCTTTTATATAAAAAAAAATTAAGGAACTCACAGTTACTGTTGGCCCACGCATTCCCTGAAAGATTTATAAGTGGCCCTTTAAGGCCCTATTTCACGACAGTAATTTGGGACAACAAACCGTTCGTAAAACAGCTTTAGAACTTTTGTGACATCACTCTACACAACGCAGAACGAACGTGATGTCACTTCACTCAACAAGTGGGGGAAGCTCTTTCTCCCTTGCATTCACTTCGTAATTTCCTCATAGGAATACCGTTTTAGAGTTCTCATACTGTAAAGAACGCTTTTAACATCCCAAAGATTCCGTTTGGATTGAATAATGGTGTTATTACACAGGGCAATTTTTATTACCGAACTTTGGCAATTCCGCCCGTCAATCATACTTTAGGCTCCTACTCTTTAACAGGTCCATTCTCTCTAATGCCGGTGATTTCATACCAGAAACTATTCTTCAGTGTGTTTTTCGTATAAGATAAATCTTTTATATCTCAAAAGTATCTGTAATTTGGTAAAAATTATTTTCTTTTTTTCCATCTGCATTTCCAGACTTCAGCAATTCCGCCCGGCAATGATACTTTAGGTCCCCATCTTTCTAAAGCTCCCCACCTCTTTAATGCCGACGATTTCATTCCAAGAAACATTCTTTAGTGTTTTTTGCGTATAATTTCAATCCTTTAAATTTTACAGATGTCTGTAATTTCGTAAAAGTTCTATTATTATTTTTCCATCTCCAGACTTTAGAAATTCCACCCGAAAATGATACCCTAGGCTCCCCCCGCTTTTCTAACTCACCTCTCCTCTTTAATGCCACTGATTTCATTCTAAGAAACAATCTTTAGTGTTTTTTGCGTTATAATTTGAATCCTTTATATTTAACAGATGTCTGTAATTTGGTAAAAGTTCTATTATTATTTTTCCATCTCCAGACTTTAGCAATTCCGCCAGGCAATGATACTTTAGATTCCCGCCTTTCTAACTTCCCCCCTCCTCATTAATGTTGCCGATTTCATTCCAAGAAACATTCTTTAGTGTTTTTTGCATATAATTTGGATCTTTTATATTTCACAGATGTCTAATTTAGTAAAAGTTCTATTATTATTTTTCCATCGCCAAACTTCAGCATTTCCACTCGGCAATGAAACTTTAAGCCCCCTCCTTTCTAACAGGTCCTTCCTGTCTGATGCCGCCAATTTCTGAAAGCATTATTTAGTGTGTGTTTTTTATATAATTTGACTCTTTTATATCCCACAAGTGTCTGTAATTTAGTCGAAGTTCTATTATTTTTCCATCTCGATATTCTAACTCATTCCAAAGCAGTCTATCAGCCATCTTGGTCACCATTAAAGTAAGAAATAAAATTACTAGAAAGCACGTCACCTGTGACGTTCGGATGTACGCACTTCTGATTGGTCGATTTTCACACAACCATTTCCTCAACAACAACATTTTAGGTTTAAACCTAAAATGTTGAGGCTAAATTTGTTGAATGATTTGCTTTGCAAACAGTTTTGCTGTCCCAAATGCTGTCGTGTAATAGGGCCTTTACACAGTACGGTTGGACAAACATGTTCTACCCAATGAGATTTAGTCTGAAAAGTCTCCTAACTGTTTGAAGTCTAATTTGAAAGATTATCTGTATTCATATATATATGGATACGAAAGTTTTTTTTTTCATTATTGTAAATAGTATATTTTGTGTTGATTGCATTGCACCTGTTGCCAATTTCTCCTTATTAGTTTAGCTTAGTGACCTGAATGGCCTTACTAGTTTCTAGGCTGCATTGTAAAAGCAACTTTGTATTCTGTGTTTATGTTGTGTTTTTGTCTCTTGTACTTGCCTGCATTGTCTTGTTTCTTATATTTATAAATTTGATTTGATTTGATATTTCTTTTGATAAAATTTTAACATTATATAAACTATATGTGTTTCTTGTGACAAATGAAAATTTTCTTGTGCTAACTGTATACACATAGATTTTGCAAACTTGTATCATGTAAAATGGAAGTTGGCAATACAATTTCTTGTGTACAGCTTCTTGAACGAACCTTTGCAACTACAAGTATCATACAATTTTTTGACTGTAACTGACCAATTAGAATGCTCGTTGCATATGATGTCATGTTTCCTTTTTACTTTCCCAGCAATGCATGGTAATGTATAGGGAAAGTTTTGGAATCATGCCCCAAATTGCAATTCGAGTTTTCGACAGATCTACACAGATGACCTTATAAAAGTGGCATGGTAACCATCATCCCACAGCAGCAGTTAATAACTATTTGGTGCTAATGAATCTTAAAGGGTGAAACTGACCAACCTATACTAGTTTCTGCACTGAGAACATGCAACCTTGAAACTCCTTTCTCACATCAACAGCCCCTTGTGACTCTGACTAATAAATCTTGATTTTAAAACAAAATGATAATAAATTTTAGTCTTGTGGTTGAATCTCATTCAAAAGCAATAAGCTTTTCAATTTATGAATTGATATAAACACAAGATTTTATTCTGATAACTGAAACCTTTTAAGCAAATATTAATGTTTTTCATAAAATCACAAATTTTAATGAATTTTTGTAAGTCTTGAGAGTAAAAATTTCTAATTTTATCTCTTTTTTGTATAAATCATAATTTTTAGCATTTTTCATAAATGTTGCAATTTTAACATTCGTTAGAAAAATTATGAATTAAAATTTTAATGACACATTACCTAAAATTACTAATTTTAAAGGTTTGTCATACACATCATGAATTTCAACCCTTTTTCATAAAAATCACAAATTTTAGAATCTTTAGTAAAAATCATGAAATGTAGCATTTTTTTGTAAAAAGCACAAGTTTTGCCGATCTTTTGTAAAAATCACAATTTTGGTGATTTTCTTTACTAGTGAATTTGAGTGGTTCTCATAAAGTTGTGAATTTTAAAGTTTTTTCTTAAAAATCACAAATTTTCATGTTTTTCTGTGAAAATTGAAAGTTTTATTGCTTTTCATAAAAATCACAATGTTTATTGTTCATCATAATTTTAGCATTCTTCATAAAAATCGCAATTTTAAATTTCTTTCATGAAAGTTGGAAGATTCGGTATTCTTTCATAAAAATCGTAAATTTAAGGAGGTGGTTTTTTTTTGGTAAACATTCCAAATTTTAATGGGTTTTTTTTTTTGCTTGGAATGAAAAAATTGTTTAATGTTTTCCAATGAACAAAACAATTTAATGTTCATATGAGTTTTATTACTTTAAATACGGAATATGTTTATACATCATTGATATTTTTCAATTATAGAGTGGAAATTGGTAAACTTTGTGTGTGTGCGTGTGCGCAGTGTAATTCTATGGAAATCATTGCATAGTTAGAATGGTGTACCTGGTACGAAGCCAAGATATCTGGTTCTGAGGGAAATTTCTGCAGAATCATTCTTGCATTTTTGCAATACAATAACTATGAGTAAAAATATATTACCCGTCAGTTTTTAATTTATTTATTTGTTGATATAGTTGAAAATATGTTTGTCATTGCATGCTCAGAGCTAAGTGTCTGTGTTCAATTCAATGTTGAGACTGTAGAAAAATATAGCATAAAGGACAACTATCAAAATTGCTGTTTAAAAGTCATCTGAAGAATTTTTTATAACCTGAAGACATTATAATTAAGGCAGTAATTTTGTTGCTGAAGAAAAAAAATAGCAAAATTCTCAGTGCATTCACGCAAAAGTTTTGATTTTTTTTTTTTGTAAAAGTAAATTTAAATTTGAGACAATAAATTACTTTTGAAATTCCAAACTTTTTTAGTCAACTTTCCAAAGATTTCCATTTTGGGGGTTGTTGTTTTTTTACTTCCTGTTTAAAAACTTTCCTTGAAACATATATTTCTCAGGATTGGCTATAGATAGTGCTTAAATGGTTACTGATAGTGATATGGATTCAGCATCAAATTACAGAAGGAGTCGGGCAAGTTTACTAAGGATTTCCACTTCTGGTTCTTTTCTATTTTCCATTCAAAAAATTTCATTGAAACATATATTATTTTAACCGATTATAGATGGAGCTTTGATGATGACCGATATGGATGCAGCATTAAATTCTAGTAGGAGTAGGATCTCACTAAGGGTCTCCACTTCTTATTCTAGAGGTGCCAGTTCTGATTAAAAAATTTACAATTTTTTTGCAGCATCTATTTCTCACATTTGGCTATAAAGTTTAAAAAATGACTGATATGGATTCAGCATAGAATTTGGGGGGGCTAGGGGTTTACGAAGACTTTCCATTTTAAGTTCTTTTTCTATTTCCCTTTTTAAAAAGTTTCTTAAAACATTTATTTTTCAATATTGGCTATAGATAGAGTTTACATGATGACTGATATGGATTTAGCATAAAGTTTTTGTAATAATTATACATTTAATGCTTTGTTTCTTTTTCCAGATAATGCTACAGTGCTCATTCAACGTAAAAGAAGAATAGCACTTACTGATATTATTCAAGCATATGCCCCTCAAGTTAATGGTAAGCAAATACCAATTTTTATTTTCAATCTTGAAATAAGATTACAAATATAGGTAAAATATTACTTGTGTTATTATATGTGTGTTGTGTAAAATTCAGTGACAAGATTGTGTTTGTACATCAGCTTAATTATCATGTGAAGTTTTATTTATTTATTAAGTTATATTGGTTTTGATAATGGCATTTAAAAAGTTATGGGTGCCATTTTTTTTTCTTTTGCTTATTTTATGATTTTTCAATATGATATGGACCATGTCAATTCAACCAAGTCAATCTACCCCTTCGTATTTTTATGAAATTTTATACAAAGTTACTTACAATAAACTTATACTACCATGCAAGTTTTTAGTTCATTCTATGTATTAGTATTTTAGCAATAAATTTTTAAAGAAATTGAGAATTCACTTTGTGCTGTTTTGTGGATTCATGAAATGAAAACCTTATGTTTGATAAAATCCATTCTTGCTCTACACCTAATTGTCAGAAACACATAATTTTTTCTGTGAATATTCTAGAATATATGCTTATTATAAAAACATGTGCATTTTGATAACATTTTAATTAAAATACTACTATTGTTTTGCCTTGAAGTTGAAAAATGTAAAAAAAAAAAAATTCTTTATTTCAGTAAAAGGAATTTTATTTTCAAGATGAGCTCCATATTTAAATTTTTTGATAAGTTTTTGCATGTTCTTTATAAAGTAACCTGTTTAACATAAAAATTTTAGAAAGATCTTTTTTTGGAAAATGTGAGAATTTTTTTTTTTTGTGTGTAAAATATAAAAAAATTATTTAGCTGCATTTTCATAAGTCAAGAGTAAAAATAATTTATCTATTTGATAAATTTATGTATAATTAACTGAATTTATTAATTTATTTATTAAAAATTAACAATTTTTATATATTATTATCAGTTTTATCATAGCTGCCAGTCCTTCCACTTTACCCAGAAAGCTTCCAATTTTTAAGCATCTTCCGATTGGAAACCAATTTCTTCCGATTTTTCGTCCAGAAACCAAAAGTCCCTACTTTTTCTGATTCCATTACAAAAAATCCTTAATATTTTAGCAGGATGCCTACAGGTTCGGAAAATCACAAAATTGGCCCGAAAATGTTGCGAATTTTGAGATCGCAGTTTTTCCGTTCTTGCATCTAGAAAATTCATTTTCTCATGATAGCACAATCTGCATTCACAAGCACTTCAGGTAAGATAACCAATGAATATTTTTGTTCCACATTTGCAATATAGTTACATTGACTAAAATTTGGTAATTATTTCACTCTACATACAAAAAAATTAATTTTCAGATGTGTTATTAATGAAATGAAGAGCTATTTTCCAACAATATCATGAAAAATGACATTTGTATGCAATTCTCTGTGTATTTCGTTTAAATGGGGAAATATTTTCCACTTAGCAATCTATTTGCATCGACTGAAATATTTATAATTATTACGTGGAGTATATATAAACTCTACTTTTCAAATATTTTATTAATGAAATAAAGATCTATTTTGTAGCAGTATCATGGAATACAGCATTTGTACTTGTTCCTCAGTATATTATCGGTGGTCATGCGAAACTCTTGAAATTTCACTGAAATATCCAGTAGACAACCTGATTTCATTCTTTGAAAATGATTAACAAATTATCTTCACTTCAAGCAAAAAAATAAACTGAATGAAACATTTAATCAAATGCTAAATGTTTACTTAACCAGATTATTTGTTTACATAAATACTGCGATTATGCAATATAGTTTGTATTTTGTTGTGTTACCATGAGTCCACTAGTAACTTTTGCCATCCATCTCCATCCGTTAATTATTGCACATTAAAAAGACTAAAATAGCTTATTTTTATATTTCAGTTAATTATTAAGGGTAATTTTTTTATTATTTTCACATAAATTGTGAGAGTGCACAATTGACATTGTATTATCTTGCTTTGTCGAGAAACCATTACCATATATCCTTCCATATAAGTTGACCCCTCTACTTTCAGAGAAAATAATTGAAAAAATTCCAAAACTCTCATATAAGTCGATCCCAAAAAGAGAAAATAAAATTTTCCATAAATTATTCAAAAAAACTTGAAAAGGAAAAAAATTACATGTATAATAATAAAATTTAATGTCCATAATAAAAACTTCACTAGAGCCCTTTAACCCTTTCGCGACGGTTGGCACGCCCACGTGCCGGCTGCGAACTTGCATTCAAGGACGTACGGCACGCACTGGTGCCGGAGAGAACTTTACCCTAAATGCCGAGTGGCACGCATTGGTGTTTCTACGTGGAACGTTTTCAAATGAATTTATTTGTCTACTAGATGGCGTTAAATGCCTGTGGAAGCAACTTAAATGTATTTTATAGATGTTTGACCTTGGCACAAGGAGAATCCAATGAATTATTTCTCCATTTGGAGCGGGGTTGGGATGGACATGGTTCTGTAAAGTAAACAGACTAGCTCACTTCTCGCAGCATAAGCAATTTTATAATTGAGTTCCGGGTCTCGTTCTGATTTTAGCTTTTATTGATTTCATTGCTGAATTAGAGGAATATAAGAGAGTATTTTTTGGGGGTGGGGGGTGGGGGAGGAGGGGGTAAAAGAATGTGCGGCAATGAAATTATTAGGTTATTTCGGATAAAAGTATGGCTGGTTTGAAATGTTTTCTTTCTGTGGAAGAATATACGCGTATGGTAAACGAACCAGACAGTAATGAAAGTGCTGCATATAGTGAATATTTGTGGATGATGAATCTGAAAATGCAATTGATTCTTCAGATTCTGAGCGTACTATTATTACAACGCCGCCAGCTTCAGTTGCTGTTTTTTCGAATGATGTTTGGACGAATTGAAAGATCTGAATTCTTTGAAGTTTCTGAACATACCTGGAATAAATCACAATATCATGCCATATAATTTAGATAAGGAACTTGATTTTTTTAGCATATTTTTGATGATGAACTAGTAGAATTTATCGTAAAAGCAACTAATGAGTTTGCAAAGAAAAAATGGGAGAAAAATCTCCTCTCTCTTTCCACATTGAAGACTCCACCTAAATGCATTTGCAACTGTGACAGGAAATGTATTTACACCTGTGACAGGAACTGAAATGTATTTTCACCCGTGACAATGTATTTACACCTGTGACAGGAAACGAATTTCGTGTGTTTCTCGCACTAGTAATTTTGACGAGCATTGTCAGAAAACCAAATCTTAAAATGTGTTTTTCTAAGAATCCAATTATCAGTACTCCTTTTTTTAATTCAGTTATGAGTCGCGATCGATTTATAGGAATATTACGTTACCCTCATTTTACTCTTCATAGTAATGCCCAAAAACTAGATAAATTGAAACCCGTGTTAGATGCATTAGTTTCAAAATTTAAATCTATATACACTCCTAGAAGAAATGTGTTCATTGATGAATCTTTGTTCTCATGGAAAGGAAGGTTGGGATTTCGTCCATATATCCCCTCGAAAAGGTCCAGATATGCAATAAAAATATATAAATTGTCAGAATCGGAATCAGGCTATAAATGGAATTTCCTTGTGTATACTGGAAAGGACACGGAATTATCAAGCACTGATGATGGGTATGGAGAACGTGTTGTGAAAACATTTCTAAATGAACTTTCAGGAAAAAGATATACTTTGTATTTGGATATATTTTTTACCTCTCCTGTACTTGCAAAGTATTTGTTGTCTAAGAATACGCATATATATGTGGTACAGTTTTAAAAAATCGGAAGGACATGCCAAAGAATAATCCATCTGTACCTAAAACATATATACACTAAAATTTTTAATATTTGGATAAAAGAAAATTTATATAAAAAATATACATCAAATAGAAAGTAAGTATTTCCTTTCTTCCTGAAAAAAGTAGAATGCTGTGTTGAACGGGTGATTTTTAGTGAATTTTTTTCTTGAGTTAGGCTTAGCGCAAAAAATTAGCCGTCTTTTGAGAAAAGTTCGGAAACAAAGCACTCCGTCCTTTGGGCCACGGCGGTTTTGGAATGCCGCCGTCCCAAAAGGGTTAAAGTCTGATTCCAAACAAGTAGGCCTATGACATATGAACTTTGTCTCCCATCCTTTTTGGGGATGTTTATACTCTTGTGACAAGCTCCAGGCATTCTTTTACTCCCAGCACACAGTGTCCTCAAAACAGGCTGGAAACCACACATCCCTGACTCTCAAGCGTTCTCAACCCACCATGCAATCAAAACAATATCTGGCTTCCACCCATTATTTGAACTGATTTTTTCGTTACCCCCAACACAGTTGTCATTAGATACTCTCTTCAATAAACAAAGCAAAAAAAAGCACTTTCAACATAAAATCCTGCATTATAGTTTTAAACAATCCGTGGTACAGAATTATTTCTGAAAAGAGCCATTTTTTGTCAAATAATGGGCCATAATCCGAGAAGCAAAAGATAAATATCGAATGAAAAGGTATGCATATTTTTTGATGACACGATAAACTGGTAGTCGGGAGCATCGGGAAAGCAGTGACTCATAGGAGCGTTTTGAAGTGCAGAGAAATTCAGAGTGCATGATTGCATAATTACTACCGCATCATTTTAGGATGGATTGTCTCGGAGGAAAAATAATTTTTAAACTTTTTTTAAAAACTCCTCGTTAACCCCCCACTTTGAAGGGGTTTTTTGTCACAAATTTCTCAACTTATACACAAGTATATACAATAGTATCTTTTCCATCCATTTCCATCTTTTAAATATTGCATATTGGATTGACTAAACTATCACATTTTCCTATTCTGGTTTATTAAGGATAATTTTAAAATTATTTTTGCATAAAATGTGAGGTTGCACAATTCACTTTGAATTCTTGTGCTTTGCCGAGAGTTCACTAGTATCTCTTTCCATCCATCTCCATTTTTTAAATATTACATATTAGATTGACTAAATTAACATATTTTCTTATTCTGGTTAGTTATTAAGGTTACTTTTTAGTTATGTTATTTTCATATAAACAGTGTGATTGCATAATTCAGTTTGTAATCCCAAGAGTTTACAAATATATTTTTTATGTTAATATTCTAAATGTTTTGTTCTAAATGTTTAATAATTTGTCAAATAGTATAAACATTAACCAGGGTTCATGTAAACTCTGAAAATCAGAAAAACCGGGAATTTACAGGGAATTTGAAAATGGGCTAAAACGTCAGGGAAATTGCAGGAAAAATAGATTTTTTGTTTAAAATTCTGGAAAAATCGATGAATTTTCAACTTGCCGACCTGCTCAATGAAGATGATGATGATTACTCCGGATTCTCCGTAGTTTCTGCAGAAAACTTCCTTATACTGTGGATTACAGAATGTGCATAATTTCCTATGGGAAATTGTCTACTGTAAAGGCCAATTTAAATTTACGGCCGCATGCACGGTAATACCAACCAAATCAACTTATCAGTGCAGCCAAAAATCTTCATTCCCCCCCCCCCCCCCCCCCTTGAAATGTGTGCTCTATTTTTCTTTCTGGTAGGTTGGCAATTATGTTATTTTGAAAGTATCTAAATGTAGTGAATTTGCATATGCTTTTTACTCAATCTGTGCAATGGACTTCAAAATTTCACAGTGAAAGAGGGGATATTATTACCTAAGCCAAAACCAAATGGCATGTGGACAAAAAAATTTCAATTGAAGGAAATGCAGTCATCAAATATAGTTTTTTTACTACTGGAAATGAAAGTGTTGTACCTACTGGATGTTATAATCAGTGGCAGCTCGTGTATATGCACTGTAGAACGCACCCCCTATTTCACTTGATATTATCGATAACATTTAATATAATGAGTCCTTTTTCTTTAATTCTTTCTTTATACTTGTACAATATATAATCCTTAAACTTAATGTCAGTAGCCATCCCCCAGTTTATGGAAAAGATACAAAAATCTTTGTATGGAACTGTGCTCTTCACAGTTGCAGCAGCATGGTGTTTGACTGTTGTGCGCATGCGCACATAAGGAGAGAGCGCACTGTCGCACCCGCAGTGCCGACCCTGGCATGCTGGTAGAAAGTAGTTTTTTTTTTACTCTGCATGTGTTGTGCTTGCAGTGCTCTTGCGGTTCTTTCAATAGAGAAAAATTTCCTCAGTTGTCATCCAGAGATCAAGGAGAAAATTATTGATCTTTTCGCGCAAATTAAAACAGGAAGAATGGATTTCATTTTTAAATGAATAGATCAAGCTTGAACGGTAACAATTTAGGTTAAAGTAAGTAAAAAATGTTTGATTTTGTTCTTTTAGGATTTTATCAAGTTTCTGAATAAATTTTCTTTTTATACATGTTTGTTTCCTTTTACACAATTTTAAAACAAAGGCTAAAAATTTTCTGGAGCAGTACCCCCACTAATTTTAGCTATGAGCCGCCACTGGTTATAATCATTACATATTTGAGTTTTATTTGTTGAAAAGTTGTCCTTTTTATGCTTAGATTAAGTATAAGAAGTATAGATTGTATTGCCATGCAAAATATCCCGGTTTTGTCATATTTTTGCATAAAAATCTCCTGGTTTTTCATATTTGGAGCTTGGCAGTTATGCTTTTGTAAAGTAAATTTCAGAGCTTTGATTGTCTTTAATACTTGACTGCAAAGTACTGTTATCTGATAGTGTTAGTGTATTATGCATAAAATTCCATATTAGTATTAAGAAAAGTGAACATTGAAAAATAATTATTGAATTGCTGATCATTTTCTGCTGCTTTGTTTTTATGTTCTGAATTTTGAGTACAACTGGATGCTATAACAGCTTTTTGTTTTCGTTGAATGCATGATTTTTATGTGTTTGACATGAATCACTATTTGTTATTGGCCGGAAAGTAAGATATTCTATGGTTAAAGAACTTTTTATATTTTGTGAGACAATTATAAATGCCCTTTAAATGAATGTGTAAATTAATTGGAGGTGTCTGCTATTGAGGAGTGTCCTTTGAATGAAAATGTCTGATTTTTAGAAGTGTACATTAGAAAGGCTTTAAATGCCTCACATAAAGAAAAATGAGCAGCTCCAAGCCCCCCCCCCCCCCTCCCACCCAATATCCCAATATTTTTTATAATTCTACTCCTATGTCCTAAATATTGCATGTTAGAGTGATTGAATATTTCCCTATTTTGAAACATGAGTATGAACCCTATGAAGGGATATTTTCCAAATTGTGGTATTAAAACAATGATTTGAGTAAATAGAAAATCAACCTTTTTGGCAGGCACCTATTAAAATTGATATATTCACATCTATACATGCATTGCTATATTTTATTTTTTTAATAAAATCAATATTTGTTATTATCTTTTGTGAAAACTTGTCTTTTATCAAATTTGAAATATTTAATTTTAACATAAAGTAATTTTCACTGGATAAAAACTTATATGTAAATTTAAATACATACATTAATGCATAATTACACATGTTTAAATAATTTTATGTATATGCATTTTTATATTATGTGAGAGTATATGCATTTTTATATTATGTGAGAGTATATTACATATACCACCTGCACTCAACATAAATGCTGTTTTGCAATTTATTAGTTATTTTTTGTCTTACACATGAAGAGACTTGGAATTTACTTATTGCCCACACAAAGCAATTTACTACATTACAAATTTCTTGGGAACTTATCAAATCTTTTATCAGATATTTAGTTAAATTTATTGCAGCTATGAAAAATATTCCCCCAGTCAAATTTAATTAGTCTACCAGTCATTTAGTGCAGATTATCAAAACAAAAATTTTGTGAATGTTATAAATTCGATGTAAGTTTTGATTTAATTAGATTAAATTTAATGTTTGAGCTGCAAAAAATGTAAGTAAAGTCTAATAATGAAAATAAACTTAAATAAATGCTTCCAAGGCAAGATTTAAACTTTTTTTTTTTAGCATTTTGCTATAACATTTGCTGCAGTTTTATCTATGAAGTAAAAGCTGTTATCAACTTGATATTTTTCACATAATCGAAAGAACAGGGTGTCTGACAATCTGGAGAAGTGAGGGAATCTTTTTAATGGAATAGTCAGAGAAATTTAAATTTAGAAATGCAATAAATTCCACAATTTTCCATAAAAATAAATAAAATAAATTATTTTTTCAGATAATTCAAATTCTCCTTATTGATATTTATTATTTTTATGGTTTTAAATTTTTTGGTCTAATACTATTGTAGAAAAAGATAGGTAGAGTTTATTCAGTTTTTATAGAAACTTATTTGATGCTTTACAAAAGTTTGAATTTTATATTACATGCTTTTATTTTGGTGGTGATTATTTAGTGGGAAACTATAATTCTTAACTTTGAATCTATTTATGATGATATTCTTAACTTTGCTGATTTGTGAATGTATGACCTACATTTTACCCAAGGCTTGTCCAGTTAATCCTTTAAACATTGTTGACAAGGTAGACTCATCATGCACTTTTAAAGCTGAGACTTCTGTGTGTTGACAGAAATAACATGTCATATGATTTTTTTATGAGATATTAACTGTGTTTACAAACTTTTATACTAGATGGCAGTAGTAGTCCTACAAACTAAATTTTATCAGAGGCAGTATTTCGTAAACATGCGTAAAATATACTCAGTTTTGTTGGGATTTCACATTCAAAGCAATGGCAGCCTCAAATGCTTTCAATCTTATTTCAGCAAAGCGTAAGTTATCTCACACCCTGCAAATACGCCCTGCAAAAAAGAGCCAACTAGGCGATGTGTTGTATGTTATGCATCCAATAAAATTGGCAGGAAGTTTAGGAGAGAAACCCGGACATAGTGTCCAGACTGTGAAGTTGCTCTTTGCTATATATTCCATGTTTTAAAATTTATCACACCAAGAGGAACTATTAAAAGTTGGAATTGTATGTTTTTTATTGTTATTATACATGTTTATTTACTTAATACTTATTTCAGCAAAACACCTTCTCATTCAACGCACAATCAATGGGGAAAAGGGTATGGAAAAAAAAAAACTTCCCACTGTAGTGTGCTCGAAGGGAAATAAATGACACGCTTAAAGGGTTAATATATTATATCTACCATAAGCATATTTTTTTTTTTCAAAATTGTATTCTGTTTCAAAAGTTTATTTTATCTGCTACAAAGCTATATTCTGTTGCTCAAAAAATATATTTTACCCTCTCCAAATACATATTCTGTTGCTCCGAAAATGGGTTTTGCCTGCTCCAAAAATGAATTCCCAACTTCCCATCACTGCATAATATTATAATGAAAAGCACTTGCAGATTTGATTTTTTAAAAATTTCTTAAACATTTCTTAGAATTCAATTTTCTATGTATTTATGATTATGAATAAATTTTATGGCCTTGCAGAAAATTATATCATAATTCTGACTAACCAAAATTAAATTTTAGTAGCTCAGTTAATAATTGTCCAATGTGACTGAATTTGATTCTGAAATGCTATGTTTACCTATATCAAAAAGCAAAGCTCAAACCACCACCTGTGAAACAGTGACAATAAAAACCTACGTATGTAATTAATTCTAATTAAAAAATAACTTAAAGCAAAATTATCAGTTTGAAATATTGAAATAAGTAAAATTTTTTCCTTCCTGAAATACAGTAAAACATTTCTTCAAATCAAGTATATCATTTTTTCCGACATTTACAGATGAATAAAATGTTCTTTCTTATCATTTTAATATTTACCCTGTCTTAAACATATGGTATTTAGTTATTGAATTTATAGGAGGAATGAATACAAGGAAATATTTCTCTTACTTTACTGTATTGATAACTAAATTGTCTTATTTTGATCATATATTTTACATATGAATTTTTTAGCTATAAAATTCATATATATATATGATCAAAATAGGGTAGGTTTAGTTATCTATATAGTAAATTAAAAGAGAAATATTTTCTTATATTTATAACTGAATTATTTCTCCTATAAAACTAATATGAATCAATAATAATTTTATTAAATGTTATGTTTTAATATATAAATTAATGTGATCAATTATTAATAAATTATTTACTATTATTAATAAATTATTTTTACTGTTGACTTAATGAAAATACAGTCATATTTTATCTTACCGAAAATCTCACAATTTCCAAAGAAAACAATACTTCTCTAATTTTTTTTATGGTTAGAAGGTTACTATATAAAGAACATGTAAAAAATTATCATGAAATTTAAATAGAGCTCATCTTGAAAAAAAAATTGTTTTTGCTGAAATTTAAAAAAAAAGTTTTTTTTTTAATTTTAATTTTTGAGGCAAAAAAATAACAAGGTTTTAATTGAAATGTTATCAAAATGCATGTTTGATAATAAACATATATTCTAGAATATCCACACAAAAAATTATGTGTTTCTGACAATTAGATGCAAAGCAAGAAAGGATTTTATCAAACATAGGGTTTTTATTTCATACACCTCCAAAGCAGCACCTAGTGAATTCTTCATTCTTTGAAAATTTATTGCTTAAAATCTAATATATGAAATCAACTAAAATTTTGTATGGTATTATAACTTATATGTAGTTTTGAAAATTTTTTGAGAAAAATCTAAAGGGGTGGGTGATAGTTTCACATTTTTTGGTTGAATTGACATATAATGACCTTCATAGAATGACCTGAATTGACATAGAATGTCTTTCCAGGAATTTACTAAAAAAAATGTTCTTTCTTTTGTAATAATATAGGTATCCAGTTATATCAATTTGTGGTATTAAAACAATGATTTGAGTAAATAGAAAATCAACCTTTTTGGCAGGCACCTATTAAAATTGATATATTCACATCTATACATGCATTGCTATATTTTATTTTTTTAATAAAATCAATATTTGTTATTATCTTTTGTGAAAACTTGTCTTTTATCAAATTTGAAATATTTAATTTTAACATAAAGTAATTTTCACTGGATAAAAACTTATATGTAAATTTAAATACATACATTAATGCATAATTACACATGTTTAAATAATTTTATGTATATGCATTTTTATATTATGTGAGAGTATATGCATTTTTATATTATGTGAGAGTATATTACATATACCACCTGCACTCAACATAAATGCTGTTTTGCAATTTATTAGTTATTTTTTGTCTTACACATGAAGAGACTTGGAATTTACTTATTGCCCACACAAAGCAATTTACTACATTACAAATTTCTTGGGAACTTATCAAATCTTTTATCAGATATTTAGTTAAATTTATTGCAGCTATGAAAAATATTCCCCCAGTCAAATTTAATTAGTCTACCAGTCATTTAGTGCAGATTATCAAAACAAAAATTTTGTGAATGTTATAAATTCGATGTAAGTTTTGATTTAATTAGATTAAATTTAATGTTTGAGCTGCAAAAAATGTAAGTAAAGTCTAATAATGAAAATAAACTTAAATAAATGCTTCCAAGGCAAGATTTAAACTTTTTTTTTTTAGCATTTTGCTATAACATTTGCTGCAGTTTTATCTATGAAGTAAAAGCTGTTATCAACTTGATATTTTTCACATAATCGAAAGAACAGGGTGTCTGACAATCTGGAGAAGTGAGGGAATCTTTTTAATGGAATAGTCAGAGAAATTTAAATTTAGAAATGCAATAAATTCCACAATTTTCCATAAAAATAAATAAAATAAATTATTTTTTCAGATAATTCAAATTCTCCTTATTGATATTTATTATTTTTATGGTTTTAAATTTTTTGGTCTAATACTATTGTAGAAAAAGATAGGTAGAGTTTATTCAGTTTTTATAGAAACTTATTTGATGCTTTACAAAAGTTTGAATTTTATATTACATGCTTTTATTTTGGTGGTGATTATTTAGTGGGAAACTATAATTCTTAACTTTGAATCTATTTATGATGATATTCTTAACTTTGCTGATTTGTGAATGTATGACCTACATTTTACCCAAGGCTTGTCCAGTTAATCCTTTAAACATTGTTGACAAGGTAGACTCATCATGCACTTTTAAAGCTGAGACTTCTGTGTGTTGACAGAAATAACATGTCATATGATTTTTTTATGAGATATTAACTGTGTTTACAAACTTTTATACTAGATGGCAGTAGTAGTCCTACAAACTAAATTTTATCAGAGGCAGTATTTCGTAAACATGCGTAAAATATACTCAGTTTTGTTGGGATTTCACATTCAAAGCAATGGCAGCCTCAAATGCTTTCAATCTTATTTCAGCAAAGCGTAAGTTATCTCACACCCTGCAAATACGCCCTGCAAAAAAGAGCCAACTAGGCGATGTGTTGTATGTTATGCATCCAATAAAATTGGCAGGAAGTTTAGGAGAGAAACCCGGACATAGTGTCCAGACTGTGAAGTTGCTCTTTGCTATATATTCCATGTTTTAAAATTTATCACACCAAGAGGAACTATTAAAAGTTGGAATTGTATGTTTTTTATTGTTATTATACATGTTTATTTACTTAATACTTATTTCAGCAAAACACCTTCTCATTCAACGCACAATCAATGGGGAAAAGGGTATGGAAAAAAAAAAACTTCCCACTGTAGTGTGCTCGAAGGGAAATAAATGACACGCTTAAAGGGTTAATATATTATATCTACCATAAGCATATTTTTTTTTTTCAAAATTGTATTCTGTTTCAAAAGTTTATTTTATCTGCTACAAAGCTATATTCTGTTGCTCAAAAAATATATTTTACCCTCTCCAAATACATATTCTGTTGCTCCGAAAATGGGTTTTGCCTGCTCCAAAAATGAATTCCCAACTTCCCATCACTGCATAATATTATAATGAAAAGCACTTGCAGATTTGATTTTTTAAAAATTTCTTAAACATTTCTTAGAATTCAATTTTCTATGTATTTATGATTATGAATAAATTTTATGGCCTTGCAGAAAATTATATCATAATTCTGACTAACCAAAATTAAATTTTAGTAGCTCAGTTAATAATTGTCCAATGTGACTGAATTTGATTCTGAAATGCTATGTTTACCTATATCAAAAAGCAAAGCTCAAACCACCACCTGTGAAACAGTGACAATAAAAACCTACGTATGTAATTAATTCTAATTAAAAAATAACTTAAAGCAAAATTATCAGTTTGAAATATTGAAATAAGTAAAATTTTTTCCTTCCTGAAATACAGTAAAACATTTCTTCAAATCAAGTATATCATTTTTTCCGACATTTACAGATGAATAAAATGTTCTTTCTTATCATTTTAATATTTACCCTGTCTTAAACATATGGTATTTAGTTATTGAATTTATAGGAGGAATGAATACAAGGAAATATTTCTCTTACTTTACTGTATTGATAACTAAATTGTCTTATTTTGATCATATATTTTACATATGAATTTTTTAGCTATAAAATTCATATATATATATGATCAAAATAGGGTAGGTTTAGTTATCTATATAGTAAATTAAAAGAGAAATATTTTCTTATATTTATAACTGAATTATTTCTCCTATAAAACTAATATGAATCAATAATAATTTTATTAAATGTTATGTTTTAATATATAAATTAATGTGATCAATTATTAATAAATTATTTACTATTATTAATAAATTATTTTTACTGTTGACTTAATGAAAATACAGTCATATTTTATCTTACCGAAAATCTCACAATTTCCAAAGAAAACAATACTTCTCTAATTTTTTTTATGGTTAGAAGGTTACTATATAAAGAACATGTAAAAAATTATCATGAAATTTAAATAGAGCTCATCTTGAAAAAAAAATTGTTTTTGCTGAAATTTAAAAAAAAAGTTTTTTTTTTAATTTTAATTTTTGAGGCAAAAAAATAACAAGGTTTTAATTGAAATGTTATCAAAATGCATGTTTGATAATAAACATATATTCTAGAATATCCACACAAAAAATTATGTGTTTCTGACAATTAGATGCAAAGCAAGAAAGGATTTTATCAAACATAGGGTTTTTATTTCATACACCTCCAAAGCAGCACCTAGTGAATTCTTCATTCTTTGAAAATTTATTGCTTAAAATCTAATATATGAAATCAACTAAAATTTTGTATGGTATTATAACTTATATGTAGTTTTGAAAATTTTTTGAGAAAAATCTAAAGGGGTGGGTGATAGTTTCACATTTTTTGGTTGAATTGACATATAATGACCTTCATAGAATGACCTGAATTGACATAGAATGTCTTTCCAGGAATTTACTAAAAAAAATGTTCTTTCTTTTGTAATAATATAGGTATCCAGTTATATCAACGTGGGAACAAACCTGGAAAAACTCAGGGTGCTTTAATAATCTGAAAATACCATAAAATTTTACAAAATTTTCATAAAGTCAGGGAATTTCAGAACTGAACATATAAACTGCAGCATTGATCTTTAATCTGGTTTCGATACTCATGATCTTCAATATTTACACATGTCCTAGTAGTCCTATACTGTGGCTAGAATAGAAAAATCATGTGTGCACCCCGTGGGTGTCAAAAGTCTGCTTTCTTGTTATCATAATGCTAAAAGTTTTTTTGTCATTAGAAGATGGAGTATCAGAGGAAAATCTTCTCTTTTTTCAAGGGGCATCATCCTGAAGAATGACTTTCAAATATTTTCTTGTGCCTTTTTTGATTAGTGATTATTTTTGCTCTTATTAATTTTGTAGTAATTGCCTCACTCTGAGTATGCACACTGGGCCTTTTAGCGGAGATAAGGAGCTGCGAGTTCAGCAGCTTGAATGCCCTTTTCCCACATGCTTTGAAGATACTCATAAGAAAATCCACTTTCCCGCTTGCTTTGCAATACAAGAAATTATTTACAAACATTTAACTTGCATTCAGTGCTAATTCTATGCAGTAAAATTGTTCAAATGCGATGAGTAAATAAAAATATTTTTTAAAATAAATTACAAGGGATGCTGCATCTCTGCAGCACTTATAGACAAGCTGCTATTGCCTATCATACTACCAAGTCAATAATTAAAACTACTTTCAGAAGTAACATGGCAAATGAACTCTCAGAGAGGTATTCCCAGAAAACTTGGTGGAACAATATTTTAAACCTTCCTAATTGGTCAAGCAAGAAAGCCATAGCGAAATTCCGCTTTGCTACTGGACATGATTGCAGGCCTCACAAATGGTCCCTTTTTTTCCACTAGCAAGGGCATATTCATAGAAGGGATCTCCCCCCCCCCCCCCCCCCCCAATAAAAAAATGAAATTTGCAACATATGCATTGCCAACATTTTTTTAGTGTTTCTGACATATGTTTTTCTCAAAAAAAAATTTTTTTTTCAATCTTTTCCTTGTTTTACTTGCATAATCATAAATTTAATATTTTTTCCATTATACCTGTGCATTTTTGCAGTGTAGCCTTTGACTGCGCTGTGGCATACAACAACAAGTTTTAGAGATGCCACAAATTATATTTGAATCACTCATGACTGTATTTTCACTAAGTTAAATAAAAAAAAATGTGCATTTCCTAACACTATTTCCTTGCCGAACTGTGACCACTAGATGGCGAGCATTGAGTTAGAATCATGGATTGTAATGTTACTTCAAAATTGCATGATCCCTATGCTCTTGTGTTTTCTCATTCAATTGTGATCCAGTGTATTAATTTAGTATTTGCATATGATAAATGCAACATTAATTATATAAGTTCAATATAAGTTACATAAGTAATCATGAAACGAACCCGAATTGATAGTTTTTAAAGCCAATATGTGGAACATCGTGTCAGGAGGATACACCCTGTTTTAGCAGCAGTAAAAGAAAGAAAATTCCTGTCGTTTAAGAAACCAAATTCGTCACTTCAGTTCCTTCAAATGAAGCTAGCACCACATCACCAGGTAACAGACTCTTCGCAAACCGTTAAGGATATCGGAGACATAGCAAATAAAATTTTTTCATCAAATTGCGATACAAAAGAATTAAGAATGCAGTTCTTAAACAATATATTCATTTTTACTGAAAGCCACATATTCCCTGTGCTTGAAATTAATAAAACGAATTGAAGATTTCAACTTCATTGGTTAAAAAAATGGAGATGGCTGGCATGTTCCAAAATTTATGATGGTGCATTTTGTAAATATTGTATTTTTTTTTTTTTTTTTTTGTGGAGAAGCTGTAGGAAAAGGGTCGCATCAAAATATTGGCTCTCTTGTTGCTAATCCTTTCATAAAATGGAAAGATGTGATTCAAAAGTTTAATGAGCATCAAAGAGCATCTTATCACAAAAAATGTGAAATTGTAACAGAAATTTTTTTAAGCATTATGGTAAGAGAGAAAAAGATATTGCGAACATAGTTAATTGTCATCGCAAAAAATAAATTGAAAGAAATAGAGCTGCTGTAAAGCCAATAATCCAGTCGCTAATTTTTTGTGAACAAGAAGAAATTGTAATTTATGGGGATGAAGACAGTGGTCCTCTAACTTTGGAAAGACCAGAAAATAATGATGGAAATTTTCATGCTCTGTTACACTTCCGTGCAAATTTGGGAGATGAAACATTAAAACAGCATATATTAAATTGCAAAAAAAAATGTATCCTACGTTAGGCCTATTATTTAAAATGAAATAATTGAAATTTGTGGAAATATCATTCAAAAAAGCATTGCGACGAAGTCCACAATTCAGGGTATTTTAGCATTTTAGCTGATGAAACCTTAGATATCTCTGGTGTTGAACAATTTTCATTGTGTGTTAGGTACGTAAATGTAAATAATATGTTATGTGATCATTTTTGACCTTTTTTCCAGTGTTCGATTTATCTGCAAATAGACTGACAATCACTCTTTTAAATCAGTGCCAACATCTGAGACTTGACATGAGCAAACTTGTCGGGCAAGGTTATGATAGAGTGACCAATATGAGAGGAGAAATTAATGGCGTTCAGGCAAATTTAAAAGTAATTTATCCTAAAGCTATATACTTTCATTGTATCAATCATTGTTTGAATCTTGCTTTGTCGTCATCTCTATCAATACCATCTATTAGAAATTGCAATGGTACTATAAGCAAAATATGTAATTTATTTCGAAATAATACTTATGCAGGCAATATTTTAAAAAATAACATTAACTGTTTTCTTCCAGACAGTAGAAAAGTCAATTACTTAAATTATGTGAAACACGATTTGTGGAAAGACATGACACGATTATTGTTTTCGTCGAATTCTTTGGCTCAATTGTTCCTAGTTTACAAGAAATGGCTGAATCAAATAAAAGTGTTTCAACTACTGCAGAACTTTCACTTTCAGCAATTGAAAAAGGCTCATTTTCAGTTTCTCTTTTAGTATGCAAAAAGCTTCTTAATTTTAGTTTGCCTTTATCACTTTATCTTCAAAATCCATCTCACAATCTATCATCGGCTTTAAATCATGCAAAAAGTGTTATGCAAAAACTGCAAGATATAAAAAACAAATCCTTTAACAGTTCCTCAACATAAGTAAAGTCAATCGAAAATTGAGATTTGTCAATTTCTACAATGCTCTGATCTTAGTTATGTCTTGACTTCGGAGAATTGCATAAACGAGATTGCATGATACAATACACTGTTCTAGAGTTATACCTTGGCTTAGGTGGGCATTGATTGCATATGCAAGAATATACAATAGAATGTGAGAATATGCAGTGCACATCATACTTAAATAATGGAAAACTATGGAACAGACACAATTTTTAACCAAAATCAGAAATAAAGGCATCAAATTAGAGAGAATTTTAAGGGAAACTAGTTTAATGATTTGTCTCTGTGGTTGCATCAGAGATGGTGAGACATGGTTGAAGGGGTGGAAGCAAGATTTTTCATGTGAAAGCAACTAATATGATTTCATTTGTATTTATACGAACTAACTACAAAGAAAATTTCATCACAATCGTTAAAGTCATTTTAGAGGAAAATTATTTCATTTTTCATACTTTTCACACTATTTTCTAGTTTTTTCATACTATTTTTGATTTCCATAGCTAGAAACCTAGTCCGCGTTAGTTGTGACCCCTGTGCAAAATTTTAGTTGTACCCATTGTATAATTATTTTAAGCTTTTTAAAGCCAGGCTTTCTTGAGAAAAATGGTGTCAAAGGTGACATTTGGGCAGATCCTAAAGAGCTTTGTTATGCTCAACTCAATAATCAAATTCTTTTTGTGTTTTTGCTGTTTTTTAAAGAGTCGCAATTAACGGTGCTAAAAGCTATATGTTCAGCAGATATTATTTTGAATATCTTCTCCGTAATTAAAGTGCTTTTAGCTATTAATGCTGTTTCGACATCACGTCTTTTGAAACTGTGAAACGTATGTAAATCACTATTCAGTATTGATTAATTTTATCTTTCTTTTGTATGTACTGTTTGTGTGCACATGTGCTTTTTCTCAAATAAGTAATTCAAATAACAGTAGTTGCAATTTTTTACATTTGCCAGTATATGCATACGGAGCATCAGTTTTGTCAAGTGAGCTGATAAAATAGGAACTGCTAAAATATCATTGGAATGGTGATTCAGTTTACATGCATCCTTCATTTATCAACCAAAAAGTGATCACGAAGAACAAAGGAAAGTTCAAGCAGTGCATTTCATAAAATAACATTGACTTGTGTGTTTGCTGTCAAAACAGGAATATTTCTGCATGTTTGTGGGCACAAGTTATGTTGGGAAATACAAAGCTCAGCCAGAAAAAATAAAATAATAACACTGAATAACACAATAGTATGAGCTCATATATTCATAAAAACTTTCGTTCTACTAAATGTAAATAACCGGAACCAGAAGAACTTTTTTATGGCAAGGCTGTGTTCAATAATAAAAACTATTCTGTTTGGCCGCCAAAATATTTCGCAGAGAGGCCGTCAGAGCTAGACACCAATCGCGAACCCACTAGGAACCAAGGAATCCTCAAAGTCCTTCACTTTTAAATTACAATATTATATAAAATCAATCAGACAATATTATATAAAATCAATCAGACAATATTATATAAAATCAATCAGAAAAATCCTCTACAAACGCAACATTAAAATGACTTGCAATGAGTTGATAATATGCATTTACGTCGAGATTCTCAAAGTGATTCTGACACAGGTATAGGAAAAAATATTACAGTATAATATTTAATAAAATCACTGAGGAATCTCCTAAGTTACAATTCTGGTTATCAGTATGGTATTGCTCAAATGGCATTGGAAAAGAAAATTTGTACATTTCGTGGAACTTCAAGAAGACATTTAAGATAAGAAGAAGACTGGTCAATTAGAAGTTCTGTTCTTAGGAAACGTATTCTTAAATTTATAAAAGAACTGGAACTAGATCTGAATTCTGGCATAGTGACTAGTTGTAATAGATGAACCGTAAATGTTTCGCAACTGTTTAGGATGTGACTCAAATTAAAAGAGAAGTTGTGAATGCCTCTCTCTCTGTCATTGCAAAAATCATCATCTTAATTTGGCAATTTTTAGTTACTGTGATGCATCTTCCAACAGGAATGCACTAAGAACTGTAGAAGAAATTATCTCTTTTTTCAAAGCCATGTAAAAAATCATGCAGTACTGAGATATCACTTAGGTTTATTCCTTGATTGGACACTGTTGAATCCACTGGGATTAGTGCCATGACTCAATTCTTCAGTTAAAAATTGATTTGCTACTCACTTCACAACAGCTTTAGTGAAATTAACACAATACCATGATACGAGAGCAGCGGCCAAAGCAAATCTTCTCAAAGGTATATCACATTGTGAATTCATAATGGTCATATTTCCGTTGAGTAATTTAATGGTTATAATCAAACTATTGAATTATAGTTTTGTTGTAATGCCACTGGTCAGGCATCACAACTATACCATGCCTGGAGTGGCATGATATAAGGCAGTGAAGGCATAGTGGTGAGTGGGATCGAAAAAGGGGCGAAGTCGATGCGGGTGGTTCTTCACAGGGATCGTAGAAGCAGAAGACTTGCGTTGAGGTGGCCAGAGATGAATAGCATGTACATTATTCCAGTTGGTAGGTGAAAGTAGATCATCAGCATGCAGGAATCAATGAATGATGTATAGGAAATCAGAACAATTCGGTGAATGAAAAAGCCATCAGATAAACTAACTTTCTTTAATTTGCACTACATTATCAATTTGGATACTACAAAATCATCATATACTTCATCTCAAAGAATATCAAAACTTCTTACATCATTTTCTTCACAATACGAAAGTGTTCCATGAACAATTTAGAAACAGGATATTTAATATTTAGCACATTTAAGATTTCACAAATTACTTTCATCTCACCAACGTGATCTAAATGCTTTACTCCATAGTATTAATTTATTTTATATCCATTTAAGGACAAACACTCCGTTTTATTCCCATTAAGCAAAACTCAACCTATTGCTCTGAGATTACATCGCCAACTGAAAACTAATTACTTTATTCTTACTTAAGCGTCTTAGTGTAAATGCATGCGCTCGCGACGACATAGAAAATAGTTCCAATATATTTCAATATGAAATATGAATCCGGGTAAACATATAAAGCATGGGAACTGTATCATAAAGCCAAGGGTTATCGATACAAATGGGGAGACTCCAACAAGTCGAAATAACACAATTGGCACTTCATCAATTTGGAATAATATTTAAGAACAGATTTGAGAATCGAAATGAAATTAGAATTTGCCGTATATTAAATTTAGAAGGAAATAATTAATAAACAGATGTTATGCATTTCATAACAGTTTTTACAGAAGAAGAGCTTGGATGCACATGAAGCTACTGTAAAAATTCAGCAAATGTTCAAAGTGATAAAGGAAAAGCATACCTATGCTAAGAAGTTCTATACTGAATTAGCAATGGAAGAGGAAAGTAGGAACAGGGAGTCGAACTAACCATTCCAAGACTAGCTGGCAGACAACAGCACCACGTTAATAATTTAGTGGAAGGAGACCCCTCATCAACAGTGCACTGGAAGTGGACTGTTTGCATTCTTTGGTTAAATATATCCCATGATTTTGAGAAATATTTCGCTCATCAAATGGTTCTAAATCATTTAAAAAATTAGAGTCTATGGATGTTAAATCATACTTCAGAAGGATCATCAAAGCATCATGCCACCTCGTGGCACAAAATGATTCAGACCAGGACATCCTACAACAAATTGTTTCAGAAGTAAAACTCCTTTGTCAGAGGCCAAACTTTAGTAAGTCTCTTTCGCTTGGTGTATTGGAGAAATTTAGGGAAGATGGCAATATTTACCTGCATCTTATTAAAGTGTACAAGACCACACTTCAGGTGTCAATTGTCACAGCAGAATGAGGTTTATTTACTTTGAAAAGACATAAACTTGGTTAAACTCTCAAATGGCAGACCGGTCGATAGGACTCACTCTGATGAATGATCATCCCCATATTTGAGTTCATGTAGAGGCCGTAATAAATTAATTTGCCACAAAGGAAATTAAGTTTATTTTATAAATACTATTGGCTAAGATATGAAATAATAAAGATATTAAAAGATGTGTGAGATATAAAATGATAGAAATAAAATTATATTAAAATATGAAAAATGATATTTTAAAATATATATGAATGTGTTTGGGTTTTCCTTTGACTTCTCAATGTTTTGCGAGTTCATTCAAGGGCATTACAAAACACGACCACAAATTTAGCAAAATAAGTGTGAATTAGCTTTTTATCTTTGCACCCCACCTAAAAAAAATTTCTAGATCTGCCTCTGCTTGGATACACATTTCAATGCTTTAAATATAATGTTTCTGTATATATTTTTTATAAAACATAGTTGTCTTAATCATTTTTTCGAAAAATTACAAAAAAAAAATTCTAATATTTCTATTTGATATCAAAATATCCTTACTCAGATTGTGTATATTTCTAGCAATATTTTGCAAAATTACCATAGAATTCTATTGATCTGCCCTCCCCGGTGAATCACCCCTTCCCCCCCTAAGTATCGGGAAAAAAATTACACGAAGTCATCATCGAACAAACTTATTGATAAAAATATTAAATTGCTTCTTTTAACTGAAAATTCCGAATTAAGTTGCTTCTCTGCATTTTTTTATCACATTTGATGGTGCAGATCAACAGAATTCGACATGTTTCTTTTAGCAAAACATTTTCCAATAATTGCCTCCCCTCTATATTTTCTGAGATGCATTTGAGGGGGCGAATTGACGGAATTTTACGGTAATATAGAGATTCCAAGCATTACGGATTTTCCGTAATTCTTACGAATTTCTTGACAAAATTACAAACTACAGAAAAGACCTGTAAAATTACTGGAGTATTATTCATGTTCATTTTTTTTAACTATTTTAACACAATCAGTATGATTGCACATTTCAGTGAATTCTCATAGTCTCCTGGGAGTCCACAAAGTATCATTTTCCATCCATCTCCATCTTCTAAATATTTATCATAAAATTGACTAAACTAGTTTATTTTCACATTTTGGTTAATTATTAAGGTTATTTTTTTAAATTGTTTCCAATAATGGTATTGCTTGCATTGCAGAACTCTGACTTGTATCTTTTTTCATTCGTCTCCATCCTGTAATTATTGCACATTAAATTGACAAAACTTGCACATTTTCATATTTTGGTTTATTATTCATGTTGATTTTTTTTTTATTATTTTAACACATTCAGTACGAGTGCACAATTTTGGGAATTCTCGTGTAGTCCTAGTAGTCCAAGTATCTTTTTCCATCTATCTCCATCCTCTAAATATTAATTATTAGATTGACTAATCTAGCTATCTAGCTTAATTTCACATTTTGGTTAATTATTAAGGTTATTTTTTAAATTATTTTTCATAAATAATGCGATTGCACAGAGGAATTTAACAGTTTATCCAGAAGAATTTAATATAATCTGGCGATGAAAACAATATTACTTATTTCCCATAATAATGCTGTGACAGAATGTATATTCTGTATTGTTATTAGAAAATATAGGGTTGAATTTAAGCTAAATTTGAGTACAGACTTGTTAAATTTTTATTACTTCAAAAAATAAAGTCCAATGTTCTTTATTTTCCGTATTTTGGAAGAAATCATCAAAGTTCAAGCTAGAGCAGGCTAAAAAGCACTAAACTAAATTTTGCTTAAGATAAGCATATTCTGTTTTCTTAAGAATTTTGAAATTTCTTTTTTTGTCCAGTAATGAAGACTGAGTATTTATATTATGTTTGTTTAGTAATTTAATTTGAATATTTCTTGCTTTGTCCACTATTCTGGTTCACGACTAATATAAACCCTTTGCACAGAACTGCAGAAGCATGCGATCCACATGACCACAGGCATTTAATATAATCCAATGATGAAAACAAACATGTCACTAGTTTTTCAAAATATTATATTGTGATTTTATAGAGGTTTTTGGAATTTTATTTAAAGCAATTTAATATTCTCCTTTGCAAATTTAATAAATTCTAAAATTATATAAATTCAATAACTGTAATTGTTAATGAACACAGCTGCTCAAGACTATAAAACCATTTTATGCACAAATGGCTTTTTTCAATGATAATTTTGTTCGCAGCAAAAACTTCCATTTATCAGTGCTCAGTAGCTTAATTTTTTCAGTTTTTTAAGTGCACTTTCTTGGGTAGCATTACCTTGCCCTGTTTTAATTCTTGGATTAAAAAATTTTTTGGATGCAATCATCCGTATAAGATATCATGTTTTTTTCCTTCCCCAGATCCCATTTTGGTCTTTTTTAAAATTGAAAATAGTCCGTCCCTTTTTGGTCCTTTTTTTTTTTTGTTGTGAGCCAGCCCTATGATTGCCTTGTTAAACATCTGCATTGAATCAATATTTTTGATGATCCTTGTTGCAAGCTCTACAACCTTTGTAAGGTTATGAAAGCGACTCCCCTGGGCCACTGTCCTACTCTCTGCTACAGCAGTGTGGGAGCAGTACTGGGAAATAAGGGTCTGAATGGATCCATAGACATTATCCTTTTGCCTTTTGTTATTTTTTCTTTATTTTGTTCTGTTTAGTTTCAGTTTGGCTTGTTTGTATCCGCCATAGGAAATAAAAAATAAATTGCTTTTTTTTTATAGACAGTAGGGATAAATTTAAGTCAGAAACATTCCCTAGATTCAATTTCATTGTCTGAAAAGTTTTCATCAAAATCAATTGTGTATTTCTCTATATAATTAGCTTTCTGATGAAATGATTTATTCAAAACTTTGTCACATTAACTTTATTAATTTATTTAAAAAAATGAAGTGTGATACTTTCTGTGAATGACTGAATTGGAATAATATGAAATCATTCAATTTGTTTAGTGAGAGATGTATATCCAGTAATGACTGCTAAGTCTTTATTATTTCCAATAAAATCGACTCGATACCGTATATGCACATAACATGAAGTAAGTTACTAAGGATGTAGAAACCAGCAGTTCTGATATCACAATGACATGAGCTTCTATGAGTCGGATTGATCCGAGAAATAAAGTGAGGTTTGGTGCCTCCTCTATGTTAACTCATTCGTAGAAATAAATGATTTTAGCCTAGAAAGCTTTAACTACTACTTTCAAATGGTGATCACTAAACATAAAACCATAGCCAGAAATTTGTTTTGAAGGGACCCAAATTGATAAGAACTAACTACCTGCTTTCCTCACACCCTTTCTACCAAATAGAAATTATTTTACTTTGACCACATTTGGTGCAACTTTAAGAATATATATATGCCAGACTTCGGGAAATCGGTAAAATCTAGCTCCTCTCGAGGACAGCTATTGAAATTTTTTACCCGTCCTAAGAATTTTTTTTCACATTATATTCATTAACATATGTGGTCTACTGTTTCGGGCCGGGTTAAGTCTTTTTTTTTTAAACGTGATTTAAGACCGGTCCGAATATATTTATTTTGAAAAAATTTTCAATGAATTTAAATTGAATACATGAACTTATTCCTTTTATTTCAGCTATGTAAAGATAAATGTTTTAGAAAACAAACTCAATTCTCCATACAAAATTTTCACAAATTTGTTTTTAACATATTTGAATACAAATCATTTCAGACCTGTCAAGACGCAGTGTCAGTTATCTTCAGGCCGAGTTCATTCTACATTTATAAATTTCTTCGGGTTTGGCCTAGGTTTAAGCATTGGTAATGTCGGTCGGTGAAAATCTGAAATTTCGGCACATGTAAACTTTGAAAAGGAGAACAGAGCATGTCACTTCGATCGTGAGCGTGCTATCACGTTTTTGTTCGGTCATCAGATTCACTGGGTGGAGGATGAGGGCAGGGAAAATAACTAGCGCTTGTAGTTACAATGCAGATCTAATGGCTCTCCTAGAAAAAAGGCTTTAATAATGCACATTAGTTAAGTTTATGGGAGGGGGGAGGCCATTTGCAGGAGCGACATTTCAATTTTCATTCATGGCACGGGAAAAGGCGGCTTTCGCCATAATTTTAGGATGACTTTTTTTTTTTTAACATCTAATTCCCAAGGCCATCCGAGAGGACGGCAACTTCCGAAAATTGGCTGTCCTCGCTGAATTTTAAACAGGCGAGGACAAACGATTTCCGAAAGCCTGATAATATATACAGGGTGTCCTTCTTTGCCTGTTGGAGATAAGTGGGCAATGCAAATTTCAAAAATTTTGAAAGTAAGGTAGGAAATAAGACTACATTAATGAAATAGTCCTCCCATTAATTTTCAAAAAGTTACACTTTTTAAATTTTTATACGACTCCCTTAGACAAATTTGGTCAATCAGAAAATTTTTAATGCAACAAGATCATTAAAAAAACCCACATATCTGTATCTTTAAAATTGAGCGAGTTATATTTAATTAAAAATTGAACATTGGGAATGGGGACCATATATCAAATTAGAAATGTAAATTTGTGACATATCACAAAAAAGATAAAACTGGATGATATTGCATAGGATACCCAACCGCTTAGTGAGTACTACTACTTTATATAATCTCTGTCTGTGTAATGCTTTATTTAGATGCATTTGTGATAAAAAATTTTGACACATATTAACGTATTTTTGGTTTAAACAATTTACATCGTCAATTTATGATCCCTATTTCCATTGATGAAAGTCTTTCACATGGTACGGAAAAGTGGCATAAGTCCGATTTTTTCCCATCCCCTTTGGGGAAGTCTAGACACAAATTGCAGAGGACAACAAATTGAGCAATGTGTCAGTGATCACAATTTATGCATTTTTAACAATAATGAATGCACCTATTTTCACCAACCTAGTAGGACTTTTCACACTATTGACCTTGCCATCTGTTCTCCCTCTCTCCTTCCTTACTGGAATTTTGCAGTTGATAAAGATCTTCACAATAGTGACCACTTCCCTATCATGCTCTCTAACAGTCAATTCAGATCGACTATAAAACCATCTCAGTACATATTTTCAAAAGCTGATTGGGCGAAGTTTACTTCCCTAGCTCTGATCACTGATGAAGCTATTCAAAGCATTGACATTGATACAGCTGTAGAAAATGTTACAGATATCCTTATAGAGGCTGCGGATGCTGCAATTCCAAAACGTGCAGGTAATATATCTAAGCATCGTTTCCCTTGGTGGAGTGACGAATGTCGTGAGGCTTATAAAAAGCAAAAGAAAGCTTGGTCAATTTTCAGGAGGTCTCCTACCACTGAAAACCTAACTGCATTTAAACATGCAAAAGCGTTTGCTCGCAGGATACGCAGAAAAAGGCAGAAAGAGTCATGGGAAAAATATGTTAGTGAAATAACATCTTCCACTTCTAGTAAAATTCTATGGGAGAAAGTCAAAAAGTGTACAGGGAATTATAGTAATCACTCCATAGCCATTCTAAATCATAATAGCACAACTATAAGTTCGCCATATGACATTGCAAATGAAATTGCCAAAGAATTTGCAAATATTTCAAATGCATCAAATTACTCTGAACCGTTTTTAAAACACAAACTTCAGTCTGAAAATAAACCTATTGTTTTCCCAGAAGCTAGAAACTTACCTTATAACATGCACTTTACAATGTCAGAGTTGGTGACTGTTTTGTCCCAAACACACAGAACTTGCAGTGGACCTGATAAAATTAGCTATCTCATGCTTAAACACCTCTCCCATTACTCCTTATTGAACCTCTTATACCTGTTTAACAGAATTTGGCATGAACATAAATTCCCTAGGTCATGGCAAAGAGCCATCACAATTCCCATTTTAAAACCAGGTAAGGACCCTCAAAGCCCTTTAAGTTATCGGCCTATAGCTCTCACAAGCTGTGTATGTAAACTTCTAGAAAAAATGGTTAATGCCAGGCTTGTACACTTTTTAGAGAGTAACAAGTTATTCTCACCCCACCAAAGTGGCTTTCGTCGAGGTAGATCTACCATTGATAATCTTACCTCATTAGAATCACAAATTAGGACTGCCTTTCTTAGGAGAAATCATTTAGTCTCAATTTTTTTTGATATTGACAAAGCCTATGATCGAACATGGCGCTACGGTATTATTAAGGACATTTATGATTTTAATCTAAAAGGTAATCTTCCTATTTTTATTCAAAACTTTTTATCACACAGGACATTCCAAGTGCGCATTGGTTCAACACTCTCACGCACACACGTACAAGAGGAGGGTGTGCCACAAGGAAGTGTCTTGAGTGTGACACTCTTTAATATAAAAATAAATAGTCTTTTAAACAGTTTGCCAGTGTCTGTCCATAAAAGTCTGTATGTGGATGATCTGCAAGTTGCCTACCAAGCTCGCGATATGCGTACTGTGGAAAGACAATGTCAAGCCGCCGTAAATAACATCTTACGATGGGCAAATGTGAATGGGTACGGGTTTTCCACTCAAAAGACTTGTTGTGTTCATTTCACCAGAAAACGTGGTATCCACTCACCCCCAGAAATCTTTATGGGAGGTGTAAAGATTGCTGTAGTAGAGGAAATAAAATTTCTAGGGGTTTGGTTCGATAAAAAGCTTACTTTCTTGCCCCACATCCAGAAACTGCGAAATAAATGTGAGAAAGCTCTTAACATCTTAAAAGTCCTCTCAAATACTAAATGGGGTGCAGATTTTACTTCCATGCTTCGCATCTACAGAGCTGTTATTCGGTCAAAACTAGATTATGGTTGTTCTGGGTATGGATCAGCACGAACATCAGTGCTAAAAAAGCTTGATCCAATTCACCATAAGGCATTACGTATATGCTCAGGAGCCTTTAGGACATCTCCAGTTCAAAGCATATATGCTGTCTCTAATGAGCCATGTTTACAATTAAGGCGTCAACAGCTGGCACTGAATTATTATTTTCGTATCATGTCCGTACATAACCATCCGTTACAACGTGCATTCCTTGATGATCATTATGATCGACTGTATGACCACAGACCTTCATGCATTCCTATTTTTGGCAAGCGGATACGCAATATAGTAGAAACTACCCCTTTAGTAGAGCTTTATGTTCGAAAAACAAAGTTTTTTGAAACACCTCCATGGTATGTTAACAATTTCACCTTTCTCAACCCTTTTTGTAATTTTACGAAGACTAACACCATTCCGGCTATTTATGTGCAATTGTTTGCTGAACATAGGAATCTGTATAAGGAGTTTACTCCTGTTTTTACAGATGGTTCCAAAGCAGGAGATTACGTTGGTCTAGCTTATGCTTGCAACAATACTATAAAGTCTTATAAACTACATGCATCTTGCTCTATTTTTACAGCTGAGATTATGGCTATTTACCAGTCCCTAATCTTCATCTCTTATCAAAAGTCCAAAAAGCACATTATATATACTGACTCATTGAGTTCATTACAGCTTTTATCATCGAAGAGAGCTATGAATTACCACATTGCCTCTGATATCCTTAAGTATGAGCATCGTCTGAAGGAGCAAGGATACCATACTAAATTCTGTTGGGTCCCAGGACATGTTGGCATCAAAGGAAATGATTTAGCAGACATTGCTGCTAAATCAGCTACTCAAACTTTGAGTCTGACTATCCCTTTGACCGACATCAAACAATTTGTTCTAAAAAATATTCATGACAAATGGCAGTATTCCTGGAATCAGCAAGCTGATAATAAGTTGCTCGAGATAAAGCCCTTAGTACAAAAATGGACTAGTTTCCAATGTAGGAAACTGGATGTAATTTTAACTCGTTTGCGCATTGGTCACACTCGTTTTACTCACAGGCATTTACTTTTAGGAGAAATTGAACCCCTTTGTAATGTTTGTCAAACCGCAGCAAGTGTAAAACATATTCTAATTACTTGTCCTAAATATAAACAGTTTCGTTTTAAACATTTTAAAACGTATACTCTAACTTTGACGGAATTGATTGGAGAAAATCCTCATTCAGGGATTTTTCCATTCTTATTAGACATTGGGTTTTACCATCATATTTAAATTCACTTCCTATCACCTTTTAAACTTTTTTCATCTTGTTTCCATCATTAACCCTCTTGCATTGTCTTGTTTTAGTCATACAACTTTTTAGATTATACACTTGTTTTTATTCTTTACCTTTATCTGTATTTTAGTACCATATGTCCGGCGCAGCATATCCTCTTTGGATCTTGTGCCAAAAATCCTAAATCAACCAACCAACCAACCGATTTTTTCCCTTTATCATAATTCAGTTGATTTTAAAGATACAGATATGCAGTTTTTTAATGATCTTGTTGCATTACAAATAAAAATTTTCTGATTGATCAAATTTATCTAAGGGGGTCGTATAAAAATTTAAAAAGTGTAACTTTTTAAAAATTAATGGGAGGACTATTTCATTAACGTAGTCTTATTTCTTACCTTACTTTCAACATTTTTGCAATTTACATTGCCCACTTATCTCCAATACATATATATAAAACTTACTTATTTATATATATATATATCTGTATATATATATATATCTGTATATATATATATCTGTATATATATATCTGTATATATATATATATATATATATATATATATATATATATATATATATATATATATAGTGACACAAATTATATTTTTCATCCTTTATGGATGCAGATACCTGCTTGCTTTTGATGTCATAGTTCCTCTTCCTTTGTATCCTTAAGAAAGAAGCTGGTTTTAGGCTTCTGAAACCAATTGATACTATAAGTAATTTATTTTATGCTGTGTTTCTAATGAAGAATTTACATTTTAGCTATTTCTATAGCTGTTTAAGAGAGAGAGAGAGCAATTTATTTTAAAATTTAATTTATGAACATGCCAATAATTATTTATTGAAACTATTATTTTAATTCTACTTTTAGAATTTGTTAATTCTTTTTTTTTTTTAATTTTAAGCATTTTTTTCCACAATATTATGACACATCTTTATCGATTTTTATATCACAATGAATGCACACAAGTATTAAGCCAGTTAAAAGACTTTGTTGTTTCAAAGATAATTTTTTATTCTTCTTAAAGTCAAGCATGACTTATCAACTGATGTTGTTGACACAGAAATTAACCTTAGAAATACATATTTTTGTATTACTAAAGCATATTTTTGTTATATTCTTTCAAATCATTCATTGCATATTTAGGTAGTTTTCTGAAGATTTTCAAATCTGTATTTTATCATTATTCTCATTTCAATTTCAAATCAATTTTATCTTGTTCTCGTGTTAATCTTTCATGAAACTTATTTGGTGGATTATTTGTTTTGAATTGATTTAGTTAATTTCAGAGGGATTTAGACCTGAAAATATTCACTCGCCACAGGTCGATTAAACAACACTTTGGTGAAGAAATGTGAATAATGTTAAACAAGCACATTCCCTCAGCAAATAAAATTTTTAAACAGCTTTCATTTTCTTTTTCAACTTAATATTTTGTCAAATTAATCCATGTTTAGTATTCATATGAGGTAAAAAAGTATTGAAGATTTGAACTCTGTAAGCATTTTTGCTCTAAAACCAATATTTAAAAATATAGCTTTCAAGGACTAGGGTTCTTTTGAACTACCATTTGCAGGAACATGCATATGTTTATGTTGAGTATGTCAAAACACAGGATGATTGAAGGGAACCGCTACATGTGCAAGTTACAGCTAACATATCAGTGCATGAAGTAGCAATCAATCACATATGTGCGCAAGCTACTGCTAACTGTGCAATTCGTAAAGTAGCTGCCGATCGCACACCTTCACTACATGTGCAAGTTACAGCTAACAGTGTAATTTGTAAAGTAGCTGTCAACCGTACATCTTCACTACGTATGCAAGTTACGGCTAATGCTGCAATTCATGAAGTAGCTGTCGATTACACACCTCCACTACACATGCATGTTATGGCTAACTGTGCAGTTCATGAAGTAGCAGTCGACCGCACACCTCCGCTATGCACGTAAGTCATGACTAATTGTGTAATTCATAAAGTAGCTGTGAACACATATCTCTGCTATGCACATAAGTTATGGCTAACGGTGTAGTTCATTAAGTAGCAGTCAACCAACCGCACATCTGCTATGCGTACAAATCACACTGCTAACGGTGCAAGTCATAAAGTAGCTGTCGATCACATCTCCACAAAGAAATAGGGCAAAATATAAAGATATTATTATTTTAATAAATAATATAATATAAGCTCATTGCGTTCTGCATATAAGCTGAATAAATATTTAATGAGTAATAACAGAAAATTTGGGTGAAACTTTTAAGTGAAAACTTTTAACTTGAAAGTGTTTTATATTACCTCGACTTATATTATAAACATTTTTTTTTTTTTAATGTTTAGAAAGTACTTTTTGATTGAACATTATTTTCTTATTTATTCTCTTTAGATAAAGAGACCAAAAAAAGTAAAAGGATGTGTTCAGGTAGGATATTGATCTTGTAATTAATAATTTTTTTTTCATTCATTAAACATACATTATGTATAAAATGTAACATAAATGCAGAATTATATGTGCCATTGAAAGTGCTATTTAATTTGTATAGATGCGTGGAATTTATTTCTCTTAGAACTCATATATTATAAATTTTAATTAAATGTATTTGCAAAATTTTATGCATTTTTTAATATTACACTTTACATTTCAATAATCAGGGCAACTCTAATGGTGCAATAAATAAAGGGAGGGGTTACTCAGAACAAATTCAAAGCATTAAACTTGAAACACATGTTTGTTAGGTCATTCTGATAAAACTACTAAAACTCTTATAAATTATAAGCACTGAAAGTTTCAAATTCCGAAAGATATGCAAAATTAAGAGTGATTTTGAATATTTTCTTTTTATAGTAAATATGGATATAATCTAAAATTATTTCTTAGGGATTTTCAAACAACACTTTATGTTATATGGAATTTCTTTGAATAGTTTAGGAAAAACTAAGGAAAATTTGTTGTAAAAAATGAGCACAGAAATGCTGGGTTTTTTCTACTGCTGATATGGGTGAATATTAGCATATAAAGTATCTGACTGTTAGGGAAAAAAATATAGCTCTGAAGTAGCAAGAGAATGAAAATGTTTGTGTTATGCTTCCTAGTCGAGAAGCAGATTTTTAAGAAGGGTCATTATCATAGACGGCGGAACGAATAAAACTTAGGGGAGGGGCAAGGAAGATTTTCTTTTGTTATGCATACTAATGCAAATTTTAGAGATCCTCCTCTTCATGCATTACGCACAGCATTTTATTAGTACATACTATAAAAGTTAAAAGAAAATAGAAAATATTTGCAAATAAATGCAGAGCACATGATTTTTTTTTTCCATATTGAGAAATAAAATAAAGAATATTATGCAACATGCGAATTGAATACTATTCGATAACAATAAAAATCTGATGTGAACAGCACATGACTTCCCTACAAATTCTAATTCATGTTCTTATTTTTTATTTTATGATGCATTAAATTGAGTTTAATTAAAGAAAGTAGCATGGATACGTTTCTAATATCATACCCAATTGGCAGTTTTAATGCATGTTCATTTCATTTAACAACTTAATGCACTTTTAAGTACTTCAGCTCTTCAAAATTTCAAAAAACTAAATTATCTCAAGAACGTTTCATCCTAGAGCCCTGGAGTCAGTCCTTTTCACTGTGTTGTCAAAAGTTACATGAAGAACAAGTAATTAATTATTTTATTTCAGCAATTTTATGTATTTCACATTTTATGAACTTTGCAAGCCATTTTGCAAAAAGGATCGCTTATATTTTTCCGAATCATACAAAAATTTAATGAGTATCGGAATAACTGTCAAGGGATGTGACTACTAAATTTTAAAAAATTTCATTAAATAGTTTTTCACAACAGTGAAAAACGTCTTTAGTTCCCCTAAATAGAAAACTTAAATATCTCGATAATGCTCCATCTTCCATCTTAACGTAATGGGGTTTGTCTTATTCGTTTCATCATCAAAAATTATGTATAAAACATGTATTTAATTGATACATGTGTAGTATTTTATTTTATTTTTTGATGGTTTTCTGAGCCATTTTGCTAAAAAAGTAAGATTCTTTTTGTTCGAATCAACTTTGATGAACTTTTCAGGCCATTTTGCAAAAAGAATCGCTTATATTTTTCCGAATCATACCAAAATCTATTGAGTATCGGAATAACTGTCAAGGGATATGACTACTAAATTTTAAAAAATTTCATTAAATAGTTTTTCACAACAGTGAAAAACGTCTTTAGTTCCCCTAAATAGAAAACTTAAATATCTCGATAATGCTCCATCTTCCATCTTAAAGTAATGGGGTTTGTCTTATTCATTTCATCATCAAAAATTATGTATAAAACATGTATTTAATTGATACATGTGTAGTATTTTATTTTATTTTTTGACGGTTTTCTGAACCATTTTGCTAAAAAAGTAAGATTCTTTTTGTTCGAATCATACCAAAAGCTTGCCAACATCAAAGAAACATGCAAACTACTTATCTACCAAATTTTGTAAAATTTGGTTTATTAGTTTCTCCGCTAGAGTTGATACATACAATTTTCTGGGGTCATTTCGCAAAAGAAAAAAGCAGGTTCTTTTATTTCTAATCTTACCAAAATCTAATCAGCACCAGGGTAACCCACTAGTGACTTATTTAACAAATTTTGTGACATTTGGTTGATTAGTTTTTCAGATAAAGTGGATACAGACAATTTTTGCAGGCCATTTCTTAAAAAAAAGGCAGGTTCTTTTATCCTGAATCGTACCAAAAACTAATCAGCACCAGGGTCATGCACCAGTGACTTACCTACTAAATTTTATGAAATTTGATCCATTAGTTTTTGAGTTAAAGTGGATACACACTGTACAGACAGACAAACACACACACAGTCGTCAAGCTAAAAATAATATTTTCGTGTTCTAGAGGTCCCAAAACATGTGCAGTTCATACTCTGTACTTTCGCATCACAGGTATAGTCAGATATATTTGCAAGAGTTTTTGTATCTCGCTAAACGTATTTGATGGTAATTGACGGTCCCTTTTCAGAATTTCGCATATTGTAGAAATGTTGTTAATTTCTTTGAAGTTCAATCATGTTTATACTTATCACCCAAAGATTTTATGAAATTCGGTAACATACTATACTCATTTGCATTTTTAGTCAATCTTTCTTTATGTAATTTTTAAGCATATCCTGAAACTCTTCTGATTCTAAGCCCCATTTCATTGGTATTTGCTGCAGGTAATAGTAAACTTTTCCAAGCTCTCCGTAAGTTTAATGTGCTTATTTAAAAACCACTCGCGCAAGGAAGATATTAGAACATCCAGCTATTCGAAATATTATTTTTTGAAGTAATCCTTTGGTGTTTGAATAACAATCCTTCATTGTATCTTTTAGGCATTTTATGAATTCGTGGCAATATTGGTGGATTAGTCAAATTCTCAAATAAATTAGAAATAAAATTCCAAAATTCGTCGAAACTATTATTGTTTCCTAAACCCTCAAAATATGACAATAGTGTATAGATAGAAGTTGTTTTTTCCTGAGAATATTGATTTCAATTGTAACTATTTGCTTGTCTCTTCTGCTGCCGAAAACAGTTTCACACAAACATTCAACCCAAAATAGACAGAAAACCACTCGAATTAATGCATCAGTCCTGTGATTTGCTGGCGTTCCTCTAATTTTCTATAAGAACTTCATAATTAGAAATAATGCTTTGAATAGAATCCTTTCGGACAGTACATTTGGTGTGACACAAGGGTTTTAAAGTGGTAGATGTAGACTCATGAGAATCAGCTGAAAATCAAGGTACTTTTAACAAGACTATGGCTAAAAATGACTATGGCTAAAAAGTGCAATATGTTTTGTAGAGCAACACAGCAGGGTGGTTATTTCCTGGATTATATCCAAAGCCTCTTTGATTATCTTACAAAATTTTCTAGCATCCTGTACAGTTAGTTGGAAGATTATGGGCAGCTACTACTGAATGTGTGCCACTCAATTATTGATGCACACATGACTGCCTTTGTTTCTCCTTCGCTAATGCTGGACAACCCATGGAGCTCAATAACCGCACCTGTTTACTGACACTCCCTAATCGCCAGAGTTTACTTCTTAAACTAATTCGTAACACCTGTTACACAGACCCGCCGTGTTCATGCGGAGTACGATCACTTTAAACATGTGGGTCCGTAAGTCCTTCTGAGAGGTTGGTGGTAGGGGAAGGAGGGTACGGTCCCTGTGGATGCCTCCCCCACTGGGTTCCGGTCTAAATTTGTTGGCACTTCCCAGCCATCCAAACGGTTACCTTACACCTTTCTGGTAGGTTGGACGGTCTGGGTCTCAACAACAACAACAGGCATAATATGCCTGTAGGAGCTTTGTCTCTTGTTTGCTTATACTTATCAACCCCTAGAACTCATGTTTCTAACTGTTTCAACTCATTGAACCTTATTCCCCAGCTTACTTATGATTGATAACCAGAGCATGGGGGCTCTGCCTCATGTTTGTCGCCGCTTACCAACCCCTGGAACTTACTTCATGAGCTGTTACAACTCGCCTGATCTTATGCCCCAATTTACTGACGATTGTCAACCATCAGATAGATCATGGGGGTTTCTGCTCTATGTTCACTACCGCTTACTTACCGCCAGAGATCAGTTCGCAATCTTTTTCGTCTCCCCTACTATGGCTGTTGGCTTGTGTAAAGTACCTTAGGCTGTTGAAGCTCCACTCTTTGTTCATTTATGCTCTTCAAACTCCTGGATCTCTTTCACCCCGCCCTGATATGTAAAAATGTAACTTTCAGTTGCATACTTACAGCAAAAAGACATATTTGTTCTGCTATAATAATTACACTTTAATCCATATTTGTTCATGACAAGAATAATTGTGAAATGCTCTGTTCATTTGTAAGATTCAACATAAAGCACATTATTGTCCACATTGCTCAAAAGCATAGTAAATAAATTTGTAGTCTACCATGTTTGACGTACATAGTCTTGGCGTTTCTGCCAACAACCAATTAGAGAGAAGTTGGAAATAGGCTCGACCAATTAAATCTTTGTCAATACAAAAGAACATTTTTCACTTTAGAAGTGTATAAAAAATAGAGTAACTCATAAACTAAATCAACATTAAAAAAAAGGGCTCTGTTTTACAAAAACTCAACTATATAGGTTTATGCTTGCAAAAATTGTCGGTCTTGCTATTGCTAGTCTGTAAAGAACACTAACTCGCAACTCAAATATTCTTCCTTTTTTTTTTGACATTAAATATCTTTTAAACTAAAACTTAAATCAGAAAACGGTTTATTTCGGTGTGTTCCTCCTATATATATTACAAATTTCATATTTTTGTATGCTGTAATTTTTGAGATACGAAACAAAGAAACTCTAGACATGCTTATTTTGTTAGAGTCGGTGTCGGCCATGTTTCTTTTTAATATAGAGAAATACCCAGACCGGCTGACTTAAACAGTTTGGCAACTGTTTGAACAGTCGGAATAGTGTCCTTCAATTTAGATCGAAATCCAATGGTGGTGGTATTCACAAGAACCGTAGCATCCTTCCCCAAACCCACCACCTTTCAGAAGGACTTTTGGACCTACAGATTTAACATGCTCATACTCCATGGAGAAGAGGATGACTCACCATAAACTCGTTTGGGACCTCCAAAAATTTTGGGATGTCACTGCAGGTGTACTGACTCTTCAAATATAATGTTTATCATACTTTTGTATTATGTAAATAAAATCTAGAAAATTCAGTTAAACATGGAAATTTATGTTTCCTACTTTCCTATCAATATACAAATCTAATGATCTCCTTAAAAATTAACAAATCGTTTCACA
Organism: Amaurobius ferox; assembly: GCA_951213105.1. Classification (NCBI taxonomy): domain Eukaryota; kingdom Metazoa; phylum Arthropoda; class Arachnida; order Araneae; family Amaurobiidae; genus Amaurobius; species Amaurobius ferox. The sequence continues at coordinate 141,256,204 of OX578133.1, read as the reverse complement.
CAATTTCAGTACCTGACCAGGGTGTTAGTAAAATCGAACATATAATTAAATAATCACAAATAGAAATACATTTCTTAACTTATCATTTCTATATATCTGTCTCTTCAACCTTATACATTACTTTACAGCCTTATACAACCTTATACAGTACAGGATCTATTATCCGGAATGCTTGGGACTTCAGGCATTCTGGATAAGGGGTTTTTCCGTAATTCGGAACACTTTTTCTGAAACTTACTGGAATGGTCTCAAATGTCGTTATAAAAAATTATAATTCATTTTAAAAACATAAATGTATTAAAAAAAGCTTTTTTACAATCTATATGGGTTAACTAAAATGCAAATTACATGTAATTATAGTATCAAATTTAGTGATTAAGAAAATTTTTGAAAGAAAAAAATGTCTGAAAAAAGTTGATTATTCAGGGTAGTTATTAGAAGTCTTTTTTTTTTTTAACATTTCAACTAAAGTGGGCCCTCACCATATTCATCTAATATTTTGGCAGAAGCACCTTTGTTCATATATTTTAAAGTACTTTTAATAAAATTAAGATGAGAAGGATGTTCATTTTTAATTGAAATGAGATATTCAACTATGGGTGCAAATATATCAAATTCTAATTTATGCTCTTCAAATGTATTTCTAATACGCCTTATAATTCTAAATGCCTGAATAAATAAAAAAATTTTAATTTCGTTATCCTAAACATATATCTCATTTTCACCAACAATATGTTTAAAAGATAATATCCCAGCATAAAAAGCACAAAAAATATAAAAATATTAGTGGATGGAAGCAGATTGAAAAAATGGAAAATATTTAAAAATAAAACGAAATATACCGGCGATCGTGTTTAAATAAAAATTTCGCGATATTGCTAAACTGTCTTCTATAAATTACTAATTAATAAATGTAACATGGAACATTTTGCTAGGGTCAATTTTCGGTCCAAAATAGCCATTTTCATTCAAATAATAGGATTTAATTGAAAATGATTTTGATCTTGGAATTCCATCAACGTTTTTTAAAATATTGAAGATGTGTATATTTCCACGGAGATGAAAAAAAAAATTGATTTTCCTGAGAAAATGACAAGTTTAGTGCTTAGGTTAAGTATTTAAAGAGATCAATCAGAAGGCCCTGAATGACATTTTATAGCTGCTATACTTTTTTCTGGATTTCGGCAAAAGTTAACTCTCATTAATTTCGGGAATTCCTTACTTAAACGTACTTTCTATCCTCTTGTAAATGCGCTGATGACTCTTTTTTTTTTCATCTTTTCCAATAAATGTTTATTAAATTGTGCAAAATAGTGTAAATTCTGCACGGCACATCGCGTTTGAAGAGCGTGGGATTTCTTTAGCGATATCGGGATATTTCTAGCAAAAAAGTTGTAATACTTTTACCGAAAATCAAAGTCCCGGAACAAAGAGCAGAAAAGAAAATGTAACGAATTCGGAAAAATCGAAACCTTTGTGCCTAGTGTGCTCTGCCCTATACACCCAGAAAAAAATGAAATGCCATTAAAAAATCACCTTGCCGCGACTTGTCCGTAACTAACTCCTGTATTATACTATACAGGAGTTAGTTACGGACAAGTCGCGACTCCTATATACCACTGTGCCTATATACTATACAGGAGACTTATCCGAAGCTAGTGAAGAATAGAATGACGCGTCTCGCCGTCAATGTGACGGTCTCGCCCGTGCCGAATCATCTCCGAGAGCTACTATCGGGGGTGATGGCCGGATGCAGCCGCTTAGGAAATTTTTGGGAAAAACTATGCTACTTCGGATGTTTTCCGGAAAAGAGGAATTGTGGAACTTCTCGAAAAAAACATGATCCATGGAATATTTTCATTCGCTATCGCGAGAATTCCTCGCATTCGTTTTCGAAATTGAAGAAGAATCAGCGGCGGAAAGTGTGCGCGGGAATTTTGAATTTCGTTCGCGGCTTGTGCGTCCTATTTCAAATCCTCTAAAATAGTAGGTTTCAATACATTTTTTTTTATTGATATTGCTAATTAAAGCAAAAAAGCATTTGGCGGGATTTTTAAAAAAAAATCGCTATTTGGCGGGATTTAAAAAAAAATCGCTATTTGGCGCAATATTTAGCAAATAATCACTTGTTGGTGCAGAATTTGGCATTATTTTGCCGTATTCCAGTTTTGGGAGAGTCCGGATATTGGAACGCCGGATAAGAGGTCGCGTACTGTATCTCTTACTTAGTCATTTTGATTTCTATTTCGTTTAAACTTCAAACTTTAGCTCATATTAACAACTTGAAAACTATACTAAATCTAAGCATTCATACATTTACCTACTTTTGATTTTATTCTGATGTAAGTTTTGGTTTGTATTATACACTTGGCTTGGAGTGACGCCTGGTCTAGCGGTAGCTGCAAGTAATATTGTTTAGATATTTAGTCTGGAATAATTATTTTTGGTTCGCATCTGATGCTTTACCACATAATAACGTGTGCTTTGAAAAGATACTGGAGAACAAGAGAAAGAAATAGTTTGTTTTTCGTCTTAATCATCTAGACAGTTTCCCCAAGAAAAAGATATGTGGCAACTCAATTTTTCTTTAAGCTTTTATTATTTTCCGTGTGGAGGAGAAACTATAAATTTTTAGCAGTATATATATTTAAATTTTAGGGAGCATTGCCCCAGTTCAGAATCTTAGAGGGAGCAACAGCGCCCCCCCCCCTTGCCCTATGGCTTCACCGCCAGTGGTCATTATATGTAGTTTGAATTTTTAACAAATTCCAAAATTGCCATGTTATGATTGCAAACTGTTAGGGACAAAAGTGTAATACAATTTTTCAAGATAGCACTGTAGCATGACTTGTAATTCCAGAAACTTTTAGTATGTTCATTACAGAATGACGAAATGAATATGTGTACCAAGTATTGGACTTGGGAAAATTTGTTTTGCATGTAATCCTTTGTTTACTGGACTCTTAGTAATATAAAGTTTTTCTTATTTCCTTTAGAAAATGATAAGTATTCTGAAAAAGAAAATGCAGGTAAGATACTTTCTCAGAGGTATTTGTCTGCACCATTTGTAAAATATTCTTCTTTGTTGTTTGCATAATTTTACTTATTATGTTTAATAACTTCGAAGTGTTTCACATTTGAATTTTTAATTAGGTGATTAAATTGGAATTTAAATTTCAGGGGATTTCTCCTTTGATAGTTTTAACAAAAATGTTATCCTGCCAATAAAATGCTGACTCAATATCCAAAGACAGTAACTAAAATATATGTATTACTTTCTTCTGATTGAATATTACCAAATATGAACAGATTTGACATCTAAGTAGATTTAGCAAACAGCTAATTAAAATTATTTTGTAAAAATTAATTTCTAAAATCTCAAGTTGACATTTTTTTAACAAAAACAACACTTATGGCATTGCAGAAATTTTGAAATCAAAATGAACTTAAATATCAAATTTCTTAAACAGTTCATTAGGAATTATATTCCTCTAGCTACAAATAAAATTGGTCATTTTGTTCAAATAAATTTTAAATATATATAATAATTCGTTGAGGTACCTGCATTAAAGACATCAAAGCAACTTATTTACTTTAAGTTATTATATTTATAATACAGTAAGTAAGATTAGGAAATAATTCTACAAGTAGGAAACAATATTAAGTTGCAGGTGAGGGGGGGGGGAGGGTTAATCAATGAAATCTTTGGCTTCTTACCCCCAGTAAAAGGTTCTGTAGAGAGTTGTATATAAAGAATGTTTGTCATAGAATTAATATTTTAATAATATAAAATTTTAAATATAAGATTGCTTGCCATGGTTCATGGCCTGCTGAGGTTGGGAGATACATTAAAGTAAACACTAGAATCAGATGGCATTGCCAGATACACCACATAAATCTTTTAAATGTTATTTTCCCCCTTTTTGTATGATATCAAACCATTACAGCTTTAGCTCCTAAGACAGCAACTTTATCATAATTAAAAAAAAAAAAAAAATCACTAATGTTAACTGTTTGTCAAGTCTTTGGCATTATATCAGGAAAAAAGGAAACACTTCTCTAATAAAACATTGTATCATTTTTTAACAGATTTTTTAAAACAGAACGAAATTATTCATAGTTACTTACATTAGTTATCAGTTTTACATGTTGGTAATTGAAAAATATATAGTTCTTAGCCAAATCATTAGATGAATTAGAAAATTGATTTCAAATTCAATTTAGTTGAGTATATTAAATATTTATACCTACCTGATAATGTATGCTATATATTTATGACTAACTGCTCTGTTTATTTTCATCCAATTATGTTCCTATGTACTATATATATGCATGTCTCACTTAATCCATAGCCAGTAGTGGAACAGATATATTTTCATATGAATGTTTTTGTTCAAGAGAACTCTAGGTTTTATAATAGAACTGTTAGAGATATGTTTAGTTATCTTGCTGTTGCTATTATACTAGCATATTCCAATGACATCAATAAAAAGAGGAAGATCTAAGAAGTTGGTTGTGTTTTAAGATTTATAAATGCTTTTAGCTATGAGACTGAAATTAGTCTTGCAGCTCATTTTTGACCTTTTTCTAATTTTCCTTTCTAAATTTACTGAAAGTAAACCTCCCTATATAATTAGTGTATCATATCTTGTATTTCATACGAAATTTCAATATTGGAATGCAGGAACAGCCTGATTTTAATGAATGCTTTTATATTTCTATAGCCTCAATAATATTCATTTTAAAAATATTTTTCCTATCCATTACCTACATGTACACATTCAGGAAATGTTTTCTCAGGATCTGATTGAAATTATATCTCATCAGTTTGTTTGCCCATGTGTTAATAATGGTCACCCAAGAATATTATAACATTAGGAGAAACAGTTGCAAAAACCACTGCTTTCAGTGCAATTTTGTAACAATGATGGTCTAATCTTTTCCCGGGACTCCCCATCTGTCAAGCAGACCGAGTTCAAGCAGACCAATGGTAGAATCTTATTGTATTTTGCCCAATTATAAACTTTAATAAAAAAACCTTCTTGGGATTATAACTTCTTTCAGTGTGCACCATTTTTTCTCAGATTAGGTATTGATGCCAAGTGTATATGCTGTTGAAAAACTGTTGCTTGCGATGCAGCATTCTTAAGCTCAAAACTATATCTTTAAAAGGCCATTCTCCTGATTTCGAACTCAAAATTTTGCTGTTATGTCTATACTAGACTGTTCAAAATGGCAACCTTTGACATAACCTTTCTGGAATTTGATTATAGGCTGAGCTGATGAAGGGTGTGCCAGTCTACTATAGGGAAGATGTCTCATTGCCAATTGATACTGACACTTAAACCTGGAATTGCTTGTGATGCGTTTTTCGAATTCTCCAGCCCTTAAGGAAAGAATACACATTGATTCTAAAAATTTCTTCACTGCCTGAAATTAGTGAAGGGAGCAAGATGGAAATTTACCTTTTAGTATATGCTTGTAACTCCAACTTTTTGACGAGTATTCAATTGAATAGAGTTGTTAAACTGTCAGATCTGCTACAGACACCACTGATGGTCATTATCCTATCTGTGTGATCACTCTGCAGTTCCACCTACAAACTGTAGAGATTATTTCAAGTTATAATTTATTTGGTTGCTGGATTCAATATCTTGCACAATAGGGATTATTTCAAGTCTGATTTTTTTTTTTTTTTTTTTTGCTGGATTCAATATCTTGCATATACTATTTAATCTATAAAGGCGCCATATATTTTTAATTATCTATCCATTGATACTATCTATATTGAATTCCAAATAACATTTACATAATGTGAACCTAAATAAATTGTCTATAATAAATATTTTTATGGAAAATTTAATTGTTCTTATTTACATTCCAGTGTTCCTATTTTTAATTATTTTAGTTCTTTCCAGTTTTCTGTGGTGATTAAAAATTAAATTTAATGCTTTGGCTGGTAGGGCCACATAGTGATTGATTTCACTAGGTTGAAGTTTAGAGACTTCGGAACTTAATAATCTTGTATAAAATAAATTACTACATACTTTTATTTCAACTTTAAATTTTAATTCGAAAATTCAATTTCTTTAATTTTCCTCCTTCAAGGAGTTTTGTGAGGTTTATTTATTTATTTCAATGTACTATAATTTTTGTTGGAAATGTTAAAAAAAAAACCTTCCCGATATAGCTTAGTAATTTAATGAGCAATATGAACAAAATGGGATTTCACTTACTATTTTAAGTACTGTATTAAAAACTGGAATGTTCTTCATACTGGAAATGACAGTTTTTTTTTTTTTTGTATTTATTATTATTATGAATGATAGGAAGTGTATTTGGCAGTCATGTTGTGGGTTCACTTGCTCTGATATTCAGTTCTGTTCTATACTCTATATTGAAGGCTGGCACAATTTAAGTGAAAGCAGGAGAAGGGGAATAAAAAGAGTCATCCCCTCTGGTTTTACAAATAGTTTGTGTTGTATATCCTGAAAACAGATATAATAAAATTGTAGTTTTTGTTTTTGATATTAATTAGTGATGCATTGCTATTAACTTGGCAGCTAATTTCCACTGCAGCTAAGTTACTATTGCCAAATAGCAGTTGCTAACAACTAAAGCCAATTCCACCAAACTGCTAAAATTAGCAGATGATTTTTTTTTGGTACTAGGGGGCTTCGCCTCTTGCTTGCTGTTGTTCATAAACAGCTAGAGTTTGCAACCTGCTACACAAGCGTAATATGCACAGATGAGTTTCACCACATGTTTGCTCATGCTCACCAACCTGCGAAGCTAACTTTTCGAGCTCTTTAACCCCTTCCGCATTTGGGTGGGTGCTTTTTATGTGCCCTTCTTAAGTGCACACATTCATAAGCCTTTGCTTAGTCATTATTTCTCAAGAACAAGTACATTCCTATGGTGGGATCAAGATGGGCTATCCTAATAGGGTTCAAAATACAAAGAATTTATATATACCATAAAATAAAAAAGCAACATGCTAAATTTAGACTTTCTAGCTTCTTTGGTTACCAACATATTCCACTGAAATGAGTACATTCCTATCACAGGTCCATAACAGGCAAGCTCGATAAGTTTAATAATTCATAGAATTAAAATGGACCGCAAATAACGACATACTAAATTTATACTTTCTAGCTGCTCAGATTCTCGAGTTATTCCAACACAATAAATACATTCTTATGGTGGACTCAGAACTTAATAGCCCTATAATGTTAACAATGTAGAGAATTAAAATATATATCACAAAAGACGATGTACTAGATAGACAACGATCTAGCTTCCCCTGTTCTTGAGTTTTTTATGGAAACAAGTGCATTTCAATAAAGGACTCATGATGAGCAAATCTGATAAGATTGAAAGTCCAAAGAATTTAAATATACTACGTAAGACATTGAGATTCTAAATTTGGACTTTCTAGCCACTCCTGCTCTCGAGTTATTTTCAAAAATATGTATATGCCTATGGAAACTATGGTTAAAAATGCAAATAATTAAAATATACCACAAAAGTACTACAATTTAGGAAATATCACAAAAGGCATACTAAATTTGGACTTTCTAGTTGCTATTCTTCTCGAGTTATCCCCTAAAATAAGTACATTCCTATGGCTGGCCTAAAACGGGTTAATCTGATAAGGTTAACAATTCAGATAATTAAAATATACCACAAAAGACAATGACGTACTAAATTTGGACTTTTTAGCTGCTCCAGTTCTCGAGTCATTCCCCTGGAATGAGTATATTCCTATGACAGGCCCAGGACAAGCCAGCTGTATAAATATGAAAGTCCAAAGAATTAAATGTGAGCACAAAAGATGAGTTACTGAACTTGGGCATTCTAGCTGATCAAAATATTTGGTTATCGTACACTCTCACCCCATGGGGCACAGTAGCCCAGTGGTTAGCGCATGGGAATTGCACACCATAGGCCTGGTTCGATTCCCTCCTCTGCCAAAACTGCCACCGTGTTCATGTGGAGTACGATCACGTTAAACATGTGGGTCTGTAAGTCCTTCCGAGAAGTTGGTGGTAGGGGAAGGAGGGTACGGTCCCTGTGGATGCCTCCCCCACTGGGTTCCGGTCTAAATTGGATGGCTCTTCCCAGCCATCCAAACAGTTACCTTACACCTTTCTGGTAGGTCCGACGGTCTGTGTCTCAACAACAACAACACTCTCAACCCACAGAAATAGTTTCTGGTGACTCTAGAAGTTTTGAAGTGTTGAAGACTGGTAGAAGTGTTTTCCTGTTCAATTTGACACTGTTATACTTGTAAATGTAGAATGACATTTAAAAGTGTTGCATCCATGCATTTCTCTCTAGTTTGGAAGAGAATCTAAGAGCTGTCTTCAGTTGTCATGCTGTAATGAATGAATGATATGAAGGTGGGTGGCTCCAGAAGAGCCTAGCACATCGACCAGAGGTCTATTGTACTACCCCAAAAAGAAAATGAAGATCCCTAAGAAAAGAGACCAGTAGCCGATGCGAAAATAAGCAGGCACTTGACAGGAATGTCGTTCAGCTCCCATGGTTCAATCACATGACGACCAATGTGTTCGAATCTGTGAGCAGAGTAGGCCTCACAATCACATAGAATGTGAGCTGCAGTTTCTTCGCTGTAATTGCAGCCTCTGCAAAGCGAATCCTTGGAGACACCCATAATATTAAGATGTCTCTTGAGAGTACAGTGCCCAGTAAGGAGCCCAACAGCTCTTCTGATGCCAGTTCTACTGAGCCTGAAAAGTTCCTTTTGACGTGTACTAGGGCAATTACAGTTGAGGATTTTCGCTTGCCTTTGACCCTTAGTGTCACGCCAGTTCTTACATTGAAGCTTCCTGAAGATGTCATAGACAATTCTTCTGACAAGGTCATTGGGAATACCCAAGGCCGGCTCAGGACCCACAAAAGGAGTACTAGAGCCTTTCCTAGCAAGTTTGTCTGCCAATTCGTTGCCAGGAATGCCCGAATGACCAGGCACCCAGTACAGAATGACACTATTATTACTAGCAATTTTACAGAGAGCATTATAGCATTCCCAGACAAGGGAAGATGTCACAGTGAACTTCCCCAGAGCCATAAGAGCAGCCTGGCTATCAGAACAAATGAAAATCTGGCTATTCTCATACTTTCTGTCATAGCAAATTCTACAACACATAAGAATGGCAAATACTTCAGCCTGAAAGACAGTAGCAAAATTGCCAAGCGGATAAGATAGCTCAGTAAAATATACCACAAAAGACAATGACGTACTAAATTTGGACTTTTTAGCTGCTCCAGTTCTCGAGTCATTCCCCTGGAATGAGTATATTCCTATGACAGGCCCAGGACAAGCCAGCTGTATAAATATGAAAGTCCAAAGAATTAAATTTGAGCACAAAAGATGAGTTACTGAACTTGGGCATTCTAGCTGATCAAAATATTTGGTTATCGTACACTCTCACCACATGGGGCACAGTAGCCCAGTGGTTAGCGCATGGGAATTGCACTCCATAGGCCTGGTTCGATTCCCTCCTCTGCCAAAACTGCCACCGTGTTCATGTGGAGTACGATCACGTTAAACATGTGGGTCTGTAAGTCCTTCCGAGAAGTTGGTGGTAGGGGAAGGAGGGTACGGTCCCTGTGGATGTCTCCCCCACTGGGTTCCGGTCTAAATTGGATGGCTCTTCCCAGCCATCCAAACAGTTACCTTACACCTTTCTGGTAGGTCCGACGGTCTGTGTCTCAACAACAACAACACTCTCAACCCACAGAAATAGTTTCTGGTGACTCTAGAAGTTTTGAAGTGTTGAAGACTGGTAGAAGTGTTTTCCTGTTCAATTTGACACTGTTATACTTCGAGCCATCAGTGTACCATACAAAACATTTATGTTTATTGTAGGTTGGAGTCCTCTTCCAATCATCCCGCGAGGGCACAAGAATTTCATAAGGCTTATCAAACGTAAATTTGACATGTATGCCATCAGGTGGCATACAGAAATAAGGATGCCTAGCAACATTACTGTTAAGTTCGCCCCAAGATAGATACCTTGAGTAATCTTTCCAGTGTTTCAGATATTTGAGTCTGTTCATGCAGATAAGTGCTTCTGCTTCAATACGCATATAGAGCGGATGCAAGCCAAGTAAAAGTTCAAGAGTTGCAGTAGGAGTGGTTTTCATGCATCCGGAGATTGCAATGCACACCATCCTTTGAAGCTTAACTAAATCAAGTTTAGCAGTTTCACTTCTAATTCTGGACCACCAAACAATGGATCCATAAGAAATGATAGGACAGACTATCATCGAGTAAATCCAATGGATAGCTCTGGGATTAAGGCCCCAGGTTTTTCCCAATAGCATTCCTACAAGACCAGAAGATTGTCATGCTGTAAAGTTTTACTCATCAATTCTTTTAAACATTTTGGGTCACATGACCAAATCATTCAAACAAGCTTATATCATTTCATCAGGAGTGCAAACTCAGACCGAGGGCCCTGACCCAAGAGTTTGTAGGGCATGTATCCCCGGTCGAATTTCATCAGTAGTGAAATTTTCTTTGTAAGTTTACAAATACATATTAAATATTCTGTGGAAACAAGTGTCGAAATTCACCAAAATATGCCAACCACCTGCCAAAAGATTTCAACTACCTGTCAAGCCAAAAATTTGGGTGTACTGCCAACTCTTATTTAGCTGAACCCATAATAACATTGAAGGCAAGAATGTGTCTGAAAAATAATTGTTTCTTGCATTCGTTGGTACTAGTGCTCTATCTTGTTTGCCTTCATTGTTACTGATCCTCTGCCTCATTTCTCTTAACAGAAAAGGATCTTTTTGCCTTTGAAACTGGTTTACACCTTTATTTCAACCTTGTATGCTGTGACAAATGAATGTTTTAGATATTTTTGTTGTCTCCTGAAATTTATCACTATAATAATTCACTAATGTTTTATTTAATTCTAAATACAGTCAGTTATAATACTTGCATGAAATTTTTCTGTGAATTTACACTTTTGATTATTTTAAGTACTTCCTTCTTTTGCTCAAGGAATTTTCTTCTTTCCATGGTTGAAAATATTTTGAGATTGAAGTTTTCCCATTCTTACATCTAGAAATCTGTTTCCCAGCAATTGTGAAATTGATGCTTGTAAGTGGTGATTCCCACTGCATCAGAGTGAGATGACCAATGAGTTTATTTCTTCCAATTTTACAATCTACTTGCTTCAACTAAAATTTTTATAATTATTACATGTTTTATACAAGAAAATTATTTTCAAGCATGTTATTAATGAAATAAAAGGCTGTTTTTTAGCAGTATTGTGAAAACTGTATTTATACATGATTCTGGGTATATTTCGTTTAATGGTGAAAATATTTTTCATTTTGTCAGTCTGTTTACATTGACTGAAGTTTTTGTAATTATTTCATGTTTTATACATAGAAACTATTTCCCAACCGTAATTAGTGAAATAAAGGGCTGTTTTGCGAATATATTTTCCACTTTATCAATATGTTTGCATCCTCTAAAATTTTTGTAATTTTTTCATATTTTATAGTTAAAAAAACTAATTTCCAAACATATAATTAGTGAAATGAAGAACATTTTGCAGTAGCATTGCAAAAATTTATATTTGTATGTTTTAATTCATTTAGATGACTGTGAAAGTAGTATATCTGAAGTCGCTGCAGTTATTCCAAATGGAGATTCAAACAAAGAAAAACCAGGTACTGAATTTGTAAAAAGTAATATCTGTTATCAGTGAATTTAATTTGTTAGATTTCATTTACTTTCTGCTTAGATTTTTATAATTAATAAATATCCAAAATAAATTTTTGATTTAATATTTTATACTCTGCATTCAAATTCAGTGCTCTATTACATTTTTCAGTTAGTCACTTGTCTCCTCCCCGAATTTCACATAAAGTACACTCTGTTGCAAAAAAGTGTATGCATCCATAACAAATATGACTACAACCAGCTACGAAACTTAGCATGTAAATGCCGTTTTAAGAATTGTGCAAATGATCAGTGCCAATGATGTTATAGTGGGCACATGAAGAAACTCCCCAAAGTGATTTAATTTACCTTTTTTAAAGATTGCATTCTCATTGAAAATATGCATACAACTTCATAGCTAGAAAAATATCCTGTTTGATACAATTTAATCATGCTCAAGGCAGTCATTAATAAAATATCATTAGTAATATTTAATAAAAGTGGGGAAGAATGTGTTGGATTTGGAGAAACTCTACTTTATGGACACAAGGGCTAATTTTCAAATGTGTGCAAATTGAAGAACTTGTGTGAATATTGCACCAGTAGACATCATGAATATATTTTTAATATTTTACCTTAAAAACTGCATATATAGTTCTGCATATTTTACATAATAAAAGGAGATATCTGGCTATCTATGTCATCAGTATTAGAAAAATGAAGCTTCAGACAGCTACGAAATTCAATACAAGGATAGCTGAACTTCCAGGATGTTGAACCTCGATAAAATTTTTAAGGATTTAAAGTTATGAATTTGAAAGTTGAAACTTGGCTAAAATAAATAATTAATAATAAATATAATTTATAATAAATAAATAATTTTTGCCATTTTAAAATCAATTTATTTCAGCAGATGATTTTCCGAGTGCAAGATATGAATGGTAGTTGATGAACTAGACATTTACCATGACAGAAACTGCAATTGAAAATGCCAAATTACATTTTCTTGAATTTTAGATATATCAATTTAATTTTATAAATATACAATTATTTCATCATTGTAAGCATTCTGTAAAAATTTCATTTGAATTGGACATGAACTATTGAAAATGGCATTTACAATTTTGTATTTACTGTTTGTTCTCCGCAGAGAATTTTTTCTTGTTTAAGGAAATTTTTATTAGAGAATTGTAATCGGATAATGAGATACTTTGCAGCTCTGTTTTCAGATTTCTGTTTTAAAATGTTTTTACTTTCCTTATATACATAGTACAGGGTGTTTACAAAAACGTACCCCAACTTTGAAGGGCTATATCTCCTTAACCAAACAAGTAAGCACACCATTCTACGAATTGTAGTGAATGAGAAGTTTGTAAGTTCTTTATTTGGTGAGAGATGGAGTTACGGGCCTTATGAGTGCCCATCCTTACGCCCCGCCCATCCTAACTATGCGAGTTCCTTTAGTCAGTTTGTGCTGAGATGATAACCGCACAACAAAAGGCATTCTGTGTTACTGAATTTTCTAAAAGTGAATCGGTTACAGCTGTTAAAAAAGCATTTTATCTCAAATATGCAATTCATCTTCCCAATAGATGAAGTATCTTACTCTGGTTTCGTTAGTTTTTTGAAAAGGGGTGCATTTACAAAGTCAAAAGTTCTGGTCAGCCACGTGTGCCTGAAGAGAATGTGGAACAGATTTGACAAATATTCACTAACAGTCCGAAAAATCAACTCGACAAGGCAGCCAGGAACTGCAAATGCCTTATACGACTGTATAGAAAGTGCTGAGAAAGCAATTGATTTTCAAACCATGCAAGTTACAGCTGGTACACGTTCTTATCCGAAATGATAAGAACAGAATTAATTTTTGCAATTTTGTTCTTGATGAGCTCGACAAAGACTATTCCTTCATATCTAAGCTTGTCTTTAGCGATGAAGCGACATTTCATACCAAAGGTAAAGTCAACCGACACAATGCTCACATATTGGGTACAGGTAATCCTCATGCAACCGTTGAAGTGGAACACGATTCGCCGAAGGTTAATGTGTTTTGTGCCATATTGCAAGACAAAATTTTTGGCTCATTCTTTTTTCACGAGTCCACTGTTACTGGCATTACTTACTTGGATATGCTACAGATTTGGTTTTTTCCACAGTTAGAAGAAGAAGCTGGAGACTTCATTTTCCAGTAGGATGTAGCACCACCGCATTGGCACTTATCTCTTCGTGGATACTTAAATGACAAATTGTTGCAATTTGTAAAGCAGATGACGATCTCACTCTTAATCAGTGGCCCCCAAGAAGCCGTGATTTAACTCCCTGCAATTTTTTTCTTTGGGGCTACATAAAAGATAAAGTGTTTTTCTGCCACTATCGGCAAGCGTTGATGAACTGAAGACCTGAATAACTGTAGCCATCTAAACTGTGACTCCAGACATGCTAAAGAAAGAAAGGAATGAGTTCTCCTATCGACTGGATGTCGTTCATGTTTCTGGTGGTAGTCATAGTGAACATTTATAATTTCATAAACTTTTAAAATGTTATTTTTGATTTAATTTGTCCAAAAAGGTTGTAACTTCTTTAGTTTTGTAATTGTAGCTCTTCAAAGTTGGGGTATTCTTTTGTAAACACACTGTATAATGTATAAAGTATTGTGATGGAGTCGAAAATTTGAATTCTAGTTTTCGACAGGAGAATGTGTTTCATGCATCCCTGAACACGAATCAGATGTTTATGAGGTGATCTCTGTCTGTGTGTGTGTGTGTGTCAGTGAGTTAGTGGAGATGATATCTCACAAACGAATGGTGCAATTTGAACAAAATTTGGTACAAAAATTACAATACTGGGAGCCTATTGTTTTTAAATGCAATCGAATGTTCAAAACACTCCCAAATTTTCAAATGAAATTTTGAAAAAATCATCAAACATTCAATAAAGTTATGTAAATAAACATTTCTTGCATAATTTTTCATTAGAAAACAAATGACACAAACTTTAGTCACACCAATGACACAAACTGAAGACCAGCATGAACCGTTCTTGAGATATTGCAAATGTTTTAAATAAATTTATCAAAAAATCACATAAAATTAATAAGAACTATTAACTAATGTGAAATATGTTCACTTTTCCTTTTTAATATTATGCGTTAAATTCATTATCATTTTCGTGGATCTAACTTGTTCCACTCACAAAGACAGATACTTTGGGTAATAATTTTGTATTTGGATGCCATTAGTCATGTATCTACTATAAAAATAGCCTATTTTTGTCCATAATGATTGGCAACAAATTTAGTGGAATATTGCCAACTTATCGACTTTTTCAAATGTCTCCAAATTGATAAAAATGATTCTAAATCAATGAATATGATGACTAATTGATGAAATTCAATATCTTGGAAAGAATATAAAAATCTACTATTGGAATGACATATTTTTCTGTCCGTAATGCTTGACAAAATTTTGGAGGAATATCGCTAATTTGGCAATTTTTTTAAATGTTGCAATATTGACGAAAATGTCACCATATTGTAAAAATGTTGCCAAATTGTTAAAAAAATAATTCTAAATCAATGAAAATGATGACTAATTGACGAAAATTCAATATTTATGAAAGAACATAGGATTCGACTATGAGAATAATCCATTTCTCTGTCCATAATGCTTGGTAAAAAATTTGGCAGGATGTTGCCAACTGTAGCAAAATGTAGCAAAACTGATAAAAATATCACCAAACTGATAAAAATGTCATCAAATTGATAAATATGATGCTAAATGGGGAATAATGTTTTTCAAATTTTTAATTCTGCCATATGACGAGCATACTTTCTAGTATATTAGAAATGTTCTTCTCTCTGTTTGTTTGCAACACATAGTGATACATTTGACAAATTTGGTGGATAATCTAGGTGATATTTCATCATAGATTGACGAAAATATTGTCAAAATTGCAAAAATTATGCCAGTTTAATGGAAATGATGCCTGACTAATGAATTTATTATTAGAATACTTGTGTTTTGATATATGGACTATATTGCTTATTGAAGATGCTATCAATATTGATAACTATTAATTTAGAGTTATGTGAAGTATAAGTTAATTGGGTATGAAATAGTTTTACATGTTGTCATCTGGAAAAAGCACCAAATATACAATTCAACATTAAAAACACTGAGCTGTGGATCTTATACATCATTTTTTCACTGTGAAAGAAGTTAATACATTGCATTATATAAGGAAAGTCATGTGCTGCCCACATTAGATTTTTCATTTAATGTAATTTTCAGTGCATATGCTATCTTTCCTTTATAAAACAATAGGTTGAATTCATAGTGTGCCCTATCAATTTATTATGACTATTTAACTAATTTTATTATATCCAAACTTCTAATTATGCTAGAGCTTAGCTTTAAAGATTATATTTTTTAGGCTGAGCTAAAGAGAAGTATGTACCAGGATAGCATGCATCCCTCACATGTACATAAAGCATATTAAGCCTGTACAGCAAGTTATTTATTTATGTCATATGCAGACATATCCTTATATAAGCATTAAGTATTTGATTTTTGATACTTTACTGTATGCTCAGGTGTAATTTGAATCAGAGGTTAGCATCTTCAATACAGGGCAACAATGGGTATCTCTGCTAGTATATACATGTGATATTAAGTTTTAAATTCTAAATTTCTATAACTTTTCTTCTGCAAATTATTTGTAACTTATATAAAATAAATATAAATATAATTTCAGCTGAAGCTCATTCTAAAAGTTTGATCTATAATTCTACTTTCCTTATATGCTAATTTAATAAGTATGATTGTTTATCGTTTAAGATTTTATACTACTTGTTATTTAAAATATATTTGTCTTTAATTTCAGATCCAATAGATAACATATCTCAGAAAGCTAAACAAGGATATGATACATGTAAGAGAAAAAATGAAATAAAGAGCAATCTTCCATTTAAAAAAAAAAAAACTATAGCAGAAAATGCAATTGAAATTGAATCTGCAAACAAAGACAAACCTTCGACGTCATATGATTTGAGAAGAGAGAAAGGAAAAGAATCTTCATATGGGAAATTGAATAAAAGTTTAAATAAATCAAGCAATGTATCTAAATCACATACACATGAGAAACTTGCTCATACTCCATATCATTTGAGAGATAGGGGACCAAAAAAGTCTGAATTTAATGAAAAAGCAGTTGAAAGATCAACAAAATCTAAAAAAATGCCTTCAAAACCTAAATGTCTTCAAGTAACTTCAAAGAAGTCTAAATCTGGTATAAGTAGTGAAATTATAAAGTTGAAACCAGAAAAATCTAAACCAGTTGTATTGATTCAGCGTTTAGCTTCACCTGTTATAAAACAGTCAAATTGTCCTGGAACTTCTAAATCACAAAATTCTGTGCAATTTAAAATATTGTTTACTGGAGATGAATTTGTAGAAGAAATTAAAGTAAGTAGCAAGTTTTTTTATCTTTAATATCATTAACTAGAAGAATAATTAAGTAACAGTGTTTGATATAGTTTATGAAATAATTTTAATATATTGCAAATTGATTGGAAATGTTACCTTTGGTCTCTAAAGAGTGATCCTGTAGACACAATGATAGTTATTTAACATGCTGTGGGAGGATTTTTTCTGATGTGTGTGCATGGTTCCCACAGTCCTTGAAAACTCCTTAAAAGTCCTTGAATTTTTTTCTGAACTCGGGGCCCTTGAAAATTACGGAAATCGGGAAATAGTCCTTGAAAGTATTTGAATTTTTTTTATATTTCTCCCCTTCTGAAATGATGGGTTGCCTAATAATTGATTAATTCCTGCTTGCTCTGTTGTCTGAACTAGTTTCTTCCGATAACGCGCCATGTGACATATGCCAGAACCAGACTAACCACTTCAAAACGTAAACGTCATAAATGAAACTAATCCCTCCAACGTAGCAATATTGCCAACCATAGGGATATTGAAACGTTTTCTCCAAAGTAGGGACAGATTTCTGCTTTCAATGACAAATATTCGGGATTTTTCTAACAGGTTTTCTATTTTCCTTCATACTAACTATTAACTAACCTTCATACTAACTATTATGTTACTAACTATTCTTTCAAAGAGCAGTAAATGTGAAGTCAAAAATTGTGATTTCATTCTTTTGCAGTTCAACGAATTTCTTAACGATATTTCTTCTAAATATTTGAATTTTGACTGCTCAGTTTCTTGAGTGGACTGTTTTCTGTATGAGAAACTAAGAGAAGAGAAATATGAAAAATTGAGGGGTATTGTAAAAATGTTACTGACCATATCACATGGGCAAGCCGCTCTACATGGGCAAGCCTCTGTAGAGCATGGATTCTCTATAAACACCAAATCGGAAGTAGAATATTTGAAAGAAGAAAATTACACATCGAAAAGACTTGTGCTAGATGACATCAATTCCTGCGGGGGTGTCGAAAGCCCAGGTCAACCGACTCGTCCGAAGACTAAGAGTAGCATCCTGCGGGGGTGTTGAAGACCCAGACCGTCCGACTCGTCACCAAGGACTTGAGCATCTATTTGGACGGCCGGATCCTGCGGGGTGTAAAAAACTTTACTAAACTTTACTATAAGCAAAGAATTACGCACTGCTGTGAATGGAGCCAGACAGATATATTTCTTATTTAGATGAACAGAAAAAAAAATGAAGTTGGAGGAGGGGGAGAGGAAAAAAAGGAAATTATTACACTGTGAGTTAGAAGACTTGAAAGAAAAAAGGGTTCGCATTGAAAGGCAGGTTAATGAGCTGCAGAAGTCAGCTTGCGGAAAAAGCAGACATAAACTTGCGGAAAAAGCAGAAATAACAGAGTGTTTCAGATTTATTACACAATCAAACAGTTTCAGAAGAACTGCAAATGAAAAAGAAACTGAATTGCAAAAACTTGATGTCGAAATCAATGATATTCTTTCTAAACTAAAAAAATAAAAGTTAGTATTTTATAATTTGTTATTTTAGATGGTTTTTCTTTTTTGTTAACTGTCGTCTTTTTGACTATCAATGTAAATAATGCAGTAAATTCAGTCAATTTTATATTTACCCTTTTCTGTTTAATTAACAAATGTCGCATACATTTTATTTCAAATCATGATTTATGAAAAAAATTAGGTCCTTGAAAAAATTTTTTTGGGTTTTGGAAAGTCCTTGAAAGTCCTTGAATTTTTTTATCCAAAGAGTGGGAACCATGGTGTGTGTGTGTGTGTGTGTGTGTGTGAGTGTGTGTGTGTGTGTGAGAGAGGGGGGGGGTTAAATTTCTAAATGTTCTAATCTTAAGATTGAATATTTTGTGAAATGCTAAATGAGGAAATATTTTGGTTTAAAATTTATATCATATGACATTGGCTGAAGGAATGAAAATATTTCATAACTCTTTTTGATATAAAATTAAAAATAATTAAATCACCATATCTCTATATTTTATATTTTTTTACTAACAAAGTTAAATTAAGTGATAATGACAGATGTAATAAATCTTGGTATTTTCTTTAGTACAATATTTCATTTTATACTTAAATTAATTTTCCTTCATTTTTTTTAAAGGTTATTTAAAACCTCCTCTGCAGTTACTTGTATATCATTATATTTATACATTAGAGCAATACCATTTAGTCTCTCTTCAGAAATGGAATTTCTTAAATAAGTCTTTAAAAGTTTGAGAGTTGAAAATAAACACTCATTACTACATGTCGTTACAGGTAATGTGGTCAGAATAGTTAGAAGCTGATAAACTGTCAGAAAAAGATTCTCATTACAAAGAGAAAGAGCATGTGTAGCACACTGGGGTTTCTTCTTTGAAGAAAATAGGAATTGATGTCATAGTGTAACCTCACCTTTAATATTTGATGGCAATGAATAAAATTCTGATAATTTAACAATATTATCACCAGTTTCATTTTTAGCATTATGACTCGATTTTCTGACCAGCAACTGAAAAGAATTTAACATAGGTTAACAATTTTGCTTTAATGCATTGATAAAATCATCCAAAAACGGAATAAAAATTGCTCTTCTAAAGTAATGCTCTTCATTATCTGCTGGTACCTAAGTCTCTGCAGACATCTACAACAGTTTCATATATTTTTAGAAATATTTCCATGGCTTCGTCTCTCATTTCTTGCAATGGAATTTTTATGTTTATCACAGATTGCACTGTAAGACTCAAACCTAAATTGATTGTTTGCAATTAATTGCTGAGAGAAAGAGTTAATTTGAATACAGAATCAAGGACAAACAAACTTATTAAAAAATCACATTTGCATATTAAGCATTTGAGCGTCTAATGTCATTTTGCAGTCATCTCATGTTGATTTAATGAATTTAGAAGAGGTTCTAATAACTCAACAAATTTTTTAAATCTACTGTGTTAAACGCAGTTGTTCTAAATAGCTTACTCTAGGGATTGACCCTAACTTTTCAATTTCTGCTTCTAAGACTCTGCATTTTCGGAATGTTAAAGAAGCAATAAGCTTTTGTATTGTAGCCACACAGTTTCTGATAGGTGGTATATTACAGCCACCCAAGGCAGCAAGATTTTGACAATGAACACTACAGTGTTCATAAAGTACTTTCGGATGTTTTTTCCGAATGATTGCTTGTGCCCTTCTCCCCTATATGCTCCACTTATGGAACTAGCACCATCATAACTTTGTCCTATAATATTCATGGAGTTCACACCACAATCAGATAACCCTTTAAGAATCGCATCTACAAGTTCTTTAGCTGTAGTATTTGTTAAAGGTAAAAACTGCAAAAATTCCTCTTGCATACTATTATTTTCAACAAATCTGACATACAATGACATTTGTTAAATCCACTAATAAAATGAAAAAAATAATACATTCATTGGGAATTATTCAGCTGGGGATAAAAGTTTATACTTAATGATTTTTCATGGGAAAATAGATTTACTGATTTTTGATTGCCAGGCAGCTTTATTCCAAATACCCTATATACTTGCAGATAAGTCAAGAAATTTGTGACAACAAAAAGCTTCAAAGTGAGGGATTGACTTATATGTGGAATCTTAAAAAAAAAAAACGTAAGTCTAAAAAAATTTTTCCCCATGAGGCAATCCCTCGTAAAACGATGTGGTAGTAATTATGAAATCGCACACTCTGAATTTCTCTGCACTTCAAAATTCTCCTGTGAGTCACTACCCTCCCCGATTATCAGTGTATCGCGTCATCAAAAAATATGCATATATTTTTGATCGATGTTTACCTCTCGGTTCTCAGATTACGGCTGATCGTTTTTGACAAAAAATGGCTTTTTTCTAAAATAATTCTGTAACACGGATTGCTTATAAGTATAATGCAGGATTTTTAGTTAAAAGTGTTTTTTGTTTTGTTTATTGAAAGTACCTAATAACAACTGTGCTAGGGGAGTTAACGAAAAAATCATCTCAAATAATAGGCAGAAGCCAGATATTGTTTTGATTTCACTGTGGGTCAAGGACGTTTGAGGCAGGTGTGCCGATTGTTAATTTTATTTATTAAAATTATAATTGTCAAAAATGCATTTTACATTAAATTAATTATTAATTTGTATATTGATTATACATGTAATATGTTCTAAACATACTGCTGTGTACATTGTGTTGGTGGCCGCAAAACCCACCCATTTTTGTGCTTAACGGGATACTAAGTTAACAAACTAAAAATAAGGTTAATAGTAAAGGAACTAACATTTATTTATCACATACTTAATTTACACTCCTTAGTTTTACAAATTCAATAAGTATCACAATAGTGGAATACATTTCAAGGGTAGTTCGGGGGGTGTAATGCCAGATGAATTGATATTTGGTTGGAGCACTTGGTGGGATGCATTAATTAGCTTTTCCTTAAAAACACAAATTTAGACAGAGAGGTTATCCTCATATAGTTAATTGTACGGTACCTGATCTTCTTTCATATAACTTGGGTAACACCGATGCTTTGTCACACTTTACACTTGCAATACCAGATGAACATGAGCTCTCCTTCGAATTCCTATATCAGATGCACACACAACTCTTAACACTGCTACAGCCGCTTACTCTTTTCTAGTCCAATTCCAACAGCCTGCCTTGACCAATTCTGACCTTCAACTTTGAGCAACTCTCACTTATATCCCTTTTTCGGTCGGCGGTCTACGTGCTGGAATGTAGAGCTGAGGGCTAATCCGTAGACATGGGGTCGCCGTCTCGGTTGCCGCCAAACGGCTTAGCGTGGTATGTAAACATGGGGCGTGGTATGTAAGATATGGGGCCACCTGTATACTATCGCCCACCTGCTTAGCGTGGGGATAATCTGCCTGCAATCCTGGTTCTATCATTTTAATCCTTCCAAATATTTAATACTTTACATTTCTGGCATTACAGCAGGGATACACAGTATTCCATCCGGTTTGAGGATGCTGCATGCTGGGAGTAAAAGAATGCCTGGAGTTTATCACACGAGAACAAGCATCCCCAAAACGGACGGGAGACAACGCTCATATGTCATAGGCCTACTTGTTTGGAATTGGACTTTAAAGGGTTCCGATGACGTTTTTATTATGGAAATTAGATTTTATTATTATATATATATATATATATATATATATATATTTTTTTTTTGTTTTCAAGTGTTTTCAAATAATTTATTGAAAAACAATTTTTTTTTTCTTTTTAGGATCGACTTATATGTAAGTTTTGGATTTTTTGCAATTGAGATTTTTTTCTATGAAAGTAGGGGGGGGGGGTCGACTTATACGTGACTATGCACAGTAGTTTATAATATACATAACTTTTTTTCTTATGTGGCATATTAAAAAAAAATCTTTTGGGGTTCCCTTTCCCATGGCTTCGCCACTGTTTCTGCATTATTCTACTTCTAGCTATACTGGTCACCTTTTTTAGCAATCTCTTTTTTGAATAAATAAAAATAAACACATGAAAAGAAAACCACCAGCTACATAAGTGTATAATTTGCTAAGCAACTGCATCTGAAATTAGCACCTTTGATTTGCCTTTGACTTATTAAGAGTGCCTGATTGGTTCTCTCAGATGGAATCTTAATCCACAAATTGGAGAGTGTAGAGAAATCCTGAGTGTGTGATTGCATAATTACTACCACATCATTTTCGGATTGATTGCCTCGCAGAAAAAATAACTTTTAGACTTACGATTTTTTTTAGACTCTGTGCACGTGTCGCCCCCCTCCCACTTTGAAGCTTTTTTTATCATAAATTTCTTGACTTACACGCAGGAATATATGGTAGTTCTTTTGCATTTTCAAAGTGGGGTGATTCTTTTTTATGTTCTTGTTCTTGCAGTGTTAAAATAGGTATTAATAATTTAATAATTTATGTGCGAATGGTTGGATAATCAAGTGCCTATCCCAACAGTTCGTGCTAGTGTCCGAATGTTGGATAATTCCAAATTTTGAATGTCTGGATTTGGGGCATTATACTATAGTAGATGCTTATATACTTTCTAAGACATTGAATCTTCATCGTTTTCATTGATTTAGCATTATTTTTGTCAATTTAGTAACATTTAAAATGTCATGAAATTGGTGAAATTCCTCCAAATTTGTCACTGAATTCAAGCATTATGGACAGAAAAATTGGTTATTCTTATAGTAGATAAATGACTATTTGCATCCAAATACAAAACTATTACTCAAAATCGTTCGAAAGATATCAACTGTGCTTGAAATGTGCTCTTCCGTCGAAAACTCGAATTCCAATTTTTGACCCTGTTCCTCTACTTTCCTTATGCTTTATACTATGTATATAAGGAAATTAATATGTGACAAAAACACAGGATTACATTGTAACAAATGCTTAGTTATACAGCATAAAGTATGTTCTGTCGCATTCCATACTCATGCACAGAAATATTTTCTATGGTATTTTTTAATATATCAAATATACCAATTTTATACAACATAATTTTATATTTATTTTAGTAATTATTGCAGTAATTATTCATTGATTCAGTATTTCTCCTTCTACTTAATTGTTTTTCAAATTGTTCACTATATTTACAAAATATACATCAGATAACATTCAAAGTATAACCATTACTAAGGCAAGCTTACGTGCCATTACTCCCGTTTTGAGATCACTACCCCATAAAATTTTCAAATTTTACAAATATTAAATTTTACTGTTGCTTTGTGTAATTTGGTATTTAATCACATATTTTTAATCACCAGATAGTTTTTATGTCAAGTAATATTAATAGCATCCTTTAATGGGTTAAGACAACTTAACTGTATTTCCTTTACAATCTTGAAATTTGTTGAATGTATAAAACTTGAATTATTATAATTTAACTACAAAACACCCGAAGAGAGAAATTTGATGTGCTGCTGGGTTATATTTATATATATCTTCATAAATTTTCCCAAAATACCCTTTAAAAAATGTTCCTTAATCTGCAAATGATTTTTTAATTTCAAGTTTTACATTCATCATATTATTAATTTTAAACTTCTGTTTGTTTATAATTATGAATTTATTTCTAGTTATACTCAAAATCTGACTGAAAATCTTTAACATACTATTCTTATAATACTATTTTTTTTTTTTCCACGTAGACCATACTATTTTTTTGCACATGGGTTTCTCTCATTTCTATTTACAAAGCATAAATCCTATTTATTATTTTGTCTTTACTTTATAGATTACAAAAAGCCTTGGTGGACACATCGTATATACGCCAGACCTTTGCACTCATCTAATTGCTAATAAAGTAAGCAAACTATATTGCATGAGATATAGTAGTTTCTATTCTAATGTGGTTAAAGACAGTACTAATTCACTTCAGAATTGTTATTTTTCAATATTTTATTATATATTAAATTTAAATGGAGGGTAGTGTATTAATAATTAAAAGGTAGGATTTCAACTTATATTCGAAAGTCGTGGAAAAAGTTGGATATATGTAGTAAAAAGACAATATACTGCTGACCTGAAGCATGAAAACTTGATGAATGTTACTGTTCTTATTTTACTATATTTCTTGCATGTATGTATATGTTATTGTTACATTGGGTTGCTGAAATTATGTGCATATTTTCACATAGATATTCTTTATTGTTCAATTCATTTTTCTTTGTTAGCAATGAGACGTAAGCTAGCTATATTAAGCTTATTAATTTTTTTCTAAATTGTTCAACTTGAAAAAATAGTTATTGAAAATGTGAAACCTCAAGAAATGTTTATGAAGGCAAAGTTTTTTAGTGTTGGCAACTACATTTGTAATAAGTACTCTGTGTTATTATATTAGCAATGCTCTAAATTATCTTATGCTTAGCCTTATATGACTTGAATATCACATAATCTTAATAGAAATGTTTTAGCTACAATTAATCATGTGGACCTGTCTATGTGTGAAGGGCAATGCATATGTGTTCAAACGTGTAAATCTTTAGACTCTTTAATGATATAGTTTTTTAAATTGTTAGCTGTTTGCCCAAGATATAAGCTGAATCTGTGCTAAATATTTAAATTTCTCGAACTGAGGACCAGTTCTCAAATAGTTAAAAATTCTTATAATCTGTAAACACAAGCATTATTAGGAAGTTTTTTTTATTTTAATTGAACTTAAAAGTATGGCTTAAAAGGTTGTGAAAGAAAAATGATAATATTTTGAATGCTAATTTATTTTTAGCAGTCGGAAAGGTACAAGGAGAATACTACCATCCTAATTTAGTTGTTTTAACTTATGAATTAAATTATTCTACCTAAGTGCAAATAATGTAAAATATATTTTATATAAACACTTACATAATAATATATTAAGGACAATTTTTAAATGTTTATACTGTTAGTACTAGAAAATGTACCTGGAGTTGCCCAGGATTTAAGATGAGCAGTCACGACACATTGTGTGTGCACTCATGAAATAGATTTTTATTTGATTTTTGTTGAGATGGTATGGAGGGGCGGTGGGCAGATTAAAAAATATAGTTTTAAAAAGACAAAAAAAAAAAAACACGCTAATCACGTACTAACTAAAGTAAACTTTAATATTGGTTAATTTTTGTTATTGTATGTATTTTAATTATTTTTATCATGTGTGCGAAAATTCACATATTTTGGTAGTTCGGGAAGTGGATGAAAATTGAACTTAAAGATTCCATTACATTTAGATCTACATTAAATCGGATGATATAAAAATTTTTAATTTTAGATTTGAATTAAAAATTTTCAAATCTTCCAATTTCATGTTGTTGTTGTTGAAACCCAGACCGTCCGACCTACCAGAAAGGTGTAAGGTAACTGTTTGGACGGTCGGGAAGTGCCACCCAATTTAGACCGGAACCCAGTGGGGGAGGCATCCACAGGGACCGTACCCTCCTTCCCCTACCACCAACCTCTCGGAAGGACTTTCGGACCCACATGTTTAACGTGATCGTACTCCGCATGAACACGGACTCCGTACTCCGATCGTACTCCGCATTCCAATTTCATGTGAAATATCTCATATATAAATAAAGGTAAAGTTAACAAAAGCCTGTTAATAAAAAATAGCAAAAAATATGCTTGTAGCAATTCAGTTATAACAAGTTTTTGTTAAATAACGTGATTTTTGCAATTCTGCAAGAGTTGACAGTATTATCTGTGCTTGTTCTAACCCGCACTCTGCTCCTGCATCACCCTTGCCCCCACGCTTTACTTCGGTGCCGGGTGTTATAAACGAGTCACTGCATGTTTATCTTATACCTGTCGATGCGTGTTATATGTCTCCAACCTATATAAAGGCAATGATTGTTCATTTTATTTTCATTAGCATTATCGTGCGCAATTGATGACAGGGTTTTAAAAGTACGCTAATACTACTTACGTATCTGTAAAGTAAAAACCATGTCGGAAGCAAAAAGGAAGAGGCGGCAGTGTAATGTGGATTATATTAAGTACGGATTTATCGAAAATCCCACAAATCCATCATCGCCAATGTGCTTTATTTGTCAAAAAACATTTTCAAATGAAGCGATGAAGCCGTCTAGGCTTCAAGATCATTTTAATAAAATACACCCGGATAAGAAAGACAAAGATGTGACCTATTTTCAAGACATGAAAAAGAAGTACGAAATTCAGCCAACTGTATCAAAACTTTTTTCATCAGCTTCTAAGCAAGACGATGACGTACTTCGAGCTTCGTACAATATCTCATTGTTGATTGCTAAAACATGCAAACCACATACTATTGGGGAAGATTTAATTTTACCAACAGTAAATGAAGTAATAATCACTGTGCTCCATAAACCAGCTGCAGATATTATCCGAAAAATTCCTTTGAGCAATAGTTCTGTGCAAAGACGAATTGATGAGATGGCTGAAAACATTGAAGAATCATTGTGCAATCATCTGCAGACTTGTCAATTTTCAATTCAGCTGGATGAGTCCACTTAACCAACCAATGAAGCATTGTTATTGTCATACGTGAGGTTTATCAAAGATGAGAAAATATGTCAAGAACTATTGTTTGCAATGAATTTGGAAACAGTTACAAAAGGAGAAACCATATTTAATACACTGGAAAAGTTTTGTGACGAAAAGGAAATTCCTTTTAATAATATTTTATCAGTTGCTACGGATGGCGCACTGGCTATGATGGGGCGGCATAAAGGCTTCATGGCATGCTTAAAAAATAAAGTTCCTGACGTGCTTGCTGTGCATTACGTAATTCATCGCCAGCATTTGGTTGCGAAAAATTTGAGTGAATGCCTCCATACATCACTGCAATATGTTATCAGAGCAGTTAATAAAATCAGAAGTAACTCGTTGAATGACAGATTATTTAGTCAACTTTGCATTGCCAATGAGGAAGATTTCAACCAATTGCTGCTTCGCATAGAGGTGCGCTGGCTGTCAAAAGGTACTTGTTTGACTCGATTTTACAATCTGTTTGCGTCTGTGATAGAGTTCCTAGGAAACAAAGAGATGGAGTTGCGCGACAACCTTATCTCATCAAAGAACGATATTGCGTACTTGACAGACCTGTATAAATTATTTAAGGATGTCAATCTCCAACGTCAAGGCGACGACTTAAACTGGATTAAGACAAAAAATAGCATTGCTGCTTTCATGTCCAAACTGCTATTATACAAAAGAAATATCGGCAGACACGAATTCAATAACTTCCCAAATTTATCAGCTGTATCATTCAAGCACGACGACTTGCTTGTTTACTGTCAACACTTGGAAAACCTCCACAGTAATTTCAAGGAACGATTCCAGGACATTTTAAACATGGACATACCAGACTGGGTTTTGGATCCTTTTTCAAATGTCAACACAGCAGAATCATCCCAACAACAACACAGTGCACCTTTATGTATAATGCAGTGGAAGTGCACAAATGGAAGAACAGAGCCTTTATCAATCAACTTTTCTTTACTTTTCCTTCAGCTCCGTTTTTAGCACTGGTCATTGCAGGTGCACCATCTGTAACCAAGCATCCTAACTTCAACCAAGATAAATGTTTCTCCTTAAACATCACTTTAATTTTGTTAAAAATGTCATCAGCTTTCGTAGTATCATGCATCGATATTAGCTGGAGTAACTCCTCAGTTATTTTAAGGTTCTCATCTACCCTGTGAATAAAAATGGCTAAGTGAGCAATATCTGTTACATCCATATTCTCGTCAATTGCAAGTGAAAAATAAAGGAACTCTGCCAATTTTTGAATTAATTGCTGTTTTATACCTGAAGCTAGTTCATCGATTCTACTGGCAATTGTGTTTGGCAAAAGACTAATTTCCTGAAATGTGTTCACTTTTTCAGGGCAAATGCACTCTACTGCCTTAACCAAGCATTCTTTTACAAGCAAACTATCGGTGAAAGGCTTAAAATGTTCTGCAATCATTTTTGATAAGATATAACTTCAAGTTATCTGTTTTCAGCGTATTAACTCTTTGAAACATGATTTTCTGCACAATTAAATCAGTTTTTAATTTCTTAAGTTGGTCATCTCGAAATTGCCCATTCAGTGATCCATACTTCTTCATATGCACAGTTTAAAAATGGTGTCGTAAGTTGTACTTCTTTAGGACCATTAATACCTGTTTACATATGAGGCACAACACACGATTATTACTCTCACAACAAAAATACTGCAACTCCCACTACTTATTGAAAACCCTGTTTTCATCTTCCATTTTTGTTGGAAACAAACAAATTAGTAAACAAAAACGCAGTTTTTAAATTCAAATTTTAATGCAAACGATTTAGAGAAGACCTAAAAAATTCGGCTCACACCATCGAAGATTACAAACAATAAATGGCCTGTTGCCAGAAAATCAATGTTAAAATTTTCTCTTTCCACTGGTGTTGCCAGGTCTTTCCCAAAATTTCCACCCACATTTAGCGCAATGTTGGCAAAAACTACTAAAATTCCGTAATTTACTGAAATTCCAAAATATCATTTACTGGCTTTCTAAAAGTTCGCAAAACTCTCTCTCTCTAACTCCCCCCCCCCCCCCCGCCCCCCAGAAAACTTTACTTCTTTAGGACCGTTAATACCTGTTTACATATGAGGCACAACACACAATTATTACTCTCACAACAAAAATACTGCAATTCCCACTACTTATTGAAAACCCTGTTTTCATCTTCAATTTTTCTTCTTTTACCACAACTCAGCTTAGAAAAAGACATTTTTGTTGGAAACAAACAAATTAATAAACAAAAACGCAGTTTTTAAATTCAAATTTTAATACAAACGATTTAGAGAAGACCTAAAAAATTCGGCTCACACCATCGAAGATTACAAACAATAAATGACCTGTTGCCAGAAAATCAATCTTAAAATTTTCTCTTTCTACTGGTGTTGCCAGGTCTTTCCCAAAATTTCCACCCACATTTTGCACAGTGTTGGCAAAAACTACTAAAATTCCGTAATTTACTGAAATTCCAAAATATAATTTACTGGCTTTCTAAACGTTCGTAAAACTCTCTCTCTCTAACTCTCTCCCCCCCCCCCCCCCCCCCCCCCCCCCCGAAAACAATACCAACACTGAACTTTTCTGAAATTCGAACCTAGTGGATTTCCTGACCAAGTGGTGCCATCAAATGAGTGGTTTGATAATTATTTTTTTTTTTCTTGTAAGTGAATAACATAAATTTTTATAAATCATTATAATTACGGGAAAGACTTCGGGGGCCGTAAAATGGTATGCATCAGACCGTGAGTTTGAGACCACTGGTCTAAAAGGTTGTGAAGAAAAGTGATAACATTTTGAATGCTAATTTATTTTTAACAGCCGGAAAGATATATGGAGAATAGTAACACCCTAATCTAGTTGTTTTAATTTATGAATTAAATTATTCTACCTAAGTGCAAATAATTTAAAACATATTTTATGCAAACACTATAGTATATTAAGGATAATTTTTAAATGTTTGTACTATTAGTATTAGAAAATGTACCTGGAGTTGTCTAGGATTGAAGATGAGTGGTCACGACATACTGTGTGTGCACTCATGAAACAGTATTTTATTTTATTTTGTTATAAATGACTGTTTTGTTAAAAGTAACGGTATTTTATACCTCAGAAACTATGTGGCCCAGAGAGAAAAAAAAATTACATGAATTAATAATTCAATGGTAGGAGCAAGTAAAAAAAGTTTCATAAAAATGAGTTGGTGGGTGTCATGACCTGTGTGAATTGATATAGAATGACTACCATTTAAAAAATATCAGGCATAATAATATTGGCTTTAAAACTCGTATAAACCATACTAGATTCTTAAATGCCACATGACTATTTTTTATATATAAATAAAAGTGCATAAAATGCTTACCTTTAATTTCTGTTAAGATAAACTATTGCTGACTCCAGAACACAAAATCAGGATACACCCAGTAGAGACAAATCCCAGTAGAGACTATCCGTTTATAGCTAAAATACATTAAAG
Source organism: Amaurobius ferox (assembly GCA_951213105.1). Classification (NCBI taxonomy): domain Eukaryota; kingdom Metazoa; phylum Arthropoda; class Arachnida; order Araneae; family Amaurobiidae; genus Amaurobius; species Amaurobius ferox. Next base: position 141,225,564 of record OX578133.1, on the reverse strand, counting down.
GTTATGAACATTTAAATATGCTATCAATAAATCTTGTAGTCAGGGACTTAAGTGACCAATCTTGACTGGGTGTGAGTGAAGGTAATTTTTCCGACTGATATTGAAAATTTCTGACTGTACAAACAAATGAGTTAACTTTTGTTTTTGAGCGAGTGCATTGCTGTTGTAGTTACTTTTGTCCAGTTCAAAGTCTACATGGCAATTATTTGTTTTAATTTTCGAATGTTTTGTGCATATGTCCTAATCATATCCCAATTAAAAGAAAAAAGTCTCAAAACCAAATTTTTAGTTTTGAGACTATTTTTGAGGGGATTTTTTTAAATAATTGTACATTTTTTTAATTATCGGATGTGTTGTGCAAATGCCCAGACCTTTAGCAACCATTTAAAACAAGGCAATTATCTAGGGTGAGAATTAGCAGAATTTTAAATATATTTGAAAAAGTATTAAATTTCGTACGTTTTGGGAATTTTTTTCGAATTCACTTGACACATTCCCAAATGATTGTCTAATGATACCCAAATGATTGCCTTGAGTTAGAGTGGATGCATATATTGCACAGACAGACACACACAAACATCAGTCTAAAAATATTTTTTTCGTATTCTAGAGGCCTCAAAATGATCCATCAAAAACTCAAGTTGCGATTTTCGGCATGATTGCAATACTGAATTTTGATTTTCAACTCTATTTTAATATTTATTCAACTTTCTAAATATACATACTTCCATGCATTTAATTTATACGAAGGAATTATTAAAACATGTTTATTCCAACTCAAAACATATAAAATTTCATATAAATGACGACTGCATTTAAATAGTTGTAAATATTTTAAATTCTTCAATCACAAATAGTTTAAAATACAAACATAAAATAACTTTCATTTTTCTGGTAATATATCAGCCAATTATTTTCCATAAAAATTGTGTTCCTATTGAAAATAACAGTATATGTGGATCGCTTTTGCACTTTTTAGCGCTCTGCACATATACCTGATGTGGAATGGAAACACAAAAACTTGCTATAATTCACAAATTCGTGAACTTTTATAGAGACAGACAAATTCAGTCTTATTACACAGTTGGCATTAAATTTTACAAAAGGTTGCAGCCAGACTGCATGATTTGTCTATGGACAATGGTCGAAACCAAGCGTTAATGTTTACAGAACCCGCCTGAAGGGGACGTTCCTAAAACTAGGATAACTCGAGTATTGATGTCGGAATATGCAATGAAAGCGCTGTCCTATCTTTTGGTAAACCTCTCTTTGGTGGGTTCTATTAGTATTTATAACTTAAAAAAATACTGCAATTTAAGAGTTAATTAACTTTATTTAAGTTATAAAATTAATAACATTTTAAGAGAGAGAGAGAGAGTTAATCAAACTTTCAATTTTTCATATTTTTCCTATTTCAATTTTTACATTATATGCAGCCATTAGTTAAACACAATGATTTTCAATTCTTATATTTGTAGAAATTATTTGTTGCTATCATCCCTAAAATTTTTCCTGAGTTCTGTGTTTTATACATTAGTAGCGTCTTTCAGGGGTTAGGACACCTAACTTTTTAATTTAATGAATTGTTTTAAATAACTAGTTGAAAATATGAATTAAAATATTAAACCCGTTTTCACACTTGCATACTTTTATGCCATTCATTTTGTTTCTCAATTTAGAAAAGAAAATACATCATCAGGAAAAAACAAGCAAAAAAAAAAAGAAGAAAAAAAAAAAGCCTTGAGTTGTTTTTTTCCCCCGCAATTATTTGATATATAATATTCTCCTCAAAAATAATCACAGTATGAAATCACAAAGCATTGTATAAATTTTAATGTGAATAACATCCATGATTCGGGTATATATAGTTGGCGGGAATCGAGACGTTACGAAAAATATAAACATTTTGAATGCTTATATCTCCAAACTTAATACATAAAAATATCAACTTAACCTTTACGTATTTTGTCGGAAATATAGTACCATTTATGTATATATAGAAATAATTTCAACATTTTAGTATATTGGCATTTTTTTTTTTTTGATAAACTATAAACCTTTTGTCAGAGCAGTTTTAGTTTCCCTTTACTTTCACTTGAACTATCTTCTAAATTATAAAAGATAAACAATAAGCGACAAGAACGTTTAGTAGGAAACCCAGGTTCTAGATTAATAATTTGTTTTTAAAGATCTAATATAATTTTCGAGGAATCGTTTTATTAAGTTGAAAAGGATTGAAAATTTCCCGTTTTTCAAGTTTATAAATTCTTATTTCTCAAAAACTAAGAGAGGTAGCTATGAACTATATTAGGTAATTTGTAGCCCTTTGAAAACCATATAAGAGTATATAATTGGATTTTGGATCGGATTATTAGTTTTTGAAATATAGGGGCAACAATTTCGATATTTTAATATTTTGAACAGGTCGTTCGTTCTAATTTCAATATTTTAAACTATTTTGAAAAGGTAGTTCTAATTTCGATGTTTTTATATTTTGAACTATTTTGAAAAAGTGGTTCTATTTTCGATATTTTAATATTTAAAATTGTTTTTAAAACGTCAAAGAAAATAAACTACCTACATACGAAATTGGTATTTACGTAAAATCATGTCGGCTAGGGCCCTGACCGAATTTTATAACACTGTTTCGGGCCAGGATCGGACTTTTAAAAAGTACGGCTGAGTCGAACATATTTAATTTTGGAAATTTTTCAAATTAGTTTTAATTGCATACATGAAATTATTGTCTTTATTTCAGCTATGTAAAGATAAATGTTTTAAAAAAAGCTTTTATCTCAATTCTTCGTAGAAAAATTTCACGCATTCATATTTCTAACACATATGAATACAAATTATTTCTGGCCGGATCACACCTAGACTCAAGGGTCTTTAAGCACTGATATTGTCCAGTCAGGCAGGATTAATTTTCGGCCCTTTCTGACCCTATTGGAGCCACTGCTGATTTTTTATATAGTTCAGTGTTTCATTCTCAATTTTCGATTTTATTTTGTCGCAAAAAAAATTCATTTGTGTTAGCTATGGATTGTTAAAAGATACTTTTAAAAAGCATATGAATTTTATAACAAAATTAAACAAAGCAATAAAACTAAATAATAATAAATATGAGAAATCTATATAAACTATTCTTATGCATGCTTTTAAATAATTTAAAAGTACTACCTTACCTTTGATGGTTATACGGTATTTTCATGTTGAACACAAAATGTATTTAATAAACTACGCATGCAGAAGCTGGCCTAACTTACTCTGCTCTGCGAAGAAATGAAGGAATTTGGGCTTGACTGAATGAAGATGACATGCTTTTTACAGATATTTTTCTGAGAGTCGTAAATTACTTGCCCAATTAAAGACACTTTTAAGTGAACACACACTGGGCTTGCTTTCCAAATCCCTGGACAATGTGTTTCATCCATCTACGGTTTCAGTGTTTTTTTCGTGCTGTTTTTCCGACTGCATGTAATGAAGAAAAGAGGTTTTGTCCAAAGAGCTCTTATCAGAACCTAATTGGTCTCCAATGGTTTTGTCTGCGAAAATGTGTTCTACAAATGATCTGTACCCGCCGGGTGCCAGATCTGCGTCCCCAAATTTCCTCAATAAAAATGCCGACAAATATTGGGGACTTCCGGGACCACCCTCGTTGTCATTGCCCTCAGCCATTTGTATTTGAAGGGGATTTATGACACCGAAAAGAAACCATTGTCCCATGTCCATCAGATGGCTTTGCTTCAACATGGACGTCAAAAGTTTTGTTTCACCAAAAAAAACTGATTTTGTAGTGGACATTTAGAAAATTAAAGTAAAAAAAGTTTTTAAAGTGAAATTTATGATAAATAAAACCCACTCTTATTTGGAATTTTTCCGAGTGATTGCCAATTTTCCCGATTATTTTGAGCCAGGGTGTGTGTGACCCCCCCCCCCCCCCCCGGTACTTACGTCCCTGCGTGTAGTGCATGAAAAAGCATTTTGAAAAAGTGTTTACAGACAAATAACCAATAGCTTTCTAATCAACTGTGAATTATAAAAATTAACAGCATAATTTTAAAAGAAAATAACTACATATAGTCAATTGCAAAACTTAGTCATATACACTTCTCAAAACAATTAAGATATATTGTGAGTTTGGTATGGAACAGCCATATAATCGACTAGTTTTTTAACAAAAATGAAAGATAAGAGATTAAAAAGGAAAATTATTATGGTTACAAACTTCGGAATATGCAAATTTTGTCTGTGACATTGAAAATTACACATTTTAGATAAGGAGTGAAAAGTGATCTACAGAATTCTTTATGTAGGAAGAGATTAAGAACAATTGACATGTGTTGAATGCTTTGTAGCAGTGAATACGATATCTTAATGACATGACTTAGCCGAATCGGTAGCCTGAAGGGTTATCGTTTGTTTAGAGTTAGGTCAAATGCAACCCATTGGAGTGTCTTAAAGTGTCATTTCCAGACTATGGAATCGGTTTTTCGAAACTGAAAATGTTAGCCAATGTCCAGGACAAGGTCATAGGCATGTAGCAACACAAAATGAGGACCAGTATTTAACAGTAATGGCTAGAAGAAATCACAGTATGAACTCTACTCTTTTGCAACATCACCTTCGGAGGGCTACTGGTACCAGCTTTTTAACTCATTTAACTCAGACTGTTCAAAACTGACTCCATCATGTTGATTTGTATGCTCGCAGACCTATATTTTGTGTTTCTTTAACAGCGGGCCACCGTGCCGCCTGCAGAAGGTAGGGACAAGAGCATCTTAGATGGAGACAAAATGATGGAGCAATGTTCTCTTCTCAGACGAGTCCCACTTTAGTGTACAGCCTGACAATAGGCTGATTATCCTTTGGTGAGAAAGTAGCACTCTGAATAATCGTGAATTTGTAAATAAAAGTGTTCGATTTGGAGGAGGCGGTGTGATAGTCTGAGCCAGTATCTCTATTAATGGCCGTACCAAACTGTACATCATCGGAAATGGATCACTGATGGCTTAAAGATATAGGGATGAGATCCTCAGACCTTTTGTGGTTTCTTACACTGCAGCAATCATGGATGAATTCATTCTCATGGATGAAAATGGTGGGCTACATTGTGCTTGGCTAGTGGACGACTTCCTTTTTGATGAAGGAATCCTTCGAATTGATTGGCCAGTATGTTCTCCAGACATGAACCCAATCAAACATGTTTAGGACATTCTAGGGAGAAGGGTTGCTGGTAGCTTATCATCCTCAGAATCAGTTCAGCAGCTGGAAACCTCTCTTCTACAGTAATAGGAGCCAATACCCCAGTCCCTTTTTGATAATCTCATTAATTCCATGCCTCACAGGTGTGCAACATTGCATTCGGTCAGGGAAAACCATGCCTCTTATTAAAACTCATTTTTATCCAAGAAGTCATATTTTTTTGGATTGTTTTTATAACATATACAAAATTTGCATTTTTTGTTTTCTTACAAAAACAAGAATGAAATTTAATTATTCCTTCTTCTGTGTGTAATTTTCTTTTCCAGTAACTTATAGCACCTATGAATCCTATATCAGCCTTTTTTAAATCCTCAGTTTATTTCCAAAATTATAATATCCCCTAATTGTTTTGAGCAGTGTAATTTAGTCACTTTATGCCGATGCGTTGATCTATTCCGCATGCATGAATACAAGTAAACATTACCAAATATTTTTTATGGTACGATTTCAGAAAAAGGAAGCAATCATTTATAATATAACTCTCAAGGAAGCATTCAAAATAATGTTTTATCAGTTTCATATACACTGGGACACTATTAACATTGAACAGTTTATTTAAACCAACTGATCACAATTTCTTTTAAAATTAATAAAGATTGGATCTGGATTATAAAGAATGATTTGAGATTTACTTCTTATAACAGTATGTAAAATTTGACGCTTGATAGGAGAAAGAATAGTTATAATGTCTTGATCGTGAAACAAGAGCTAGATTAATTTACGAGTACAATAAATAAAACCTCTGTTTGTGAGAATATAGCTTTTTCATACTTCCTTAAATAAAGCAGGCATAAGAAAATTGTTATAATTGTTTTGAGGATATTTTTAGCCCTCTACCTCAGGTCAGAAAACAGCCTTTTCCTAACAACCGTGAAGAACTTAGTAGCTGTTAAGAAAAGACACTTTCTAATCTGAGGAAGTGGACTAAAAATGCCCATAAAATAAATATAGTAAAAAACACAGCTTTATTTAAAGAAGTTTTAGTAAATTATATATCAATTTTGTTACTTCGAATTTGATTTTATATTTCCTTGAGTGATGCCTCTGAATGACCTCATCCATTTCAATAATTTGTTTGTATTTTTTATGTCACAACATAATAATGTAATATTAATTTATGGGAATTTATCTTTGGGTATCAATACAACTAGACACAGAACTAAACTCCATAAGAAACTGATTCCAAGACAGGTACTCTACCAACTGAGCTATCTACATTATGTACGAGAATATTTCAAGTAAATAAATCTGAAAATAGGCTCTCGCTACAGATCGATTAAACCAATAGACCACAAGATATACACTACGTGACAGTGAAAATGAGACATCTAGGAGTGGGCAAAAAAATATGCAAATTGCAGAGTAGACGCAGCTGAGAGTTATGTAAATAATGCGAAATACGCAGCTGTCCTGTACACATTGAGTGAGATATAAGGGAAGGAATCTGCAGAATTGGTAATAGTCGCACCACTCTGTCTGCCATGGAAATCATTTTGCAATTTTTTTTTGTCTCAGAGGAAATGTGCCGTAGCAATGAATGCCAGGCCACCGCCAACCGAGGCAGTTCCAGCAGACAGACAATATCACGAGGGGTACGGTGATCATACTCAGACGGGCAGGTTGGTCCATATGTCAAATCTCAGCAGACAGCCACTTATGCGTCCATGGTGCACTGGCTGTGGTGAAGATGGTTTGATCAAGGGAATGTGGTACATTTAAGGGATGCCCATATAGCCAGAATGACATCAGCACACGTAGACGGATGCATCCACATATCACTTCTGTCGCCCTTTTGTAGCATATACAGGACACTCTTGATGCTCTCATATTGACCAAGACCATTATCTGCCGATTGGTCACTGGCGACCTGCACTCATGGCACCCATTAAAAAGACCATTGACCCAACAGCACAGTTCCGCTATTTGCAATGGCGTCAGGATAGAGCCACTTGGACAGCGGAATGGCACAGGGTCATGTTCTCATATGAGTCACGCTTCTGTTTTAGCAATGACAGTCACCATGTACGAGTCTGGCACCGAAGTGGTGACAGGTCCAATCCGGCCACATTTGTGGAACGCTACACTATGCAACAACAAAGCATCATGGTTGGGGCACCATTGCCTATGATAGCATGTCACCTCTAGTATGTATTGAGGGCACTAGGATGACTCAACAATACGTGGATGACGTGCTGCAGCCGATGACACTATCCTTCCTTCAGAGGATGCCCAATGCCATTTACCAGCACGATAACACCCTACCACACATGGCACACATCAGCCAACATGCCCTGCAAAGTACCAGGTGCTTCCCCAACCACCAGTCTCCTCTGATCTGTGACCAATCGAACACGTCTGGGACATGATTGGGCATTGCTTGTGTGCATTGCCGCTTACGTATTTAGAAAATGAACTTTAGCAAACAGTTGACAGGAAAGGGGCAGCCATCCCTCAGAACACCATCTGCATGCTCATTGGCTCTGTACCTAGACATGTTTCTGCCTGTATCACTGCTCACAGTGGTCCTACAACCTACTGATCAGACAGTGTTATCGCTTTGTGTATAGGTGTATCATGTTGCAACAAACATCACTTATTGTTCATTGCTGTTTCTCTCTGTTTGCCGATTTTCATCACTTTCTGCCCACTCCTTGGTGTCTTATTTTCACTGTCACATAGTGTAAGTGGTTATAATAAGTAGGTTAAAAAATATATATATTCAGAGTTCTAGATTCATATTTAAAATAGTTATCTGTAAAATCTGCTAATAAGTTTTGCATCAATCAAATTTAATAATATTTACATTCTATAGTTTAATAGATAGTGTAATAAAACACATATGCATTATTTAGAATATATTTAAATATTATATGTTTCTTCAATATTGGAAATGAAATTCGAAATGAAATTCTAACTTGAGTAGTTAGCATCACTGAAGAATGAAGAAAACTTATAAATGTAATATTAATTCAGTGGTTCAGTGCATAAGCAAAAGTTATATTAAACATATCTGTTGTCTACAATATTGAAACAAACAACATTTGCATCTTTTTGGTGTCTATAACAATAAAATAACTTTTGTATATGACAAGATAGGAATCTTTATTTTTTCGTAAATGCAATCATGAAAGAGCTATATTCATACTCTATTTAAGAGAAGTACAGGCAAAGTTATTCAAATGTTAAGAATGCATCTGCAAAATTAAAGCATATAATTCTGGCAATGTAATTTTAAACAAAACATTTTGATGTTAACAAATCCTTGCTGTGGTTTTTTTTTTTTATGAAACTTAGTTTGACAAGTATAAATGAATGCACTTTTCCCCTTTAAAAATTCCTCGACCATGAATTCTAAGTCAAAAGAATCGTTAAAAAGTATCTGTGATCTATTTCACATAGGAATGTTTAGATGTTCATGGCCTGTTTTTGCCTGTGATGCTTCATAAACACAGAGATAAAAGAACATAAGTTTATGTTTAATACATATTAACACGTCCACACAAAAAATGTGCATAAACAACAATACGGCTTGCGTTGAATTCACTTCACTTCATCTATGAAGCGAATTGCACTTTCTATGTCCTCTAGAGTGGACAGAAACCATCTTACAGGATTCCAAGTGACGTATGATTTTCTCATGTAGCGAGATCATGCTGAATAGGATGTCTGTAGACATCTTTCTCAGGATATGACATTTGTAGGAACATCAGGATCATTGTAGGATTTCCTACAGAAGTGTGTGGTTATTTGGTTACGGTCACACTTCTTGTCAGTCCTGAAGAAAAACTGTTAGTTGCCTTTGAAACTAGAAAACAGGTTTCTTTGTATACGCTGCTGGACAATTGCTAAGGACGGATCACAAATTGCAATGTAGCACAACATTAAGTAGGGTGGAGGCCCAGTAGGGTAAAATATTGTTGCCACACTGTTCGGACATTAGAATAAAGATCATTTATTGGTCTGGAAAATACAGAAGGTTTTGAAACTGAAAGGGAGAAAGTGTTCATTTGATGCTGTGTATGAAGAAATGGAAAAATGCATATGAATAACAGCAGACACCTTTGAGAAAGGTGTCAGTAGGGGATATGTCCACCATGGAGTGTGATGCAACATTCCACACGTCGTGTCACGTTTTGCACAACATTATCTAGCATTTGTTAAGGCAAGTTTTCCCACTCCTCTGTCAGTGTACAGATGAGGGTATTCTTGTTTGTTCCCAAACATTTTCAATATGGTTTAGATCTGGAGAATGTACTGGCTATATGAAGCATTGAATACCCTCGCTGACTAGATAGTCCTGAACAGAACGTGTTCGATGACATGGTGTGTTGTTGTCCATGAAAACAAATTTATCGGCAATAGTACCACAGAAAAAAGTGAACATGAGGCAGTAGAACTTCATCAATATATAGTTGGCTGGCCATAGTCCCAGTTGCAGCCACATGTAGGGGCATGCTGCCATTGATCATGATACCGGCCCATACCATGATACTGCATTTCAGATATTGGTCCTTTTCCTGGATGATAAGTAGTTCCACTCTCACGCCAGATCAGTTGGCGTCTACAATCCGATGACAGATTGAACCTACTCTCATCTGAGAATAGTACGCAAGCTCAGTCCTGTTCGGTCCAATTATGATGCTCACGACACCATTGCAAACGGGCAGTATGGTACAGTCTGGATAATGGGACACACACAACAGGTCTGTGGGTATATAGTCCTCCTTCTCCCAAAGTCTGGCTACAGTTTTTCGGGAGATCCGCTGTCCTGTGGTAGCAAGAAACTGATTTGCCACCCGCTGAGCTGTGGTTCGCTAGTCCCTTTTTGCCGATAGGACAATGTACCTGTCTCCTGCTGTGTACCTGTCTCCTTTGCAATGTACTTGTCCTTACCTGTCTTCTTTTAAATGCTTGCCACAGCCATGAAACAATGCTGTGAGCTATGTCGACCTCCTTGGAATATCTGTTATTTTTCACCCTTCTGTGATCTTTCCAATAATACGCCATGCGTAAAATCAAGTGATATCGGGAAGACATACCGAAAATTTTAAGTTCATCAACTAAATCTTTCCCGTAAAACTTTAACTTGGAACAACAACTGTCCACATGCTTCAAATCCTTTAAATCTCTTATCAGCACTATCACGTGATGAGCAGGCATGGAAATGAAAACTTTGCATACTCACACTTCTTCTTACTGTATCCCACACTTATTCAAATTTTCCACATTTTGCTTCCTTTCATTTTGTGGTTGCTATGGGTGATAGTGTCATCCATCCTTAGCAATTGTCCAACAGTGTATATGCTGTATTTAGGAAGACTTTATTTATTGTGTTTAATTCTTAACAATTTTTATGATTTATTAAGTATATGACGTCAAGTTTTCTATCCCATAGCTATACTATTGAAACACATCTAACCATGTTGGTATGCTTGTAAGTATATACCACAATGTAAGATAATTTTTAGCTTTGAAAATCAAATTTTTAAAGGGAGGCATTATCTTGGCATATGCTTGAAACATTCAAAAATTCAAAATAATTACAGTAGACTCCTTCTAATCTGTACAGCTTGGGACTAGAGGTTGTGCGCATTGTAGAATTTTACAGATTATAGGTCATTGCTGCATAAACTATGTAAAAATGAGACATTGGTACACCCTGAGTTATTTAATTAAAAATCACCCTTCAATACATTTAAAGCAAAATTAGCTATTTTATGAATTTCGATGCTTGATTTTAAAATTTTCAAGCATAGATTTAATTGTCATTTAAGGATTTTTGTTCTAATATTTTTGTTTGCAGTCTATGACTAGTTATTATTTCTTGTTTTGTAATTAAACACTGTTTCTGTATATAGTTTAGGTATTTATATTCCAGAGCTGAGCCCTGCTCAAAACTAGCTTTTTCTCCTTTATCAGCAGAATCAGTATCAGAATTAACAGTGTATTATATTTACAGAATTTAATATACTATTGTAATTTATTGTAAATTTAACTGTTTATATCCAAAATGTATTGCAGATTATAGGTATTTGCGGGTTATAGGGTTGCGGATTAATGAGTCGACATAGATTTTTAATTACAAAAAGCCACTCCAAAATATTCTGCATTATTTTATCTTTATGCTTCGTGATCGACAGAGCTCTAAATTTCAGTTCCAGAAACTTAAGTAGAGCCCTTTGGCAGAAGTTTCAGGTTGTTTAGTGTTGACTTTTCAAAGGTAATGTGTTGAGAACCACATGGATCACAACTTCTTTTAACAGTTAGTCTAAATTTCATATGGCTGATAAGAGCTTTATTCTCTTGAGCTTTTAATTTTTTAGCAAGTTTGTTTTATAGAGTTTATTTTTAATATGTCACATTTTTTAATGTACACACTATTATCCATTTCAACATTTTAATTCTTATTTCATAATTGCACTTTTTCTAGGTGAAGAGAACAGTGAAATTCATGTGTTGCATTGCAAAAGGAGTGCCTATTGTATCAAAAAAGTGGATTTCTGAATCAAGAAAGTATGGCAGATTCGTTGGTAAGTGCAATAATCAAAATAATCTCTTAAAAAATTTTAAGAAATGTAAATTTCTTTAACATGATATATACCTTTGTATAATATGTATTGTATTGTATATATTACTTCAGATACATGCTTACTTTTTAAGTCCACATAGAAAATTCTTTAAAAATTTTCAGGATAATCTCCCCTCCTCGGCATATGTCTTACATATATTTTGAGAAAACTTACCCTTAAGTATTATAATCCTTTGCCCTGCTTAGAAATTTAAAATGGCATTAATAAAAATCAACTTTAAAGAGGCATTTTTGAATTAAAATTTTGAAATATTCTTAAAAAGAAAACTGAATTTCAAAAGAAACTTCCATGAAAGCTGCTTGCATTGGTGAATTAAAAATACTCATGTATTTATACAATATATAATAATAATTAATGCAATTTATAATTACAAAATTATTACAGTTTAATTATAATTAATTGTAACATGAAAATAATTGTTTCCATCTTAGAGTACAGTGATAAAATTATATTTAGCTCAGTTCTTAAGCAAATAATTCATCTAATGTGAAAAATAGTGATGCCCTACTGATTTATAATTTAGTAAAAAGATTAAAATGATGAGGAATTTGTTTCATTGTGCTATCAATTCTATTCAATAATTGGACTTTTTCTTATGTTAAATTAAATATTTTGTTAATTTATTTCAAAGTTATGTTCAGTATGTACTTTTCCTCACATACGGAATAATAACTTCAACATATTTTTTCTTAGGTTTTAGTTTTCATATTAACTGCTGTTGTAATTCAGTAGTTGTAATACTAAAATCTTTGAAATGTTTCCATTCAGTCATTCTTGTGCTACTTCTTCACTCAATATAAGATTTTGAAATATATTACCAAAAGAATTGTGAAATATTTGCAATTTTGAAAACTTCTAAAGAATTAATTTTTTACTTTCATGCTTCCTTTCTTTAACAAAAGTTTTATTAACTTATATTCAGGGCTGGCCTTAGACTATTTTGCACCCAATGTAAAGTGAGTTGCATTCACTCCCCGTCCCCAGACACACACACCAAAAAAATGCAAACTTTGATTTTTAAGAACAGTTGTCTGGTAGTTGTGGAACAAATGAAAAGCATAAAACTTAAAACTGCTAAATTTATTTTAAATTGCAAGAAGTAATAAGCAATCTCTGACTGTTATTCACAAATACAAAAGAAAATATTTTGGTACACCAATCGTTTCAAACTAATGGGCACTCAGTATAATGCATACATCACCACAGGTAACACAAAGTAAAACCTTTTACTACACACACCTTTAAGTATACTTATATAATATGGCAGGAAGGGGGGGTTACTTGACGTAATGATCTTGTAATGTTACCATAATATTTTGTTTACAGTCAGACAGAGAAAGAAACAAAAAACAGACACAATTAAAATGTTTCATAAAAGTTTCAATTTCAGGTACATCAAAATCTCACATTGCATGCCCATTCCTTCTCAAATCGTATCATCAATTCAATCAAACCAAGTGCTAATTCTCATACACATTTAATTGATACAGTTACCAAGCCAACTAATCTCTTTTCCAACACATTAGAGCATATGTAAGTTTCTATAAGTTTGAGCTTTGTGAAAACACTCGTACTTTCACCACTTGCACATTATTTGGGACTTTTGTTGTAGTATGAAAAAAAAGTATTTCTTTTAGTGGCATAGATTGTGGAAGTCTACGAGTTATTATTGATATAAGCTCACAACACAAATCTTCAACATTAGTTAGTATATATGTTTCCATAATGCAATTAACATTTTTCAACATTTTTGCAGCCCTTAATTACATCTTTAGTTGATTTTAATATCAAACTCAGATATGTCATCATTTGAAGGCTTGATTACACAAACAAAATATGCAATCATTGTCATTTGTTCAATATGACTAACATCAGGTGTGGTGTCCAGAATAATTGGTTAGTATTCAGCTAAATTTGTGTATATGTGTTCAAATTTGCTAATTTATAGTACTGGCTAGAAGTTGTATAAGCTCATTATGGATATTTTTTCATTAAAAATGAATCATTTTTTCTTAATCTTTAACTTTATGATAATTTTGCAAACTTTAAAAAATGTCCATTGCTAATATTGTTCAATTTTTTATTTTTACAGAGGAATATTTATAAGTTTTGCATGCCAAGAACTTGATCACAACAATCAAGCGTTATAAAATTTGTCATTAATATTGTGCTTCTTGCCTAATTTTCTGTTGGTTAATGGCATCTAGTGCTTTTCCTTGAAAAAAGCTCAATTTAAGTTCACATCAGGCTTGATAAAATTTTTTAAATGATCAGTATTTGGTCATGTGAATAAAGAACTGCTATAATGTTCTTTAAGTCAAAAGGTCTAAGGCAAGTGTTTGTAGAGCTCTCTCTCTCTCTCTCTCCCTTTGCTTGGCTCTGGTCGTGGGTTTGAATCCCACTGGTAGACATGGATATTATAGTGTCCATAAAGGGTGTAATGTGTGACACTCCTCCATGGTGCGATGGGACAACTTCATATGATGGCAGAACGATTCACGATGCAGCTAATGTATGGGCGAATAATTAGTTGATCAAATGGCCATTGAAAAGAAAATGTTCATCCAGTCTTTCAAATCTGTTTCTTGTAGGGATGATGCAACATTTTTTACTAACCAACTTACTAAAAAAATTAGAAACATTTGAGGTTGAATATATATATATATATATATATATATATATATAAACTGGTACAACGATGCCTGTTTAGGACATGTGCTTAATTTTTGTTCACTTGCTTAAAAAAATTATTGCTAAAAAACGGATGGGAGAGCGACTTCATCTTATGAAAAATTGAATGAATAAATTTAATTAATCCCTGCTTTCATAGTTCCTAGGCAACATCAGGTGCTATTGCTTAACATTAAAATGTTTTGAACACTACATCATGTAAGCTAGTTTTTAGGTTTTTAGAAAATAACTAGCCGAATACCCGTTGAAAAGCAATAGTCTCGCAATAAGCAACCACTGAATATTGTCATATTTTTAATAATTCACATTTCACATTTATTCGGCAAATCAAATACTTTAGTGTGCAGAACCCCCTAAAGAAGAAAATATTGTAAATTTTAAATTGTGCACATCTTCCTTTCGAACTATCTACCAGTACACCAAATTAAAGTCTCTATCTCTTCCCAAAGCATACTATTTTATCATCTCCCCTTTCGAATGTTTTTCTGTGGAGCACACCCATAAATGAACATTTTTGAAAAGCTTTGTTCACCTTGGGTTTCTTATAAAATAATTGGCCCATATACCAAATATCATGCCTCTATCACATTTAAAGGAAGCATGTCTCATTTATGTCGAAAATTGTATATATTGGTGTTCAGCACCCCCTAAAGTTGCAAATATGGAAAATCTGAAATTCTACTATTTCTTCCTTTCAAACTATCTACTAGTACACCAAATTTGATGTCTTTATCCTATTATGAAGCATGTTTTTCTATTACTTCATATTTCGAACGTTTTTCTTTGTTGCACCCCCCTTAAATGATCATTTTTGAAAAACCGCAATAATCATAGGTTTTTTTTTATCAAATATACCCCATATACTAAATTTTAAGCCTCTATCACATTATAAAGGAAGCATTTTTCATTTGTTCGTCAAATCCTTTCTAACTATCTACACGTATACTAAATTTGAAGTCTCTATCTCATCGTGAAGCATGCTATTTTATCATCTCACCTTTCGAATGTGTTTTTCTGTGGAGTACCTACCCCCCTTAAATATACATTCTTGAAAAACTCCATTCTTCTTGGGTTTTCTATTAAATGATTCGCCCATATACCAAATATCAAGCCTCTATCACGTTTTAAAAAGAGTGTTTCTACTTCATTCCGAAAATCGAACATTTTTGTGGGCGACACCCCCTAAAGTAGAAAATATTGGAAAACTGAAGTTATACACTTCCTTCCTTCCAAACTATCTACCCGTACACCAAATTTCAAATCTCTATCTCATCCCGAAGTATGTTTTCTTATCAATTCACCTTTCGAACATTTTCCTCTGGAGCACCCCCCTTAAACGAACGTTTTTGAAAAACTATAATCGTCATGGGTGTTTTTATCAAATAATTATTCCATATACCAAAATCCAAGCCTCTATCAAATTTTAAAGGAGCTGTTTCTCATTTATTCGGTAAATCGAACAATTTGGTATGCAGCACCCCCTTAAGTAGAAAATATTGGAAATCTGAAATTGCATGCTTTCTTCCTTTCAAACGATTTACCCATACACCAAATTTGAAGTCTATTTTATGGCAAAGCATGCTTTCCTATCATTTCACTTTTCTAACGTTTTGGTGTGGAGCACCCTCTCTATAGAGCGTTTTCGAAAAATTCGACTTTTACAGGGGTTTTTATCAAACTATCGAGCCGTGTACCAAATTGCAAGTCTCTATCTATTTGGGAAGTGTCCTCCAAAAAAGTGTTACAGACAGACGGACACTTGGCAATTAGTATATATAGATATACAAAAATTTTTTACGTCAAAATAAATCGTTTTATTACTCTTTGAAATATTCACTTTTATTTGCATTTTTTCATCCCGATAAACCAATTTTCAAACCAGTTCTGCTATTTAGATATTTGTATAGCAGAAACATGTGATTTATAAACTTTAACTGCTGCTTCTGGGCTGTTGTTAAATCATTAAGCATGTATTTTACTTTTGGTTGTTGGGAACAAGAAAATTTATTGAGTGCTAAATCAGGCGAATAAGAACAATAGCTCATTCAATTAATTTTTTTCATGGTTCAAATAATTGATAGTTTGAAATGCAGTGTATGAGCTTGCATTGTCATGATGAAGAATGATGCAACATTTCACCCTTTTTTTTTCTGATTGGAGCAGCTATTTATGCCAATCGGCATTTACCATCCCACGATCCTCTAAAGCAACAGTTGCAACATGACCGGATTTGCCAAAAAAATGAAGCAATCAATTTCTTTGACAAAACTTTGCACATGAACAACTTTTGTAGGATTTGGTTCATTTTGAAATAACCAAACAATAGATTTTTGTCTTGTTTCAGGTTCATAGGAATGGTTTGTCAGCTGTTACAATGCCATAGACATGTTTTGAGGCACCAGAGTTTTGAATCTCTAGAGATTTTCCTTGCACCGTTTGACATGAGCATCCTTTCGAGCTAGTTAAATTTTGGAGAATCCAATATGCATATACCTTTTTGACATTTAGATGATCATGTAAAATTGAATATCGTGTAAAATTGAAGATCGTATAAAAATGTTCAAAGATGCCTCAATTTCATCATATGTGACATGACGATCTAAAGTGATATTTGTTGTCATCAATGTTTTCTGTCGTCACAGCAGTTCTTGATCGACCTTCACAAAATTCATCACTGAGACTTCTACGTCTAAGAAGAATGCTTTAAACCAGTTGTAAATTGTTGCTTTGGATGGTATTTCATCATGAAAAGTCGAATTCATTCGATTGACATACTGTTGTCGTGTTAACCCTTGTCAAAAGTGATAATAAATCATAGCTTGAAAATCCCTTCAACTTAAATCCATGTTTTGTCACTATTTTATTAATTCCAAAACAGTACCTAAAAAATAATTTTATAGAATTTATTGAGCCGATGTTCATGTGAAAGTTCAACTTTTAAAAAATCATCTGCAGTGAAAGCTGTTATTTTTATATTGCCATATTTTAAAAACTTAATTACTGGCTCTTGTAAAATAATGCAGATCCTGGTTAGAAATTTAAACAAATGGCCTTTTAATTGTTGCCAATTGGAAAAAAACAAGGTGTATTGTTTTAATTGTAACTTTTGTTCTAATAGGAATTTTTGCTTGGGATTTAATTTAAAATTCTGATAAAAAGACCTTTTATTTTAATTTATCTTTAAGCAAATCAATTTTTTGAACATTTAAAAGATATACAACTGCTGAAATGTCAGTATTGCGCCCCCAGACAGCAATACTGCACTCTAGGCGGCTGCCTAGCTGGCCTAATGGTAGGACCGGCCCTGTGTATATTTGTTATATAAACATTCTGGATTTCAAAGTATCACATTTATGAGTAAGAAAATTCTCACACAGTCATCATTTAATCGCACTTGGTCAATTTTTGTTATGTTGCCACTCTTCACTGAGGGGTGGGTGATGAGATCGCCAAAGTGCATTGAACTACTTATTTGCATCACTGTATTAAAGTTGAAGTTGTTTCACTGTTATTCTGAGTGTCTACAATTTTAAACAATAGGTTCAAAGCTGAAAAATGGCTTGCATTATTGCTGGTAGGGATTAAGGGTTCAGAAACTTCAATCAGAAAAATTCTAGAGTCCTTGCCTCACAATTATGTATTCCTCAAACATCCCATATCTCATACTCCCTGCTGAAAAGGACAAAAATGGAGAAACTGATTCAGAGAAATTGTGAAGGAAGGACAACTGAGCACTTACTTAAGATAATTTGCTTCTTCCTATTTTAAGGCAAAAGTCATTTCATTGTTGTTATATAAGTCATGACTTTTTAAATGGTTGTAAAATTAAATGGTTTGAACAAATATGATTTCATTTTAGTTGATGAAGTTTGCTTATATAGCTTCTAAAATTGCTTACTTTCTTTATTTTTGTCATATTCTTAATTCCAGTCTCGTTCACTGGTATTTTTAAATTAGTTTGATCAAATCTTATTTAACCCTTTTGCGACGGTTGGCACACCCGCGTGTTGGCTACGAACTTGCATTCAAGGATGGATGGCATGCACTCGTGACGGAGGAAACTTTACCGTAAACGGCGAGTGGCACGCATGCTTGTTTTCACATCGAACGTTTTAATTTGTCTACTAGATGGCGTTAAATGTCCATGGAAATAATTTCAATGTATTTTGCAGATACGTGACCTTGGCATAAGGAGGAGCCAATGAATTATTTCTTCATTTGGAGCGGTGAAACATGGTTTTGTGTTATAAACAAATAGAGCACTTCTCGCAGCATCAACAATTTTATAATTGAGTTTCGGGTCTTGTTTTGATTTCAGCTTTATGATTTCATTGATGAATCATAGGAATATGAGAGTATTTTATTTTTGTTTGGGTTTTAGAGGCAGTGAAATTATTCGTTTATTTTGGATAAAAGAATAGGAGCAACTAACGAGTATTTTGTATTCAGATTTGTATGAAAAATATACATCAAATAGAACATAAATATTTCTTTTATTCCTGAAAAAAGTAGATTTCTGTGTGGAATAGGTGATTTTTAGTGAATTTTTTTCGAGAGTTGGGCTTAGCACAAAAAAATAGCCGTCCCCTGGGAACAGTTCGGAAGCAAAGCGCTCCGTCCTTTGGGCTGCGGCAGTTTCGGAATGCCGCCATCACGAAAGGGTTAAAGTTAATTAATGAAGTAGCTTATTTATATAATTTTCAAAATTGGTTGTCAACTGGTATTTTTAACGTAATGAAACTGAATGTCTTTTGATGAAGTTAGCTCATTTTGCTTTTGAAACTGCTTGTTTCTTTCATTTTGTTGTATAATAGAGAATTTAGTATTTTGTATATGATATACAACTGCTGAAATGTCAGTATTACGCCCCAGACAGCAATACTGCTCTCTAGGCAGCTGCCTAGCTGGCCTAATGGTAGGGCCGACCCTGTGTATATTCGTTATATAAACATTCTGGATTTCAAAGTATCACATTTATGAGTAAGAAATTTTTACATTTATGAGTAAGAATTCACATTTATGAGTAAGAATATTTTTATGCTTCTTATGCTTTCATCATATTTTACTCCTATTTAGTTTTTATTTTCCATACTTTGCTATATTTTCTCTTTTTGAGGGTTGATCTGTTGTTCTCCTTCTAATATCTCACTTTTTTTTTTTTTGCCAGTAATTGAAGATTTTAATATCTTTATTAGCATTTCTCTTTCAGTTTTATCTTAAATCTCATATCAGTATTTGATCATATTTTCCCTCGTTTAGTGGGTGTATGGGTGTGAATGGAAGCTACTATATTTATTAACATATCAATTTTTCAGTGGCTGATGTGCCGTTCCTTTTTCTTTTTATTCTGATCATTTAGCTTTAGCTTGTTCCATTTGTAGTTGTATTTAATCTTTCGATTAGTATACACTGCATTTATGACTTAATGAAAGGGACTTTTAATGACCTTGAAGCATTTGTTGTCAATTAATTTTCATATGTCTGCTTCTATCATAGAAGCACAAGTAATTGATACATGGTGTTTTGTAAATTTACACTCATTTTCATATAAAACTTTTTTAATTTATATTTTACAGAAAATAACATGCATGTATACTAATTTTGCTAAGTACATAATGCATATTTCTCGTCTTTTACAGACCATCAACAATTTATACTAAAGGATGAACATTCAGAGAAGTTATATAAGTTCCAGTTAAAGACAAGTCTGGAGCTAGCTAAAGTGAAACCGATATTGTCTGGCTATAATATCTTTATAGCAACTGAGATGCATCCATCATCTACCGATATGAAAAGTAATGTGGTTATTTTGTATAATTATAAAGGCCTGTAAAATTTAAGTTTGTGAAAACTTTTTTTTAAATG
Source organism: Amaurobius ferox (assembly GCA_951213105.1). Taxonomy (NCBI): domain Eukaryota; kingdom Metazoa; phylum Arthropoda; class Arachnida; order Araneae; family Amaurobiidae; genus Amaurobius; species Amaurobius ferox. The sequence goes on along the minus strand of OX578133.1, from coordinate 141,205,153 downwards.
CATACAGGTTTTATAGTTTTTGGGATGCTCATTCCCAAATTAACAATTGTGTTTATAAATAATAATGGGAAAAGTAACTTAGTAATGAAAAACAATCAAATAAAACAATTTCAGATAATAATATATATATATATTTATAGAATGCATTAAAATATAATTATTTATATTTTTTTAGTCAAAGTCTTTGTATTTTCTTTTTAACACTTTACAACAAAGTTGAAAAGTGTTTATGACTTTGTTCATTCTGTCTGTCTATCTGTTTCTCCATTAGCACGATAACTGCCGTAAAAATGACTTCATCAAAATGAAATTTTAGTATGTTGTTCAGACGGTCTGTAGGACCTATGGGAATATAAATGAATAATATCACCCAATTAGTTTTGGATTGAACCCGGGTTGAAAAAATGAAATACATTGAGCCCTATGGGACCTAATTTTTCAAGCATTTTTTAAGCGGATTTAAAATTCACAAATTGCTTCGAAAATTTTAGGTAATATTCAAATTGTTCCATAAAATATATAAAAGAAAATTCAGCGAAATATATTCAGTAGTTTTTTAAATAAAAATTAAAATAATAATTGCACCTCTTATATGAAGCGATCATGTAACCATGATATGAAACGATCACATGACCTACTTCAAAATGATATATGGCATCCATCTTGTCTCAAAATCGTGATTTTTAAAGTTCTTTTTAATTCATATTGAGTGTTGTATACGTTCTAAAATCACTTTATTTCTGCTTAAATTCTGTGCATCTACATACTGAAACAAAGCAATTACAATATACAGTACAGGATCTATTATCCGGAATGCTTGGGACTTCAGGCATTCTGGATAAGGGGTTTTTCCGTAATTCGGAACACTTTTTCTAAAACTTACTGGAATGGTCTCAAATGTCGTTATAGAAAATTATAATTCATTTTAAAAACATAAATGTATTAAACAAAGCTTTTTTACAATCTATATGGATTAACTAAAATGCAAATTACATGTAATTATAGTATCAAATTTAGTGATTAAGAAAAATTTTGAAAGAAAAAAATGTCTGAAAAAAGTTGATTATTCAGGGTAGTTATTAGAAGTCTTTTTTTTTTTTTAACATTTCAATTAAAGTGGGCCCTCACCATATTCATCTAATATTTTGGCAGAAGCACCTTTGTTCATATGTTTCAAAATATTTTAAAGTACTTTTACTATATTCAACTATGGGTGCAAATATATCAAATTCTAATTTATGCTCTTCAAATGTGTTTCTAATAGGCCTTATAATTCTAAATGCCTGAATAAGTAAAAAAAATTTAATTTCGTTATCCTAAACATATATCTCATTTTCACCAACAATATGTTTAAAAGATAATATCCCAGCATAAAAAGCACAAAAAATATAAAAATATTAGTGGATGGAAGCAGATTGAAAAAATGGAAAATATTTAAAAATAAAACGAAATATACCGGCAATCATGTTTAACCCTTTCGCGACGATCAGCACGCCCACGTGCCAGCTGCGAACTTGCATTCAAGGACGAACGGCACGCACTCGGGCCGGAGGAAATTTTACCCTAAAGGACGACTGGCACGTATTGGTGTTTCTACGTGGAACATTTTAATTTGAATGTATTTGTCTACTAGATGGCGTTAAAAGCCCGTGGAAGCAACTTAAATGTATTTTGTAGATGTTTGACCTTGGCACAAGGAGAATCCAATGAATTATTTCTCCATTTGGAGGGATGAAACATGGTTCTGTAGCGTAAGCAGACAGCTCACTTCTCGCAGCATAAGCAATTTTATAATTGAGTTCTGGGTCTCGTTCTGATTTTGTCTTTTATTGATTTCGTTGTTGAATTAGAGGAATATAAGAGAGTATTTTTTTTTTGAGTGGGTGGGGGAGGGGGGTTAAAGGAATGTGCGGCAATGAAATGATTAGGTTATTTATGTTCTCATGGAAAGGAGGGCTGGGATTTCGTTAATATATCCCATCGAAAAGGTCCAGATATGGAATAAAAATATATAAATCGTCAGAATCGGAATGAGGCTATAAATGGAATTTCCTTGTGTATACTGGAAAGGACACGGGATTATCAAGCTCTGATGGTGGGTATGGAGAACGCGTTGTGAAAACATTTCTAAGTGAACTTTTAGGAAAAGGATATACTTTGTATTTGGATAAATTTTTTACCTCTCCTGTACTTGCAAAGTATTTGTTGTCTAAGAATACGCATGTATGTGGTACAGTTTTAAAAAATCGGAAGGACATGCCAAAGAATTGTCCATCTGTACCTAAAACATATATACACTAAAATTTTTAATATTTTGATAAAAGAAAATTTGTATAAAAAATATACATCAAATAGAAAATAAGTATTTCCTTTCTTCCTGAAAAAAGCAGAATGCTGTGTTGAACGGGTGATTTTTAGTGAATTTTTTTTTAGAGTTAGGCTTAGCGCAAAAAAATAGCTGTCTTTTGGGCACATTTCGGAAACGAAGCGCTTCGTCCTTTGGGCCACGGTAGTTTCGGAATGCCGCCGTCCCGAAAGGGTTAAATAAAAAAATTTCGTGATATTGCTAAACTGTCTTCTATAAATTACTAATTAATAAATGTAACATGGAACGTTTTGCTAGGGTCAATTTTAGGTCCAAAATAGCCATTTTCATCTGAATAATAGGATTTAATTTAAAATGATTTTGATCTTGGAATTCCATCAACGTTTTTTAAAATATTGAAGATGTGTATATTTCCACGGAGATGAAAAAAAAAATGGATTTTCCCGAGAAAATGACAAGTTTATTGCTTAGGTTAAGTATTTAAAGAGATCAATCAGAAGGCCCTGAATGACATTTTATAGCTGCTATACTTTTCTCTACATTTCGGCAAAAGTTAACTCTCATTAATTTCGGGAATTCCTTACTTAAACGTACTTTCTATCCTCTCGTAAATGCACTGATGACTCTCTTTTTTTTTCATCTTTTCCAATAAATGTTTATTAAATTGTGCAAAATAGTGTGAATTCTGCGCGGCACATCGTGTTTGAAGAGCGTAGGATTTCTTTAGCGATATCGGGATATTTCTAGCGAAAAAGTTGGAATACTTTTACCGAAAATCAAAGTCCCGGAACAAAGAGCAGAAAAGAAAATGTAACGAATTCGGAAAAATCGAAACCTTTGTGCCTAGTGTGCTCTGCCCTATACACCCAGAAAAAAATGAAACGCTATTAGAAAAGCACCCTGCCGCGACTTGTCCGTAACTAACCCCGGTATTATACTATACAGGAGTTAGTTACGGACAAGTCGCGGCTCCTATATACTATACAGGAGACTTATCCGAAACTTGTGAAGAATAGAATGACGCGTCTCGCCGTCAATGTAACGGTCTCGCCTGTGCCGGATCGTCACTTCCGAGAGCTACTATCGGGGGTGACGGCCGGATGCAGTCGCTTAGGAAATTTTTGGGGAAAACGGTGCTACTTCGGATGTTTTCCGGAAAAGAGGAATTGTGAAACTTCTAGGAAAAAACATGATCCACAGAATATTTTCATTCGCTATCGCGAGAATTTCTCGCGTTCGTTTTCGAAATTTAAGAAGAATCAGCGGCGGCGAGTGCTCGCAGAATTTTTTTCTGCGCGGGAATTTTGAATTTCGTGTGCGGTTTGCGCGTCCTATTTCAAACCCTCTAAAATAGTAGGTTTCAATGCATTTTTTTTTATTGATATTGCTAATTAAAGCAAAAAAGCATTTGGCGGGATTTTAAACAAAAAATCGCTATTTGGCGCAATATGTAGCAAATAATCGCTTGTTGGCGCAGAATTTGGCATTATTTTGCCGTATTCCGGTTTTGGGAGAGTCCGGATATTGGAACGCCGGATAAGAGATCGCGTACTGTATTTGAGTTTAAATGCTCATCCAAATTTGATTATTTCTACAACGAAGCCTATTTTTCACCTATGTAAAATGTAAACAGCAAAATATGTAGAATTAGTTGTTTTAGAATTGTGGTATTTCTTTAAGACAAAATCAATTAGTCCATGGAGTCTGCTTAGCTGATATGAATGAAATATTCATTGATTTTACAAAAAGGACTATTTTTTTCGACGAAGTTTTACGCATAGAGTTTAATTACTTGTAGTTCCATGGTCTTAATTTTTAAATAAAATAAATTATTATAGTATTGTGATGAATGACATGAATGGGAAATTATTTGTGAATGAAATTCTGCTTTTATAGAGAAAGCCAGGCGTGTTATTTTTTCTATGACAACATTTGAATGAATTTCAGTTTTCGATGAAGTTTTCAAATATAATAAATTAATCTAGTGTTGTGATAAGTTTTAAAATATTACCGAGGAATGTATTGCATTTTAGACATGTTTAAATAAAATTACATTGAAGTTAGAAAGTGTTTCATAATCAATACCTTAAGCATGATTGATCTTTCTTGTTTTTTTTTTTGTTGTTGCTAGAAAAGGTATGCTTGTGCTTTTTTTCTCTCATGTGATGCTTCTAGATTTTCACAATGCGGCATCCAGCAGTAATCTGCAATCACATTAACATACCAATGACCCTGGTACCTTTTTTCCATTTTTTAATGTCTTGGTGGAAGCTTTCTCCTTGCTCCTCACTTACTGTGCTAAGAATTTCTGGGAAAATGCCCAGGTGTGAATGTAAAAAATGAGTTTTTATGCTCATTGAGCATCCTAAAGCTTTGAATTTCTGTAACATATTTTCAACTGTGAACAAATAGATAGGATCTGTATTGTTACCTAAAAACAATAATGACATCTTTTGAGGCACTCCAAGCTTCTTTTTCAACTTTATTCATTACAAGTAAAAAGTTTACATTGAACATTAAGTTTCTTATGTTTGGTATGATAAGTATACTTTCAGCTTGGCTTCTGATAGGCAAGGGAACTACTCTCATGGGTATTTAAAGCAATTGCACTTTTTTACAATGCTTTTATAGACTGTTCCGCATTGAATGTGTCAACATTTTGTAATGACTTACTGATGACATTTAGCAATGTTAGGTATTCTTGAAATACCAACAAACTTACTATAAGGTCAAATCATTGGACAGCAACTAGAATGCCCTTGGCTTTAGTAGATCTGGGATTAGAACTATTAGTTTGAATAAATCTTTTATAGGCTACTTATTGCTCACTTGGTGTGACGTTCGCCAAGATCTTAATACCAAACAAAGCTGTATACCATGGAAAATAATGTAAATCAATGTGTTCGGCAGACAATAAAGAAATGTATGACTACTGTTATACTGCCCATATGGTGATATATATTTCCTGACTAACACACTTTAAAATTTTTCATTAATAAATGAGTTATGAAATAGCTGTATAAAATATGGGTTTTTTTTCAATATTTACCCAAATTATTGGGATGCTGTGCCCTCCCTTCCCCGTATCTCCATCTATGTGCAGTTCATGACATAGTTGGTGACCACATATCTCTGCTAAGTGCGCAAGTCATGACTTACTGTGCAGTTCTTGAAGTAGCTGATGATTGTGCATCTCCTCTACATTGCAACTCATAGTTAACCGTGCAGTTCTTGAAGCAGCTGTTGATCATACAACTCCACTATGGGCCCTCTGCATGGGCACATTAATAATGGATAGCTGCTGTGTGGGTTCATGCAATCCATGTAAGTTATATACAATAACAATAACTTTGCTCTATGCAATAACAATATATGCATGCTGTGCAAACATGCAATTCATGTAGCGGATTTACAAAATAAATCATCTTTTATTAGCAGAGGCATGCAATTCCTGTACATTAACGAGACTCTTGAGATATCCCCACAAAAAGAAGTCAAGACAGGACAGATCGGGTGATCATAGGGGCTAAGCAATGGGAGCATCTTGCACAATCCATCACCCTGTAATGCCTTTATGTTTCATTTCTGACCTGGTAAACTATGACAAAAAATGCTTGATTAGTGTGTACTACCACCTTATAAAGTTTGTCCCATCTTCTTTTAATCATTCTGTATTTACAGCATCAGAAAAGATCCTTGTGATTAATATATGACAACAAGCAACTGGAAAATATTTTTTAAATTTACACATATCTTGTCACTTTAAGATCGTTCAAATCTTATTGAATGATGAGAAAATATTAGAAAACAATTTAATAGTCTCCAAAGTTTTAAATTCAATAAATTTTAAAATTATATATATTAAATAATTTTAAATGTTAATGAACACAGCTGTTCAAGTCTATAAACATATTTAGTGTTCACATAACCTTTCTCAATGATGAATTTATTCACAGCAAACAATCCCATTTGTAACTTGGTGCCTTCAATTATTTTAAGTGCTCTTTTTGAAGTAACAGCACACTGCTTTTTTTTTTCCTGGAAGAAGCTCACTATATATATATATATATATAGTGAACAGAAGAATCATGCGAGAAGCATATAACAAATATTACCTGATAAATTTTCTTAAACAGCATTATAATTCCTTCTTCAAAGAAGAAGAATACTCATTTAGATAAGACATTGGTAATATGACATCATAACAGTGTATAACGATGTACGCATGCGTTAAAAAGTTTACTTAAGGAAGAGTTTTGTGCATTCCGGATTGTATGGTTGTCAGATTGACATTATAAATTTCAGCCTCTCATTATTCCTTCCTGTCTTCGTTCTAGTGCCTTCGATTTTGCACATATCGGGGACCTGTCATTATATTGCATTGGTTTCCGTGGGTGTTGTCTAGACATAAAAGTACTTTAAACGGGAATGAGAGGTCGCTATCCCTCTCAGCCATTTATATGCAATTTATCTGGCATCCCCCCTTTTACATACCTTTATATTTTTACTTTTTCTTAGTTATATCCTGCTGTGGATTATGGAGCTGCAATGCGCCTTATCCTAGGTAGTATCCTGGTAATTTGATGTAGAATTGTATACATAAATTGAGACTTCGTTTTGAATATATATATATATATATATATATATTACTCTTCAACCCCTACATCAACCTATCAGATTTATACCAGGAGTAGATAGGGTGCAAATCTCTTAACCAGCGAAGACTCATTTCAATCGAATGAAATTTCATTTGAAAATCAGATTTTACTTCTGGTTACTGCAATTTACTTCTGAATCACTGCTGTTAATATTTAGTAGAGATTTTATTTTTCTGTTATGTTTTGTTAACCTGATTCGATTTTTTAAAATATTTCTAGGGATGCCCAGATGTTGTTACTTTTTGTGTCGATAATGTCTGGAAAACCCTTTATTTTTCTACCATTCTGAATTTTTTAACAAAATGTTTCAAAACGTAAAGATATTTTTAATAGCAAATATCTAATTTTCTTAATATTATGGAAGCTTCATCTTTTAATCATCTAAATGAAAATAAATCAAAATATATTAAAAATACAAATGTATCAAAGGTTGTTTCATACTGCCAGTGGTGAAATAGTTATTTAAGAGAAATATCTCCCTTTCACACTAAAAATTCAAGAACAAGAAAAATTAGCCAAGATTTGCTCTAATTTTTTTGCTTTTATTACCAGAAAATAAATTTATTCTCCTAATGTAAAAATCTGACAGAATATGGTACTTTCTTTATAAACTACATTAGAATCATTAAATAAAATATTTTGTCTTTAGCTTTAATGATTAAAAAATTGGTTAGTTGTATTTAAATTGCATTAAACTTTTTTTTATTTTATAACTAAAAATATGTACCTATTTTAAGCAAGTCCCTTCAATTTGAATTCTCTTTAAATAAACACTGTTTACAGTAAAGCGTAAGTGACACAACTGCCAATCTCCTGTTAAGTTTAGAAATTTGTTAGTGGTAGCCATATGGCATTTCTAGAAAAGCAAATATTCTGTATTTATCTGGAATAAATTTGGTATCCTTTTAGAAAAAATATATATTGTCTTTTGTTCAGATAGATCTTGAATTGGAAATACTGTGGTATCTTAATAAGAGTGTTATTTTTTTATTTTTATTTCTTTTTTATTATTATTAGCTAGGCAAAACCTAGCTGTTGAGTATCTATATCTATCATTAACTTGGTATACGCCAAAATATCGTCATTCAATGGATGTAATAATTGAATAAAGATATGGAATCACTGGTAGTATATCTATTCTTTGTACAAAATATATAATATAAAAAAAACTTATTTCACAATTATGTGTAAATTCCTATAGTTTTCAAAATGGCAATGTTATTTAAAACATTCTGTTAAAATATTTAAATTTCCTAAATAGAAGTATTAGAATCTATGTTTTTGTTGCACAAAGTTATTTTCACAGAAATATCTGAAGAATAGAACATCCTGGTCCCATTTGTAAACAAATTTACAAAAAAGATGAAATTTTATCAATATATACCAAAAAGGAAAACTCGTATTAGAATATAAACTCATACTATTTATATTTTGCTTCAACAATTAGCTAAACACAATATACGAAAACACAATAGATTAGTGTCTTCCTTACCACATCTGAGTTGGAAAAATATTTTCCAAAATAAAACAGAAGACCTAAGAAATTGAAAATATCAATCATTCCTATAATCTGAAAACCGTAATTGATATAACCCAATCAAAACTGCAATATCTTTCATTTATCAAATTTATTTTATGTCTTTGTTATTTACATCTACCGCATAATGCTATCTATCTCTATGGAAGATTCGTTTTTTCTGAATATATTGACATCCCCTGGTCCTAGAAATTCGAAACATGAATTACATTTCAGGTGGGGCTATTTCAAGGTTACCACAAAATTTCATGAAAATCTGCGCAACTTCTTTGATGATGAGACAAACATTCACACACATGGACAGATTTTCAATTTTATTTATATAGATTATCACTCATGTATAAAATCAGTGATTACATAAATTGAGTTATGTTATTTTAGACTTAAAAGTATATCTATATTCAATTAAATATTTGTTGTATTTAATTTCTAGCTAACCACTTTTATTGTATGAGATAAAAATGTGAGAATAATTTTTTTTGTTGCATTTTTCAATAAAAGTTTGCCTCCTGAAACTTGTTTTTTTTTTCTTTGCTTGTTTTTAATTTAACGTATCTTGGCATATTAAATGTATAAATGCTTGAATTCTAATAAACCAGGAAATCTGATATTCATATATCAAGGATATCTTTGATATCCACTAACTGTACCAGGGTTCGAAAAATCTATTGCCCGACATGCCCGGGGCATATAAAAATTTCAACCGGGCATGTATTAATTTTTATTACATGCCCAGTCGGGCATGTAATAACACTTTATTTGACATTAACCTGATTAGGTCAATCGGTAGCCAAAATCGAGTAAACAGCACTCCACTGCAAATATTTTATGCAGTGAGATAGTTGATAACTGTGGGGAGAAAACAAAGTTTCACAGTTTACAGGCGACAGTGACGTCACTAAAAGAAACAAGCAGAGCCTCTGGCACAGTGCCAAAGCAGGTCCTCGTTTTCTTCTCTTTCTCTCATTCATTTGCGCTTTATTCTTCGGGAGCTTTGGGAGGTTTGTGGACGTGCACAAGTGTTGATAAGCAGAGATGCAGATTACTATAGAATCTCTGTAGTTTCTATCTGAAACATCCTCATACTACGTACAAAATTTGCATAGTTTCCTACAAAAATTCCCTTCTGTCTAAGCCAATGTAAATTTATGGCCACATGCACGGTAATGTCAATCTTGATGATGGGGATTTACAGCCGCATGTAATGTAAATTAAGATCGCGATCACTTTTTTATGGAAGTAATAAATATGCTTCTTCAAAAGTTGTCTGGTCTAATTTGGCATAAATCGCTAAACTGTTATTTTAAAAATTATTTTAGCATAAATAGTATTCAATTCCCATTTTTGATATATTTACTTCATTAAAAGTAATTAATTTTCTAATTTTAACATTTAATTATAGGCTACATATCATATTTAATATATTTACTTTCATGGGCGCTAGGGCTATCAACAATAAAAAATGTCATTAGGAAAATGTTGAGCATGTAAAATTTTATCTTGGGCATCTATACATTTGGACAACATGCCCGAAGGGCATGTAGACATTTTTTGATTTTTCTAACCCTGAACTGTACCATCACCAGGGGCCAAAAATGTTCTTTAAAGCCACTATTTTATAAACCTTTGTATCTTAGTTAATTGGCATGGAGTTTATTCAAGATCAAGCTTGAACTAAATAAGATTTCAATAGCAGGTTCATAATAACAAATCTCGATGCTATCAGGTGTTTGGGAAATTAATTTTTTTATAAATTTGATGTCAGTGCATAGATTTTGATATATAGACCACAGAAGCACAAAAATTGCAAATTGCTTTCTATCCACCTGTGCAGTTTTTGGATAAAATTTTCTGAGGTGCTCAAATAAAAGCAAAACCACTCTACCGATGTTTGTTGCTACACAAGCTTTCTCTTAGCCCATCCTCAGCGAAAATAAATATGCCTATTACATTCATCAATTGAAATAATCATAGAAAATTTCATTTGATTTTCATAACTTATTTGAGAGTTATCATTATCCACAGATATCATTGAAAAAGGTTGATTCGTTTAAAGAATGCTCAAAATGTTCATTCAGATCCATCAAAAGTTAAGAATCGGATTTTTGACTCATCGTATTTTCCCTTTATATATATTATTCATTGTAGGGGAATTTAAAATGACTGACCATTCATTTCAGCAACATAGCCGGATTTTTCACTGTGAGACCTGCTTTCAAAACAAAAACTCGAAATCCAAGAAATTGTGACCACAATAACCTGATCCTGTTTGGTCAGTCACCATTGTGGAGGACGGATGACACAAATGAGTCCCAAATCAAGGCGAAGCTAAACTCCTGCAACAACCTGTTACCGATCTATCAATGTCAAACTTTGAGATGGCGCTATCATGCAGAGATTGGATATTTTTATTTTGCCTCTATTCAATGCTTGACCAATTATAAAATTTGGGTTCAACATAGCTCAGATTTTCTTTTTGCATAAAAAAGTAAAATCTTAAATCTTTCTGCAAGGTTTTTGAAATTTTTTTAACTTAATACAAACTTTATCGATGAGCAAATTTAGAAAAACAAATTTTTGCACTTATTTTTGCATTTTGCATTAATTTTAAAAATACTTTTAATGAATTTAAAAATAATTTTAAGACCATCCCAATTGCTTATAATCCAATTCTACGTTTTGCAAAAAATTCCAGGAAAAAATCTCAAAATCCAATGCTTTATTTATTTTCATTCTCCCCATTGATTAACATGGGATTCTCAGGTTAGCTTCAGGCGGGGAAGTTTCCTCTTAAGAGAGTAGAATATTTATATTGCAAATGTTAACATATATTTTGATATAAGTATTATGTTGATAAAGAGATTGTAATTATCTCTTTGGCTTGTTGATGCTGAATGTCAAACATAATTGCAATTTTTAACCTTAAACTAAATTTATATGTGTTAATCCTGTGCTTTTTCTACTTTTATCATCTGCCTTTAATTTTGTACTTATAATATTATTTTATATGTTTCAGGTATCATTGAATGTGCCGGAGGAAACGTAAGTATTAGAAATATCTAATTTGCATTTAATTAATCTATTTCTAGTTTGCATTATGTGATTTAATTTTATAAGATTTAATGTTGTTTAATTTCATTATTATTATTATTATTATTATTATTTTTACTTTGTGTTTGGGGGAATTTCACTATGCTAAGATACTAAACCTGATAATACACTGATTGGTTTTTACATTAAAGAACAGTAAACTATATTCCTAGAATATCAAAGGCGAGTCAATTTTATCATTCTTAAATGTTTCTATGTGTTTTTTACATGATTTTCATGTTAAAATAAAGGTGCTAAGTATATTTGAATTCCCAATAACATTATGCCTTTAATTTGTTTGTTATCACTGTAATATTTACATACATGTAAAATCTTTCTGAAATTGGTGAAATCAATGTTATTTTATGCATTATACGGTTGTACCTTTTCAGAATGAAAAAAATGCATTGTTTCATCTTTTACTCTTTTAGAAATATGTTTAGTTTTCAATCCATGCCGTTTTATTTCAGATAATGCTGTTTAATATGCAGTAAAATTAAATACATATTTATATAATTTACATTTTAAGCTATTTATTTTATTTTAAATACTATTTACCTTTAATAACCAGCAATAAAACATCTAAATATTATTTCATAATTTCATAAACTAGTATACACATTGCATAACAATATAATGCAATTTTCTTTCAATATTGCTTAACATATATTTCAATATTCGTTACCACATTAAAATATTGTTACATTATTTTATATTCATATTAAAATAACCAAATACCTTTCATATAATCTATTATATTATTTCTAATTGGTGTAAGAGTAATGTTAATTTTTTAAAATTAAAAGTCTTAATTCCTTTAAATTTCATTTATGTTGTAAAGTATGAAGATCCAGATTATATAGTTAATACATTACATTATTTTCTTTAATGTTGTTTATTATATATATATTTTAAATTTATTTTAATATTAAATCTGTTTCTATTCAAATACAGTATAACATCCCAAATCTGGCCGTCCGAAATTTGAAATTTTCCAAAGTCCGGACACTAGCACAAACATTTTTTTTTTTTTTAAAGGGACAGCCACTTAATTATCCAACCATTTGCCCATAAAGTATGAAATGTAGCTGAACCCTTTTAACACTGTAAGAACATGAACATGAAAAAAAATTGCTCCTCTTTGAAAATGCAAAAGAACTACTGTATATACTAACGTATAAGTCGAGAATTTTGTTACAAAAAAAACTTCAAAGTGGGAAGGGTGTGGAGTTGACTTATATGGAGTCTAAAAAAATAAAAATAATAATCGTAAGACTAGAAGTTTATTTTTCTGCGTGGCAATACATCCAAAAATGATGCAGTAGTAATTACACAACCATGCACTTAGAATTTCTCTGCACTTCAAAACTCTCTTGTGAGTTACTGCTGGAAGAATGTAAACAAATGTAGTGATTCATTATTCCCCTGTACTATGTTCAGAAACTCAGATTTATTTTTGAACCACTTACTTCGTTGTCAGGAGTGACTCACGGCATTCTTTCAGCAGAAGTCTTCATTCAAATTGAATATCCGACTCGTACACAAACTCATCTGTATATTTTGGGGCAGATCCCAGATAACGTAGTATTCCGGTGAGTACTGATCCCTGTATATATAAGAGGTTCACTTTGGAAACATAAGTATTATTACTTGGTTGTATGTATGATCGTATTGATCAGTATGATTGATGATGATCTTCTATTATAATGTCTTAGCATTAGACAATGATGGTGTTGTGGGATAGAAAGTTCCAATTCAGATGTGTAAATCTGTGAGTGACTGTTTTTGTCACAAGTTGAGCAACAGTGATTTTTTATGCTTTTAAACATAAAGAAAGTCAACCATTCATAGTTTAAAAGATTCAACTGTAATGTATTAGAAAAAAGTTTTATCCACGTTTCAATATGTGACCTGCCTGAGGTGGAAGCTGAACTACATATAAAGGTAAAATTTGAATCTGTCGCTATTGATGTTTTCAAAACATTCCTCTTGTGTTTCTTCAACTCTATACAACTTGTAAATCTATTATACTGCAAATAGTTATAGCAGCAAGCCACTGTAATTTGGCAATATGCATAGTTGAATAAATGTAGATTCTGTTGATTAACTTGACTCATAAACTTCTTTCCTTTTTTTTTGCTGCACAATTCTGCTCACTACTTAAGAAATATCCATGTTTTCTTTTACATAGTTGAACAAATGATTATGGGCCAGTTAAAACACCTATAGGGAGGAAAGACAAATGAGTCTAATTGATGGGGGCTGCCTATGTCCTCCCATCAGAAAGTAAACAATCGCTGCTGTAACAAGTTGAGCTGTTTAACCACTATTGGAATTGTGTTATTGAAATGAGTTATGGATGCAGTAAAGACTACACTACTCATGAGGGACAATTACGCAACATATTGTAACAAGTATGTCCTTCGCACTAAAAGCTGAAGGATGTTATGGATTTATTGATCGAACTGTCAAACCAGTATATGAAACCACATCCCGATGAGACCAAGATGATTTCATATTCAGACAAGACAAAGCATCATCTATGCTATTTTACAGCCTTTCACCTAAATACCAGGAACTGATCAATATAACATTTGATCCAGCGGACACCTAGATTTTGATGCTCTAAGTCCTCTGGACGAGCCGGACGGCCTGGGGCTTTCACACCAATGAGGGCCTACTCATGTCCTAGGATGAGTCGAATGGTTTGGGCTTTCGACACCAATGAGGAAAAATTTAGTACATCTGCTTGATGAATTCTTCAGCATCCATCCTGGTGAAAATGAGCCCATGGATATAATCTGCATCTCAAGAAAGCCATAGCAAAATTGAACGATGTCAAGCATCCAGTTGCCGAGATATACGTGGCGTTTCAAGCCATCCAATTCCTCTTACATGTTTTCTGAGGTATTGTCCAAATAATCTACAGATGACCAGATACTGACTTTACCCTTAAGAAAATGGGCTATATTAAGAAAAATTGTCTGAAATTGAAAACTAAAAATGTAACCAGTATTGTTGAGTTAAATGTTGACTCGAATATAGAAGCCAGTTTTGCTGCCGATCCAGTCGATAAGTTCAACTGGGTAATAGACACTGTTGCCACACGTCATTTTTGTAACAATATTAATCTGTTTTCAAAATTTAAAGAATTGAAAGGTACTTTCATATCGCTGGCACTAGGAAATGTCAAAAGCCCAATTGAAGCTATCGGGACAGACAAAATGTTTGTACAGTACAGGATCTATTATCCAGACTGCTTGGGACTTCAGGCATTCTGGATAAGAGGTTTTTCTTTAATTCGGAACACTTTTTCTAAAACTTACTGGAATGGTCTAAAATGTTATTATAGAAAATTATAATTCATTTTAAAAACATAAATGTATCATATATAGTTTTTTTGCAATCTATGTGAAAAATATACTTGGTTAACTAAAATGCAAATTATATGTAATTATAGAATCAAATTTAGTGATTAAGAAAATTTTTGAAAGAAAAAAATGTCTGAGAAAAGTTGATTATTCAGGCTAGTTATTATAAGTATTTTTTTGGAATATTTCAATTAAAGTGGGCCCATACCATATTCATCTAATATTTTAACAGAAGCACCTTTGTTCATACGTTTCAAAATGGTTACTTTACCTTTTATAGATAATAAAACATGTTTTCTTTTAGAACTCATTGCATCAGATGATAGTCATATGGACATAATTCAGACCAAAAATGTTAACTAAGAATTTTCTTAAAATGTGTCACAACTTAGAAGTAAAAGCTAACAGCTCTTAGACTGATCTCAGATTTAAGGTAAAAACAACCTGAGTACTGATAATTTTCATGACCCCAGAAAATATTGTAAACAATTTCCCCAAGGAAACTCACCGACCACTCAACCTGCTCATACCCTAGGGTAAGTTGGATGGCCTGAGTCTTTAACCCCAAGGAAACTCTGACCATCCAAAACTCTGCTCATCTCCAAGGACGAGTCGGATGGTCTAGGTTTTCGATCCCCAAGGAAGCTAGCCCGCTCTCACTTAAAAAATGAAAATCATGCATTTTCCCCTCTTCCAACACTCCTAGATTGTCTGATAATTTTAAACGTCTGGAAAAAAACATGGTAGGAATCTATGTTTTACTTACCTTATAAAAGATTTTAAACTCCTGTATCTTAGGAAATAATTAAGGAATATGTTGTAAATTGGAAACACTTGTTTAACACCTGTGTCACCTCTTCGTCATGATTGTAGCAGACCACCATGAAAAAAAATCAAAAGAAGCTGTTTTAACATAGTTACAGTTTATTCATAATCAACGCTTACAGTTAACAAAACGGTTAACTTTCAAATATCCAGGAAATGCCAAAAGTTAATTTTTATGTTAAGAATTTCAAAACTATGTGATAATAAAAACTTCTATAACCAAAAATTGCAAACTTACTAGTAAACGAGAAAAAATTTGAAAATCTGTAAATTTCTTTAGATTCTGTAGCTTTTTCCATAAATCCCTAAAAATCTCTGAATTTCCTTAGTTCGGGGAAAATTTTCATAGATCTAAGAACATTGACCGATAATTTAAATTCTATGGTTAGCTTAAAAAAAGTGAAAATAAAATATCTAGCCACATTCGTTTGTGCCCCAGTGACTTCATAGTGAGAAACGTCATGGTGTCACCTTACCACTATGACATGATCCATGTATTAAAGGAATACACCCATTCTAAAAAAAATATGGTTTTGCTAAAAATAGAAGCTCTTTATTTCGCTTCACAAAGGAAATGTTCTGTCACTTGTCGAAAGTATGCTTATTTGACATGGAACAAATATATCCACCTTGCAGTTAATGAGTTTGCTTTTACCTCCATGATGCTAGTCATTTTCCTCCTTGCAAGAACTATTTTTAACAACATTTCCAGTGTGGTGAGTAGGGATTCAAAGAGATCTTTGTGTATGTCAGGATCACAAACAGTTGAAGTGAGAAAAATGTAGGTTTCAATGTATATAATATTGATATTGCTAATAAAAGCTAAAAATCATTTGGCAGGATAATTTTAAACAAAAGTTTTGGCAAATAATCGCTTGTTGGTGATGAATTTGGCATTATTTTGCCAAATTCCAGTTTCAGGACCATCCGGATATTGGGATGCCAGATAAAATTTAGTGTACTGTATATCAAAGGCACTCTTAATTTAGTATATCTAACAGAATGAAAGAGTCATATTTATTATCTCTGCTTTCTCAGAGAAATCATCAGCAGATTTGCAATACATTTTTTCAATGCTCCTGTTGCAATTCTTTATGCAACATTAAATTTTTTTTCTGTTTAACCATTGGATTCCTTCTTTGTAAACTGAATAAGTTTATTGAATTTAAGAGTTTCAATAAATAGATGACTTGAATGCAAAATAAACTCCTGTTTGTAAAAATTGCAACACCATGAAGGAATCATCAGAATTGAATGAAATTTATTCCACAAATGACCTGTATTGATACAAATTGAGATAAATGTAGGTTTCAACGCAATATTTTATATTATTGATATTGCTAATTAAGGCAAAAAAAAATCATTTGACGAGATTTTAAACAAAAAATCGCTATTTGGCATAATTTTTGACAAATAATCGCGTGTTGGTGCAGAATTTGGCATTATTTTGTCGAATTTTGGTTTTGGGAGCTTCCGGATATTAGGACGTCTCACGAAAGGTTGCATATTGTAGTAGTAAATGACCAAACAAACGATATCGTATTATATGATGTAATGTTTTCCCCCAAATTACTTCGTAACCTTCTAGCAGTTTCAGTACTAGAAGTGAATAACTAATTTTCATGGGGCAAAAGGGGTACTATGGTTCTATATACCAAATGGGAAAAGTATTTTTATGCTAAAAGGAAAGAAGGATTATATTTCTTAAAACTTCAGTATAAACTTCCATATATATATTCACGTATAAGTCAAGAAATTTGTGACAAAAAAAAACTCTTCAAAGTGGGGGAATCGACTTATATGCAGAGTCTAAAAAAAAATTGTAAGTCTAAAAGTTATTTTTTCCCCACGAGACTCCATCTTAAAATGATGTAGTAGTAATTGCGCAATCATGCACTTCAAATCACTCCTGTGAGTCACTGCCTACCCAATGCTCCAGACTACCCATGTATCGTGTTGGAAATAATCAATACATCGCGATTCACGTTCCTGTGAACGGGCGTTTATGCAAATTTAATATGAACGACTCTTCCCCTTCACCGGCGTGAACCGTGACGTTTTTCAACATGAGGTTTCATGCAAATCAGTTCTCAATGCGTACGCATCTGATTTGCATATCCGGGGGCGTTTCCGGAACTGTCCATTCTCGGATATATAGGGCAGAGGTTTCTTGAAGCAAATGAGAAGGTCGAAAGAGGTCGATCGAGATCAGACGTCTGAAGAAGTCAGACGAGATAGACACTGATGGTCTGATGCAGGCAGACAGAAATGTTTTTTTGACAGAAGCACTGCGGAATATCGTTTGACGACAGTGAATAGTCGAAACGGATGCAGATGTGGTCAGTTTGGACCAGCATGTATTGAACGTTAAATTTACTTACAAACGTTCGGAAGCCGCTTTAAATATTTTCCTGATGTTTTATCCTTTGGTTTCCCTTTGCCAAGTGATGGTGGCTGAAATACACGCAAGTGATAGAGGTAGTATAGTAACTTACTACCAAATGCTTCAAGGAATCTCTGTCTAGTCATTTACAACTAAAAATCTTTTGTACATAGTATATTTTTGATGTTTTACGGCATGGAAAATTACCAGGTACGTGTAATATGCCGAGTTGTGTTTTTCACCAAATAAAGTGAACGAAGTTTTTCTTTAAAACTGGACTTGTGTACTTTCATAACCCAGCCAACACTTATTGACTCTGACAGTGCGTGCTTTGCTATCTTCAAATTTTAAATTTTCCAAAAGAAACGGTTACGGGGCCAGTTCAACGCCCAATAGAGTCATAAGTGCAAGTATCTTTAAAGAAATCGTTCCAGTGTTCAGATGGGGGCCGCACATGGCACCATTTTGAAGTTCGTGTGAACAACGAAACGCAACAGTGTAAACATAAACAGTGTACAAGAACTTTTGCTTCTGCTTCTTCAAAACTACGAGTGGCCATGGAGGCAAGTAGAACGGAGTTGCTGACTCGGGACAACTACGTCACCTGGCGTACCGACATCTCATTCGTCCTCAAGGGAGAAGGATGTTTCGGACACGTAGATGGAAGTGCTAAGCCTATCGAAGAAGACGCAACCGCGAGTCGTCGCGACTACGATGATTTTTATCGCCGGAAAGACCGAGCGTTCGCCATCATTTATCAAAGTTTATCCTCGGAATACAAGGAGTTGATAAACGTCACCGATGAACCTAGTCAAGTATGGAATACCTTGAAAGAACATTTTCAAGCGCCTTCCCGAGCCAACCTGGTTAGATTACTAGATGAGTTCTTCGACGTTCGGCCGGAGCAAGATGAGCCTGTTGACATTTTTTGCTCAAGACTGCGGAAGGCCGTGACGAGGCTTAAAGACGCGAAACACCCCATTGAAGACCTGTATGTAGCATTCCAGTCGATTCGGTACCTTCCGGAAGAATTCCGAGGTATCGTTCAAATTATATATCGATGGAATGACTCGGACTTCAAGCTCAGCAAAATACAAGCAGAGCTAGCAGCGGAGGAGAGCCGGCTGAGGCAGCAAGCAAGTGACTTTTCCAAAACTGTGAGTTCAAATTCTGCATATTTTACTTCTAAGAAATTTGTAAATAGAGTAAAAGTGTCTAAACTTCCAAATGTATCTCATAATGTGTCTAATGTAAATACTTCTAGTCATAATGTAAATATTTCTAAAAGTAAAATTAAGTGTTTTAAGTGTAACAAACTAGGTCATACTAAATCTAATTGCAGTAGAAATAATGGATCTAGTATTGTGGAATTTCTTGGGTCTCCACAGATTGAGGCTAATACTGTAATCGATCCTAGCGATAGACTCAGCTGGGTAGTAGACACTGCTGCTACGCGACATTTCTGTAATAACATTAAGTTATTTTCAAAATTTAATGAGTGCAAAGGCACTTCAATGTCGCTAGCAGTAGGGGATGTCGAAAGTCCAGTTGAGGCTATCGGGACGGTGGAAATGTATGTCCAATTTAAGGATAAGCAAAGTATTATCAAATTGGAAAATGTTATGTATTCTCCTAAACTTAGGAGAAATTTATTAGCTGCATCTGTTCTTGAGGAACAAAATTTTAGTTTTAATGGAGCTAATGGGGTTCTATGGTTTTTTACACCTAAAGGGGAGAAATTCTTTTATGCAAAAAGAAAGGATGGGTTATATTTTTTAAAACCTAAGTATAGTACCCAGGAACAACATAACTTAGAAAACCGTCAATCTAAAGATAGGGATCGAGATGGAGACAAGAAACACAAAAAGGATAAGAAATCCAAGGATAGGGATCCTAGTGCTTCCAGAAAAATAGACAAAGTAAAAATAGCACCTAATCTTAAAGAAACTAAATTTAAATCTGACAAAACAAAAACTAAGCAGAATAAAAATGTGAATAGTTCAATATCTAAGCCTAGCAGTTCAGTAACTGAACTTAATAGTACAAACTGTCTTTGGCATAAACGATATTGCCACATAAACGCTGAATATCTCCTCCAAACCAGCAAAGTTTCTGCCGTAAACGGACTTCCTAGGCTTAAATACAAAAAGTTAAATTGTAAATCGTGTAAATTGGCTAAGTCTAGGAGAGTATCGTATAAACCCACCGGTAGGATAAGGTCCACTAAACCATTGCAATTGTTACACATGGATGTGTGTGGTCCCTTACCCACAGCCTCATATGGTGGGAACAAGTATGTCTTAACTATAACAGATGATTATAGTAGAAAAGTTTTTGTTTACCTCATGAAACAGAAGTCAGAAGTATTTTCACATTTTAAAGAGTTTCAGGCCAGAGAAGAAAGGCAGTTAGGTACTAAAATTCTATGTATCCGGACGGATAATGGAATGGAATTCTGCCATGATAAGTTCAAAAATTACCTGAAGGATATCGGTATTAAGGCTGAGAGGACTAACACATATACCCCACAGCAAAATGGAGTATCAGAGCGATTCAACTTAACCGCATTTGACTGTGTTAGAGCCATGTTGAACGACAGCAAATTACATGACAGATTCTGGGCGGAAGCAATATTGTGTTTTGCATACACTAAAAATCGAATATGTCACAAATTTAAGACAAAAACACCACATGAACTCTACAGTGGTAGAAAACCTTCAGTCAAACATCTTAGAACCTTTGGTTGTAGAGCATATGTAGGCAAACCCAGTCAGCTCAGAAAGAAGTTAGACATGAAAGCTACAGAAGGGGTGATGGTAGGCTATGCTACTAAAACTAAGGGCTATAGGATATTTTTGTCAGGAGAGAAACGAACAATTGAGACCTGCAATGTGAGGTTTGATGAGGGTGATGTAGTGGAAGGCATCCTGGACCCAATTTGTCCCAGAAATATCTCCTCAGGGATATCAAGAGATAACCTTTCAGAATACTCCGACGGGGAATATCCGAGAGAGCAGTCTGATGGGGGGGCAGGAGAGAGTGAAGACACTGGTGACGATCCGTCTGAATCCAGTGAGGAAACGGAGTCTCCTGCTGACTCCAGTATGACTCCTTGCTCGGATATTGCTTGGCAGCGAAAGACGGTTCCAAGACCCGATGGGAGTAGAACCGATGTGTATTATTACGCTCAAGGAGATAATAAAAGGCTGAGGTCGCACAATGATGTTAAGAAATATTGTGATAAAAGGAATATACAATTTGATCAGCAACTGTTTAATTTTCGGGAAAATAAAGGTCTTAAAAGGGTCAGAGGCAGACCAGAAGCAAGCAATATTGAAATAAATATACCAAAAGGGTACAACGCTGCTATTAAATCTTCCCAGTCCGAAAAATGGTGTAATGCTATGGATGAAGAAATGGCCGTAATGCAAGAGAGGGGTGTCTGGGAACTAGTTCCTGCATCCACCTCACAAAAGCATATAGGCAATAGATGGGTCTACACCATTAAGAAAGACGAGAATGGGAAAATCAAGAGGTTTAAAGCTCGTTTGGTAGCCCAGGGGTATGGTCAGAAAAAGGGAGAATCATACGATGAAGTTTTTAGCCCTGTTGTTAACTTCAACTTAATTAGAGCATTCTTCTCAATTTTCGTATGCATGCTTGGCTGGATGCATTTCCAATTAGATATCAAATCTGCCTATCTCTATGCTAAATTGAGTCAAAAGGTATATATGAAACAGCCTCAAGGTTATGTCAATCAGGAACAGCCTGATTATGTTTGTTTGTTGAAGAAAGCCATTTACGGTCTTCATCAAAGTGGAAGAGAATGGTTTAATGAACTTGACACCAAATTAAAAGAATTAAATTTTTTAAAACTTCAATGGTGTAATTGTGCATATATTTACAATAGCAAAGTTCTTATGCTAGTCTATGTGGATGACATAATTCTCTTCTCAAAGTATCAAAGGGACATAGACCACATTGTTTCATTACTTAGCATAGAATTTGATATCAAGGTATTAGGAAAAATTAGAAAACTTTTAGGCGTGGAATTTAAAGAGTGTGACAATAAATTTTTTATACATCAAAGTCAGTATATAGATAAAGTATGTCAAATGTTTCAACAGTATAAATATCCAGTTACTTCACTTCCCATTTCTAAAGGGAATATTCTAAGTAAAATAGATTGTCCAAAGACAAGTGAAGAAATAAAGCAAATGCAAAGTTTTCCTTACAGGAGCTTAATTGGGTGTTTGGCTTTTATATCTAGTAGGACTAGACCTGATATTTGTTACGCCATCAATGTATTATCTCAATTTCAAGAAAACCCTGGAATTAAGCATTGGGATGCATTGTTAAGACTTTTAGGATATGTTGAAAAGACTAAAAACTATATGTTGAATTTATCTAACATTCAGGAGTTAAAATTGAATTGTTATTCAGATTCTGACTTTGCTGCAAACCGAGATGACCGTGTTTCACTTGGAGGCATGATACTCTTTATTGACAATGTACCTATTTCTTGGCGTACCTTTAAACATAAGTGTGTCAGCTTATCAACCATGGAAGCTGAATACGTATCACTAACTGAAGCCGCTAAGGAAATGGTATGGGTACAAAACATAATTGAAGAATGTCATTTACTTGGGTTAAACTTTAATAAAAGTAACAGTGTTATTTTTAGCGACAACCAAGCAGCCATTAATTTTTCTAACTCTCCAATTGAAAACAATAGAACTAAGCATATTGATGTTAGATATCATTTCCTAAGAAATTTAATAGTCAATGAATCTTTTAATGTTAAATTTGTAAATAGTAAAGATAACTTAGCAGATCACTTTACTAAACCAATGACTAAGGAAATAATACTTAAATTTTGTAATAAAATTTTTAAAAACTAAATCAAAACTTTTTGAGATTAAATGTTTAGTCTAAAGAAAAATTTTAAATACTAAATTGAATTTACAACTTGGGAATTTTTTAAAAAGATGTCATATATATACATTATTGTTTATCTTAAACCTCATTGATATAAGATAGTATATCTTGAGTATAAATTTTTGTGATATTGAATCTTTTTCACTTTACACCTTTGTATATACATCCTTTTTCCATGACCCGCATGATGCTAAATAATAGCTTATGTGTATAAAATTTTGTATTTTTCAACTTGGTAAAAAGTATGTGTTGAAAGTTTTGATAAAGGAATTTTATTATCTAATTACTTGCATCATGTATTTTTAAATATTTGGTATATCAATGCAGTCTAATAGTATTAATTATGTATACTTATATTGTGTTAATAGACTAAAATTTTTTTTAAGCTTTTTGAATTATAGTGTTTATACTCAAATTTAAAGTAAACTTAAATTCTATGCTTATACAAAATCTTAATCTTTTAAAGTTAACTTGTTTAATATGATAATGTGCTTATACTTAAATTTTGGATACTTATAATTAAATTTAAACTAAAATTTCAATTTTTGAATGCTGATACTTAAGCATTGAAGTTGTGTTGTATATAAATTTCTACTTGATGTGAAATGTTGTTGTTACAATATTGTCGACAATACTTAACTATTTTTCAGATGCTATAAGTACTTATGCATTTTATTTTAAATTTAATAATGATATAATACTTTAAATTTTTTCCTTCATTATATGTTTGATAGGATACTGGGGGCCTTGGTGTTTATTGATATACCTTGGTTTCTCAGAGTAAGTTTTCTTTTGCATATGCATTGAGACTTAAGGATTTGCATGAGGGGGCCGATTGTTGGAAATAATCAATACATCGCGATTCACGTTCCTGTGAACGGGCGTTTATGCAAATTTAATATGAACGACTCTTCTTGTTCACCGGCGTGAACCGTGACGTTTTTCAACATGAGGTTTCATGCAAATCAGTTCTCAATGCGTACGCATCTGATTTGCATATCCGGGGGCGTTTCCGGAACTGTCCATTCTCGGATATATAGGGCAGAGGTTTCTTGAAGCAAATGAGAAGGTCGAAAGAGGTCGATCGAGATCAGACAACTGAAGAAGTCAGACGAGATAGACACTGATGGTCTGATGCAGGCAGACAGAAATGTTTTTTTGACAGAAGCACTGCGGAATATCGTTTGACGATGGTGAATAGTCGAAACGGATGCAGATGTGGTCAGTTTGGACCAGCATGTATTGAACGTTAAATTTACTTACAAACGTTCGGAAGCCGCTTTAAATATTTTCCTGATGTTTTATCCTTTGGTTTCCCTTTGCCAAGTGATGGTGGCTGAAATACACGCAAGTGATAGAGGTAGTATAGTAACTTACTACCAAATGCTTCAAGGAATCTCTGTCTAGTCATTTACAACTAAAAATCTTTTGTACATAGTATATTTTTGATGTTTTACGGCATGGAAAATTACCAGGTACGTGTAATATGCCGAGTTGTGTTTTTCACCAAATAAAGTGAACAAAGTTTTTCTTTAAAACTGGACTTGTGTACTTTCATAACCCAGCCAACACTTATTGACTCTGACAGTGCGTGCTTTGCTATCTTCAAATTTTAAATTTTCCAAGATATCGTGTCATCAAAAAATATGCATGCATTTTTGTTCTTATGTTTATTACTCGCTTCTCGGATTACAGCTGATAATTTTCGACAAAAAATGGCTCTTTTCAGAAATAATTCTGTAACACGGATTGTTTAAAACTATAATGCAGGATTTTAAGTTGAAAGTGTTTTTTTATTTTGTTTATTGAAGAAAGTATCTAATGTATGAGTATCTGTATTGGGAGTTAATGGTTGTGTGATTCGGGGTTAATGAAAAAAATCAGCCCAAATAACTGGCGGAAGCCAGATATTGTTTTGATTGCGCAATGGGTCAAGAACGCTTGAAAAACAGGAATGCATGATCTCCCGTCTGTTTTGATGATGCTGTGTGCTGGGAGTAAAAGAATTCCCAGAGCTTATCACACTAGAACAAGCATCTCCAAAACAGATGGGAGACAACTTTCATATGTCATAGTCTTACTTGTTTGGAATCAGACTTTAACCCTTTCGGGACGGCGGCATTCCGAAACTGCCGTGGCCCAAAGGACGGAGCGCTTCGTTTCTGAAATTTTCCCAAAAGACGGCTAATTTTTTGCGCTAAGCCTAACTCTCGAAAAAAATTCACTAAAAATCACCCGTTCAACGCAGCATTCTACTTTTTTCAGGAAGAAAGGAAACACTTATTTTCTATTTGATGTATATTTTTCATACAAATTTTCTTTTAACAAAATATTAAAAATTTTAGTGTATATATGTTTCAGGTACAGATGGATAATTCTTTGCATCTCCTTCTGATTTTTTAAAACTGTACCACATATATGCGTATTCTTAGACAACAAATACTTTGCAAATACAGGAGAGGTAAAAAATTTATCCAAATACAAAGTATATCCTTTTCTTAAAAGTTCACTTAGAAGTGTTTTCACAACGCATTCTCCATACCCACCATCAGAGCTTGATAATTCCGTGTCCTTTCCAGTATACACAAGGAAATTCCATATACAGCCTGATTTCGATTCTGACAATTTATATATTTTTATTCCATATCTGGACCTTTTCGAGGGGATATATTGAAAAATCCCAACCTTCCTTACCATGAGAACAAAGATTCATCAATGAACATATTTCTTCTAGGAGTGTATATAGATTTAAATTTTGAAACTAATGCATCTAACACGGGTTTCAAATTATTTAGTTTTTGGGCATTACTATCAAGAGTAAAATGAAGGTAACGTAATATTCCTATAAATCGATCGCGACTCATAACTGAATTGAAAAAAGGAGTACTGATATTTGGATTCTTAGAAAAATATATTTTGAGATTTGGTTTTCTGACAATGCTCGTCAAAATTACTAGTGCGAGAAACACACGAAATTCGTTTCCTGTCACGGGTGTAAATATATTTGAAACAGGTGGAGTCTTCGATGTGGAAGGAGAGAGGAGATTTTTCTCCCATTTTTTCTTTGCAAACTCATTAGTTGCTTTTACGATAAATTCTACTAGTTCATCATCAAAAAATATACTAAAAAAATCAAGTTCTTTATCTAAATTAGGCGGCATGATATTGTGATTTATTCTAGGTATGTTCAAAAACTCCAAAGAATTCAGATCTTTCAAATCACATGTCTAAACATGATTTGAAAAAACAGCAATTGAAGCTGGCAGCATTGTAATAATAGTACGCTCAGAATCTGAAGAATCAATTGCATTTTCAGATTCATCATCAGAAATAACACTGTTCCATGAATCTTCACAATCTGCTTTGCTTTCATTACTGTCTGGTTCGTTTACCATACGCGTATATTCTTCCACAGAAAGGAAACATCTCAAATCAGCCATACTTTTATCCGAAAGAGCCTAATCATTTCACTGTCGCACATTCCTTTAACCCCCTCCCCCCAAAAAAAAAATACTCTCTTATATTCCTGTAATTCACCAACGAAGTCATTAAAAGCTAAAATCAAAAGGAGACTCGGAACTTAATTATAAAATTGTTGATGCTGCGAGAAGAGCTCTGTCTGTTTACTTTACAGAACCATATTTTTCAACACTCCAAATAGAGAAATAATTTATTGGATTCTGCTTGTGCCAAGGTCAAGCATCTGCAAAATACATTTAAGTTGCTTCCACGGGCATTTAACGCCATCTAGTAGACAAATAAATTCAAAGGAAAACGTTTCACGTAGAAACACCGATACGTGCCACTCGGCGTTTAGGGTAAAGTTCTCTCCTGCACGAGTGCGTGCCATATGTCCTTGAATGCAAGCTTTTTTTTTGTTGTTTTTCCCCCGGACTGATGAAGTCACGGATTTAAAACAACAGGGTAAGATTATTTATTTTATACGTAAGATTATTTATTTTACCGTATTTTCCGGTCGACTTTCTGAACCCGGAAATGAAACAAAAGCTTAGATGGTCGGCCGTAGATCGGCTCGTGGTTTGAGCATGAATTACGTTGTTAGCGTTAATCCCTCCTCCCCTTATTCAAGTCACAGCTCCCGATGAATTATTTCACGTAAAATATACATCGTTATTTAAATACGGAATTTTTATTATCAAAATTTCTTTTTCTCATTATTGAAAAAGACATTTTTCTGAAACAATGTAATTTTTAATATTAAGCACTTTAAAACGTTATCGTAACATTTTATCACAGATTGTTCAATTAAATCTAAAAATCCCGAGAATTCATATTAACGCTAACGGAAATTTATTTTGTTCACTTCGTAGTATGAATTCCATTCATCCATGTATTCCGTTTTATCTTCGGAATCTCCTCCCCCTCCCGATACATATCTGATGATTTTTTCGTTCTCGTTGAACGTGTCAGCTTGAAATCGACTGTATATTTTGCCTTTTCTGTTTAGAAAGCCATATTTACATACTATATATAGCAAATAAATAACTAAATAATATCGTATCCCACAGAACCGAGCAACAAGGTCACAGACCTTTCAAAGAAGTCGGCTGTGTTTACGATTAGGAACTAAGCAAATTCCTTTCTTCGCTTTCCCTGCCCCTCCACGTCCCGGTGCTGTTGCAGCCTAGGAATGACTCATCGTAATTTAGAAAAATCATTGAGAGGAGAGATATTTTTCTTTTTTGGAAAATATATTTATTTTATCTACTGCGATATTTTTTACATATTTGACTAATAAAGTTTTTACTTTTTTCAGAGTCATCAGTCTTTTAAACATAACATTATATAGATGCTAGAAAATAAATAAAACTTTTTAAGTTCTTATTTTTTGTTTTTCGTTCGTTAATAGCGAAAATAGTTTAAACACATTTACACCTTTAAATATATCGTCAAAAGTGCTAATCATCGATCTTTATTAAATCTCGGCATTTATTTAAATCTTCCGCCGATATAACGGAAGTTCTGCACTGTGATGTTGATACATACGCCAATCGTAAATAAATTGAGTGATGGCGAAATTCGCGATATGATATTAAATAAAAAAAGATCAAAGTAGCGACGATAAATGTGGAGAAGAAAAAATACCCATTCATAATCTTATGCAAACAATCGATCATGCAAATAAAGGTCTTGAACAAAGAAGCTTTATAACCGAGCAGAAATAATGTTCATCTACAGGATAAGGAAAACTGCTTTCCCATAAACCAAAATTAATGAAATAACAAATGTTAATTGAAATATTTAAACGAAATGGTAAAATGGAATTTTATCATTTCGTTTCGTCACACATTCTAAATTATTAATGTGTATATTTTTTCTAAGAATTTTTTTGCCCTATTTTTTAGATTAAATAATATGTTTTAATTGATTAACTTAACTTTTGCCATTATTTTTACTAAAAATAGTGCTTTATAGTGTATTTAGTTAATATTAAATCTGAATTTTATTCAAATTCTATAATCCGGAAAAATCGAAAATCCGGAATCGGCAAAGTCCGGACGAGTCTGGATTTTCGAGGTTGTACTGTATCAATAAACTTACGTTTATCTAAGGAGAATCCAAAAATACAAAAAAATTTTAATAGATTCAAAATCGAGCATAAATCACGAAAAGTACAGTAAAATTTTACAATTCTATTACAGAAATTTCAAATTCAAAACTTTTTTTAAAAAATAGGGGGGGGGGGGGCGGCAGTCGGGCCCAATCCCCGAGAGGATGACGTCAAAGATAACTATGAAGAGACTTGAATTGCATGGAGTCGAGAATGAGTCGCCAAGCATAACTTAAAATCTGAATGGGTCAAAATTACTGAAATGGGTCTGAATGGGTCAATGTCAAAATTACAAATCGACTCGCGGTAAATATAAATAAAGAGCGACTCAAAAAGGAGAATATTACGAGAGTTATTACAACGCATAAGAAGGAAAGTTCTTTTAAAAATGGGCCGGAAATTTTCTTTAACAACAAAATGAGCAAGTGTCGTAGAAAGTTTACCATCTTTGACATCCCTAACATGTTCTGCCAAACGGATACCAATAGTACGCTTTGTACTGCCGATATAAAATTTAAAGTTACTATCGGTGGACGACAGGGGAACTACATACACCCCAGCAAAGCTTTTAAAGTCATCCTTAGCACCCAGCTTATCAAACCGAATCCGGTTAAATAAAGAAGAAACAATAGAGTGAGCAGGCCTGAAACCAAACTCAGAGCAGAACGGAATAAAGGGGCGGAAAATCCTAGGATGGTACGGGAAACTAGATTTATGATTCAAACGATCTTTTAAAGCAATAAGTTTAGTATCAATTTGAGAAAATTTACGGCGAACATGGGAAAAAACTTTATGTATAAATTCAAAGGAATAGGCAGACTCATGGCCAAGATTGAAAATAAAATCAATTTCGTCACTTAAAGTAGAAACATAAGAACAAACGTTAAAAGCGCGATTAAAATAAGCATTAAAAGAAGCTTTTTTAGAGGAAATAGGATGGAAAGAATTAGCAGGAATACAGGAATTAGTAAAAGACAGTTTACGGTAAACAGAAGTATGAAAACCAACAGCAGAATAAAAACATCATCAACAAGCCGGCACCAAAGAGAGGGGGGGTTGGGCAAAAAAGGCAAAATTTCATTCTTGAGCTCTTGCAAAACTGCCTCTGCCAAAATATCAGATAATGGGCTACCCATAGGGGCACCACAAGTTTGTAAATAAATATTATCACAAAATCCAAAATAAATCTAATAATCCAAAATATACTAGGGATGTCAAAGGTGGTAAACTTTCTACGGCACTTGCTCATTTTGTTAAAGAAAATTTCCGGCCCATTTTTGAAAGAACTTTCCTTCTTATGCGTTGTAATAACTCTCGTGATATTTTCCTTTTTGAGTCCCTCTTTATTTATATTTACTGCGAGTCGATTTGTAATTTTGACCTCATTCAGATTTTAAGTTATGCTTGGCGACTCATTCTCGACTCCATGCAATTCAAGTCTCTTCATAGTTATCTTTGACGTCATCCTCTCGGGGATTGGGCCTGACTGCCGCCCCCCCCCCCTATTTTTTAAAAAAAGTTTTGAATTTGAAATTTCTGTAATAGAATTGTAAAATTTTACTGTACTTTTCGTGATTTATGCTCGATTTTGAATCTATTAAAAATTTTTTGTATTTTTGGATTCTCCTTAGATAAACGTAAGTTTATTGATAATTGTATTTATGCAAATTTGTCACCTCTTCTGGTTTATATATGAATGATCATTTCTATTTTCATGTAGCCACTGATGAAGAGCATATTTGCGCTCGAAAGCGCTCTGGCCTTTTTAAAATTTTGTACGTCTTATAGGAAGTGGAATAAAGACCTTCTATTATAGTTGTGCGCTTGTTGTTTCTGCTAATTGAAATCAGATGTGATGCCAATTTATTTATTTAATGACAACTGTCTTAAATAATGGACTGAAGCCAGATATTGTTTTAATTATGCGGTGGGTCAAGGACTCAAAGACAGGGATCAGGTCAAAGACAGGGATGCGATACCAGCGAGAAATGGGTGTGAAATCATTCAAGAAATGTTGCTTTAGTAATTTATTTGATGGCATAAATGATGATGAGGTTTTTATAAATGACAATGACAATGATTTCTATGACAGGAGCATAGATTGGATTGCTGATATTTAAATGATGCTTCAATTGTTTTTTAAACCATTTGGTGAGTTTGACTCGGACTATATGTATTAGACTTGCATGGAATTAGACTTTAAAGGGTTCTGATGAAGTTTTTGTTATAGAAATTGAATTTTATTATTATATATATATATATATTTTCGTTTATAAGTGTTTTTGAATAATCTATTGATTTTTTTTTTCTCTTTTTGGCATTGACTTATGAGTTTTGGATTTTTTCTGATTTTTTCTCTGAAAGTAAGGGAGTCAACTTAAACAGGAGTATATACTGGACATACAATAACAATGCATCTGCTGCTCAAGCTTATGCAATGCACATAGCGGATTTTCAAATTAAATCGTCTTTTATTAATGGGTGCATGCAATTCATGTGTTAAATATGCAATAGCGATAGTCTTATTGCATGTCATGATACATACGCTGTGTGGGTGTATACAATCTGCATATTGCCTTTCTATAGCTGTTAACGGTTTACTTGGCCACAGTGCTGGCTCATTAAGGCCCGACTTAGCCTAACTGGCACCTGGGACCAAAATTCCTCCTGAGCCCCCTTAACCTCTCGACATATATGTAGAGAAAATATATTTTAGTCCATTTCATATATATATGAAATGAACTGAAGTATTTTTTCAAAAACATTATTGCATTCTAGAAAAAGCTATAAAATATGAAGCTGTTATATATTTTAATGGAATTTAAATTACTGGCAACTGTCTCGACATAGCCAAGAACATAGGTGCCGACTTCGTGGGTTTGAGGTACTTTTTGAACCCCCAATAATCTTTTTGTTGGTTCTCCAAACCCTCAATATTTTTGCACATATTTAGTGGGGAAAATGTAAGCATATATGCATAAATTTTGTCTTTTGTTATCCATTCTTCAAGTTTCTTCATTCTTTTCGTTTTTCATTCCCCATTTACGATAAAGTATGTATAGAAATTTACCCCTCAGACTATTTATTTTATTCTGGATATAAGATTTTAACTCTGAAATGATTTAAAGAGAAACTTGTTGACATTTTTAACATTGGTAAAAAGACCTAAAAAATGAATTTTACATTTCTTTGTTACTTTCATAATAAGACAATTGAGTTGGAAATTCACACAGTATCTGTATAATGTATATAATAATGTTGCACCTTCAAAGGCAAAATAAATAAAATAAATAATTATCTAGAGAGAGAAAAAAAATTTCTGTACTCAACTATAATTTGCTCTTGAAATATCTGGAGAAAGTAAAATAGCTTGAAATTTTGCGTTATTAATAATTACAGCCAATGAAATTTAACTTAAAGAAAGCAGAATTACAATGCTGATATATCAAAGTTACAGGAAATATTGAATATTTGTATTATTAAAAAATTAACTTATCAAGTCGACTGTATAAGATTTTTTGGGCATTATATTTGAAACTGTTCAAAAATATTTTGCACAAAGATATTTTTTTATATTATTATTTTCAGCCTTACCTTTAAATAGTTGAAGGATTTCAGTCCCATTTTATTCTTTTGGCTGTTAAGATTATTTATTTTATTATATTTTATTATTATTCATTTTATGTTAGTTAAAAGATCTTCAGCAAAAATATGAATGAATATTCAAAATAATTAACATCTGTATCAACATAATTCTGTTACAGATTCTGATGAATTTGCCGTCAGGGCGTGTACAAAATGTAATCATTATTGCAGATGAAGAAAGGGTAGAAAAGAATACCTTCCTGAAAGGAAAGTTAATCCAGAGCTTCAAGAGTCATGGTTTCAAGATTTTGAAGCCCGAATTTATATTCATGGGACTTCTTCAATATCATTTGAATGTAAATGAGTATCCTTTATTGTTACTACTTAATTAATTCTTAAATTAACTATTATAATTTAATTAACTGTTTGAATCTGCTTTTTTTTTAAATGGCTGTGATTAGATATTTATTTGATTTTGGTAATAACTGATAACAATGAACTTAATCGGATTTCATTTCAGAATTTAAGCATTTATAAACTAGGGTTTACCCAAAGTATTCTGATCCTCTGTGATGCAGAATATTATTTGCATTTCCTTTCTAAGTTTTTGATTGATTTTACTTCGTCAAAGAAGAAGTATGGTTATTAATTATTATATCTTAAGCAAAGAAGCTGTGTGTAAAATCTGTAATATTAGTCCTTGAATTTTACACAATTCTGAAATCATAGAGTCTGATTTCATTATAACTGAATGTTTTAATTCTAAATTCAGACACATGTATTTTGTTCACCTGTTTCTAAATTTGTGAATGTGAAAATTTTGGTATTGATTATTTAATTAGTTAATAAATCATCTCTGAAACTTTGCTTTTTTTTCTACAGCCATTTCTTAATCTATGTTTCAAACATGTGTTGCAATAATATTTATGGAAAACGTGACATCATCAGCCATAAATATAAACATTAATAAACCACACAACAAATAATAACCCTTCTAAAGCTAAGTTATCATTAGAGTTCCTATAGATATCCTTTATCTATGGAGTTCCCTAGGAAGGAGCGGGGGTGAGTAATGAGGTTTCCAGTGACATGGGTTTATTATATAGTCACTTTCTGGCCTTTCTAGAACAATTTAAAGCCATTCAAAATTCTGTGGCAATGGGATTTCATGCAGTGCAAGACGCACGGTCAGGTTTAAAATTCAATAGAACAGTAATGTTGAGCGATTTTTTAAAAATAGTTGTCAGCAGACCAAAAAAGTAGCTGTTTTTCTAAAAATAGTTTTTTTGTGTATTTTGATTAAAAAAGTCACCATAGTTGCCTTTCTTTCAAAATAGTCACTTTAATCACCAGTGGTAGCCCTGTATTTTCCATGGTGAAGTTTCAATATTTATTTTTACATGTTTGCAGTTTTTAATATTATGTCTAAATTGATAATTGGGCAAAAAAGTATAATGCTGAAAAAATAGCTTTGATGATCCTGTATAAGAATGATTACACTAAGTAACAAAATTTTTTTTTTCCTGTTCCTGGGTAATAATTGTTATTTCCTAATTTCTTCTGTTCCAAAAGTACAGAAAATGGCTATTATTCTTCATAAACTTTGTTTTTGTAACTGGCACAATGATATTTTGAGATTTTACCCTTTTCCAGTACACATGTTTTCCAGTACACATAAATAAGCTCAGTAAGAATGAAAAGTGGCTTGGAACAGCTTTGTCTTAGTAGTTAAAGGCTTCTTGGGCAATCATAAGTCCGAAAGCTATGTGGAACTGGTTAATACTCTGGTAAAGAACTACAGCAAAATGGGCTGCGGGATGTCTGAAAGGTCATGTCCTCGATGCTCACCTAGATAAATTAAAGGATAACATGGGAGCATACTCGGAGGAGCAAGGCAAACTTTTCCATCAAGACATATTGGACTTCGAACATTACTATCAAGGTCAGTATAACGAGAACATGATGGGAGACTATATTTAGGGGCTGATTCGTAAAAGTAATTTACAGTATAATCATAAATCTCGGAAATCTACTTATTTTTAAATCTTTTGTAATAATTTTGTTCACAACTGTAGTGCAAACATATGTCATTTTTTATGTATATGTGTTTGTCTTTTACTTTATGTAAACAAAAAATATGAATTCGTACATTTTCTCATTCAAAGCAGGTATAACTCAAAATAACACTGTCCTGGTTACAAAACCAAAATTTCAGGGGAATAATAGCCATTTTTTATGTTTTCCAGGCATAAGCCATTAGAAAATAACACTTACTACCCAGGAACAAAAATCGTGTTACATGGTGTTATGTATGTTTATATTCAATTTATATGTATACTTAAATAGAATCAATAATTAGTTACTTTCCTTATTAGTAAGTGTATGCTATTCATGGGTATCCAAACCATATTATTTCTCTTTATAATAAAACATATTTTTTATTTATTTCTTAATATACTCATTATTGGATTATTCTTTAACTGTCTGTAGATTTATGGTTAAATTGGAGTAAACATTGAATCTGGTCATCTGGTCATCATCTGATCTCATGTATTATTACCATTTTTAAGTTTTATTTAAGTTTTGAAATTTTAATAAAATTTTTATGAATTTTGTTAGTAATTTTGGATTACAACCACCATGTGTTTTAATCTTTTAGTTGATTTTTAAATTACAAATATCTAGCAGTTTCTACCAAAAATAGAAGAATTTGATTGTAAAATGCTTTTAAAGAGAAATCTAAACTATGAATGAGATTTTATTATAAAAAAGCAGAAAATTCAAAAGTTATTAAATATTTGAAGCTTAAAGAATTTAATATGAACCTCCTGAAGATAAAAGAACTACACATAGATATTTTTAACAGTAAAAGATCTATGGGTAATTTTTGCAACCAAGTGCTTTATAGTTGATTACCTTTATTTCATTCTTCATTTTTACTATCAATGAAGACTTAACCTATGATGAACATTGATGAACCTATGATGAACATTTTTTAAAATTCATTCTTGTATGCATACTAGTATTGCAAAAAAAGAAAAATATTCCATTATCAATCTGATAAAAATGTTATCCTAACCAAATGTGCTGCGATTTGCATCAAAATTTTAATCAAGTGAGGGTCGTGGTTACAATTCTATTTTCAGAGATGGTTTCATCATTTGAATTTTAGGATTATAGTTTCTAGAGTTATAATATTATAAAACCTAAGTAATGAGTTGTTATTTATACACTGTTCATTTCTTAGGTTGTTGTAACACCATAAATATCATATAATTAGTTGAACATTTTATGTGCAAGTCATTTATATTGCTTTGATTTGAATAGTAAGAAAATAAAGTTTTTAAGCAATTGATGCTACATTATTAAAAAATAAAGTAGCTACATTACAGTAGCAATTGATGCTGCATTATTAAAAAATACAGTAGTTACATTACAATAGCAGTTACATTATTAAGAAATACAGTAGCTACATTAAAGATTTTATCCTCTTTTAAAAAAAATATTTGTCTGCTTTATTTTTGAAGATTAATGGAAATTTTAAATTTATGAAGGTATAATTTCATAGGGGATTTTTTCGACTATACATGAGATATCACATATTCATTTGAGGAATTTTAGTACATTGTCAAGGTAATGGTTTTTTCTCAACTTTGATGGGGGATTGAAATTATTTTAGAGTCAATATTGTGACATGGAGGTGACACTAATCTCTATTGATATAAAATATAAGTAATAAGTTAATATAAAAGGCTTTCTTGAGCTCTGTTCGAGGTTTGTACAACTTCATTGATTTAACAGGAACACAAAACTATAAAATAAATAATAAAACTTTAATTATTTTTTTTCAAGAAGTTTTGGTTGTCAAATTTTCTCTTAATTTCAGGGTGACCCTTATATTGAAAATCATTAGCATGTTGTGCATTTTTCACTATTTTA
The DNA here is from genome assembly GCA_951213105.1 of Amaurobius ferox. Classification (NCBI taxonomy): domain Eukaryota; kingdom Metazoa; phylum Arthropoda; class Arachnida; order Araneae; family Amaurobiidae; genus Amaurobius; species Amaurobius ferox. The sequence continues at coordinate 141,168,929 of OX578133.1, read as the reverse complement.
TAATATTACAGTCTGTCCCAAAAGTATAGAGAATGCCCAAAATTTGCCTTCACAACAGCAACAAAGAAACTGAAACTATGAAAGTCACTATGCTTTATAACATTACCAATTTTACTTGAATTTATTGCAAAAAATTACACAAAATTCCATGGAACAAAATACATTTTGTATAAAAAGAAGGAGACATCTCATACCATGCTTTCTGTATTGCAACCCTCAAGTCACTGACAGAGAGATACTGTGTCCCATTTTCATGAACTTTGCAACTTAGCATTCCCCACAAATTTTCTATGGGGTTTAAATCAGGACTAAGTGCTAGCCAGTCCAAAACATTGATACTATTTTGCTGTAATCACATTTTCTTTGCGTTCGAGATATTTGAATCTATGTGCTATCTTGCTAGAAAACGCAATCTGAGTTCCAAGCAAGTCAAGAAATAGGATTAAATTGTCTGCAAGGATTTCTTGATAGTCCCCAGACTTCATTTTTCTACTTAAAAATACCAGGGGAGTTTGGCCATTAAATCCCCCCCCCCTCCCTTCCAGGTCATCGGTGACCTTCACTGAAAAAGTTTTTTAATTCATTTCTTAAGTTGTGCCAATAATATAGTAAAAGAGCCTGCCTTCATCTTTTTCGTTGAGGGCTCTCTGAGGTTTCGTCTCTGCGGAAGTGTCTGGTTAGTCTCCTAGCTACGTTTCTCGATTAATCCTTCATCCCTGATCTTAATTTTCCAAACTTAAAAGTTGCTCTCTCTCTGCCCCCTCTACAAGGTGCCCCTGTTTGTTTGTTATTGGCTATGTAAATCTTAAAACTACGCCTTCCAGCTATATTATTGGCTAGATCCATATGATATATCTTGACCTTTCGGGTCAGCCCCTTCCATTCATATAGCATCTGATGCTCCCTTGAAATTGGTTCGCACCCATTCTTCTTCGTATCTATGTCCGGCTCATCTGCGTTTGAGGGATCGTTATAAGAATTGCTTCGCTGTTTGAGGGACTATCTTCTTAGATCAAATTCCTCCTCTGAAACTGCAATGTTACATTGTGATTAAGAAATTCAATGCAACAATTACTGTATGACCTGATGAGCCAGAATAATGAACAGTGTTCGGGTTTTTTTCTGACTGATTGTACTTGTCTGCAAAAATCTGTGGTTTTGCTATTTCTAGTCTGTCCAGGACACGAACTTTCGGTTCAAATACTCTTCCTTTGATTCTGACATTAAATATTTCTTTAATTACAGTTTAAATCGATAAATGGTTTACTTCTGCGTGTTCCCCTAATATTTCTCTTCAAATGTACCACCATGTTTCTTTTGTAAACTTGCTTACAGAAGGGACCAGGATTTTTTATTCTTCAGAACTGACAATGAAGATAATTTTGTATAGTGAGAACAAAGATTCTTAAACTTCTTTTTAGGAGCATTGTATTAAATATTTTAACAAAATATTTTGATTAAAAATGTCATTTAGTATACTATAGGCATTTGCACATGATTGAGATTTTTAAGTTTCTTTATATTATATACTCCGTACGAAGAACGGGTATGCTGCTAGTAGGATGATAAGAATTAGCTGGGATACAGGAGTTGGTAAAAGATGGTTTACGGAAAACAGAAATGTAAAAACCAAAAGCGGAACGGGTAACCAGAACATCAAGGAATGGCAAAGAACATTTGGATTCATACTCAACAGTAAAATTAATCGAAGGGTAAAAATCATTAACCTTAGCCAAAAGAAGAAAGATATTATTTAAATCACTCATTAAAACCAAGCTCCATTTTACTCTCAGTAAACATATTTACGTTAATGCCAAAAACACCTGGATACTAGAACTGTTTCAACTGACCACCTAATTAAAAGAGAAACTGAATATTTACAGTCATGGGATTGGCATTTCCAAAAAATAGTTGTCTCCTTCCAGTAATAACTATGAATGATAACCACGAAGTAGAGATGACTTATTTGGTCTACCTAAAGAGACATCTGTAATTACTCCTCGATTCTGTATACCAGTGCCGAGGTACAAGTGTCATTCATTCCATTTAAAGCTGCAAACTTCGTGGGCAGCTTTATTCCTGGTGAGCACCGAACATTTGGCAGCCAACGGCACCAAGTCATTTTAGTTATAAATTATGAGAAAATAGAACATATCGGATTCGTAGGAATCTTTTGGAAAATGGTTGCTTTTTGTAGGAGGACTTGGCATATGTTCAACTGGTGTGGTCTCAGAAGAATGATGTTTGTGGTGTTGAAGGCAATGACATTCTGTTTTGGTTCTGTTAATAAAGGTTTCATTTTGGTTTGTGATGAAAAAATAATGCAATATTTTTGGGCTATTCCTAAAGGTTATATTTCAATTTGTAATTAAATATAAATGTACTTATTTCTCATGGATAAATTTAAATTAAAACAGCAAATTTTTTTTTTTGCATGAAAAATCCCCAAACTGCTGAAAGACCTGCATACTATATTAAACATCCAGATTTTCATTTAAGTGCAACACTGTTAAGTATATATGTTATAATGGCTCTGCGCATCACATTCTATGAAATTGTACTGATAGGTGCTTCTGAATTAAATACTATATATTAGATCTTTCATTTAAAGGGATTGGTGAAACATGACAATGCTATAATTTTAACAAAAATTGGATTTTTCCAGAAATTGCTGTATACAAGTTAGATGTTATTTGATGGAAAAGGTCCCAGTTTGGCAAAAACTGTCACTAGTCATGTTGGTGCTCTAAGCCCTTCATTTACACGTTTATGTTTTTTAATGAAATTTGTTTTTACATATCTTACTCACATGGTAGTATGGACATCCAGATTCTTATAAATTTATATGTTACGAAATCTTAAGGTTTCATTACATATCATACCTCCAGTTTTTGATTTTATTGTTTTGCAACTTTATCATTTTTTACCCTCAGTAGGTGTACGGCAGGCCTGGATACTAGCTCCGAGATTGGCCCAGGAAAAACGGGGCATGATCACCCCTTTATGCCCATCCTACACATTAATAAAAAAATTAAATGCAATGGGCCCGACCCACCGGGAAACCTCTATAGAGATCCCACCGACCATATCTGGGTCTGGAGTGGGTAATCAATAATATGGAGGGCATAACGTGACGAATTCTTGCAAGGGGGACTACAAGCGCTACCTCTATCAGTGGCAACGCTACAAGCCCACGCTTAACTTTCAGCATAGACATATATAGTTCGTCTATGACTTTCAACCCCCTAATTGCTCCTTGAAGGGAGAAAATGCAGTGAGTAGCCTATGGCATCTGGTATGTCAAGAAAGGAGTGAGTTTAGAAATCAAAGAGCTCAAGCTTTATAAGAACTAAACTAGAGTGGCGCAGGCCTAAAAAGATTAAAAATATTTATCGTACAAGAAATAAAACTGCTGACTTCTTTCTTTCATCCCAGACCGTCCGACCTACCCGAAGGTGTAAGATATCTGTTTAGATCGCCGGGATAGTGACATCTAATTTGGACTGGAACCCAGTGGGGCGACATCCACAGGGATCGACCCTCCTTCCCTTGCTACCAACCGCTCGGTAAGACTTTCAAACCCACAAATTTAACATGCTCCTACACGGGGACAGTTTAGGCAAAGCCGGAAATCGAACTAGGGTCCTCCGGGTACAACCCCAGTGACTTAATCACTCAGTTATCTCTCTCTGTCTAAAACTGCTGCTTGTAAGACAATAACTTTCAAAACATCCTTGAGGGAATCATATACAGGGTGTCCAGAAAGTTCCGGAACGGCGCATTATCTCGAAAAATATACTTTGGATAAAAAAATAAAAAAACACGTATTCAATATTTTTAGAAAAGCTATCCAATGATACCAAAATTGACCCCCCCCCCCTTTCTCCCTCCTGGGGGGGAGGGGGTGGGGTAACTTTGAAATTTTCAATGGGAACCCCCAATTTTTATTGCAGATTTGGATTCTCCAGAAAAAATTGCGTACATTTGACCTACGATTTTTGCTCCCACAAACTGCGCTATAATCGAGAAAAACGGAAGTGGGACACAAACGTTTAAAAATGGGAATGTCTCGAGAAATACACTTCGGATAAGAAAATAAAAAATTACGTGTTCAATATTTTAAAAAAAATTATCCAATGATACTAAAATTACCCCCTTCCCCCACTAACTGTTCACTTCAGCGACAACTGTTGACTTCTGTTTAGAAAACGGTTCAAAACTACTTTTAGCACTACCCAGGAACAACGATGTGGACGTAGTAGTTTTCTGTTCCTTTCGGGGTGCTTGATTAACATGAGTCGCCTTGCCTCTCATGATCAGTGTGCATTTTTCTGTAACTCCCCTTGCCTCTCATGATCAGAGTGCTTTTTTCTGTAACTTCATGGCACTCCTACGAAAAAACGAAAAAGCTATTTTTAGGAAGACGTCTGTGTGTGTAAGGGTATATCTGTGTATGTTTCTGTGTGTCTGTGAGGATATTACATCCACTCTAATTGAACCGAACTCTGATGGACCGAATTTCATAAAATTTGGTAGGTATATTTTTTCTGAGAAATCCTAATCTTCATTAGATTATAGTACGATTCGTAATAAAAGAATCTGCCTTCTTTGCGAAATGGCCGGCAGAAATTGCCTTTATCAACTCTAGCTAAAAACTAATGGAACAAATTTAACAAAATTTGGTGTATAATATTTCAATAACCTACAAGTGATTTATATACCAAATTTAACAAAATTTGGCATATAAATCATTTGTAGCTTATTCTAGTACGATTCGGAAAAAGGGAACAGGATATTTTTGCGAAATGGCCCGCAAAAATCGTTAAATATAAGAATAAAAGACTATGTGTGCTCAATTATATCAATTAAATTCCTATGTTATACGTGATTTTTGACAACAAAAAGAATAAGACTAACCCCATTACTCTAGGACTAGCCGTTCTTGAGATATTCTAGTTTTTTCGCGTTTACGCTATGCCACCTTTGACAATAAGTCCAGCTATCAAATGAGAACCAAATTTAAGTTTAACGTGCAAATTTAATGTCATTTAAAATACTTATGGCTGTTATTTTGTGCAGATAAACTCAAATTATTATTGAAGAAAGAAAGAGAACGTGAATATGAGTCTGCAGGGAAAGACATGTACTGCCCATATCAGAAATTTAACAATATTACAACAATGATTTATAGAAGTGAACGGGAATTGTTTGCAGGCCATTTCGAAAAAAATGTAGGATCTATAAAGATCCACCAAATTTTTGTAGAATAAAATGTTCAACAAATTTAAGTTGTGTACCAAATTTTAACGCTCTAGGACGTAGGAAAGTGCACTAAAAATGCCATCAAATAAGTATATTATGTAGAATAATATATAAAATTTAAAAAAAAATTGAAAGATTGTTATCTACCAAATTTATTTTAAAATGTGAAGCCTCTCTCATATACAAAATAATTAAAATTTTAGAAAGATATTTATTATATAATATATATCTCTTTTCTTTCTGGAGGATATCCCAAAAGTCAGAATTTAATTGAATTTGTTTTTCTTTCTATATTAAATAATTTTTAATTAAAAAACTACCTAACATATTTTACTGAAATTTTTTTTATATATTTTATGGGATAATGTGAATATTTCCTAAAAATTTCGAAGCAATTTGTGAATTTTAAATTTGCTTAAAAAATGTTTAAAAAATTAGGTCCCATAGGGTTCAATGTATTTCATTTTTTCAATCCGGATTAAAAAAAAACTAATTGGGTGATATTATTTATTTATATTCCCATAGGTCCCACAGACCGTCTGAACAACATACTAAAATTTCATTTTGATAAAGTTATTTTTACAGCAGTTATCGTGCTAACGGACAGACAGACAGAATGAATGAACAAAGTCATAAACACTTTCCAATTATGTTGTTAAGTGTTAAAAATGATGAGGGCAACTTTCATGACACTGCATAATGCAGTGAGTTACTTCTGACTCCTGATAAATTCAGAAAAATATTATCGGCTGTGGCTCCAGTCTAATGGAGCCGAAATTGCTTTGCGTGAATGATATTTTTTGTAAGATAAAAATCCAATAAAGTTCAATGAGTCTATTCAAAAACTCAACTCTTGTGAACTTGCCTGAGGGCACATAAATATGTACTTGAATACGTGTATTTCCACCTATTCTGTTCAAACCTCACCAATCATTAAATATCTTTAGAATTTCCAAGTTCATTTAAATCCCTATTTTTATTTTTTTTTTAAACAAAACAAAATATATCGTGCTTGTGCACCAATATTTCACAAAAGAGTAAGTAACTAGACAGAGCTGCAACAATCGTGGCATTTCAAATATCACAGCTTTCCCACCAATTGGAAAACCCAAGTAAAAATACTAAAATATCGAAATTATAACCACTATACTTCAAACACCAAGAAAGTGACCAAAAATCCAATTATATACACTTATAGGATTTTTAAAGAACATTAAATTCTTGCTTATTGTTTATAGCTGTCACTTTTAGCTTTTAAGATATAAACATTGCAAACTTGAAAAACTGCTTCCACTGGACAAGAAGATTACTTGAAAACTATAAGAACTTTTTTAAATATACATATAGATTTAGAAACTAAATTTTCTCATACATATTTCTGTCGCTTAATTATATCTATCTTTTATACTTTCGAGGATATTTCGAATGAAAGTATGAAACATGGAAGAAAAAAAACTTTTTTTTAATAGGGTTCTAACCAAAATCTAATTATATACACTTGTAGGACTTTCAAAGCGCTACAAATTATGCTTATTGTAGCACCAAAGCTAGATCTTTTGATTTTTGCGATGAAATCATCACAAACTTGAGAAATGGAAAATTTACAATCTTCTTCAATTTGGCCAGACGATTACTCGAGAACTATAAAAGTTTTTTTAATAAGACATATGGATTTTGATATCAAATTTCCTAGTACATATATTTGTTGTTTACTATTTATATCTATATTTTATAGTTTAAAATGAAAATAAGAATAAAAAACACTCGCTCGGACAAATAATTTTTTATGTTTTCTAGAAACAAAGTTCTAAATATTGAAATTATTTTTTATAAGCGCCCAAAGGGTTTACATTTTTCGTAAGGCTCCGTTTTACCTCCACAGAAACCCCAAACATAGATGCTATTTACGTAAAATAAAAGCCTTGTATCCACGTTCTAGAATTTATTTCACAATAACATTAGCGGGGCGTGGTAGCCCAGTGGTTATCGCGCGGGAGTTGCACTTGGTAGGCCGGGGTTCGATTCCCTCCGCTGCCAAAACACTAGTGTCTGCTCCTTGCTCCACCTGGCTGTGGAAGAAACTTTCGGATTCATATATTTTCTAGCAACCCCAATACTTAGTGCTTTGGCGATATTGTATGGTATTGGACCGCTGTAAATTGGCATTGGAACGGAGCTTTATTGTTTATGCTTATTGCCTATACCAATATAGTGCACGTTACTTTCACATCGCATCTTTAAATTGTTACATGAAGATATAATATTAAGGGGGTCATAGAGTATAGTGTCATATAGAACTACTAAACTTATTTATAGCAATATATATATAGTATATATCTTTTTGGTCTTTTGTTTAAGGGTGAGCGTCAGTAAATCTTCTGCCCTATCCGCACTTTGTTAACTTTCGCAGCACACAATTTTCGCCAAAATTCTGCACAAACAGTTGCGAAATATTTTCTGAAAGGCAAAATGCAATGCTTAGATTATATTAAAACTAAATTTAATACCCAATAAAGCATAGAATATATTATTTATTTTAATTCAAAATATTTTTGGTGTTGCCATCTGTTGTCGTAATTTAATTCATACCGACTATTTTTATTTTTTAATGAACATTTTTAAACATCTATTCCTTCTAATACGCTATTAAATACAACAACAGATCATATATAATAATGCCACAATCAACTGAAACGTACTTGAACTTGAAGACAAAACTGCAGTCCTCAGTGATGTACATTCAGATCCCCTTATCAAATTTACAGAATGAAAAATTACCTTTTCGTGATTGTGGCATTAGTATATATATGATATGTTGTTGTATTTAATACTGTATTAGAAGGAATAGATTGTACTGTATTAGAAGGAATACCAGATTCCCCCCCCATAAAACCCTGTTTAACAACCTCTGTAGCCAAGTTAAATACAAACTTCAGGAACATAAACAACATCAATGGAAAAAATTTATTGAATCGCTGGCCCCTACTGACAACTCGCTCTGGGAATATACGAAAAAAATCAGAAGTCCGGGGAGAAGAATTAAACACTTAAGAACGAACAGTGGACTAGCTGAATCGGAAAATGAAATAGCAAATGCTCTTGCGGAAACCTACGAAGCCCAATTTACGGAAAACCCAAATCTAAATTGTCCGGAAACGGAAGAAGAAGTCTCAAACACCATATGCACCTTCCTAAATAACCCCCCCTCTCACCCTATTGAAATGGCTCCCCCCTCTGAAATAATTGGAGAGATAAAAAAGCTGAAAAATAGAAAAGCCCCAGGAATTGACTTAATTTCCAACAAAGCCATTAAATCCCTCCCCACGAACATAATATACTATCTAACCACCATCATAAATGCCATATTTAAACTTCAACACTTCCCAAAAAAATGGAAAACCGCAATAATCATTGGAATCCCGAAACCAGGCGAAGACCACACCCTCCCTCAAAATTTCAGACCTATTAGCCTACTTAACACACTTAGCAAACTCTCGGAGCGAATAATACACACACGATTAAAACAATTCATTGATCAACATAACATCTTAAAACCAGAACAATTTGGCTTTCGCCCCTTGCACTCTACAACACACCAGTTGCTAAGGGTTACCGAATTCATCTCTGAAGGACTTGAAATCGGCCTTACAACTGGTTTCCTACTTATGGACATTTCGAAGGCCTTTGATAAGGTTTGGCATGAAGTATTAATATACAAACTAATTCAGCTCAACTTGCCAGACACACTAATCCACTTAATAAACTCTTACCTTCGAAATAGATCTTTCACCGTCCGCTACAAACAGACCCACTCCACGCACAAACCACTCAGGTCAGGGGTCCCACAAGGCTCACAATTGGCCCCAACCCTGTTTAATTTATTCATAAACGACATACCCAGAGCTCCAGACACACACCTTGCAATGTACGCGGACGACACAGCCATATACACCAGGAACTCCAAAAAATATCTTATTCGCTCCAGACTTCAAAAACACATAAACACCATCTCCGCCTGGTTTCGGAAATGGAAGATAAAAATCAACGAAAAGAAAACAAATTGTATCCTTTTTTCAAAAGTAAAAAAGAAAAAGAAACCGGTCCCCATCCAAATAAACAAAGTCAACATACCCTACGTGGACAACGCTAAATACTTAGGTATCACGTTTGACTCCAAACTAAACTGGAAGCCACAAATCAAAAGCTCAATTAAAAAATTTCACTCGGCTAGAGGCCAACTATCGGCCATACTCCATTCCCCCCACGCGAGTTACAATACTAAAGTATTACTATACAAGACAGTACTTAGGCCCATCCTCTTATACGGATCTGCTATATGGGGATTCGCAGGAAAAAACCATATCAAAAAACTTCAAACAGCTCAAAATAAAACTCTTAGAGCTATCAGGAAAGCCCCTCGGTTTCTCAGGAACGATATCATCCACAGCGACTTCGGAGTAACAAATATTAATAATCAAATCTCAAAACTAGCAATTAAAATGTTTCAAAATCTAAATAAAATACCCAATGAAGAAATATGCAATTTACCGGAGTACGACCCCCATCAGTGGAAGTTCAGAAAGAGACCCAGAGCGTCCACAATACTCTAATCATTAATAGCACATAATTTTTTTTTTTTTTCCCAAAAGTTTAAAAGCTCTCTGAAACTTAAATAAAGTCATCTCTCCACTTGATAAACTGTAAACTGATTAACAGAATAATTATAAAAATCCCTGTAAATTGTGGACGCGGACCCCTAGTCTCAAGAGGAATTCGGACTACTTTTTTGAACATTACGTCATGGCATGTCATACTTTTTCCTCGTGAATTCACTTACCTCCTAATACCACTTCTATACTCCTACGGAGCATTCTCATCTTCATCCCCCTTTTTGGAGCAATTCAAGTAATTACAGAGATCATGATTGTACACTTACAGCTTGGAGATACGGTCATAGTTGACCAGGCGCTCCAGAATTGCACCCCCGACTTGACTTGACTCAGACACTGTCCATGCTGACCGAGCTCAGCACCAATCCAGACGGCCCAGTCTATGTTGATTGGTCAGTGAACGTCCACAACTAATCCCATTTTCTGCCAGTCATCTCCGAATAATATACATTGATACAGGATGCATGGGGATGGCAAATGCCTTCGAATGGCTGATAGCGCCGCCATTAGTGTAGATGTGGCTCCTCTCCTGACTACACGACCTTCTCGAGCAGTTGTCTATCTCGGGGGTTCTGGGCCTCTGCGACGGTTATATAGGTCTTCTTTGATTCACTGTTTCCATCAACGAGGAGCTACCATATAGCTCCGGCCAAAATGGCGATTGATGGTCTGTTGTACCAAACAGTTTCTCTTGGGCCTATGATGCGACTTCTCTCTAAATCCGAAAATTGTTCGTAGTGCTGTCGCGTACTTCTCAAAGGCTTCCATGTACGCAACTTTTAGAATCAAAGCAGAAAATCCAGTTCTAATTAACCATAAGTGAGAACCTCGGCCGTTTTAAATGCTGCACAGTATGTCGTTCTCATGCACGTAGAACATCGGCCGTTTTAAATGCTGCACGATACATCGTTCTCATTCGCGTTGCATGAGCCGTTGCCTACGTAATATACAAGGCCGGGAAATTTCGCGTATTTTCGTCCAAAAACGGGCGACAGCTTAGTTCACTCCAGTGTCCGCTAGGATCGCTTTTATTTCCTGTCCTTTCCCAGTTTTTCAATGTAAATAATGATGCACTCGTAAGGGTTTGGGTGCATTTTTGTTTATGGTAAAGCTTTTTTCCATAATTTTATATTTATTATTTTTTATTATATTATACTGATTTTTATAGCATTAATATAACAATATTGTGCAAAAAATAATTCGGTAAAAATGGTACATTGTTGTGTACCATATTGCAATTCTGATTGTAACGTAACGTATGCAAAAGGTTAAAACTATTTTCTTTAACAAATTTTAATATATTAAATACATATGTTTGGGATAAAAATGCCAAGCATATGTATTTTTATCATAAGCCTTTTATCCCAAATAACTCAATTCCCTTTCATTATTGATGGGCAAACCATTAATATGTAATAATTTAATAAGCATTATTATTTTATATAACCCAAACTTATAAATGTGAAATAAATTAATGCATGTTCATGTTGTTTAAAATTAATTAATTTAAAAAAGTCATTGATTTTAAGGAATAATTTTTTAAAAATATAAGTGATTTAAATCAATAATTTTTTTTTAAACCAAGTAATTAAAATCTTGATTTAAATCAATCTATCCTGTCGACCCCCCCCCCCCCTTCCAATTTTTTTAAATTATACACTCCCCAGTTTATGAATCCTGAAGAACTCCCGGCAGGGGGGGGGGAATTTATGGCATGTTAATGAAAAATTGGATTTAAAAAAATTAAAAATATTTTAATTTTTATTTAATATAATTTATAAAACTTAATTTTTATTTCATAATAACTAAAATAAAAATTGAATATTTTAAAATTATTAAAAAAACTTGTTAATAAAAAAAATTTCGCTTTTAAATTGAAAAAAAAAATTCGCTTCTGTGACATCCCCTCTATGGAAATTTCTGGCTTCGCGCATGTTTACAGTTATATTTCCTTCTTCCTGTAAAAATTATTTTAACATTTTAAATGTTGATTTAAATCAATCTAGTCTGTCGACCCCCCCCCCCACCCTTCCATTTTTCTTTTAAATTATACACTCCCCAGTTTATGAATCCTGAAGAACTCCCGGCGGGGGGGGGGGGGTAATTTATGGCATGTTAATGAAAAATTGGATTTAAAAAAATGAAAAATATTTTAATTTTTATTTAATATAATTTATAAAGCTTCATTTTTATTTCATAATAACTAAAATAAAAAATTGAAAATTTTAAAATTATTAAGAAAACTTGTTAATAAAAAAATTTCGCTTTTAAATTGAAAAAAATATTCACTTCTGACATTCCCCTTTGGAAATTTCTGGCTTCGCGCATGTTAACAGGTATATTTCCTTCTTGCTGTAAAAATTATTTTAACATTTTAAATGTTGATTTAAATCAATGTATCCTGTCGACCCCCCCCCCTTCCATTTTTCTTTTAAATTATACACTCCCCAATTTATAAATCCTAAAGAACTCCCGGGGGGGGGGGGTACTTTATGGCATGTTAATGAAAAATTGGATTTAAAAATATTAAAAATATATTAATTTTTATTTAATATAATTATTTATAAAACTTCATTTTTATTTCATAATAACTAAAATAAAAAATTGAAAATTTAAAAATTATTAAAAAAACTTGCTAATAAAAAATTTCCCTTTTAAATTGAAAAAAAAAATTCACTTTTGACATCTCCCTATGGAAATTTCTGGCTTCGCGCATGTTTACAGGTATATTTCCATCTTCCTGTAAAAATTATTTTAATAATTAATAACGTTTGCCTTTTTTAATTTACTAAACGATAAAACATATTAAAGACTTTAATTTTGTACCTTCTTTTTTTATTTACAAAACTAAAAATGTACTATGTTAAATAAAAAATAACTACATTTATTAAACAAATAATACGCAAACAGATGCGGATTTTAATTTGTTAGATAATGTAAAGAAATCTAAAAATACAAGGATTATAAGAACTTTGACAGTAATAAATCAGCTCCGACAGGAAATAACAGCGCCCTCTACCAACTGTTCTGGAACTACACATTCCCCACTTTCTAAATCGAAATTTCCCGGCCTTTATTATCACGTAGGCAACGCATGAGCCCTAAACGTCATTGGCGTTGACAGTTTGATTATTTGCACAACTCTTAAAACGAAGTTTGCTTACCGAGTTTCGTGGATGTAGCTCAATTTTTTTATGGGTGCATATATTTTTTTGCAACAGAGTGTATATATATACATATATATACATATATATAGTTTTGTATATATATACATATATATATATATATATAAAGGGAGGCTCCAAACTGTTTTGTCCACACACGAAAATATCCTTGAGCCGGCCCTGTATGTAATGTAAACTAGATACCTAATACAGCGCCATCTGTTGATAGAGATGTAAATTATACTAACAAACCTTTTTGTATTGACAAAAAATCCGGCTTCATTTCCATTCTTTCTGTGCAAACGTCATTTATTTATCTTTATTAATTCATGAATTATTAATTTTTAAAGTTTTTCCTGATTTTTGAATCACCCGGTATTCTATTTCACCGATACTTGTTGATTTTTTTTGTTTAAGGATGAGCCTATGGCTCGTAGGCGTGGTCTGCATTGCCTTGGTTGATGGACGTTAACATAATTATTATTAAGAGTCAAGGAAAAGTAGAGAGTGGATAGGTTCTAGAGAAGGAGACAATTTACTAGGTAGAAGATCTTCCGAAAGAAAAGTCAGACTTCTAGTGCAAGTACGCGTAGCTCACAAAATACTGTCTGTGGCGTAGTTCATCGTATCACCATTCCTACTCAGTGGTACAGGAGATGGGTGTTTACGAGGGATGACTTTCAATATTGCCGAAGTTCACTGTGGTGCTCTAGTCCGAAAGTTCGGCTTGGATCCGAAATAATATGTTGCGGTTGGCGTTTTCTGGATGTCGGTCGTTGGTCATAGTTCAGATCAACTTCTGCCAGACAGGCTATCTCAAAGTTTCTTATGTAGAAATTTTGAGTGAGTTTACGAATTTACTCTTCAACGCCAGACACTTTAAGATCGTGATGAATGACCTCGTTTCGGACACACCTTGCTGAACGTACTTAAAAGTCTATTTTGAATAACTTGCAATTTTTCAGTATGCGTGTTTGCTTCCGAACCCCAAATAGGGCAGGCATACAAAAACAAAGGTGTAATGACTTGTTTGTAAAGGATAAGTTTATTCTCCAGGGAAAGGGGTAACTCCCTACATAGCAAGGGATGCAGTGCCTTAATGGCTGTTTAGTAGATTGGATTTTCAAGTCGATGTGGGAGCCGTAAGTCATGGGGCGTCACGAGTGACTTCCAGATACCTTACGGCATGGTTAAATGGAATATTTTCATTGAAAATACGAATTTGTAAATTATAGGTGATTGCTCTGTAGTGGGGCGTAAAAATAACAACGTTTGACTTGGAAACATTAATTTTGATTTTCCAGTGGACGAGTTAGCGTCCAAGGCTGTGTGTGATAAACCTTTGTAAGGTGTTGATCGTGGTCTGCATAGAGCCGCTACGGGCTACGATCATGGTCTGCGGAGACCCGCTACGGGCTACGATCGTGGTCTGTGGAGAGCCTCTACGGGCTACGATCATGGTCTGTGGAGAGTCGCTACGGGCTACGATCGCGGTGTCGTGTGAAAAGATGCAGAGCTTCCTTCACCTGTGGTATATGGTTTATGTAGTGATTGAAAAGCAGGGGGCTGAGATTACCCCCTGCGGTACTCCGGTTTTGATCGGGCGGTATGAAGAGAGGGAAGTATCAACTCGTACCCGGAAAGAACGAAAAGTGAGATACACGAGTTGATAGTAAGTAGTTGGGTTGATACGTCAAGCCACATCAACTTGGTAGTCAAACCCGGGATCCAGCACTTGTCGAACGCCTTCATTATATAAAAAAAACACAATGTCAGTGCCCTGCTACGAGAATCGGTGTGTATAGTTTCAACTATGCGCATGAGCTGGGTTTGCGTAGAATGAACAGTTCGGTTGAATATATGTTTTGAAGCATCTAAATTTTTATATTCATCTTTTTCTTCAGAGTTTGAATTAGATGAGATATTATACCCTGATTCACTAGGTAAATACAATTCATCACAGGCGTCGACTTTCAAAAATTTTGGAGGGTGCTCAAAAATTAAAATGTTTTTAATCTTTCGGAAAAATGGTAGCTTATCATGAATTTAATGCCTCCTATGGGCTGCGGGCCCTTAGACATTATACTTATCCCCCTCTCTTTATGGCGGATCTTCAAATAAAAAAACGAGCATCCAAAAATTCATGGACAGTTGAGCATTAATAATATATGGGGGGCATAAGGAGCCGCTACTGTGAGTTGCACAGGGTCCCAAGATTTTGCATAGGGGCCCGGAAATTTTGTCAGCGCCCCTGACTACAAGTAGTGTTTCTTTCTGGAAAAATGAAAACGATGCGATGGTACGGTGATCGTGATTGATCTTTTCTGTCACGCCATATTTTTAAGGGCAGTGACCGTTAAGGACATAGCCACGAATTGGGCCCTCTTTAATAAAAAAATCATGTTACAGTTGTTATTTTTCAAATTTCTCAAAGTCACAAAAACCAGCGCCTCTCTTTTTTTTTTTTTAGCAACTGTCAATTAGTCAATTAGAAAAAACCCTGAAAGGCGCCCTGCTCCGCCGAGCCCCCTTTCACTTCCGTTTGTATCGGGCCTCTTGGGTGTAGCCGTGTCCCCCTTGTAGGGGCCATGTATATCGGATAAGCTGTTAATTTCTGCAGAATTCGCCTTGACTGCGTCCCAAAACATATCCCGGTAAAGCGACAACCTTTTAACATCAAAATCCGAACCGTAAAAAGATATTATTTGTTCTTCACTTTTAATTTTATTGTGGCAAAGTTTTCAATCATGGAAAGATGCTCCATCGTTTTATTCTCAAATCTTGTTTTTAGAGAACTTATGACATTGTCCACTAATTGAAAGTAAATTTGACGATATCTTTCTTTAGGTGACTGAAATTGATGAGGATCACTTCCCTCGTCAAATCTTCTTGCAATTGTTCTAATCCATGGAGGGACAGGATCATCTAAATCCAATTCTGCACCTTTTTTATTACTTCTTCCCATAAATCCTCAAAATTATTTTCTTCTCTCTGAGTCTAAATAGACACTACTACACTTTTGATGTAATTATTTGCATCTTGAAAGTTTAAGGATGTTTTCTGGAGAGCAATATATATTGTCTCCACTCTTTGAAAAACAAAAATAACAATTTTTGTCATAAAGAAAAATTCGAATTCTTGATTTTTTTTTAAGAAAGTCATTAGCTTTTGTTTCTGCTTCACTAACTTCCTTGCATATACCTTCGAGGAACTTAATGACCGTTTCGTAATTTATTTCCAATGATGAAATGGGGCTAACTCTCAAACACCATCTAGTTGGGCAGAATGGTCGCAAGGAAACTGTTTCGGCTGAACCCAATTCAAACGTTTGGAAAATTTTTAATCTCTTTGGAGGTCCTCTTATAAACGATATTAACTCGCGCACCAAAGTAAAGTAATCACGAACGATTTGTAATTTGCACATACTGTCTTGCACTACCAAATTTAAAGTATGTGCAAAATAATGAATATAAATAACTTTTGGCTCAATCGACAAAATCCTTGATTGCAGTCTTGAAAGATGGCCGCTGACATTAGCAGCCCCATCGTAGCATTAGCCACGGCAATTTTTGATATCCAGACCAAAGAAATCTAGAACATCTGTTATTGCACATAACAAAATTGGTGTATGATAAGATTTTTTTTTGGGGGGGGGGGGGGGGGTGCTGGAGCACCCGAGCATCCCTGCGGTCGGCGCCTAGGCGAATCATCATCACTCAGAGGACAATTTCCCTCCCATTAAGTTCATCATATGCCAGTGATATGCTCTTTTCCTTAAAAGAAAAGACCTATTAGGCTTAGATAGCCCGTCCCCATCTTCTACACTCATATGAAAATGCCAAAAGTTTATATGAGTACTATCATTATTATATTGAAATACAATTTTGAGTATAAAAATATCCAGGTAACTTTAAAAAATATTTAAATTTTGCAATGACTTTCATAAAACTAGTATCCAATATAAATTGAATACCACCAGTATTGTAAAACACTGAAGCAATTTTACAATAATTAATGAAGAAAATTGTAAAAGCATATTCAAATAGAGAATTTCAAGAGATTTATTGATGTCACTTTGTGAAAAAAAACAGTTAGAAACATTTGAATAAATGATCAAATTTCAATAACAATTTCTACAAAATTTCAAGATGAAAACAAATATATAACATGAAACTTATGAACAAATTTGATGCAGATTAAAGTATTTCATTAGCATTGTAAAAACAGTGCATTTATTTACACACTTGTAATTGATGAAAGCTGTCTCAGTAATCATTCAAATTCAATTTCAGTCTCGTTTTCTTCAGGAGCAATAACTTTAATTTTATAATAAACTTTCTTTGATGATAACCAGCTAAAACTGTTGTCAAACTTTAACATATCTGTAAAATAAATATAATATTCAATATAAAAACTCTCCACACACATTGTACGGGTGTTTCTAAAGTCGCGCAACCCACATTTCGATTGATATCTCTCATAAATATAAAGACAGATGTTTGAATTTCGCGCTATTTATACATTATATAATGCACAATAGGTGACGTTGTTAGTACAGAGTCAGTTCACATAGTTCTAAAATGGCGCTCAGTTTACCGGAGCGTGTATTTATTGTGGAGCATTATTTGAAGACTAATTCTTACAAAACTGTTCGTTCAGCGTTTCGCAAACATTTTGAAACACGAAATGTGCCGAATAAATCATCGATACTTCGTGTAGTCAAAAAATTCAGGTGGTAGATCTAATCTGAGTGCGCATGAAATGTCCGAGATTGAAGCAAGCCTATAGAGAAGCCCCAGAAAAAGTCTTCGTAGGTTATCATCGCCGAGTACTGTCGTCGAGTAGAGCTGTGCTTGGCAGCAAATGGTTGTCATTTTCAGCATTTGTTGTAACGCACGATGTTATGCAGACATTAAACTATTTACTGTGAATATTTCATATTTTTATCTTTTTTGTATTGGGAAATATCAAACGAAATGTGTGGGTTGCGCGACTTTAGAAACACCCTATACAACAGTTTCTATGAGGTACATTAAAGAGTTAAAATGGAATTTAATTTAATTAACAATTGCATATTATGTGAATGTTTCATATGTGAAAAGCAGGAATCTGTTTGATTTGAATTTAGTATGAGATAAATTTTCAACTTATAGTTTATGTTGCTAAAAGTTTCACCTTTTATATTGCCCTACTGCCTACTGTGATGCGCCGCAGGAAAAATTTAAGTATTGGTGCTTTAACTGCTCAAAACTGACATAATTGATAAACTTAGTTTATATTGACATCGGCGAAAAAAAAATGAAGGAAAACTATAGCTTCTTGTATTTAAAATGTAAAATTTGTCTTTGTTAAGCTAAACATATATAGCTGCAGGATTTATGGGATTGTTTCAGGTGAACTCTGAAGGATATAGAATGACTATTTTCTCCCTATCTCTATTTTCAATTCATGTCATCTGCATTAAAGAAACATGCACCAAGTTCATGGTATGGTGATCAAGAGGATATGCATGTAACTGTCGCCAAGACTTCGGCCGGTTAACAGATGCAGAAATAAATCCCTATATTTCATACAAAAAACTAAATTTATAAAAGTGATGTACAGAAAAGTAAACTTAGATTTCATAATATCATTTTTACTAAACTAATTATGATTTTTAGAATATCTGAAAGTTTCTTAAACTAAAAGAACCATATTTATAGAGTTAATCTTTACAGTGTAGTTTCTGCACCAAAGTTAGGTTGGAACAGAAACTAAATTCATTATAATTATTAATCTAAATTGGGTCATCCAAATTTAGCTCTAAAAATGTATTGCAAAATTACATTACTTACAAGTGCCAGGTGTTTCACAAACGAATGCTGAGGACTCTGGCACCAAATGGCAAAACACTCTTTCAAGTGGTAACAATTCTTCTAGGTCTTCGCCAGAATTGTTACATTTCTTTGAGTAAAATCCAACTGCAATATCTTTAGTAGGAGTTTCAAATATCCATTCGACTCTACTATTTGGTTCTTTAACTTGGATTTCAACCAAACGGTAAGACTGTCGAGGAACTTTTATGCTCATTACATCTTCTTGATCGACGAGGGATTGCATGGAATTTTTTATTACGTAGCATTCTTTTGGAACGACGCCTCCATAGTTGATCTGCGGTAAAAGTAAAACAATTCAGTTAAATAATATTTTTTCAACATTTAGTATCAATGAATTTAATTTGGCTTGATATAATTAAATAAGAGTATGTTGTGCATATGGAGACAGGAGTTGTATATAAGCAAACGTGCAGTTAATAAATCATTGCTTGAAAGGCATTCCGTCTTACGTCTATTCCGTGACACACATGATGCATTGTGGCAGCGAAAGAATTATTAATAATCTCTAGAGAGATAGCAAGCCACACACTTACAATTTGGTTTTCCGCTCAGCCTAAACAGTCCAAACTTGAAAGGCAAAATTCGCGTGTGGGGGCGGCTTGCAGGCAAATCGTTTTAACTGTGAATTCCCCGTAGTTCTATTTCCATTTTGAATTGTTCTATTGCAACCAAATAAGTCATCCTCACTTCGTGGTTTATCACTGGAGACAGCTATGTTTTGGAAATGTCGTTCCCATGGCTGTTTCATTTTGAACTAAGTGGTCAATCGAAAAATCTGGTAGGAGTTTTTGTCGTTACGTAAACATGTTTCCTGGGATAATGGGGAGCTTGGTTTGCGCGTTAGATAGTTTATGGCCATGTGGTAAGGAAGATGTAAACAAGATTGAATTTAAATGTGACATTTACGTTCGTAGGATTTTCTTTAAATTCTTTTCCTATTTCTGTGTGCGTCTATATTTAATAATTAAAAATTGCATTTTCCGGTTTATAATAAAATGTGAAGTTAGAAAACAATCTGGAAAATTTCCAGAGGGCATCCTCCTGAGAGGTTAACTCTACCATGACTAAAAGAAAATAAACCCCTTTGCCATCAACTAAAGGATAATATATTTTCTTTTAGCTGATGAAGGAGAATGTGTGAAGGAGCATCATGTCCGAAGAAGAAGATGGACATGATTAGAATTGTTTACATGATTAGAAGAAAATTTAGTCCAGAATCAGTACTTCTGTGGAAAACGATCCATTCAGAGGAGGGAAATTGTACTTTCTCGGAATAAAAAAAATATCATTGATAAAAATAAATAGGGCGCTCGCAACTCTAAATAATAAATTTACAAAACCCAAACCTAATATTTACGATACGCTCCAGAAGCGTAATATGGAACATTCTTTATTTTCTAATTATCATTTAGCTATTTCATTCAAATAATAATAATAATAATAATAATAATATTAATAATAATTATTATTATTTGTAAAAGTGATCATGTAATAGTTTGTATGAATGAAATAGCAACATCGTAAGAAAGAGTGAATGGACATTTTTGGTGGGAGTTGGTTGGCAGGGGTGTAGTCTTAAACGCTCTAACGTGGGTGATATAATACCACCCAGGTCCCTCAACGCCCTCCCAACAATACCAGTGGTATTGTTGGGAGGAGGAGGAGGAGGGTTGAGGAACAGAATGGACGTAAAATCATGACATGGCAAGTAAGATAGAAAATATCATGGGTTTTCATAATCAACAAATATAATGCATTTAAATGCTTGTAAATTTAAATATTACGTACAAAAATTTTGCAAAAAAAATGTTGTCCTCATCACTTTCTTTTGGTTGTGCTTTACGTGTTCTTGTGTCATGATCAGAACGATGCTTTCTTAATCAGGTTTTGACGCATGGTTCTGCATTCCAATATCTCAGGTCAAATCCGTGGAGCTGTACAAACATAAGTGATAAAACGTGTGCCGTTGTTAACCTTGTTCATGTCGGAGATATTAAGAGGTTCATCTGACACAATCCCCTCTCACACTTAGATGAACTACAAGGAATAAATTTTATGCAATTGAGCAAATTGTTTAAGTCTTTCGGAACACTTGAGCTGTTCTCTAAGTAATCGCAATATGCATTTTTTGTTTTCAAGCACTTTTAGTTCATTCATTAGTGAGTTATACTCCACCTGATTTTTGTTGGTCTCCACTGCCGTAGATTTCTTTTCGTTGCTTGAAATTGTGATTTACAGCCTCCTTTACAAATTGTTAATTACACTTGTCAACAGTTGTTGCTGGCTGGTTACTGAAGTCTTACTGTTTTCAATTAGCGCAATTCTGCAAAAATTACCCTCTTTAATAGCAATTTCAGCTTCAAGACACTTAGTTCCGGGTTTTTATTTAAGATTTTCTATGAATCTGATACTTCTTCGGATTAATTTGTCAGCATAGAAAACTGTCATGTTTCTGCTCTGCATGCTATCTGAGAGCATTGAAAGTTCTGCTAAAATATCATACATAATGGCCAAGTCCTTTAAACATTCAGGAGCCGAGAACCGCTGAATTAATCCACTGTATATAGCTAGCTCGATCAGTCGAATCCCTACTTTTATCATGTTCAGATGATGTAAAATGGTTAAATAATGAGTTGTATTCATGCAAAACTACCGAAACAGTTCTGAATGAGCTAGCGGCCCATCTTTTGCTTGGAGACAGCAGTGCGGACCTGGCCTACCTCTCGGTTTTACAGGATTAGTTCCACACCCTTGAGGACTTACGGATCCACATGTTTAGCGTGATTGTACTCCGCGTGAACACGGCGGTAGTTTTTTCTTTTTCTAGCGGAGGGAATCGAACCCGGGTCTATCGAGTGCAATTCCCGCGCGCTGACCAGTGAGCTACCTCGCCTACTAACCCATCTTTTGCTTAGTATTCTTCCAATTTTATTCATCTGTTGGTCTAACTCTAAAGCACACACTGGCAGTTCACGGTGGTTCTTAGGTGATTTACTGCAGACAGTGTATAACTTATTCATAAATATCTGAAAATGGTTCACACCACCTACCTCGTCATTCAATGCTAGCACCAACCTGTGATTCATATAGTGCCCCACAATAACGTTCGGGTATTTATTAATGAGTTTTTTTTTTGAATGAATTTTTACCCAACATTACACTTGCACCATCACTTGCAAATGAAATTAAATGCTCCATTAAGTAATTATCGCGAAAGTCATACTTGTTTAAGCAATTTAACAAAAGTTCAAACACTGCCTCAGATTTTTGATCGGGTAATTCAATTCGGTCCCAAAACAGAAATGTGTGTGTGTGTGTGGGGGGGGGGGGGGGGTTCTTTGCTAACTTCACACTTTAGATATACTATTAAAGTAGATTTGTCCCCTAATGTTGTGGATTCGTCGATCATAACCGAAATGTTCCCCGAAATTTCCAAAACCTGCTGTACTATTTTATTCTTCATTTCTTTGGAAATATGAACAATAATTGCTACAGCACTGTATCTTGAATGTAGTCCGACACCAGTGTCTACACCATTTAATGTTTGCAGTTCCAAAAGTTCAAAATGGTCAGAATAAGGTCTATCACTTTTAGCGATATAGTACGTGGGCCTAAATACTGATTTTGTTGAGGTTAGATGGGATGCATTCATTGAATCACACACTTCTTCAAGAGTTTGTAGTTTTGCTTCAGAAAATATATTTTCTGCAGTTAAGTGAGCAGTAGACTGTTTATGCTCTAAAAGTTTTTTTTGAAGAGAAGTGAACTGGGTGGGCCTTGACGATCCATAAAATGTAACACTGTACAAAAGCCACTCTTTGAAAATAGCAATTCGCTCTTTTTTAAAAGCGCTTACATGGGAAACATCACTACATATTTTGCAACCAAGTTTCCCATTTTTACAGTCTATCCATGTAAAAGTTACTTTTTTCGATTTGACATTTCTTCAGTCCATACAGAAGGCCATTGTTTCTGAGAATCCCTTCTTAAAAGGCGCGAATTTGAACTAAGTAAACACTCCAAACCACTATTTAAAACCTCCATGCCGTGATTTTTTACATTTCCGTCGTCTTTCAAATCTGGCAATGAACAGTTTTTGGTAGTTTTAGTTTCACTTAGTTGAACTATCGCAATATCGAGCTTTCCATGATTGTCATCTTTTGTAGCTGGAATTATCGCAGGTCAAAAAAAGGGGGACAAAGTTTTTTGCTTTTTATTAGGTTCTATGACTTTATAAAGAGCCACAAGCAAACAGAACCGTTTAATAAGATAAATTACTTGAATATTAAAACGAAAACGCAGTAAAAATCCTTTGCAGTTGTAAATGACATAAAAAAAACTAGCTAGGAACAACGTTTAACAAGTCGGGAACCACGAGGGCAATTGTGAACCGAGGGGTCGCGGTGTCGGGAGGGCACCTTCGAGGAGTAATCAAGTATAGTAGAATCATCAAGTGATTCTAACTCTTTCATCGCCATCCACCTTGAATGAGAGCGAGGACTGCCCGCTAATTGATTATTATGGCTTTAATAGGACTCTACGAGCGAAACCTTCACCCCTTCCCGCCACTCACACCTACCCAATACGTAAGTAACGTATTGGGCGTGGAGGTATTATTGTGCACCGTCACCCTTCCACAATGTGTTCCAACCTGATGATTCAATTATTCCTTAGAGAGAATGTAGTTATGTAATCTACAGAAACCACAGTGTCTTATTACTTTTATTACTAATTTGAAATACCAATCATATTTTCGAGGATAAGGATAAGATCGCGTTGTTTTAAAGAAGTATTTTACAATTGTTTCTTATTTATTTCCCGTAAAAAAAAAAAAAAAAAAAAAAAAAGTTTCGAAAGCAGTGCTTCCGGCTTTACTACACCCCCTGTTGATTGGTAGTGGATAATCAGTTTGCCATGAAGCTTTGTGTATCTGCATTGCTTGAAACGCCAGATTATTCAGCTGCTCATTGAATTTAATGCTAGAGTTCTTTAATAATGGCATTTAACAAAGATTCAGCTCTCAAATCCTTTTTAAAACCATAGTCCTTCCGCTACATTTTATTGTATATTATGGCTATAAATAAACTTCAGCATTTAATAATTTCCACAGTTAAAATCTGATAGACTCGAATGAATATGATTTTGAAAGATGACTACATAAACTTTAATTTAGGATATAGATTAAAAAAAAAAAAAATGAGTAATTATTTTTTGAACAACGCGCTTTTCCGTAAGTCAAACTTCAACATTCTTTCATGGTCACAGTTTTAACCATACATTTTTTAATCAAAATTAATTCGAAAGAGAATTTAATACTTTTTTTAAAATGATAAAGATTAAAATAAATGAAAAATTAGAATCCGCAATAATTAATAAACTCTCGCCCAGAATTCGCAAAAGCGACTGTAAGGCTAGATTATTGAAATGGCCAATAAACTCCCGTTCCTTTGATATGGATATTTAACTTACAATTAAACAATATAGATAGACACATCTGAAATATATTATCTCTTAGATTAAAATTAAATCAATTCAATATTGGCTAAGAATATTTTTACGATTTTCTCATACTATTGTATAGAGAAATTTACCAACAAATTTTTAGCAAAATCTTTAGACAGAAAAGTGCATTTAAAGATATCTGGAACACATTTTGACCATTTTCGAAATATTTCCATCAGCATGTGCGTATATATCTGTGAAGTACTCACACAAGTGTTCAAGAACGAATGCATGTATCACTATGACTATGGCATTTTATATGTAAGTGTATTCTGTAGAAAATCGCAAATAAGGCGCTTAAACACGTTTTCTCTCACTGCACAAATGCATACGCTGCTTCATAGTTACTACTATAGGTTTATAGATACTACTAGCAGTATCTATAAACCTTGCTGCTTCACTAAGTCCTCTTCAGGGATGCTTATTACGCCTTTGGCCCGCTGCGCTGGCACAAGAAACATCAACCGCTATGCCTCATATGACCGTTTTTACGCTCTACATATGCCTTTTTACCTCAGCGTAATACGTTATAAATAAGATCCTTGGATGCGCTCTAAAAAGCGTGGGGTAAAATATTATTTACTGTTTAAAAAAAGTACTGATATCCTCTAAAATAATAATAATAATAATAACGCCGAGCTTAAAAAAAGGAAGAGAAACTCACCATCAGAAAAATAGAACTTTGGGTATAAAAATTGTTGTGATATCAAATCGTCAAGCTTTTACTTCTTTTATTCTGATACAACAATTCGTAGTCATTAATTTTTCATGTATGTAAGTAAATTGTAAAACACCTTTCTCCTTATAAATACATTATAACGTGTTTCTGAAAATGAAAATTTTATACACTCAATGCTTGGAGGTCACCTGTTTAAAAAATAATAATATAGTTCTCTTTTATAACAATCTTAAATTGTCAATTTCTACATTCAATAAAAAAATAAAAATAAATAAATTAAAAAATAAATAGTAGGACATACTTTGTGGTAATGTCTGGAGGAAAAAGGATACAATTAAATTATATTTGAAGTCACACATAATAAATTTATTTAAAACATGAAAAGGTGGTCGCCAAGCGCGGAGAATATAAAGTGTAATTATTTTCATTTTTAAAAACACATTATAATGCATTCATAGAGAGAAGAGTTATAGTTAACGTGTTATACTATTTATTTACATATATGAAACATTATATGTTACGAATTGTTAATTAAGTATCAGAATTATAAAAGTGAAAGTTTGACAATTTAATATCACAATATTTTTAAGACACAACGTTCTATTTCCGTGACAAATCTTGTCTTTTTTTAAGCTTGGCTTTCTTTAGGGGATTTATGTGCTATTCACAACAAGCTAATTCCTCTATAATTTGAGCAATTCAAAGCGTCTCCTTTCCGATGAACTGGACGTATGATACTTAATTTATAATATGATTGTAATTCTTTATTAGTCATCATTGAGGGTATTACTTAATGAATTTGCTTTGATAAAATTGGCTCTGCAGATTTTAGAAGTTATAATGGTATTTTATCAGGACCAGTAGCTTCGTTATTTCTTAGTGCTGTCTCACCCTCCCCAACTATAGGGAGTAAAAAGAGCTCCAATGTTTCACATACTCAAGAATTTATTACATGTTCTAGAGCATGGTCATGAAAATGTCCGACCCATTTATCAAGTATATTTTTTTCTCACTCAAGATAATTTCATCTTTATATTTACTTAGTCTTGGTTTAAAGCTTTTATAGCCCATGTTAATTTCCCGATAGAAAGCTCTGCTTACATGGGAACATCTAAGATGTTCAACATATCTGAGTAAACTCTCTTTGCGTAGTATTTTCTTTCTTTTGTGTAGTTTTTCTTCTCTCCTTATCATTTTGCACTCCGTAACTGCATTTCTTCAGTGTCGCCTTTGTAACACAATTTTATAAGCTCTACTTTTCTTCTCAGTCATCACCACGCATTCAGTATCAAATCAATATATGTTGTTTTCTTTTTGTTTTCCAATAACGGAATCAGCAGCATTCAATATATTCACCTTGACAGTATTCCATCTGCTATATATACTCATTGTTCTTTCATTGGTGCTGTCATCTGTCAGCTTTTATCCAGCATATTTTGATATTCTCTTAAGTTCTTTTAGTCTAGCACAATTACACTTCTCTGAGCAATCACCTTGCGTTTTTCTGGCATTTGAGATTATCTCTCTAATTTTACACATCGCATGGTATGGTCAGAATCAATATTTGCACCTTGCACTTTACATTTAAAAAACCATCTAAAATGGAAAGGGGGAGGGGGTTAAAATAATTTTGCTCTTGAGCCCTAAAATTGTAGTTACGCCACTGTTTGGTATTAACAACTCTCGAATTATATCACAGTTAAACTTGAATAAAAATAACAAAACGCCATCAGTAACCCCTTTGCTCAAGCGCTGTTTTCATTCTGAGTTAAATCCTCATGAAATCTCACTTCCCATGTGGGTCTAACTTCTAGATAACAAATTTACTGCAAGACTAATTAGATATGAAATCCATTCTTACATAAATTTCTACACGTCGTGTGCGTAGATCCCAAATGAACTTAGTTCTTTTCTTGATGCACTTCATACTATAAAATGTGAAGGTCAAAAGAACTATATATCCCCCATAAGTGATGAATCATTTACCGCTCTCGGTCTCTAATTTTCTTTTAAAACTCTCAAACTAGTGGACGTCCTTCAGTGATATTTGAGCTTGAAGCAGCTTTGCCTTTTTTGTACTTATCTCATTGACATGTGCTTGTGGAAATCCTTTTATCTCCTGGACAGTTTAAGTAAGGACTTCTGTGGGGAGGCCAGCAGTCTGTTTTTTACTTTGGACTAGAGAGTAGTGCTGCCACTCGTGTCCTTCCGTAATCACGCTTCTCATATACCAATGTACATCAATGTGAAATTTCATTGAATTGCACCCATTAGTATTTAGTTTGAAAGTTATAAAGGAAAATCAGGGACCGTGAGCGAGTGAAACATCCTGTATAGTAATAAAGGAAGATGTGTGCCTGTCTATGTCGTCTGTAGTGGGAAATCTAAACATCGTACGGCCATGAAATTTAGGTGCACAAGTACTTCAGGACCCAGGACGATACGCCTTGGTGAGATTAAAAAAAAAATTGAATTAGCTGATAATTAGATTTTTGCCCTCGACCTCTGGATCTTGAGATTAGAGATCGAGGCCAACCATAAACCTTATATTGTAAGATCTATGATACACGTAAGATCTATGCTGCTAACTGAGCAGGAGGTGGGGGGATATCTTAGTACAATAGATGGATAACAAAAGTCTGAAAAACTGTCTCAAGCTGTATCTTAGGTGGATTGGACCTAAACAGTAAGCGTTTTTTCGGATGATCCCTATTTTCGGCAAATAATTAAGAAAGGGTGTCAGATTTGGAAACTGGCATCAACACATTTAATTGTATATTTTTGCACGCGGAATCACAACACATGAAGAGAATGAATTGAAATGAATTAAGCATATTAGAATGTCGATATAACTTTGATGTGTAATTGGTTTAGGTAAGCTATGTTGTGGATAGAAAATAAAGAGTTGTGATTACGTTGTGCTTTATGCTGGAGTTGTCATTAAAAATTGAATTCATCTTTCATCGAGTATTCCTATTGGAATGAACGCAAATATAGAATCATTACTTTGGTGTCCAGAAATGGGATCCAAAAAGGGATACTACGGATTGCAAGTAAGCAATTAATTATTTGATTTTTTTCCCTGTTGAATTGTCCAAGATGTCTACCGAACTAACTAAACTTGAAAAGCAAAGAACTGTTGCGAGAAAATCAGTTACTGATATACTAAAGAAAATAGAAGCATTAGTATTAGCTGATTAATCGGATTTAATAAATCTGGAAGAAGTACTGGAGCAGTTAAAGCAGAAGGAAGTAAATTTAAAGTATATAGATGCACAAGTTGAACATTTGACTGAAAAAAAAAATTAGATGATTTTGAAGCAGAAATTAACAGCTCACAAGATTATACTGACAGGATAATACTTTGGATGTTTAGAGGGAAAAGAAAAATTATTACAAACTCGATATCAAACATACAAGAGAAACATCACGTACAGAGCTATAGCCCCATTTCAGAAAAGGCTAAATCGGACAATTTCGGGGGGTTAAACTACCAATATTATTTATATCTAAATTTTATGATGAAATTAAGCTATTTCAAGATTTCTGGAACTCATTTAAGGTTGCAATTCATGAAAAACCCACCCTTAACGAAATAAACAAGCTTAACTATTTGAGGTTTTTGGCAGCTAAAGCAATTGCCGGATTTTCATTATCAGATGAAACTACGAGGTCGCGATTGAACTTTTGAAAGGATGATTTGGGCATACAGAACCGATTGTTCACGCACATGTGAACGAACTTTTAAATTTAAATTCTGTATACAGATCAAGCAATGTTTGTAATTAGAGAAAACTATATGACTGCACCGAAATTCAAGTCAGAAGTTTAAAATCCTTGGGCGTTAAAACTCTACCAACTCATTTGGAAGCTTATTAATCTCTGTATTATTAAAAGTTATTCCTAGCGACTTGAATTTGAAATTCTATCGCTAAAGTTAAAAGAAAAAACTTTGGTTTAGATAATCTATTAGAATTTATTTGCATTGAAGTAGAATCTCGTGAACGAGCAAAACTATTGCAAAGTATACCGGCAACTGAAACTCACAAACAAATCCCGTTTTGCGATAGATCTGGATTCGGAGCGAAACTGAACTACGATAATTTTTCGAAAGTAACTCAGGCATCGGTTGTAAGAACCAAACCAAGTGTATATTTATATTGCAATACGGCTGAACATGGAAGTGAAAATTGAGATTAAATGATCGTCGACTAGAAAAGAACCAAAATTAAAAGTACTGGAAAATGTTTTCTCTGTCTAGGAAGTAAACATATGATGAAAGATTGCAAATCAGAGTGAGATGTTACCCCCGAATTTCTAGTATTGTGAAAGATAGGAAGACTTCATCTACTCTTTAGAATATCTACGGGGTAATCCACCCGTGCAGGAGTGGGAGCCTAACAACGGGTTTCGCAGAAATTGAAAGTTCGACGATCATATCGTATTTATTTTTATGTACTTGCTTTACATCTAATTTGGATTCATGGGAATACTTACTATGGTTTCACACTGTGGATTGCCATCGGGATCTGTTTTTGTTCCACCCAAAAATTTGGGCAAAATTTCAGGATCTATGTCATTCAGAAGTGCTTTTTTGAAATCTAGGGAAAAAATAATTTTAAGTTTTATGGGAATCAAAGCATTCTTATACTTTTTCTTTCATCAGTTACTTAATTAAATTGAATGAAAAAGACACAAAATGTAAGCTATGTTCAAATAGATAAAGAGTACTAGCAAAATAAATATAAAGCAATGAGCCCTGATCCCGAAAGAACTCCAGTATTGTTTTCTTAAAACTTTTGAGGATTATTTTGTAAACTTCCTTTAAGCATTGCTCAATTGTTACTTTTCGTTCCAATCTGAGGCTATCGGTAAAAATATAGCTCAATTTTAAATCCTTCTCCATCTTGTGAGAATTTTTTTATCCTCATGCCTTCACAATACGTTTGTCCACTTCCCGGCCGTCCAAACAGTTACCTTACACCTTTCTGGTAGGTCGGACGGTCTGGGTCTCAACAACAACAATACCTTTGTCCACCGTAATCATGGTTTTCTCTCATTCCTTAGCATTGTGATAGATTTTAAACATACTGCGCACGACAGGGACATCTTCTTGATACAGTTTTTATATTCATAGAAATTTTTATATTGTACTAAATTTGTTGCAATCAACTGAGTAGTTTTGGAGTGAGTACGACATGGACAAATTAGACAAACTTTGGATAAACTTTTAAAAAATTGCAATGTTGTTTTCATCTTCGTGCAATATTCCATGTTTAATCTAAGTAAGGTTTCAAGTGGTTGAGTAGTTTCGAAGAAACGCTGTTACATTGATTTAGCAGACAGACGGACGGAATGCTAAAAGTAGTTTTTCGCAATCAGCATCCTTTGAAATGTCTTTTTTCGTTTCGATCAGAGTGCTTAGATATGGAAACAAAACTTTTCTTTAACAAGGATTATAAAGAAGTTTGTAAAATCTATTATATGGGGCATATAGAATCATAACTTTGAATTTGGACTACTTCAAAATTGGAATAAATAACTTTCTCTCATCTTCATTTCGAAAGTTTTTAGTACTTGCTAAAAATATTTGGTATATAGTAAGAAATTTTAGGAGGAAAGTATGATTTACCTTTCAACTTATTCTAAATTTGCTTATTTTTAAATATGACAATATAATGTTTAGATTCTAAACAATTAGATGTACATGTAAATAATATTGCAAATTAAAAGTCTAATTTGTAATTTATATCCATTGGAGTAGTTCACATTAATTTTATAACGTACAATTGTTCATACAACAAATACACGTTCAAAATTGAACACAATATATATTTATTTAGTATTAGTAGCTCTCGTTCTTCGTACGGAATATATAATATAAGGAAACTTAAAATTTCCATAGCATTGTTATTCAAACCATTTTATTAAAATATTTAATTTAATTCTCTTAAAAAGAAGTATAAGAATCTCTGTTCTCGTTATACAAAATTATCTTTACAGGCATATCTGAAGAGTAAAACATCCTGGTCTTGGTCCCGTTTGTAAACAAATTTATAAAAAATATGAAATTGGATCAATATTAGCCAAAATGAAAGCGTTATAAAATTCAAACAACATATGCCAAAATGAAAATGCTAAAATGTGGTATTAGAAGATATATCCGTACCATTTTTATTTTGTTTCAACAATTGGCTAAACTCAATATATGAATTTGAAAAATATTTGACAAAATAAAACAAATGACTTAAGAAATTGTAATTATCAATAATGCCCATAGCCTTTCAACCAAGATGATATGGTCCAGTCAAAAATGTGATTCCGATAAAATTTAATGTTATTTAGATTTCTTAATTATTCAAATCAAAAAAGATTTAATAAAAATCGTCTGCTGTATAAACTCATTGGGTTTAATTCCGTTGCTTAGCAACATATTATTTATTTTCTGCTGTATAAACTCATTGGGTTTAATTCCGTTGCTTTGCAACATGATATCATTCTTTTTAAATAAACTATCATCTGCAAAAATATCATCTGCATAATGTTATATGTATGGCAGATTTGTTTCCCATTAATATTTCGATAACTCCTGATCCTAGAAACTCGAAACATGTACTAAATATTAAGTGTTGCTATTTTATCGCTATCCACAAAATTTCATGATATTCGGCGCAGCAGTTCATCAGTGATGATGAGACAAACACACAAATAAATAAACAGACAGATTTTCAATGTTATTCATATAGATAATCTGAATGTAAGAGATGGATAATGTAGTAAAGTGGCATTAATGTAGTAAGTGATCACGAGGCATGACGACTGTTTATAAGCAGAATTTTTACTTAAACAGGGACTCACTTAGAAACAAGAATAAATAATTTTTATATTTAAAAAAAAAAAAATCATGCATACCTTTCCCAAAAATTCTGAACTTCTTAAGAGTATTTTCGGACAGAAATGGTTTTGAAAGATTCAAAACAAGGTTGAAGTAAGTTGGCACTGAAATAAGAAAAGATGTTATTGCAGAACAATATTGTGGTTACTAGTTTATTAAAATAAAACTGCAAAAGCTTACTTAAATTTTATTTAATCTCAATCGAAATCACCATCGGATTTAGGGGGAGAGCTAGGGGGACTTACCCTTCCCAAATGAAATCGTTTTGTTCCGGATAAGATGACGTTTATATTGCAGGGTGTTTTTCCACTGCAACACACACATCCATTTTAATTTTTGCATGTGATTCGTTGTACTTTTGTACATTCATAGACCAGAGGAGATGGTAGATGAATATGCAAAGAAGTATCTATTGCAAATGAAGTTGAAAAAGAATAATATTAATTTATGCATTTTATTTATTTTTTCTCTCTCAGTGTATATAAAGGCTACTTAAATACTTCTGTGTAAGAATATTTCACTTTTATAATCCATCCTCCGTACTTCCTCTAGAATATAATGCTGAATCAGTAACAGTCATCTTCTAAGCTCTATCTATAACCGATTTAAAAAAAAAATAGATGTTTCAAAGATATATTTTAACCGGAAGTTGGAAAGAACCGAAAGTTTCAAATTTTGATGCGTTTCCCTGTTCCCTCAGGAACTTGATGCTGAATCCATATTAGTCATCATCTAAACTGTATCTATAGTCCATTCTGGGAAATAGATGTTTCAAGGAAAATGTTTGACCGGAAGTGGAAGTTCTTAGTGAATCCCGTAAGTCCTCCGAAATTTGATACAAGAAAAGAAATTCGAAGTAGAAGTTTTTAGTGAATCACTCAACCTGCTCTAGAATTTGATGTCGAATCTATATCAGTTGTTATCTAAGCTCTATTTATAAACCAATCTTGAATATTCCAGGAAAATGAAATTTTTTTAACTGTAAGTGAAAATCCTAAGTGAACCATTCCTACCTCTTCCGAAATTCAATGCTGAATCCTTATTAGTCACCATCTAAGTTCAATCTATAATAGATCCTGAGAAATTGATGCTTTAAAAATTTATTTTAGTAAAACATAGATGGCAAATTTGATTGCCCTCAATCAAAATTTTAGCATAATTTGCAACTACATTATCAAGTAAATGCGAAATACAAATATCACATTAAAGCACTAAATAATAAGATTATAAAAACTATGTGTTAAAAGTCGGATCAACAATCTTATTTAAACGCTCGACTATAGAAGTAGGTCTACTCTGAACAGAGGCACTTATAAAGAGGAATAATTAAGGATTAACACCCCCCCCCCTTTTCAAACGAAAAGAAAAAAATAAAACAGACAAATCTTCCTAAGATGATATTTACATCGTAAATCTGCATTTTTTAGTTAATTTGAGACGAATGTCAGCGCCCTCAATCTCTTCCAGTTGTTTGTTCAAAATATGCCACTGACATTGAGTACTACTACATCCGTAATAAACAGCTGCATTACATTCTCCTATGAAGAAATCCAGGTACTGGAGCCATAAAATCTTACGAAACAAAGCATTTATGCCTTGATACTTTAGCGAAAAGGGTAAATGCAGACAATAGGAATTGAACAAGTTCTTCAAATTTTACTGACTAACAAATTTTAAGAGGAAACTTCTTGACCTTCTTAAATATTTCCCTAATATTATATCTTACTTCTTACCATTAATGAAATATGTAGTTTTCATCCTTTCAGGATAATTTGCTTCATACAGCTTCAGTACTTCATTTAACATATTCAAAGCTAGAAAGTAAAAACAATTTGTGAAAAAAATCTCTATATACATACCATACAAACTATAACAATTGGAGAAATTGAATGTAATACTAGCAGTACATATACCCGTTCTTCGTACGGAGTATACATATAATATAAAGAAACTTAAAATGCACAATCATGTGCAAATTCTTATAGTATACTAAATGACATTGTTAATCAAAATATTCTATCAAAATATTTAATTTAATGCTCCTAAAAAGAAGTTTAAGGATATCTGTTCTCGCTATGCAAAATTATCTTCATGGGCAGATTTGCAGAATAAAACATTCTGGTCCCGTTTCTAAACAAATTTACAAAAAATATGAAATTGAATCAATAAATGCAAAATAAAAATGCTTAAATTGTATGGGACCCATACTACTTATATTCGCGAATATTAGAAGTGCTTACATTACACGTACTACAACATATGAGTTTCTACGATCTTAGTCAAAATAAAACAGATGACGCAATAAATGGAAAATATTAATAATCCCGTAATCTTTAAACCTAAAGGCCGTAATTGATTCCAATATATATGCCAAAATGAAAGCGCTTGTAAGGGAAGATATCTGTACTACTTATATTGTTGCAGATTAGAAGACATGCCCATGTGTTAGTAGAAGATTACCCGTGTTGCAAAATGTATCCAGCGTTGCCCGAGATTAATTGCATTCATTCATTCTATTTTTCAAAAGGAGTAGTCTTGGCTGCAGAGAATTCGTTGCGTTCTCTATAATATTTCTATTGATATTACGGATTCAAAGCTCTCGAGAGCTAAGGTAACTCTGCACCAATTTTCATGTCCCACGACTGTTAGAGTTCACGCTACAGACGACCACACAGACATACAGACACACATGTAAACATATTTAGTACTTTCTTAAAGAATGCAGACATATGCTTTCTTGAAGGAAGTACTAAATGTCTTATTCTCACAAGCAGCAATTTTATATTTTGTGACACATACAGACATTTTCTTTTATTATGTCAGATTATAAAGAAAAGTCCTAGGAACTCTGTTTAATCTTATGTAATACCTGCATAGGGGAAAGAACCGCACCTAAAGCTTAAGATTTTCTCCTGAAATTCTTTGCAAAATATAGAACTGGACTATAAACATACTTTTATATTTTAAATTATTTTTGAATTAGTTAGAAATATTGTTAAAATTAAGGTGAAAGTTCAAAAATTTGTTCTTCCAACTTTGCTAAAACAACGATAAAAAACGTTTGAATGAAGTTAAAAGTTTTTAAAAACGCCCATATCAAGATCGAAGATTCTACTTTTTATGCATAAAGAAAATCTTGATTTAAATTTTTTTAATAGGTCAAACATTAGATAGTGGCAAAATGAAAATTTTCAGTCCCTGCCTGATAGCGGTTTCAGACTGATGTATTAGTAGCTGGTTGTCCTTTGGTTGTCCCTTGGTTCTCCCAGCGTCCTGGCTCCTCCTCTAATGAGAGTGTCTTCCTCCGAAAACCTGGAGCCATCAGGTGGTTTGGTCACAATCATTGGGAGAATTCCTGAGTTATTTATTTTGGAAACTGTTGAGATTTCGCGAACGAATTTCCGCAAATTTTAAGAACGGAGGGGGGAGAGGAGATCTAAAATGTCACGAATATCAAATATATTGCTCAAATTTCTTTCCTATATTGTCTAATTTCTGTCATAATTTGTAGATGTTTGTTTCGTGGTGCTAATTTTCAGGACATTTTTCAGAAATTTCGCGAATATCAAATATATTAAGTCCTCGGACATTTTACAATTTAGACGATGAAGAAGATTTGTTTTCTTTATCGTTCATATAGAGAGACTGTAAAATAATTTCGTGTCAACAAAATTTTGATAGATTTCTGGAATACGGGGAAAAAATCGTTTTTTAGCTATATAAAGATGCAATCCGTTGTTTTTCAATACCCACAAACAGTGTCAATGATAAACGATCCGTTTCTAAATTTAATAAAGTGTTACAAGCAATAGGCACTGAATTACAGAAGAAAGCTGATGGATGTATAATGTATCAAAACGCTGTTTTAATTAAAATTCTTGATCACATATAAAAACTTCAATTTTTACCATTATTCTGAGTATTACTCAGAATAAAAATTTCGTCATAAGATTCGACGCATGGTTTGTAAAATTTGTCATAGTAAACTCTCAAATCTTAGCTTTAGGAAAATTTTAATTTTCCTTTTTGTCACTTTATTTGTTATTTTTTTAGAATTAAATTACGGATTCATGAACTTTTATCCGGAAAGCCTTCTCTATCTTTCGACTGGAGATTGCATTTTTACGATTTTTTATTACATGAATTTTCGTTTTATATTTTTGTTTCTTAGTTTCACTCTTAGTGTAGGGGGGGGGGGGCGTGCTAAAAGGGAAGAGGGGGCCGGACCCGGAGCAGCCAAAAGAAGGGGGCTCGGGCGTGCCTTTTTAAAATCTTTGTGTATGAAAATTAATTAGTAAGCGACGCCTGCTCCGATTTTGAGCAGAAAGGGGATGAGGAGGATAAACAAAGGGGACTGTGAGAGGGGATTGGGGGAGAGCATTTGTGCCCACTTCGCTGGTACGGCTGTAAAACTTGCTAAAAAACTGATTGTTTTTAAAATTGGTTGCTATATTTAGTGACCACTAGCGGGTAAAACTAGCTAGTAAATCTATTAAAATATGTTCAAGAAAGATTATTTATATATTTTGTGTGTGTGTGTGTGTTTGTGTGCACTCGCTGGTGTTGATATTGATGCGAAGATAGATGAAGAAAAATTGATAAAAATGCCTTGACTTAAATTCCCTTTTGTTCAAAGCGTAGGAACGAGTGAACTAAATCGAATGCTAAAGTTCATTGTGAACTAAATCAAACATTATAGTAAAATTGCCTCTGTCTACTACATTGGGTACAAATCATAAAAATTACATATTCAGACAAGTGCGCGTGGGCAGTTTTTCCAAAACATCCAGTAAAACTAGCTCCAACTTCATATTTATATCCTGAAATAAAACGACTCGCTTATTTTAATTTTGATGCATATCGGGTAAAAGATGCTTTTCCATATTCCGTTTCACATACTATGCATCATTAAAAAAGGAAATGAAAAGCAAAAAAATCTTTAAACGCCACATTTCAAGTTAGAGTTTTATATTTAAGAAGAAAAAAATCGAATATAGTATTTTCAATTTTCTGTTATAAATTATAAAAAAAATTGAAATATATATTACATCTGATTTTATCCTCTTTATATAACTAAACTAAAATATAGCATCAAAGGACTTCTTGGTTCTTTATTTTTTAATTTTTTATAATAAAAAGTTAAATCGTTCCTAATTTCAGTTTTACCCGTTGGTCAATGGCGCAGTGGTTAACATGCAGGTCAGCTAACCTGCAGATTTGTTAAGAGTGAGTTCTGTCCACGGCTTTTTCGGCAACAGCATTCCGTGGATCTTGAGATTATTTTTTTTCTTCTAATCAGGCGTTAAGTTTAAATAGATTAATTAAGACTGTCGGTATGTGAACCGGATGGTTCAGTGGTCATGTTGTCGTCCTCCAATTCCAGGGGTTGTGGGTTCGAGTTCATTGAGCCGTTCTTTGTATCTGTGTTTTTTCTAACAGTTCTTCCATTAAATTTAAATAAATTATTTAGGAACTTAGGGATGTAAACTGGTTGGCTTAGTGGTCATGTTGTGTGTTTTCAATTCCAGAGTCTGTGGGTTCGAGTCCTTACGCTGCCATTGACTATACCGAATGAAGTCATTTTGGTTTCTGCACTTTTTCTAACCAGTCTCTCCTTTAAGTTTAAATAGATTAATTAAGATTTTCCGCGGTGAGCTGGTTGGCTTAGTGGTCAT
This sequence comes from Amaurobius ferox, assembly GCA_951213105.1. Taxonomy (NCBI): domain Eukaryota; kingdom Metazoa; phylum Arthropoda; class Arachnida; order Araneae; family Amaurobiidae; genus Amaurobius; species Amaurobius ferox. The sequence continues at coordinate 141,131,206 of OX578133.1, read as the reverse complement.
GTTACTTGCTTCCGATTCCAGAGGCTGTGGGTTCGTATCGGTCCTCTCGCTTTGGTGCAGCGAGTTGCGCTGTTTTTATTTCTGTGCTTTTTTTCTTATTAGTCTCATCGTTAAATTTAAAGGGAATAATTCGTGCCATCAGTATGTAAGCTGGCTGGCTTAGTGGTCGTGTTGTCTGTTTCCAATTATAGAGGTTGTGGGTTCGAGTCGCAATGAGAAGGTTGCACTTTTCTCAGTACGTTTTTCTGAATTTTATTATTTTTCTCGGAAATGACGTACCGGAAATAATGCAAAGGAAGTGACGTACCGGATGTGATGCAAAGGAAGTGACGTACCGGAAGTGATGCAAAGGAAGTGACGTACCGGAAGTGACGTCACTTCCGGCATATCATTTTTATGTTCGTCCACTAAGAGCAAAGATAAAAAGAGATGCGCTGTTTTCAAAATTGCATAAAATTTTGGGACTTCGTTAACATGAGTCGTGTGGTGCAAAACAAGCCCTGCACGAACTTTGGACGAGGAAGGGTGGGAGTTCGACACCGAAGCCAGCAGGCCCGAAGAGAAACCCCACCAGCAACGGTGGAACTCAACCACCGCCCGTCCTCCATCTCGTACAGATAATTTAGTAAGAAATATAGGAAAGTTAAGAGAGGTAAAGACCTAATTCTATGCGAGGAAAGACTAAATCTAAACAAGACGATCTAAATAAGAATCCCCAATTCCTCTCGCCAACCTTCAACGTCGCTAGAACGCGCTAATACCTGCTACTCTCTATCAACCTAATCTTATCTAATTATCGAAGCGGGAATAGAACCCCAAGCCTAAAGCCCCGCAACTCGACGCCCCAAGCCTCTCGGCCAAGAGGGCGACGACCAAAGCTTCGATTTTGGTGTATTTAAGTTTAACATTTTAACATTTCCGCTTAAATAAAACTGAAAAACGTGACTAAAATAGCCGGGGACAGAACCCTCGATAAAAACTTCTACTGCACGCTGTTAATGGGGCACTTTACCGCTGCGCTACGAAGGGCTTTACAGCTGAATTTTATTTTCACTATATACAGCTTTCATTGGATTGGCGATTACAATAAATCTGGGGTAGAACCCACAAAATATATTACCCTGACAACATTGTGTATTTATTATTTAAAACTCTAATCGTTGCATTCGATGTGAGGACAGAACTCGCGATTAACAGAGCTGTGCGTTCGCTGGCCAGCTCTTAACCACTAGACCGTTTGAATCACGGAAAACGAAGGAAATAAGAATTATTTAAGTTTTTATTATAAACAAATTTAAAAAAAGAGCCAGGAAGCCCTTGAATGCTATATTTTAGTTTAGAATTTTATAAAGAGGATAAAATCAGATGTTATACCCAATTTCTATTATACTTTAATAGAGAATTGTAAATATTACATCAGATTTTGACTTCTTACATGTAAAATCCTAAATTGAAATGTAACATTCAAGGACTTCCTGGCTTTTTCCCCCCTTTTTTTAATGATGAGCAATATCCGCATGGGAAAAGCTCAATTATCATCTGATTTTAACCAAAACTAAAATCTAAAGCACAAGCTTTTTTTGTTATTCAATTTCTGAGAATTTATCTAACCGATTTTCAAAATTAATTTTTTGCTTGATAGTTGATACTTTCTGGCAGTGTTTCTTTCAGGATTTTTTGGCCAGGTGGTGATTGAAACTTAAGGGGGGTAGGTGGGGCAAGTTTTCTATTTGCCCTATATAAATGTACATAAATCCTGTCACATAAATAGAAACTAGGTAAATATAAAATGTCTCCGGGCCCCCGGATGTATGCCTGAAAGAAACATTGCTTTCCGAATGAGCAGAAGATATAAAGTTACCTCCAAAACTCCAGATTTTTAAATGGGGTGGTAAGTACATTCTTCACATTATTTTATTGTTATTGAATGGATGATCGGTACGGTCTGTGTGGCACAGTCAGTAAAGCAGGTGGAACTCGCTAGATGCAAACTTTGCAACAGCATGTTCCCGGTTTGGAGCCCTCTTGAGGGAAATTTACGTTTATAATAAAATTACGTTTTTAATAATTTATTAATATTTTTTAAGCAAAAGCAGTTTTTTGAGCACTCAATATCTGCGGAACTATCGAACTAATTTAATTTTTTTTGCTTAATAGCTAATATTTTCTGGATGAGTTAAAGGTTAATTAACTTATACTGTGTGTGCCAAGGAGTACAGGCAGAAGCAATTTTAAGGGTTTCACAATACGACATGCTATTGATTTCCGCTTACTGGACTTCCTTCTAAAACATTTATTAGGAATAAGCTCGTTGTTTGCTCACTATTACAATTAACATAATTTAGAACTTTTAAGTAATACTGAACATGATGAGATTCCACCTACAATTGATTTTAATTTTAATGCCAATTACCTGCGATTGAATCAAGTGTGCTGTGATTTCCTTGAATGTAACGTAAATGCACCCAAGAAAATTAATTATTTTACTTTGACAAGGAGTACGGCCAGAAACAATTACGAGGGCTCCACAGTATTATACTATAATATTGAATTTCACTGCCTAAATCCCAATATTATAATCTATAATGAGTCATTTAAAAGAATGAAAACCGGGAGATCGCAGCTAATAGCTCAAAAATTTTAATTCGAATAGCGTGTGATCAGACTGTATTTTACTGGTTTCCCAAGAATGTATAGAAAATTTCCTAAAAGCCACAGGAACATAGGCGCCGAGTTTTCAAAATCTCAGGGGGGGGGGGGGGGCACAATCCGATAAAGTTATATGCAAGATTCACAAAGTCGATAAATACATAACAACTTGCAAGGCCGCCTTGAAGAAAGCAAGCATATGTCAGTTAGGTGCCTACAATTGGTTCGAGGTCATTTTAAGCCCCTACTTTAGGCCAAAAGAACAGTATACGCCCTTAACAACCGCCAAGAACGAACTGCCCAACGAACGGCAGTAGTGGTTTTTAAGAGTGCATACTGTTATTTTGGCCTGAAAAAGAGGGATTATAATGCCATCGAAGCAACTGTAGTCACCTAACTGACATACATATGCTTTCCTCAAGGAAATTTTGTAAGTTATTGTTTTACAAGCAGCAGTTTTGGAGTCAGATAACCGAGAGGCCAAGTCACGGGGATTGTACTCGGAGGACCCAAGTTCGATTTCCGGCTTTGCCTAAACTGTCCCCGTGTACGAGCACGTTAAATTTGTGGGTTTGAAAGTCCTTCCGAGATATTGGTAACAAAGGAAGGAGGGTCGGTCCCTGTGGATGTCGCCCCCACTGGTTTCCAATCTAAATTAGATGGCATTGTCTCGGCGGTCTAAACAGACATCTTACACCTTCGGGTAGGTCGACGGGCTGGGTCGAAAGAACGATATCAGCAGTTTTATTTATTGTACGATAAATATTTTTAATCTTTTTAGGCCTATTTATATTTGTAAGCTAGGAGTTGATTAGGAAAATCCATATAGTTACTATGCATCAAAATTATAATATATAATAATTACAATGAATTTTAATATAAGAATTAAGTAGTAGTAAAGCTGTTAATTAATAAAAAAAAAACCTGAAAGTTAATACAAGTTAACGCTTAATAACAACTCTTAACTACCTATCAGTTGATTTTGATACAATAAATTAAAACAATGAATCCAGCAATAATACAAAAGTATCCAAACACTACTGTCTATATTTAAATATTTTTAAATTAAATATGTATATAAAGTGATCATCACTATAACCACACATTCAGCTAAATTAAAAAAAAATTTTAATTAATTAATTTATAAAAAAAAATATCATAAATAATATTTTTATGCAAAATTTGGATGACATGTTAGTTGACAGTTCTTATCACAACTAAAACTAATATTTTTATGATAGGGGTGGGCTGAGTATACCTAGTGGGTGTAGCACCCTCTGGCCCTTGCCTGACTACGGTGCTGTGCCAAACGTCCCGTGCTCAGCAGGTACAAAACTACCCGCGGGGTTTGCAACTTCAAAGGGAATGGATATCACCCACGGGGTTTGCAGCTTCAAACGGAATGGGTGCCATCTGTAAAGACAGCACTGGTATATAGGATCCAAGAGTAATTACAGATAAGATATCTTTACGTAGACAAAATAAGCCATCTCTACTTCGTGGTAATCATTTATAGTTATTACTGGAGGGAAACAGCTATTTTTTGGAAATGCCAATAACATGGCTGTAAATATTCCATTTCTCTTTGAATTAGGCGGCCAGTCGAAAAAGTTCTGGTAACCAGGGGTTTTTGTCATTAGCGTAAACATGTTTCCTGGGAGTAAAGATGAGCTTGGTTTGTGTGCGAGTTAGTTTAGGGAGCTATGGTAAGGAAGATGTGAGCAAGACTGAACGGAAATGTGACATTTACGTTGATAGGATTTTCTTTTAATTATTTTTATGTTTAAAAAAATTTCATTTTTTGGTATTTAGTAAAATATGAAGTTAGAAAAAAATATTGAAATTTCCCAGAGGGGGCTTTGCCCCCTCTGGAAAAGTTCAGCGGGGGCTCGTGCTCCTCTGCCCCCCCGTAGTCGGCGCCTATGCACAGGAAGATGCTAATACCCGCAATGACAACGAGAAAACTTGCTGCACTAGTATTTTACAAACCTGTATAACTAAATGTAGACCTTCGTTTGCTATTATGCTACATTTATTTTTAATGGGAATTCCAATTATTTGTGTGTTTTCTTTTATCTCGTCAGATGGGATCATCTTAATAATGCTTGTTTCTTTTGGTCGAACTCTTACATTATGCATAGCCATAGAAAAATGTTATGCACCCAGTGATTTTCTTGTTCTTCAATCGCATTTAGACTCACCTCTGTATCTTTTATTTGTAGTTTTTTTTCCGGTGGTTTATTGTTATTTTGTTGTTGTTTTTCTTGAGAAAATCGAATCCTAAAAGCATTTTGTATTTAGTGCTCCGATTCTGTTTATTTATGAAAAACACCGCATTCACAAATCCATTTTGTATTCTAAATCCAATCTCTACTGCGACGTAAACGGTATAGAGTTGTTGTAAGTCTGAATTTTAACTTCACGTGATAAATATGCAATTTTTACATTTTCTTTTATTTCTGAAGTTAATTCCGGTGCAGTTAACGAGATACTAGCACCACTGTCAATGAGTGAAATTATTTGCTATCCACATAACTTTACATTAATTGTCGGTAATGATTTCTCTAGATTTCCCATCCTTTTCCTTTTCTTGTTCACTCGGCATATTATTTTCTCGATATTTTTCTTGATATTCATTTTTCCTTTTTTTATGCATTTTTTTTCTATCTTCATAGCGTTTGTTCTCCCAATTGTATTGTTTTTGAGCTGTACTTCTCTTAAAATTTTTATTTTTGTTCTGGCTTTCATTTGGCTTATTCTGACTTCCATAAAATGTATTATGTTTTTCATTCTAATTATTTTGATGTTTGTATCTTGGTTTGAAATCATTACGGAGTTTCCACTAATTTTGTCAAATTTCACGTAGTTTAGGTTTTTTTTTATCTCTGCTGTTGTATTTATACTTATAACTCCTGTAATAAGTTCTTTTTTCATTATTATGCTTAACATCATTACTGGGATACATGTTATTTTTAGATTTTAACTTGTGGCATTCACTTATCTAACGATTGTGCTTCCCATACGCTAAGCAGAAAGGTTGCTGTGTTTTATTCTGTCTATCGTATTTGTGACGTTTAAATTTTATGTGATTTGCACAATCATGCTATTCCTCAGAATTTTGTGTATTTACAGTTTTGCTCTCATTCTGATACATTCGAATATTATTTACATATTTGGTATGATCTTGCAGCACTGTTTCAATTAATTTTGCCTTATTTATGGCGGTCTAGAAACCATTTACGTCCATTTTGCGTACTTCAAGAGTAATTTCCAGTCTTAAAACCTCAAGTAATTTTGCTAACGTTACTCTGTTCGCTAACTTATTATTTTTTCACTTTCCGAATCCGTAATTTTCAATAATCTATCTGTCAAATTATCGATTTCATAAATCAAATCTGCTCATGGTTGCTCTCTAGAAATCGTCTGGTCTGCTTCGAATTTTTGTCTCTATATCGATTATATGTAGTAATTTTGTTTCCTTTTGTAGCTTCACATTTTGCTGTAGAAAGTTAAGACCTCAGTCAATTAAACGCGTTTTGATAATAATGCATTTTTCTTCTTCAGACCATTCGCTAATTTTTTTAATTCTTCACATTTGTCAATGAAGAAGTCAATTTTCTCATCGGCGCTGCAGCTAAATGTGGGCAATAATTGTGTATGATAGGTAATTTTGAACCTTCCATTGTGAATGAATTATGATTAAGATTCGTAATATTATTTGATAATGGCTTCTCTACAGTGTCTTCCGTCTTATTATTTTTCTGCGCTTTTTCAGACATTTGCTTGCTTTGGTTGTTTAAATTCTTCTGTCCTCTTCTACTTCTGAGATTCAGCATCTATTTTTTGAAACCCCATTATTATTTTTGTATTTCATCATAGTTTCTTTATACCTATATATTAAATTACCTATGCCACCCTAATATTTGACATATCATACATTTGGCTTTTGCCACATATAAATATTCATTTTCCTGATTTAATTCAATTACTACATTCCTCTGCACAAGCTCAACATGTTGGCCTTTGCCACCACATAAACATTTCATCATTTATTCATTCAATGCTACAATGCCAATGTATATAGTAATTCTCGTAACATATTAATGTGTCGCCTTCTGATCCATTTTGCATATACTTATAATTACTGCATCTAAATTTGTAAAATTAAAATGTTGAATTAAATTCGATTATTCGAAAGGTCATGGTAATCACTCTCTAATGTTAGGTTATGCTCAGCCCATAAACTGGCTTCTGGTGACACAAATAAAATGCACTTGAGTTTCTGAATACACCACCGGATATTAGAATAAAAATTAAACATATTTTATTTACAATTTGTACAATGATCTAAAACAATATCTATTATTCAAATGATCATATAGTTAAATCGAAATTGCAACTAATTGAAAGTTCCTACTCATGTCTTTCTTGATACGATATTAATAACCGGAAATTATTATTGTTACGAATAGAAATAAATCATAAAGTTCATACCAATACTGGACACGGGATGCCGTCCGTTGTTTCCGAACATCAGGAGATCTATTCTACTCCTCAAAATAAAAAAAATCATGCTCGATCGAATGATTAAAAATAATGAATGATAATTAAGATTGGATATTTAATTATGAATAAGATACCCCCTACTATCCAGATATATTTTTCCCGCATTTTGTGTCTCAGTCTAAGGCCACCAGTCGGCAAAACTGCACAAAATGTCAATTTCAGGACTTTTAGGCCGGGAGGTGGGGAGCAAGTTTTCTATTTGCCTTATATAAATATATCTAAATGCTGTCTTACACATAATTTGCCTTATATAAATGTATCTAGAAATTAAGTTAATATAAAATGTCTCTGGGAGAGGAGGGGGGGGGGGATGTATGCCTGAAAGAAACACTGCGTCCATCTATTCTAAACTATTAGCGCATCGCTTCAAACGGCGGGAGACTTGTCAATAATAGTTCTTTGTAAGGGAAAGCAAAGGTTTGGACACACCTTCTAACTCCCTCTCCCGGCCGTCTAAACAGCTACTCAAGTCTTAGGACGAGTCGGACGGTCTGGGTTTTCAACACCTTCTAACCCCTACCGCTGTGAGCGCTAATAAGCAATTGCTAGTTTTGGTTTGATAAGAGTATCCTCTTAAGCACTCCAATAACTTTGTAAGGAAATATTCATAAGTGTAGCGGTTAGGTCTATCTATAGAACATCGACCATGCCCTATTAACCAAATAGGAGTGATTGCAGCGCAACTAGCAGGAAATTTAAAATATTAGGATACGAACTCGGCAACAAAGCGAAATAGACGGAAAAACGCTAATTACAAACCTATAGAGTATTCTCTAAGTAGTAGGAATCGATACCACGAACGAACGAAATCCATATACAGAAGACAATGAATACCAGGCATATTTAATCGGCCTCTATATAAGCAGCCAGCCATGCCAACGTGTCCGAACGATTCACAAAATAATGCAAGTGGCTTAATATCCATTTGTAAGATAAATGACAGGCTATAGGCTAGATTTCTGTTCATGTGAGTGTTGTTCATTATATCATATCTGAATATCTTAGCAATCCGCCTATAACCTTATTGAGTGAAATAAATGCTTATTTTAAGAGTTTTACTGTCAATTCCAACTCTCTGGACAATGCTTTATAACTGGCTTTTTTCGTCTATCTCGCTTTGTTACTGAGTTCGTATCTTAACTTTTTAATTCTTTGCTAGGGGTACTGCAATCACTGTTATTCGATCGGACATGGCCACTTTACTATAGATTGACTTAAACTGTACACTCATGGACAGTTCCTTCCTAAGCTTTTGGGATGCTTAAGAACTTTCTTAGGACATTCCTTATAAGATTAAAATACCTGAGAAATGAAACAAAAAAGAGTAATTATAAGATGTATAAGAAAATAGTGATACCTACAGTCCCTGTTTGTAGCTTGACCGAAGCTGTAGCCCTCTATGTCAATTATGTAGGAGTGTTTTTCAATATTTCTTCCATTCTGAAACAGCAAAAGATTTTAATAAAAACTTTTTTCACTTAATTTATTATTTTGAACTATCGGAGTCATTTCCAAGCTATTACTTGAGTAATATCTGCACAAAATTGCACTTTATCTCAGTTCTCAGTCTTAACAACTTTCTATTGTTTAGTGCAATACATATTCGCTTAAGGACTAACAATTTTCATTGCAAACAATATTCCGTTTAGTCGAATATTTGATTAAACGGGAATGTTTTTAATCAGTAAAATCCGTATTTGTTTATACGCAGTTATATAGTGATGAAAAATGTGGGTCAAGGGAATTTTCTTATACTGTTGGAGTGATGTAAGTGATGGTATGCTTGGGCACAATTCAAAAGGCCAGGATTTCGTCCCTGGCTTCGACAAATTGATTTTTTTTCTGCTCAAATTAAGTAATATTCTTCAACTAGCACCCGAACTAAAATATGGTGTGCGTGTGGGAAGGGGAGTTGAGGTCATCTTTAGGACTTGTTTCGAAAGTTTAAAAGAAGTTCCTTACATGGTTGGAGTGGTATAACTAATGGTATGCTTGGACGCAATTAAAAATGCCTGGGCTTCATCCCCAGTTCCAGCTAATTGTTTTCCTCATCAAATTAAATATAATACTCTATATTTACATTCGAACTAAAATATGGTATGCTTTTGAACAGATATAGTTGAGGTCACCTTTCAGATTTGTTTCGAAAGGGAGAATGTGAGGAAGAAAATTTCTTTACATGGTTGGAGTGATATAACTGGTGGTATGCGTGGGCACAATTCAAGATACAAGCCTACAAGCCTACTGCTGCTACCGATTATTATGTTCAACTCGTAAGTTACTGTTGCCACCGACTGTATTTTCGTCATCAGCTTAATTTATATTTTACAGTCATAGCGAATAATGTTTAAAGCATTTGTTATAATTAAGTGAAAATAAAATCCATCGTTCATTTAAGCTTTGGGCATGTGACTTACTTTCTCACTCATTTCTTGCATTTCTTTAATGTCTTGCTCGAACATGTATGTCAAAAATTTCAGAACTTCGGACTTTTTCACAGAATATACAAAACCTGAAATGGTAATAATAGTCTTAAAATTTTAATAAAAGTTTTGAAGACATATATAAGCATAGATAAATCAAAATATAACAAAGTAAGGGGAATGTTTATTAATGGGCGAGAAAAAAGTATGAATTGCAGTACAATCTTCTGTCGAAAGGTTATGATAAAAATGCGTAGGAGGGGAGTGAGTAAAGTGGATACGGCGGATAAATTGGCCATGCGCTGTATTTTCAGACTATCACATATCGGAAATGGGGTAAAACAGCTTATCTAAGTCTGTTTTTTAGGCTAATCCGAATTATGTAAATACGTTTAATAACGTTTTACATTAAAAAAAAACAGTTTTCCATGAACTTTTATATAAGGTAAGTGAAATTTTTTATAGTTATTACTGTATTATTTATTTAACATTTAGCTTTATTGATTTTTAAACAGTAATTAATGAAAGTTCATGTTTTGTGTTATAGAAATTCATTTTTAGAACAATGGCAATGCTCATAGATTTAGTGTTAGTACCTTCTAGTCGCAATAGTGTCTAGGCGGGTAAGACAACCAGCAATAATGATGCCAGCGACGTCCTTTTGGATCACATGGATATCACCCATTGGGTCAACAAAATACCTACCAGATAGTTTGCTGCTATTTTATTTATGGGTAAATTTATGTTCTTTTTATTTAGTCTGTGGGGACCGATTGTTTTGGTCCCGTTCAAGTTTGATTCCGGACCCGCTTCGCACCTTCCAACAACGATCGCCCAGACACAAAGTTAGCTTTTGGTTTAACCTTATAGCCTCGGGTTAAAGCACTCGCGGTCCCAGATTCAAACCTGAACGGGGCCAAAACAGCTAGTCCCCACAAGTAAAGCATTCTGCTATTTTCCTCTTAAGAGTCATGTTTATATTTAAAAATATCACCACTGAATGTATCACATTTTAGAGATGTTTAAATAAAATTGCATTTCATTTCAAAAGTGTTTCAGAATCAATGCTTTATGCATGATTAATCTTTCTTGTTTCTTAATAGAGAGAGATTAAAATTCCAGCCTTATTTGAGTGCAGGTCTTACTCGGTTAAGATGTTAATGTCATACGAATCCTAAGTAGGTTTGTTGAGAAATATATTTAACTCTTTTAGGAAAGGACTACATACGAATGTGAATATAAGTTGTTTAGAATGAATGACATTGCAATTCTTTAGTTTGTCCAACTTGTTTGCAACATGTTCTCTTGGATAGATATCCAAATTAAAAAATAATGTTTATTTAAAGAAAATAGGGAAGATAAAAATGTTTCGCTAGAAATAAAGCATTTTTGATATTTGTTTATATATGAAGTAGTTATTATTGTGGTCATTGTAATATAATGAAAAGAAAGGGTATACCTCTTAGATCAAGATGTTTAAAAGGCATGAATCGGACAGGGCATCCTTCCTTATCAGGTCCTAGGTATCCCCTTGGATAATACTTGTCTATAAGCTGAAATATATCAATTAACCAAATATAAATATATACTAGTTTAAAATAATTATGCCATGATTAGCACTTTTGCAGGAATCAAAATTTATAATATTTTTATATCAAAAGGACAGGGAATTTTGAATGCTATTAAATTAGAGACGTTAACCGCAACATATTTTTAAAGTGGCCAAGATGAATTTACAATGACCAATTGAAGTTCAGAATCTGGGTATAATATTAACTTTAGCCTGATATTTCTATACACTACTATCTTAAAGTTTTAAATCATTCTGTGAAAGACATTTGATATGAAAATCTCCGAAGCTTAATAATAAATATAAAAATAAATACATTGATGATTACATATGAAGAAATAAATGTTAAATATATTTATATAATGAAATGATTAAGAAAGTTGTTCAGTTCATGTACTCGGCTACATAAGGAGGTTGTTCCTTCATTGAGGCAAGAACATTGCCAAGCTCAGGACTCAAAGAATATAGTGGTACCTCTATTAATCAGGCATTCCTTGAAACGAAAAGTTTTGTTAGCACAGAAAATTTGGTTTGTTTCCTTTCGTTTCTCTGTTAGAGGTAAAGGAATGATTGGATATTTTTTAATAAAGCAATAATATTCATTAATATAATATTAAAACTTTCACTACTTATAAATCGTGGACCGAACATAAAATTAAACGTAAAAGCTGTTGTGTATATGTTTGTTCACAAATAATCCGATAATGTACAGTTAAATGAGTAATTTGAAAGATTAAAATTGCTGTAAGTTTTTTTAAATAAAATTTATAATTACGCAAATTCACTCTGGAAACGAAGATGAATGGCTTTTAGTGATTCAGTAATGTTTGAATTAAAGAGTTTAAGAAAAAGACCCTGGGCATTGCTTAATCAGCTATTTTATTCAAAGAATTTTTCAGTAATAATTCACTTACAGCTAATATGCTGAAACTAAAATGATTACTGCATAATGTATTTTTATTCATACTTATTATTTAAATATCATAAGTAATCATGAAAAATAAACCCAGAATTTAACTTTCGATATGTATACTCTTTCTATGCTTTTTTCTTCTTTTTTGCCGAATTACTAGTTCTAAATTTTGAATTAATTTTGATTGAAAATTCTTATAAAATACTAGTTGAATGTTATTCATTATTAATCTATGCAAAGATAAGGTTTTCTAATATGACATATCATAAATTCCTATTTTCACTACCACACATTAACAAATAGAAAACGATTTTGCTTAATTATGAATTTTGAAATACACGGGTTTTGCGAATTTAATAAAGTTACATAATACAACTTTATGACATTAACGTCTCATTTAGAATTCCATTGGATTGAAAATATAAGAAAGGCTAAATTAGCATTGTATTATTAAAATAACATTAATTAACGTATTGAAACGTGTAATGGTTACTTGAAACTTGAAGTCAGTTACTTTACTTTTCCCAAGTAACTTTAACAATTTAATAACATAGCAACATTTTATTCGTTATATTAAAAAAAATTACACAACCTGAACATAATCCATTCTTTTTACTTTTAGGATGCCATGACAAATAATCAATATACATGCAATATATCGAGATACTAAATATTTCACATGGAATTACTTACTTGCCGTACTATTAAACATACGCTATTTGATGTATGAAATAATACATTTACATTATTATTTTATTTTCCTAACTTTAGGTGACGATATTTTCGTTAATGTGGGGCCAAATATCGCTAATTCGTCGTGGGGCCAATACAAAAATTCAAATAAAATTCAATGTGGGGCCAAATACAAAATTCGTCGCCAGAATTTTGCCAAGCGTTACAGACGAAGTCTTATGGCAGAGTCTTATATTATTTCCAAAATATTCAATTTTAATCAATTAGTTGCCATTTTAATTGATTTAGCGTCATTCTTATCAATTTGGCGACATTTTTATTAGATTGACAACATTTCAAACTCGCGAAGTTGGCGATATTCCGCCAAATTCGTCTCTAACATTTCGTCAAGCATTATGGTTGGAGAAATAGGTTATTCTTATAGCAGATAACCGACTAATGGCGTCCAAATGCAAAACTATTACCCAAAGCATTTTCTCTTATAGTAGAATCTTATTCTTGCCAAGATATTGGATTTTCATCTATTAGACTTCATTGATTTGGCGTCATTTTTATCAATTTGGTGACATTTTCGTCAATGTGGCGATATTTTTGTCAATTCGGCAACATTTAAAAAACTCACCAAGTTGACGATATTCTGTAAAATTCGTCACTAAAATTTCATCAAGCATTGTGGATGCAGAAATAGGTTATTCTTATTGCAGATAAACTTCTAATGGCGTCAAATTAGAATACGCCCGAATTACCCAAAGTGTCTCCTCTCGTGAATGGAACGAGCTAGATCTACGAGAATGATGATAATAAATTTATTGCATAATATTGCATATGAAAAGTGAACAGATTTCACAATAGTTAATACTTTTTTTAAAATTTTATGTGAATTTTTGATAAATTTATTTGAAAATGTGCAATATCGCAAGAACGCTTGATGCTAACGTTCTAAAGTATGTCAATTGTTTTCTAATGAAAAATTACATAAGAAATGATTATTTACGTAACTTTATTGAATTTTTTTAATTTTTTGATGATTTTTTCAAAATTTTATTCTAAAATTTAGGTGGGTTTTGAACATTCGATTGCGTGTAAAAACAATAGGCTTCCAGTATTCACTGATTGTGATTTTTATACAAAAGTTTGTTCGTATGGATTCATTCGTTCGTGAGTCGTGAGATATCGTTTCTACAGACTCACTGACACACACACACAGATATCACCTCAAAAACGTCTGATTCGTGTTCAAGGATGCTTGAAACGCGCTCTTCGAAATCTCGTATTCGAATTTTCGACCCCATCACAATACTTTAATAAACTCGTATTCGAATTTTCGACACCGTCACAATACTTTCCTTATACATTATACTATGTATATAAGAAAAGTAATATACATTATACTATGTATATAAGGAAAGTAATAAATTGATATAAAAACACATTTTAAAAATAAACGGTACTGCATTTTTGAGCGGATTATATGAGTTACGACCTTCGGGTTTAAAAGTTGCGGGAATTATTGATATTTTCAATTTCTGACGTCATCTATTTTATTTTGACAAAAATTTTTCAAACTCACAGAATGCATTTAATGAATTAACTCATATATTGTGTTTAGCCAATTGTTGAAGCAGAATAAAAGTGGTACAGGTATATCTTTTGATACCATTTTAGTGTTTTCATTTTGGCATATATTGATCCAATTTCATAGTTTTTGAAATTTGTTTATAAACAGGACCAGGGTGTTTTATTCTGCAGATCTGCCTCTGAAGATAATTTCATATAAAAAGAACAAAGATTCTTATACTTCTTTTTAGGAGAATTAAATTAGATATTTCAATAGGGTTGTTTTGAATAACAATGTCATTTAGAATACTGCAGGAATTTGCACATACTTTAAATTGCGAGTGATGTCGTGTCCATCTGTTATTGCCTATGTAAATAAAATTGTAAGTTGTGTTTCTGTCTGTCTGCTTATTATCTTAGCACGGTATATTAGAATTTTTATAAAATTTCGAAAATAAAGACTCCAAATATTAAAAGTTTACTGCACATTCGGAATTTTAAGTTCTTATTCCGTGCGAAGAACGGATATACTGTTAATCTTTTATAAAATAATAGCACAAAACTAGCAACATTATGCAGTAAAAGGAATATTTATGACAGCAAATTAACTACACTAGGTAAATGCAATGAATGACACAAGCTAGCCAGAAAAAATATGCATTTTAAACGTTGAAGGATTTCAAATTTTAAGTACTTCATAATTGCTTAGAAAACTTAACCTTTTGAAATGCTTAGGTAGTTCTCTTAACGTTTGTAGCAGTAATAATAAGCACATGTCACGTGATCTGGTTTTTAGTTATTGAAAATATTTTTAATTAGCTGTAAACTATATTTCATGTATAAAAACTTTAAATGATAATACGGGTATATTAAAATTTGTTTGCCCTAATTCAAGATGCCTTTTTTTCCTATAAGAAATTAACAATGGCGAAAATATATAAAATTGCTTCTAACTTTTTAAATTTTAACAAAATTATCAATGTAATCATATTTAAGTTGATGTTAAAAAGCTACACTTAGAACTTGCATCGTTTCAAAAATTATTATAGAGAATTGCATATTAATAACACGCTTAATATATTTCAAACAAAAATCGCTTTAAAATAACCGCAGTTTCGAAGTAGTTGACATATATTAAGTAGTGGACAATTTACCATTCCAAGGGTGTTCGTTACAATATGAGTTTCCATTGTATCACAATCGGAATGTAAGATATATAATGACTCACCTCATGTGGTTTATAGTCTGTAAGGATAGTGTCTGCACCAATCTTTTTCCGAAACACTAGATTCTAAAAATTAGAGAAGCATTTAACGTATTAAACAAAATTAAAACACTTTTGGCACACTCAATACAAAAGCAAAATTTTACACTTATGATAAGCAAGTAAACAAATATCTTTTACTATTTAACAATTGATAAATAAATATATCTTAGATACATTTTTCTGTATAGACACTAATTTATATTTTCACATTAATTATAAATATCTTACAGATATTTTGCTGCATTCAATAGTAAAAAATAAACAAATTTTTCAATTTTAAATTGAAATTATATTTTATTTATTACTATCAGTATACCCGTTCTTCGTACGGAATATACATTTTAAGCAAACTTATAATTCACAGTCATGTGCAAATTCCTATAATGACACTGTTATCCAAAACATTCTATTGAAATATTTAAATTAATGCTCCTAAAAGAAGTTTACGAATATCTGTTCTCCCTATACAAAATTATTCTCACAGGCAGATTTGAAGATTGAATCATTATATGCCAAACTGAAAGCGCTAAAATTGCATGGGAAGATATACCCGTACTACTTATAGTCTTGTAGATTAAAAGATATACCCGTGTATTAGTAGACGATTACCCGTACTATAATATATGAGTTTCAAAAGTTTTTGCCAAAATTAAACAGTTGAGGTAATAAATTGAAAAATAACAATAATCCCGTTATCTTTAAACCTGAAGGTAATTGATGCAATTCAGCCAAACATGCAATTTCGATAAAAATTTATTTTATACATATTTCTTTATTATTAAAATCGGAAAAGACTTAAGTAAAATCTTAAACACATTGGGATTTAATTCCGTTGCTAAGCGACATGATATCATTTTCTTCAAATAAATTGGCGGAAAAATATCGTCTGCATAATGATATCTCTATGGAAGGTTTAATTGTGGGTTTTTAAAATTAATATCTCGATAATCCCTGCTCCTAAAAACCTCTAAATTTTAAGTGGGACTATTTCACGGCTACTCTCAAAATTTTATTAAATTTGGTGCAGCCGTTTTCCTGTGATGAGGCAAACGTATAGACAGAGTTTCAATTTTATTTATATAGATTACTAGCAGCATACCCGTTCTTCGTACGGAGTATGTAATATAAAGAAACTTATAATTCGCAATCATGTGCAAATTCTGTTAAAATATTAAATTTATTGCTCCTAAAGAGAAGCTTAAGAATATCTGTTCTCACTATGAAAAATTATCTTCAAGGGCAGATCTGAAGAATAAAACATCCTGGCCCCTTTTGTAAGAAAAATTTACAATAAAAAAAAAAAAAAAAAAAAAAGGAATTGCATCAGTATATGCAACCCAGTACTATAAGACTTATATTGTTGCAGATTAGAAAATATGCCAGTGTGTTAGTAGAAGATTACCCGTATTACAATATGAGTCTCAAAAAACTTTACCAAAATAAAAGAGATGACGCAATAAATTGAAAATATCAATAATC
Organism: Amaurobius ferox; assembly: GCA_951213105.1. NCBI lineage: Eukaryota > Metazoa > Arthropoda > Arachnida > Araneae > Amaurobiidae > Amaurobius > Amaurobius ferox. The sequence goes on along the minus strand of OX578133.1, from coordinate 141,114,089 downwards.
CTCGCACTCTTTATACCAGAAGGTCGTAATTGATTCCAATATATGCCAATATATATCAAAACATACGCCAATATACCTGTACTACTTATATTCTCGTAGATTAGAAGATATATCCGTGTATTTGTAGAAAATTACTCGTACAACGTACAATATATGAGATTAAACAATTTTTGTCGTAATAAAACAATTGCATAATAATTTGAAAATATCAATAATCCCTAAAACAATAATCCCCGAAAATATCAATATTAATAACGTTTAAACCTGAAGACCGTAATTGATATATATTATCCAGTTCAAATTCTATAAGCAAAATCAAATCGTTTTTTTCTAAAATATATTTTTATATCCATTTATTTATTATTCAAATCGATAAAATAATAATTAAAATTAACAGACAGATTTAATTTAATTGCGTTTCTGAGCAACATGATATAAGATAGAATCTTCCTCATAAAGTGAGAAATTAAGTAACCATTTTGATTTCTTCATACTTTTAATTGTTCAGTAAAAGCTTGTGAAATATATACTATGGAGATAGATTTCCCATTTAAATCATGTTTTCAGAGAGTGATTAATTGGCGCAAAAAATCTCCCATCAAACTCAGAGATATCGTTTTAATTCACTTTCAAACGATTTTCAACATTTTCGTTTGGATAAACCACGGAGTTAGAGAGTAGAACTTCTAGGAAAAAGTTTCGCTTTTCATTAATATTTCGACAACCCCTGGTCTTAGATACTCGAAACTTGGACTAAATTTATGGGGTCTATTTCATAAGGCTATCCATAAAATTTCATCAAATTCGGTTCAGCCGTTCTCCCGTGATGACGGGCCAAACAGACAGACAGACAGATTTTTAATTATATATATATAGACTAGCAGCATACCCGTTCTTCGTACGGAGTATATAATATAAAGAAACTTAAAATTCACAATCATGTGCAAATTCCTATAGTATACTAAATGACACTTTTAATCAAAATATTCTGCTAAAATTTTTAACATAATGGTCCTAAAAAGAAGTTAAGGAATGTTCTCGCTATTCAAAATTATCTACACGGGCAGATCTGAAAAATAAAACATCCTGGCCTCTTTTGTAAGCAAATTTACAAAAAATATGGAATTGAATCAATATATACAAAATAAAAGCATTAAAATTGTATGGGACCCGTACTACTTATATAAGCGCGAATATTATAAGATATAACCTGTATTAGTAGATTACATGTATAAATTGAAAATATCAATAAATCCGTAATCTTTAAACCAGAAAGCAGTAATTGCTTCCAATATGTGCCGAAATGAAAGTACTAAAATAATATGGGATGATATACCCGTAGTACTTATAATGTCGTAGATTAGAAGATATGCCCCAGTGTTAGTAAAAGATTACCCGTATTATAAAATGAGTCTTAAAAATCTTTGCCAAAATGAAACAGATTAATTAATAAATTAAAAATATCAATAAACCCCATAATCTTCATACCAGAAGGCCGTACTTGATTCCAATATATGCCAATATATGTCAAAATATATGCCAATATACCTATACTATTTATATTCTCATAGATTAGAAGATATAGCCGGGCATTTGTAGAAGATTACTCGTACAACTTACAATATATGAGTTTCAACAATTTTTGCCGCAATAAAACAATGGAATAAGAAATTGAAAATATCAATAATCTCTGAATCAATAAGCACCGAAAACATCAATAATAATAATGTTTAAATCTGAAGATCGTAATTGATATTATTCAGTCAAAAATACGATGGCAATGAAATTTATTTTATATACATATCTTCATTATTAAAATCGGAAAAGATTTAATAAAAATCTTCTTCCTCATAAACACACTGGATTTAAATCCGTTGCTAAGCGACATGTTATAATTTGCTTCAAATAAATTGGTGGTCAAAATATCGTCTGAATAATGCGATCTAATGAAGGTTTGGCGGCATTTTAAAAAATCGCCAAATTTATCGTCAAGTGGGACTGTAGAACTGACAGTCCCACTTGGCGGTAAATTGACGAACCATCATCAAAATATTATCCCCTAAAAAAACACAATTTCATTTATTTAGCACAATTTTATCAATTTCAAGTTATTTTTACGGATTTACAAACATTTTTATCAATTTCGTAATATTTTAAAAATTCGCTAAATGTGTTACTAAGTAAGACGGTTGGACTGACAGACAAATGCTAACGAAACACCAGTTCAGTACTTTCTTCTAGTAAAACAAAATAAATTTCACTGATTTACATAGTTTTTATCAATTTGGAGACATTTCAATCAATTTGGCAACGTTTAAGAAATTTGCCAAGTTAGCAATATCCAGCAAAATTCATAGCTCTAAATTTGCAGATCTGAATAAAATATCGTGATCCAGTTTGTATATACTAAATGAACACACTAAAATATTATTAGAAGATGTAATCCTTCTACTCTTTTTCTGTTTCAACAATCGGATAAATGAATTTATTGGGTAGACAGAATATATGAGTTTATTAGCTAAACACAATACATAAGCTTGAAACCTCTTTGCCAAAATAAATGAAAGTGATGTACGCAGTTCGAAATTAATATAATTGAAAGGAAAATCAAACCGTTTTTTTCTAAAATATATTTTTATATCCATTTATTTATTATTTAAATCGAAAAAATAATAATAATCATTAACAAACACATTTAATTTTATTGCGTTGCAGAGCAACATGATATAAGATAGAATCTTCCTCATAAAATGCGAAATTAAATAACTATTTTGATTTCTTTATACTTTACATTGTTGAGTAAAAGCTTGTGAAAAATATAGGTCATGGAGGTATTTTTTTCCATTTAAATTCATGTTTCAAACAATTCATGCTTTCAGATAGTGACTAATTAGCGCAAAAAATCTCCACCAAACTCAGAAATAAAGTTTTATTTTTCTTTGACGTTTTAAACAAACGATTTTCATCCTTTCCGTTTGGATAAACCACGGAGTTAGAGAGTAGAACTACTAGGAAAAAGTTCCTTTTTTCATTAATATCTCGACAACCCCTAGTCTTAGATACTCGAAACTTGGGCTAAATTTATGGGGGGCTATTTCAAGGCTATCCACAAAATTTCATCAAATTCGGTTCAGTCGTTCTCCCGTGATGATGAGACAAACGAAAATTTCGTTTTTTACTAATATCTCGAGAACCACTGATCGTAGAAACTCCAAACATGGACTAAATTTTAAGTGGGACTATTTCCACTTAATCCACTACCCACAAAATTTCATCAAATTCGGTTCAGCCATTCTCCCGTGATAACGGGACAAACAGACAGACAGACAGACAGGACAGACAGACATACAGACATACAGACAGACAGATTTTCAATTTTATATATATAGTTAATAAGAAACTACACATATTTTGTATCTAAAATATATCCTAAAACAAATCTAAATCCCTTTCATTGAAAAGAAAACTCAAATATTGAATGAGAAGGGGTTGTTGTTATCTATATAAATAAAATTGAAAATCTGTCTGTCTTTCTGTCTGTCTGTCAGCCTGCCTGTCTGTCTGTCTGTCTGTCTGTCTGTCTGTCTGTCTGTTTGTCCCGTCATCACGGGAGAACGGCTGAACCGAATTTGATGAAATTTTGTGGGTAACCTGGAAATAGTCCCACTTAAAATTTAGTCTATTTTTGGAGTTTCTATGATAAGTGGTTTTCGAGATATTAGTAAAAAACAAAATTTTCGTTTGTGTCATCATCACGGGAGAACGGCTTAACAGAATTTGATGAAATTTTGTGGATAGCCTTGAAATAGATCCCCATAAATGTAGCCCAAGTTTCAAGTATCTAAGACCAGGGGTTGTCGAGATATTAATGAAAAACGAAACTTTTTCCTAGGAATTCTACTCTCTAACTCCGTGGTTTATTCAAACGAAAAGCTTGAAAATCGTTTGAAAGTGAATTAAAACCTTATTTCTGAGTTTGGGAGATCTTTTGCGCCAATTAGCCACTTTCTGAAAACATGAATTGTTTGAAATATGATTTAAATGGGAAATCTATCTCCATGGTTTATTTTGCACAAGCTTTTACTGAAAAATGGAAAGTATAAAGAAGTCAAAATGGTTATTTAATTTCGCAGTTTATGAGGAAGATTCTATCTTATATCATGTTGCTCAGAAACGCAATTAAATTAAATCTGTCGGTTAATTTTAATTATTATTTTTTCGATTTGATTAATAAAGAAATGGATATAAAAATATATTTTAGAAAAGAACGATTTGATTTTTCTTATAGCATTTTTGACTGGATAATATCAATTACTGTCTTCAAATTTAAACTTTATTATTATTGATATTTTCAAGTTATTATGCCATTGTTTTATTATTACAAAAATTGTTTAAACACATATATTGTACGTTGTACGAGTAATATTCTACAAACACACGGGTATATCTTCTAATCTACGAGAATATAAGTAGTACAGGTATATTGGCATATGTTTTGATATATATTGGCATCAATTACGATCTTCTGATATAAAGAGTACGGGGATTATTGATATTTTCAATTTATTACGTCATCTCTTTTATTTTGGCAAATATTTTTGAGACTCATATTGTAATACGGGTAATCTTCTACTAACACACTGGCATATTTTCTTATCTGTGACAATATAAGTAGTACGGAGTTGCATATATTGATTCAATTCCTTTTTTTTTGTAAATTTGCTTACAGATGGGACCAGGATGTTTTATTTTTCAGATCTGCCCGTGAAGATAATTTTGCACAGTGAGAACAGATATTCTTAAACTTCTCTTTAGGAGCAATAAATTTAATATTTTAACAGAATTTGCATATGATTGCGAATTACAAGTTTCTTTATATTATATACTCCGTACGAAGAACGGGTATGCTGCTAGTATTAAAATATGAATCAATAATAGTGGTTAGCGTAGCATAAGATTTTTGACACGAGAGGCCGAGTGATTGGCAGTTTAACTTGGAAAAGGTTTTGGTATTATACGTCAGATTTATATTGGTATTTGCACTTTCAATAAGTTTTATTTTCTTGATGAGTAAAATAAGATTCCATCGGACGAAGGGATGCTTCAGGAAGACAGAGGTACCGGGAGTGTTTCCTGGAGTAAAAGCGCTTTAACCGAGAACGGTGGGTCACAATCCCCCAGGCCTTTTTTCTGTCGTTCCTGTAAGCACTCTCCATTCAATTTCCCCTCTTCCTTTATGCCTCCCCCCTCTTTTTTCAAAACTGTTTTTCTTTTTACATTTATATATATATATATATATATATATATATATATATATATATATATATATAAGTAGTGTCTATACACACGTATGAGCGCACATATATTTTCAACACTAAAAACATGATTTTATAGCTTATTTTATCTTTTTTTATAAAAAAAAAGGTCTCGATCCATTTTAATATTAAAAACATGATTTTTATAGCTAAAAAGGTGTATAAATACCTTTTTTACATTTAAACCAAATATTAACAGTGAATTACTGAACTTTTTTAGTTAAAAAGCTAGACTTATTAAAAGTATGATTTCACAGTGAATTATTTAAAATAAATGCGTGAAAAAAGAGGACCTCCAAATGAATGGAAATCCTCTAATATATTAAAAATGTGTATATATACCTTTTAACAGTGAACTTTTTTAGTTAAAAAGCTACACTTATTAAAAGTATGATTTCACAGTGAATTATATAAAATAAATGCGTGAAAAAAGAGGACCTCCAAATGAATGGAAGCCCCCTGTTTTTAAAGAGTGGGGTTGAGACCTCCCCCCCCCCATATATTTAAAAGAAAAACTCAAAATGTTTAACTAAATCTAAACATTTTTTATAAAATTAAAAAGAATTATAAAAATATGAAATCATTATGAATATGCAAAACATATGATAATTATAGTGGGGGGTGATGCCCCCCACTGAAAAATGATTAAGCTTTCTCTAATTCATATTCGTATTTATCATCTATCATACCCGAATACTTAAATATATATCTACCTTTATTGATTTTATTTATTGATACATCAGAAAGTTTTCCATGTTTATTCGCAAGGTAATACTCTTTTTCTTCAGCTTTCACATCTAACTTTACGATTACTGAATCTCCATATTTAGTATTAATTTTTCTCAATGATATCAGATCATATTTCCCAGGGTATAAATCATTTAATTTAAACGTTTTGGGAAAATCTCTCAGTCTATTGAACTCTTCCATTTATTAGTAAACATTTTTTATAAATATAAATTTATCCATTCTTCATAATCTGTAAAACCGCTTTCTTCCATCTCTTTTATAAGTTTTTCTCTGTATTCTTCACCAAACATTTATCATTCTTACAAAACATTTATCATCACCCTCTTTTAATTCATCTTTTAACACTTTTATTATTTCATTTTTATTCTCATTTTTTAAAATTCTATTAAACACAACAACTAATATCTCTCTAAATTTAATATTATGGAATTCTTCCTCCAGTAAGTGTATTTTAATTTTTATATCTAATTCTTTAATGCATTCATCTAAATCATATTTCATATCTGTATTTAATAATTTTATGATAGTCTCTCTCAAAGATTTTTGAGTATATGTATTATGTACATATTGAGAGTCATTATATACATTATTATGTAATAATCGTCTTCTTAAAATCGGGGGTAAATTTATTTTATCTCCATCATACCATACTTTATATATTCTAGGCAAAAATATTAATTCATTTAGAGATGTAATATCATTTTCTCTACAATCTAATAATACTATATTTATTAAATTTTCTATTCCTTCAAGTGAAGTTAATTTATTTTCTCCACAATATAATTTTTCTAAATTCGTTAAATTTTCTATTCCTTCAAGTGAAGTTAATCTACACGTCATACAATATAATTCTTCTAAATTTATTAAATTTTCTATTCCTTCTAGTGAAGTTAATTTATTGTCTCCACAATATAATTTTTCTAAATTTATTAAATTTTTTATACTTTCAAGTGACGTTAATTTATTTCCTCCACAAGACAATATTTCTAAATTTATTAAATTTTCTATTCCTTCAAGTGACGTTAATTTATATCCCTCACAATATAATTCTTTTAAATTAGTTAAATTTTCTATTCCTTCAAGTGACGTTAATTTTTCTATTCCATAATATAATAAAAAAATGGATTTCACTTCAGCAGGATTCTCTATATTTAAGAAAGAGATAAATGTTTTTCTTATACCATTATTATATATAACATTCATTTATTTAGAAACATTTTTATAAAATATTTATTTTTCAGCTTTTCTCAAGAGATAAACACATTCTCTCAAGACTTTTTTACCTTCACAAATCTCTTCAATAATTTTCTCTCTATAAGATTCTTCTTCATAATGACCAAACTTTTTATTTAATTCACTTATCTGTATAGCTTGTATTTTTTTCGAATAAACATTAAAAAAGTGATCAGGTAATAGATCAAATTTGTATTTAATCAAATAACAAAAATCTAATTTATGCATAAATTCTTCTATGAAATTTTCATTAAATGTCTGATATCTAGCTATATACAGCCAACTTAAATCATCTTTTAATTCTCTCATGGTATCTTCTGAAAGATTTTGAAACACTGATACTTTATATAAATCTAAATTATCAGAAAATTTTATGATAAATTCATTACTTAAAGTTTGATATTGAGATATGTTTACCCAATCTACTTTATCTTTACATTTTTCTATAAAATCTTCTGATAATTTTTGATATCTAGAAATTTTAGGCCAATCATCAGGTTGAGCAAATTCTTCAATAAAAGATTCAGATAGTGTTGAATATTGTAAAATTAAATCCCAATTTACATAATCTTTCAGATTTCTAATTACATCTTCAGATAAATTATTTCTAGAAAATTCATTCCAATTAATATCCATTTAATGATGAACGTATTTTAGAAAGGGATTTTTTCAATATGCATATAAGGTTTTAAAGTGTTTGATTTACCATCGGATTTTATCCATAATGTGATGATATCATCACGTTTACCATAAGCAAAACAGGTTATTGTATCTGTATTAGCATTTAAAATTTCCTTACCATTGATTTCTAGTGATATCAGTGGACTTTTATCATATATATATTTACTTTCTACTGTATCATATATAGCTATATATATGGATATTTTCATATACACATCTGTAGTTAATCGTATCTCTTGATCCAGTAAGTTAGAACTCATCATATTGAAATTTACTTTTGTAAGTTCTCCATCTGTAAAAATAAGAAAATCATCTTCTACGGTAATCCAGATATCTCTATTATCTAAATATATTTTATTGACAGCATCTTTATCATATTCTGGGCCTGCTACATTACCTATTCATTTATTTTTTGCATCAAATTTATCATTCTGTAATATTAACGTATTTTTTTCAAAATATCTTTTATTCACAACATTTTTATCATCTTTAGGATCTGCTACATTACCCATTCTTTTTCCTTTTGCATCGTAAGGTTTTCCTTCTAAAGAATGTAAAGTTGTTTCATTTAATTCTTTTATTCTCTTGCCTGTTTCTTCAGTAAAGGATAAAAAACCCTCATCATATTTAGTTTCTATAAGATCTCTCAATTCAAAATGATTATTCTCTATTTTATTCAAAACGAAACTTTTAGTAGTTAAATCTAAATCATCTATAGGATTTTCGCAATTTTTTAAAATTCTATTTTCCATATCATAATTTCCATCATCCATTAATTTAAAACCTATACCAGGAGGTCCAATAGGCCCTTCTTTCATTTGATCATCATAAGGTGGATAATAAGCACTCATTTATTATAACATTAATTTTATGATTTTAAACTCTTAACCATTGTTATAGTTTTATTTTTCAAATTTATAAAACATCTCTTTCTTTCTTTAAAAATAAAATAAAACTTATATTCCTTTTGAGTATTCAATAATCTCTCCCAATTAAATTCAATATCTAAATTATTTAAATCGGTATAGTTTTCATGATTTGATAAGTCAAAATAAAAAATAGTATACAATTTTCCAAAATTCTTCTTATTTATCAAACATCCTGTTTCTGTATTAATATCATTTAATCCTGCATGTAAAAGAGCTTCATACACTCCATTATAATCTTTATTGGTAAAATTCGTTTTGTAACGCATAAGAGGAATTTGTTTATTATTAATCATCAACCAGCATTCAGTCATATCTATATTATCAAATATCATATTATATTTTTCATAATTACCATCTCTTTCAACGTACTGAGGAATAACACAGACACCTAAAACTTCATCAGAGGCTGTTGCTGCTGTGACAGATCCACTATCACTTTTATAGGGACCTACCATCTTAAATCTATATCGATCCCAATTTACCTCTATATCTTTATCAGATAAAAATGATTCCATAAACACGCTTTCTGCAGAATTTTTAAATTCTATATAAGGTAAATGCAAGGTTAAACCTTCAACTACTACCTTATAATTAACATTTTCGACATCAGTATATATCATATTCTTATTTTTATTTCTTTGAATTTCTATTTTCACTTCAAAACCAGAAATTACCTTTTCATATTCTCCAAAGAAATCGATTATATCTTTTAAAGGTGTCCATATTTTAATGACATTGCTATCTTTCGTTAGTTCCCATCTCTGTGTGAATCCTTCGTTATAATCTTTATTCATTTTCAAATTATTAAAAAATTCATTTATTTTAGTAGTATCTTCTAAAGTACCTTCATATTTTAACTCTTTTCGGTCAGTTGAATCAGCTGTATCTAGATAAAAAAAATTCATCTTGAGCTTGTGATGTTGTATAATCAGGAGTATAATGAGTTACTCTTAAAGCATGATTCATGATTGAAAAATTTGACTGTGTATTGGATTCAACTTCGGTATCTCCTATATGTACTTTTAAAGTTTTGATAAAACTTCCACCATTTACCAGACTCACATTTTCGTTTCCAATGGATGATTTATCATTTTTTGTAATTTTTAATTTTTGTTCAAGATATCCTCTAGAATATAAAATTTTTGCTTTAGTATCATTAATATGAAAAACATAGGTAGCATTCTCATCTGAACTATGTTCTTTTGGGTGAATTTCTCTTAATTCATAACTTTTAATTTGATCATTATCATAATAATGAGTATCACTCAAATCATAAATCATTTATTTAGGAAGAATTTTTAAACCGCCTCCTTTCTTTTTCATTGAAAATATTTCATTTAATTTATTCCGCCCAAATGTTTGGTCTTCAATAATAGGTTCAGTTTTCAATAAAACCTTTAAAAATCTTTGTATTTTTTTACTTTTTCTATATAATCTATGTTTATTCATTTATTTATGAAGAAAAACCTGACCTAACAATTGATATATTTTTTTAACGTAGTTATCCTCAAAAATAAGTATAAAATTAAATTCTACAGCTCCTTTATTTATCAATTAATTCACCTTTTTGATTAGTAATCCTCATTTTTATTCTTTCAACAGGATCCGTTTTAACAGGAAAATATATCCAATTATTAAATTCTTTTGAAATTATACTACCTGGAGGATTTTTATTAACGAAAGAATAAATGACTTCTGAATTAGATTGATTTATTAAAGATCCTTTTACAACATCACAGTGAATATAAATATTATCATTTCCATTGGATATATCAGCTATTTGTTCACCTTCTACCTCTGTTTCTTCATCATAACTTCCATATGTCGGTTTTAAAAAGCCTATAATTTTATGAAAGTTACTTTTTGTAAAATCAATTACCCAACCTTTTTTCAGTTTAATAGCTATTCTTTGTCTTGCTTCAATAATACCAAATTTCACAGGTGAATCCTCACCAAATATTTTCATCACATACTCATTTAAACCTCTTATAGTATAATTACCATTTGAGATAACAATTGTTATATCTGTGCCTAATTTATATATTCTAAATATGTTATTTCCATAATTCTCACTTATATTAAACCACGAAACTTCCATAGAAAACGACTGTAAAGCTAATTTTTTTAATTTAAGAAGTGTAATAAAATTTACAGTGAATTCCTCTGATTTCTCATGACCTTCAGATTTTAATATTATCATTTATACAGAACAAAATTTTCATTATAGTCACTAGGTTTTTGTGTAGGAAATGATTTGAGAACATTTTTAGGTGATTTACCTTTATTCCTTTCTCTTATATATTTCATACAAAATAAACCACATTTCACACATGTAGGTTTCTGTAAAAATCTATCATTATGACCTATTTTTGGTTTTTTATTGGATGTAACAAGAAATGATTTAATATTTTTAGGAATATAGTCTTTCTTAATATTGTCATATTCACCAAACGGATCAAAATATTCCACATATTTATATTTAGGATCATTATAATAACAAACCCAATGAGTTCCAGGACCTGTTGATACATCTAAATTAATGATTCCATTTTCAAATTTTCCTATTGTTTTAGGTAATAAATCAAAGGTAAATACACCTCTAAATCCTTTTTCATTTTTCTTCAATCATTTTGTTACTAATTCCCAAGGTTGATATATCCCCTTTCCACGTTTCCCCCCCCCCAGATCCTTTCATTTTTTTCAAAATATTCCACATATTTATATTTAGGATCATTATAATAACAAACCCAATGAGTTCCAGGACCTGTTGATACATCTAAATTAATGATTCCATTTTCAAATTTTCCTATTGTTTTAGGTAATAAATCAGAGGTAAATACACCTCTAAATCCTTTTTCATTTTTCATATTTTCTTCAATAATTTTGTTACTAATTCCCAAGGTTGATGTATCCCCTTTCCACGTTTCCCCCCCCCCCCAGATCCTTTCATTTGTTTTTTGTACAGCTGAACTAGCTAATCCAGATAAAGCACCTGTTGCTAATGCTGGAACTGCAAATTTAGCAGCGGTTATTAAAGAGGGTATAAGTGCTGCTAAAAATGGTAAAAATCCTCCATTTTTATCTAACTGCGTTTTACTGATAGTAATTCTTTTTCCATCATTAATATGATTAATTTGAGTTTTAGTTAAATACATCTCATGATTAGGAGTTTTAGATTTATCTATTTGTAATGTTAGTTCTTCTTTCTTTCTAAAAGCTGATATAAGTTTATTTTTCTGACCTTCACTCAAATAAACTTTATTTTTTATCATTTATTATAGGAGAAATTGTTTATAATATCGTTGTAGATCATTGTAAGTCATTTCTCCATTTTTTAATAACATATCTAACAATAAAACTACTTGATTATACAATTTCTTTGATTTACTTCCATTACATATTTTTTCTGTTAAATTTGATAATACATCCTTTTTATCCATACCTTCACCTATATAAGGATAACCCTCTTTCATAAGTCTTAAGATATGGATATATTTTTTCATCATTTCCATTTTATAATCTGATTCCTTAATTTTTTCTCGATCACTTTCAGCTTTAGAATAGTTATAATTTTTAGTATTAGTTCCTTTCATTCTTTTATATGCATCTCGCTTTTCTTTAGCTATTGCTATTATTTCATCAAGATCTTTTTTAGATTTATTTATAAGATCAGAAGGTAATTCTAAATTTTCGTTTTTGATAAACGGTATATCCATAAATTTATCACTGTAAAATGTAATTTTTCCTTCTGCTCTATCCATCAATTGTTTAACATCTGATGTGTAATCAAGAGGTGGAAATGAAATATTTTCTACAGCATTTTGAATACTTTTTACAACCTCTTTATTTGATTTTTCATATTTTTCAATTTCTTGAGTGACTGGTTTATGAAATTCCTCTAAGGTTTTTGGAATACCTAATTTTTCTTTTAGTTGATCTTCACTATTCTTTCTTATTTCTTTTTCTAATTTACTAATTTAATTGAATCTTTTATTTGCTTTATAAACTTGTGTTTTCGTTCTTTTTCTAATTCGTTCATTTATATAATATTAATTTTTTACTGCGAGTAAATTATTTTTACAGCGAGTAAATTATTTTTTACAGCGAGTAAATTATTTTTTACTGTTATATAAATGATAAAAATTAAAGATTACACGGAACCAGATGAGTTACCTGATCCTAATCAACATCCTTTGTTACCTAAACATCCATTTAGATTGCTTATAACAGGGCCTTCAGGTTCAGGTAAAACAAATTTACTGTTAAATATGATTTATGATTTTTTAAATTTTGATGCATTATGTATATGTGCAAAAGATTTATACGAACCTAAATATTCTACATTACAAGAAATATATACAATGTTTGAAGATATAGAAAGAGAAGATATTTTGAAATGTAAGAAGAATAAGAAAACATTATTAGAATTATATGATAAATACAAAAAAGAAGTATTCTTTTCTTCAGATGATTTTATTACAGTAGATGATTTAAATCCTACATTAAGGAATTTAGTTATTTTCGATGATTGTGTGACTGAGAAAGATCAAAAAACCATTTAGGAATTATTTATCAGAGGTAGAAAGAAAAACGCATCCATAATATATTTATCGCAGTCTTATTATACAACACCTATCAAGAAACCCTACAAGAAAGAACTGTAAATACTTTATATTTTTCAATCTACAACCAAAAGAAATTCAACAGATTATAAGCGAGATAGATGGTAAATTAAGTACAGAAGAATTCAAACAAATATATAATAAAAGTGTACAAAAACAATATGATTTTTCAATGCTAGATTTAGTGAATCCAAAAATGAGATACAGAAAAAAATTTGATCCTATATAAATGAAATGGAAGAATATTTAGAAAAAAGATTGTATGTTTACAGAAAGAGTAGAAATTTGTATCAAAAGATAAGTATTTCATTATCTGTAAGTAAGGTCATTCTAAGTGGAACGGGTTTATCAGCTATTGCCTTTCTACCTCTTGCTTTTTTGAGTTTATCGGTTGGTATAGTAGAAGCTATTGATCTTGCATTAAAAATAGCAGAAAGGAAAGAAGAATATAGACATTGTTATAATTTTTATAAAGAACTCATTAATTCGTTTAAAGCTAAGGATATGACAGAAGAAATTTATATGCGAGAAAAGGATTTCATAAAAAGTTTAAAATTTAATCCAGTTGAAAAATATGTAAAACAAATGCAATTGAATGGATATAAATTTATTCATTCTAAATAAATGGTTTGGAAAAAAAAGGTGGTGATATTGTTGGATGTGGTTACAAGATAAAATAAATCCTCCAGAAATGCATTTACCAGGATATCAATATTGTGGCCCATTTACAAAATTAGAAAAAAGATTAAAAAGAGGTGATCCTGGAATAAATAAAGTTGATAAAGCATGTAAAAAACATGATATTGAATACAATAAAACAAAAGATACAAAAAAGAGACATGTTGCTGATCAAGAATTAATAGATGATTTAAATGCAATACAAGATCCAACATTTCGAGAAAGATTAGGTAGAGTATTTATTAAACCTATTATTAAAGCTAAAATAAAATCTGGGTTAGGAATTTCTACTTCTATGTATTGTGTCAAGCGTAAAAAGAAAACCGAAACTAAAAATTATCATGAAACTACTTCTAAAAATAATAAACCAGTTGGTAAAGGTATTTGTACAATTTGTGGTAGTAAAAATAATACTTTTTTAGGAATTTAAAAAAGATATATTATAATCCATAAACAGGTTATTGTGGAATTAATGAATTGAAAAGAAAAACAGGATTACCTAATGTTGAAGAATTTTTACATGAACAAGATGTATATACTAGATATAAACCTGTCATTCGTAAATTTAAAAGAAGGAGAGTTTATGTTCCAAACAGTAATAATCAATTTGACGCTGATTTGTTATTTATAAAAAATTATAGCAAATATAACGATGGAACTAATTATTTGTTAACGGTTATAGATGCTTTTAATAAATATGCTTGGGCTTTCCCTATAAAAAGAAAACATCTGAAGAAGTCGTACAAGGTTTTAAACAAGTTTTTAAAGAAAGAATACCAAAATTTATATTAATGGATGAAGGTACTGAATTTACAGGAGAAGTTACACAAAAATTATTCAAAGATAATAATATACATTGGTTTACGACTTATAATAAAGAAATTAAATCTGCAATAGCTGAGAGATTTAATAGAAGTATAAGAGAAAAAATTATAAAATATATGCATGCTAACAATACTAAAAGATATATTGATGTACTACCCAAATTACTTAAAAATTGTAACAATTCATATCATAGATCAATAAAAATGACACCCGTTGAGGCTAGTCGAGACGAGAATGAATCTCAAGTTTATAAAAATTTATATACTAAAAAGATCATAAAAAACCCTAAATTTAAGATAGGGGATAGTGTTAGAATATCAACAATTAAAAAAACATTCAGGAAAGTAGATGATTCTACATTTACTGAAGAGATTTTTATAGTATCTGAAGTGTTAAAAACAGATCCAATTACTTATCGATTAAAAGATTTAAACAGTAAAGAAATTGAAGGAACTTTTTATGAAAATGAAATGGTAAAATATATTAAAAAAGATGATGTATATAAAATTGAAAAAATCATAAAAAAGAAAGGAAATAAATATTTTGTAAAATGGTTAGGATATCCAGATGAATTTAATAGTTGGACATCTGATTTGTATGATGTTTAAATTATGATGTGTATAGGAGCATCTTTATCATCATTCGAAATTTAAGAACATATATGAGTAGAAATGTCTTTATAAACCCCCAGATCTGGGGGGAGCATATTTATCATCTTTGAAAAGTGATGATACGACTCATGATTTCAACTATATTTATTAATGAATCAGGAATATAAGATTGATAGTTTAGAAAATAAAAGCTGTTATTAATAAGATTTCGTAGTAAATAAATGAATGTTAACTTCTTTGATGGTGTTGAAATGGTTGAATCGATAGATATTTCAGATAATGAAGTTTCAGATAATGAAGTTTTAGATAAAGCATATAAGATGAAATTAATGTATTCAGATGATGAATATTTTTATATTATAGATTATGAGAGTTTAAAACAAAGAAATAAAAGTAGAATTAGTTATTTTAATCGAATAAAAAGGTGGTATAATATTACTCAAGAAGTTGAGGAAATGTTTTTAAAATTTTTAGATTTTATGTATTATGAGAAATCAGTTAATTATTATTATTTTATGAAAAAGATTTGCGATTTTTTTAAAATTGAAAATAATATAAAGGTTCAAAGACTTTGTTATAAAGTCAAAAAGAAATATGAAAAAATCTGGAATGATTTCAGTGAAATCCCTTTATAAAAATAAATCGTAATAAATGGATGTGACAAGAATATGCACACACTGTAAGATTATAAAACCAATAGATGATTTCTATAAACATCGTAATTATGGTAAATTTAATCATGACTGTATTTGTAAAATTTGTAAATCTAAGATTAGTTATACAAAATATAATTGTGAATGTGGAAAACAGTATACATATCTTCATAAACAAAGACATTTGAGAAGTAATTATCATATCAAGCGAGTTGTGAAAAATATTTAAAAAAATATTTCCTAATAAATGGATATGCAACTGAGAACAAAGACTATTAATGAACTTAGAAAAGTAGTAAAACAATTGAATATTAAACAATCTAAAGGCTGTAAGAAGGATGATTTAATTAGATTATTAATTAAATATATCAGAAAAACAGGTGAATATAAACCTGTTTTAGTAGATTTATTAAATTTAGATTTATCAAAATACTTGGAAAAAAAGAAGAAAATATTTATTGTAAAATCTGAAAAACGTAATAAAATTAAAAAGGTTTTTGATTCTCTTAGTTTAAGATTTGATAAAAATAGTAATGATTTTAAATCTGTAATTTTCTTTCCTGAAGAAAAGACACTAGAAGAAAATCTTGAAAAGTTATTTACAGAAGATAGAAAATGTCGTATATGCGGTAAATATTACGAAACTGAAGATAAAGAAAAACATATAAAGAAAGACTTAATGATTAAAAGATCAAAACAAAAGAGAAAATGTATTATTTGCGGTATATATTATAAACATTTAGAAAATCACATATCAAGTCGAAAACATAAAAAAGCATTATTAAATGATGAAGGTAATGTAGAAATTAAGGAATATGAAACTGCTTATAAATCTAGATTAAGATCATATAGAATTAATAATTGTAATAATATTAAAATCCCTCTAGAATTTTTAGAAGAGAAAAGAAAGGTTGTAATAGAAAAAATAAAGCAAATTATGAAGGAATTTAATGGAATAAAGGTAAATTATAAATTGTTTTGTTTGTATATATTGAATGAAGAAATTCAAGAATTTACATTCAAAACTGAGAATCAAATTATATTAAGATCTAATGATTTACATACTTTTTATGATTATGTTATTGACAAATTAATAAATGAATCTGATGAGTTTATATCTAAAGGATCTGGTTGGAGTCTTGAAGAAATTAAATTTTTGGAATTGTGAATAAATAAGTATCAACCCTTGAGAGGATCAAGTTATATTGATTTACCTGAAAACATTAAATCTAAACAAGCTATAATAAATGTAAAAAATAAAGATAATAAATGTTTTATATGGTCTATATTATCAGCAATTCATCCTGTAAAAAAAGATCCTCAAAGAGTTTCAAAATATGAACAATTTAAAGATGAATTAAATTTTAAAGGTATTGATTTTCCTGTTTCATTAGACAATATTAAGAAATTTGAAAAACTAAATAATATATCTGTAAATGTTTATAGTTATGATGGTTCAATTTATCCACTTAGAATAACTAACAATAAATTAGAAAAACATGTAAACTTGTTTTATATGAAAGATAAAAAAATGATCATTATTGTTGGATTAAAAATATGAATAGTTTGATCAGATCACAAATTACTAATAATCATATATTTTTATGTGATAGATGTTTAAATCATTTTTATTCTGAGGAAAGATTAAAGATACATGTGGAATACTGTAAAGAGAAAGAAGCTGTCACAATTAATATGCCTAAAAAAGATGAAGTTATTCAATTTAAAAATCATGAAAGAAAAATGAGAGTACCATATACTATATATGCTGATTTTGAATCTCTCTTACCTAAAATTGATACACATGAGCAAGATCAAACTTAATCATATACTGTGAAATATCAAAAACATGTAGCAGATGCATTTTGTTATTATATCAAATATGAAAATGAATACTTTAAACCTCCTGTTGTTTATAGAGGACCTGATACAATCAAAAAGTTTGTATCTTTGTTAAAAGAGGATACTCTTAAAATTGAAAAATTTATAGAAGAAAAAACTAAAAAGTATGAAAGTATCAAATCAATGATAGAGTTCGATGAAAATCATTATAAAAGAACTAATATATGTCATATATGTGAAAAACAAATCTTAAAGGATGAAAAAGTAATTGATCATTGTCATATAACTGGAAAATATAGGGGTCCTGCTCTTAATGTTTGTAATTTAAATTATCAAATTCCAAAATTTATTCCAGTAAAAATCCATAATTTAACAGGTTATGATTCTCATTTGTTTATAAAAGAACTTGGATTTGATAAATCAAAAATAGATGCTATACCTAATACTGAAGAAAAATATATATCTTTCAGCAAAAAAATAGGAGGTATGAAATTGAGATTTATTGATTCATTTAAATTTCTGTCTTGCAGTTTAGATAATTTATCAAAAAACTTGAGACCAGAGAATGAAATAAATAGATGTCCTCCAAAAATACGGAAAATGAAATATATTAAATACTTAAAATCAAAATTTAGAGAGGCATCATTACATTTTCCTGATGATAAATTAGATCTCATTACAAGAAAAGGTGTATATCCCTATGATTATATGGATTCTAGATATAAATACAAAGAAACAGAATTACCTTCAAAAGATAAATTTTATAATAAATTGAATGAATGTAATATAACTGATGAAGACTATAAACATGCTCAACGTGTTTGGAAAGAATTTAATATAAAAAATTTAGGTGAATATACAGATTTATATGTCAAAACAGATGTATTAATTATAACATATGTATTTGAAAATTTTAGAGATGTTTGTTTAAAAACTTATAAAGATCCAGATTGGTATTTTACTACTGCTGGTTTATCTTGGGATGCAATGTTAAAAATAACAAAAGTTAAATTAGATTTATTAAATAATTATGATATGATTCTCATGATAGAAAAAGGTTTAAGAGGAGGTGTTTCACAATGTTGTAATAGATATGGAAAAGCAAATAATAAATATATGAAAAATTATGATAATAGTAAAGAATCCAATTATTTAATGTATTTAGATGCTAATAATTTATATGGATGGTCTATGAGTCAATATTTACCATATGGAGAATTTAAATGGCGTAATGATTATGAAATAAATTATGTTAAACGTGAAGTATATAACCATAAAATAAAAGATGATTCAGAGAATGGATATATATTTGAAATTAGTTTAAGATATCCAAAAGAGTTACATGATTATCATTCAGATTTACCATTATGTCCTGAAAATAGAATTCCTGAAAATTCGAAACAAGGTAAGTTATTAACAACTTTATATGATAAAGAGA
This sequence comes from Amaurobius ferox, assembly GCA_951213105.1. NCBI lineage: Eukaryota > Metazoa > Arthropoda > Arachnida > Araneae > Amaurobiidae > Amaurobius > Amaurobius ferox. The sequence goes on along the minus strand of OX578133.1, from coordinate 141,094,512 downwards.
AATATGTAGTTCATTATAGAAGTTTAAAACATTATTTGAAAATGGGTTTAAAGGTTGCAAGAGTACATAGAGTATTACAATTTAAACAATCGAATTGGTTGAAAAAATATATAGATTTAAACACTGAAATGAGAAAGAAAGCTGCTAATGATTTTGAGAAAGATTTTTATAAATTGATGAATAATTCAGTATTTGGAAAAACTATGGAAAATATAAGAAAACGAATCGATGTAAGATCATGTTGTAATTATGATCAAGTTAAAAAATTAATTGCTAAACCTAATTTCAAATGTAGAACTATTTTTGATGAAAATTTGGTAGCTGTTCACATGAAAAAAACAAAACCATTTTTTAATAAACCGATTTATGTTGGAATGAGTATATTAGATTTATCTAAATATTTAATGTATGATTTTCATTATAATGTTATGAAACCGAGATATAAGGATAATATTAAGTTATTATATATGGATACAGATAGTTTTATATATGATATTAAAACAGATGACTTTTATGTAGATATGAAGTCAATGATTGATTATTTCGATACATCTGATTATCAAGTAAATAATCCATATAATATACCTAGATGTAATAAAAAAGTATTAGGTAAAATGAAAGATGAAAATAGCGGTGTGATTATGGAAGAATTTGTAGGTTTAAGAAGTAAAATGTATTCAATAAGATTAGAAAAACAGAGTGTTGAAGAATACAATAATAATGTAGAAGATAAAGAAAACCATAAAAAATTTGAAACTAAGAAGTCTAAAGGAACTAAGACTAGTACCGTTAAAAACAGAATATCATTTGAAGATTATAAAGACTGTTTATTGAATAAAAAAGATCAATATAGAACACAGAATTTAATTAGAAGTAAGAAACATGAATTGTATTCAATTCAAGTGAACAAGATAGCTTTATCAGCAAAAGATGATAAAAGATTTATATTAGAAGATGGTATAAATACTAGAGCTTTAGGACATTATAAAAATGTTTCTAAAAATAATTCTATATAAATGGAAGAGTTCAATAGACTGAGAGGTTATCCCAAAACGTTTAAATTAAATGATTTATATCCTGGGAAATATGATCTGATATCATTGAGAAAAATTAATACTAAATATGGAGATTCAGTAATCGTAAAGTTAGATGTGGAAGCTGAAGAAAAAGAGTATTACCTTGCGAATAAATATGGAAAACTTTCTGATGTATCAACAAATAAAATCAATAAAGGTAGATATATATTTAAGAATTCGGGTATGATAGATGATAAATACGAATATGAATTAGAGAAAGCTTAATCATTTTTCAGTGGGGGGGCGTCACCCCCACTATAATTATCATATGTTTTGTATATTCATAATGATTTCATATTTTTATAATTCTTTTTAATTTTATAAAAAATGTTTAGATTTAGTTAAACATTTTGAGTTTTTCTATTAAATATATGGGGGGGTCTCAACCCCACCCTTTAAAAACAGGGTGCTTCCATTCATTTGGAGGTCCTCTTTTTTCACGCATTTATTTTATATAATTCACTGTGAAATCATACTTTTAATAAGTCTAGCTTTTTAACTAAAAAAGTTCACTGTTAAAAGGTATATATACACATTTTTAATATATTAGAGGACTTCCATTCATTTGGAGGTCCTCTTTTTTCACGCATTTATCTTAAATAATTCACTGTGAAATCATACTTTTAATAAGTCTAGATTTTTAACTAAAAAAGTTCAGTAATTCACTGTTAATATTTGGTCTAAATGTAAAAAAGGTATTTATACACCTTTTTAGCTATAAAAATCATGTTTTTAATATTAAAATGGATCGAGGCCTTTTTTTTTTTATAAAAAAAGATAAAATAAGCTATAAAATCATGTTTTTAGTGTTGAAAATATATGTGCGCTTATACGTGTGTATAGACACTACTTACATATATATATATATATATATATATATATATATATATATGTATATATATATATATATATATACAGTAGGTGCCGCTTAATGTGATCGCGGATAATGTTATCATTCGTTTAATGTTATCAGAATCGCGAAGTCCCGAACGCTTGTATATTAACACATGTTAAAAAAATCGGTTTTTGTAATCAGTGCCTTCGTTTATTGTTATCACTTCACTTTCGTCGTTCGTGTACCATTTTCGAATTCCTTTTTTTCATTCTCTCAATAAAAAATCCAAACTACATATACGTAAAAGCAAAGGGAGAATCCCCAAAACCCCAAAGAGGGCCACTTTTGTTGGCACGTGCAGGAATTTGCCGCAAGGCCGTCCCTCAGGCGCGGCGCCCGGCGCCGGCTCTGCAGGTGGTGATTTCTTTCCCCTTTTCCCCCCTTTGAGAATGGTGGGGGCGTAGGGAAAGCGTTGAAGCAAAGTGCTTGGACTGTTGTAAGCTGTAGAATTTTTTCTCTCTGTCAAGTTGCATTTCAAACTTTATTGCAGACGGTCAAGCATTTTAGCAATGGAGAAAACGCAATGATTAAACTGTTAAGGACAAAATTGACATTTTGAAACGTTTTGATAATTTACCCAAGATGAGTAAAAAAAATGCTGCTGCTGCACTAAAAATCTCTCAGCCATTACTCTGTAAAATGTTAAGGAATCATGACGAGATTGAAAATAAAGCGAAGTTGAACGCAAATTTGAACTGTAAGCGAAGACGTACTGGGAAATATGGAGAAGTAGAATCGGCTTTGACACTGTGGTTTGCCAATGTTAAGGAAAAGGATGCACGCATAAACGGTCCTTTAATGCAACAGAAAGCTGAAGAACTTGCTTCTAAAATGGGCAAAAAAAAATTTCGTCGCAACGGACGAGTCGTTTAATCGCTGGAGAAAAGGGGAGAACATTGTGTTCAAACGTACACATGGGGAAGAAAAGGATGCCGCTTTTCCAGCTGCAAAGGCATGGATTTCCGAAGAATGGCCGAAAATAATCGCTGATTATTCACCCGAAAACATCTACAATGCTGACGAAACCGGACTTTATTTTCGTGCCTTGCCAGAACATACGTACATGTTCAAAAACGAGAGCTCTAAGGGATGCAAAGTTTCAAAAGAACGTATAACTGTGCTCTGTTGTGCGAGCATGACTGGAAAGAAGAAGAAACTCTTTGTTATCGGGAAAACCAAAAAGCCGAGATGCTTTAAGGATGTTAAGCAATTGCGTGTTGATTATACTGCCAATAAAACAGCATGGATGACAGTTGCTCTATTCAGCGAATGGCTTCTAAAGTGGGATAAATAATTAGATCACAATATCACCGTACTCATCGATAACTGCAGAGCCCACGATGCAAATGCCACATTAAAGCATATCAAAATCATTCTCCTATTTGCCAACACTACATCACTTATTCAACCATGTGACCAAGGAATAATTCGTGCAATGAAAGCGTATTACCGTGGAGAAATGCGCACTAGGGTTTTGGAAAATATGGAAGGTACGGAACAACTGAGCCCAAACGCGTTAGTAAAGAAGACGAATGTCCTTCAGGCTCTCCATCTTTCGACAATGTCGTGGGATCGAGTGTCCAAGAATACAATTAAGAACTGTTCCTCGCACGGTTGGTTCGTTAAAGCGGACGAAGGTATGGCTGTACCGGAATTCGATGAAACAGTACTCATGCCATCCGACATGATTGAAAATGACTTTGCAGAATGGATGTCTATAGATGTGAACGCCCAAGTGGCTACAACAATGACTGATGAAGATGTATTCCGAGCTGTATCTTGTTCTATCGCGGAAAACAATAAAAAAGCATCGGATGAAGATGAGGACGAAGCTGAAAACCTTGTTGAGAATCCTCCAACTGCTACTGAAATGAGAGAGGTTCTCCGTGTTTTGGGACTCGTGGTTCAACACAGAGGCACTACTGGGGTCTTTCGCGAACAGTACAGGTATGAAAGTTTTATAAATAATTTGCTGAGACAAAATACAAAGCAGACAACTTTAGAAGACTTTTTTTAATTGACCTATTTTAATTATCTCTTTAAAATAGATTTTGAGTGAATTGTTGTCTTTTAAATTTGCTGTAGCTGCAAAAATACAGTACATATTAACTTTTAAAATCAAAATTTTATGTTTCTGATACTTTTTGTTTATTGTTATCAATCGGTTATTGTTATCAAATAGCATCTGTCCCAAAGCGATCACATTAAGCGGCACCTACTGTATATAATTATGTTTTGGGATCTAAATATCTAAATATGCAGTTCAAATTTTTGCAGTTTAATTTAGATAACGCTATTTTTTAAGGCTTGACGAGAAAGGTATATTTTACATTTATCAATAGAGTGTAAATATGAGAAGTAACGTTTTTAATACATTATTGAAGAAAAACTAATTTTCACTTTTCAATGATCAAAAAGCTTTTTGCAATTTAAATAAACAGCATACATTTTCAGTCATTAATTTTAATCATTGTTTTTATAATGATAAAAGCATTTTTTTAGAAAAAAAAAAAAAAACTTACTTTGCGCACCATAATCTCCGCTTTCTGCACATCGAATTCTCGAGCTAATGGAGATAAGAGATATTGATTCAATTAAAAGTCTTATTTGACATCTAATATATACAGGGTATATAAATAAAGTTCACATTTTATAGAATCCTACCGTACAAATTTCATATACTGACTTATATTGCAACATAATGTTTATTTGTGTAGAAATGATTATTGATTATTTATATATGCAGAAATGATTATTGATTATTTATACGTGTAGAAATGATTATTGATTATTTATATGTGTAGAAAGGATTATTGATTAGTTTTCTGTGTAGAAATAAGTATTGATTCCCTATTGTCACAAATTCTACTTTCTGATCATTGAATTATCGGACTAATGGAAATAAGATACATTATTTTAACTAAAAGTTTTATCTGTTATCTAATATATACAAGATGTCCATGAAATGGTATAGCTCACATTTTTTAGGACTCTTCAGTAGAAATTATTGGCTTCAGATTGGACAGATCGGAATGACTTCACATTTTAATACGGGCTCATGTGGAGCCAACATAATCTTTATTTACTTAAAAAAGAATGTTAGTGTCACAATTCATCGCAATAAGCTCCGCTCTCTTTTCGCATATCGGATTCCCGGGATAATGGAAAGGAGAGACATTACTCTAATTAAAAGTTTTATTTATTATCTAATATATACAGGGTGTCTCCGATTAAAGTTCACATTTTCGAGTAGTCTACCGTAGAAACTATTGATTGGATTGATCTCAAATTTTATGGATGGAATATGATTTTTACGTGAAGGAAAAACTCAGGGGTTCTATTCTCGTTTCATATAGTCCTCTATTTTAAACATGCAAATTGCATTTGCTTACAACAGAGCCACCCACACATAATGGGAATACATAACGGACCTCACCCCCTCCATATTGGATTTTCCTTTCTTTGCGGATATTCCTTGTCTTATCCCTTCGTCTTTCTCGCTGTCTCTCTTTCTTTATTTCTCTAAAAAGAAAGGGAGTGAGGTGTCCGGAGCCATCCAACTCTGGCAGTGCCTCCTATGGATAGCCCTGATTACGATGCAATTTTTAATAAATTACTTTAAATACATGAATCACTGTTACACTCACTATTTCTACACAAATAAGTAGTAATATTTTAAAGCGCAAGTGAAATGCATAGCATTCAACGCTGAAATAACTCATTAAAACATTTTACATGATCATTAAAACATTATACATTACCCAAGTCATCGAGGCATGCTTTATTGTAGCTTATTAACACACATGCATAATTGCAAGGAATTGCAATTTGCATTTAAGGTGACGCCCAGGACCATTTAACCCTTGCAGGGGCCACCAGACAAAAGAATAAAAGTAAATTCTAGTTTGTGTGATAAAGCTTTAATCATAAAAATTGAGCACGGAAGATGGATCCCCAGAAGTTGCTTACTTCGCCTACGGTAAAAAATGGCTCTGGTGACACCAAATGTAACAGCTATTTATTGTTACACGGGAAAATATCACAATCAATGGAGAAAACAACACAAATGTATGCTTATTTTAATATGTAACGGCAATAAGCGTATTTATTTTCAGCTAGATACGAAGGCCTTAATTTTTGTTATTGTTGCCCTAATCGAAATGTGTTAATTGTAAGGGAAGCCATGAGTTTATATACGGGATACATAAGGTTCGTTAGACAAGATCAAGGAATCAGATTTTGGTCAATTTTATTGTTAAACTATAGTAATTACACAGATAATCAGGTGAATAAATTATTTATTTTATGAGTTACACACGTTTAAAGAGCGTTACGGCCAGAGTTAGTGAAATATTGTTTACAAAGGCGTCTGTAATGTGAAGTTCACTTTTAGAAATACGTGTGGGAATTTTCTTTTTAAAGATCAGCAGGGCTGTTCATACAAATTTAGAGGCTCCCTACAAATATTTACCACGGTCCCCTTCCATATTTTATTTTGGCTTCTTTGCGAATCTTTCACTTCTTTCCCTCCCTAAATATCAATAATCCGGGATCCCTGGCCGCCCCCCACTCGAGTGGTGTCTATCCTCCTTCTATGGACTTCCAGAGATCCATTATTCTGATCATTTATCTGCTATTTTTACGCACTGTTAGACTAATCATCCACACATACATATTTTTATTTAAAATTTAAAATAGACTTTACGGGAATATTAAACTTATATTTAATATTAATGCTTTATACGATATAAAAATTATTTAAAGGGATAATTTATAAACTCTTCTATCTATTTTGAACGCTACAAAGCCATTCATATCTATATAACGGAGGGGGGTGGGGCATTCACATATGGTCAAGTGGTTAACTTCTTTATGTGGAATCAATACCGATAGGTCACATGTTCGAGTCTTCGTGCAGTCTCTCAATACGCAATACAAACTCTTTATATTAACAGGCTGCATGTCATAAGTTTTCATAGATTTACTTGATAGAAAGTAAAAGAAAACCATGAAAATTTAAGGTAAATCGAGCAGTTTCTCTTAGACTTCTATGATAGTACATATATTTCTATTTTGCTATCATCTTTGCCTAATATGTTCACCTTTTCCTTGTATAACGAATATTAGGATGTATGTTTTTCTGAACTTTCTTTCTAGTTGAGTTTTAATTACATATTGCAAGTAATATTACATTTATTCCTAATAATTAGTAATATTACATTTATATTGCATATTTATATGCACATTTATACCCATAGTAATATTACATTTATATTGCAAGTAATATTACATTTATTCCTAATGAAGTTTCGTAAAAATTTTAACTTATGTGTACTATATGATAGTATAAAGAGGAATAAAAAATTAAACATCCAGAGTATTGTGCATTATTTTCAAATGTAGGAAAATAAAATAGTATTTTTACAATACATATTTCAGCATTTTTATTAGAACTTTACCTCTAAGCCACCGAAGATAATAATGGTCATCATAATGAGGCTTGTGTACATCGATGAGTATTTCCTTAAGCTGAAAGAATGAAAATTTGATTAATTAACGGTCATTGTTAATAAAAATATTAGGAACTAATAACTACAAAGTATTAAACTTAATTTTAACTCATAACCCACGTTTTGAACATGGTCTTCCAAAATGTGCCCACTTATCCTACCAATAAAACTATTCCGACTATGCAAGGAATTTACTTGAATTACTATACATTCTCCCCAGTGGCGTAGGTAGGAGAATGGATTCTAAAGTAAAAATTTTTGAATTCTAAAATTAAAAAAATATCATAAAATCCATATAATATGCACTTAACTGACTGAGTGAGTGTGTAAGGGAGTGATGTATCAAATTATTTAGCACCTCCACTCGAGCTAGAATTCATACAATCAGTCTCACCTTCCAGGTCAGCGAAAAATCGAAAATTTCCAAATTTTAATGAGGGGTGATGATACAAAGGGATTTTCAGAAAACTTACGCCACTTTTCCTCTCAAAACTGTGCGCTATTCTATTTTCATGTTTAAATTTGAAACGGATTTTGATATTCAGAACTTTTATTAAGTGTGTAGGTGTCACATTTAGTGACCACTAGCTATTGAGAACGCGTGAAGCGAGGGTAAAATGGTTAGTATTTAAAGATGGTCACTGAAATCAAATGAATGAATGGTTTGCAAGCACTCATAAGCAGAAGTAAATAGACAGCAGTTTAGTATGTATCACGAGTCGTTATTGAGATATTAGAATTTTTATTTTCGTTTAGTTTATTTTGTTTACATCTCTCGGCATAATCAATTGAATTATATAATATTTGGTATTATATTTTTAATCAATGATGACAGAATTCTTGATTATCAGCGAGGTATTGAAAAAAAAGAAAACTCTATTGGATGTTATTGTTTTCCCACAATATCGAAAGTTGTTTATATGTAGAGACTCATGTGTTGGACCAGAGCCGCTCATAAAAATGTGCCCCCCCCCCCAACAGATATTTAAAACTGTACCCCCTCTGTATTTAATTTCCATTTCCTTGTGAATATTTCATGTCTTCTCCCACTGCTTTGCCTTTTTGGAGAGTCGCGCGGTCTGGGCTATGAAGATGCACATGTCCCCCCCCCTCCCATCCTTAAAACATCTGGTGGCTGACCTCCACTCTTGTGGTATCTGTCATCCCTATGGGTTGCTTTGGTTGGACACGTCAGATTTTACATATACTTGCAGAGAAAGTAAGCACTGCAGAGAAAGTAAAAATGGCAATAACGATTGCAGCAAAACTCGTAAATAAGAATTCATGCATATCTATTTAATTGGTAAGTGGAGAAAGCCGGTTTTAGTCAAGGCCTGCTAATTACATACTTTATCGTATATGACGGAAATATTAGCTTTAAAAACTTGTTGTTTGCTTTGCGCAGAACTTTGTCAGAGGATAAACTTTCATAGTTTATCAGACATTTTTTTGTTTAATAGTTTAACCTCTATAACAGTTTAACTGCTACAGCCTTTGACTGTTAAACTTCACATTGAAAATTGTAAATTTTCATGTAAGCTAAGTGGCAGACATCGGTTAAAGAACCTCCAGTTTTATAGTTTTGAGAAATTGAAAAAAAAAAAAAAACTATTTATATAATAATTGTCCTTTGTCTTTTCATATCCCCCCAAAGCCTCCCAGTCACCCAGAAGACTGAAATTTTGTACATTTATAGTACCTATTACGGGACAGAATCTAACGGATCCGGATTTTCGACCCCATCCCGGTCACCGAGGTGAAGAAAATAGTATTTCTTCAAAAATATTTTCCAGACCCTCCAGAAGCCCCGGTACCTAGAAGAATGAACCGTTGCACATATATATAGTATCGGCCAAGAGTTATAAGCTAACGGAGTCCGATTTTTGATTTCCTCGGGGCGTAGAAAATGTTTTTTATTTTTTCGAAAAGTCTTTCCAGATCTTTCAGAAGTGCTTTGGTGGTCTAGGAGCAAATCATATTGCACACGTATAGTTTTTGATTTTTCCTTCCAGGGCAAACAAAACGTGAGAGGATTTGAGAAGTATATTCAGAACTTCCAAAAGCCACTCGACAACCCAGAAGGCACACGTTGCACACTTACAGTATCGACTATGGGACAGAAGTAAACTGTGCCAATTTTTGACGCTAAGACGTTAGATTTTTGACACTAAGCACCATACATTGTTAAACAAAATTAAACATAATAAATTTAGTTACAACTTTTGTTTAGAAAAAGTGTTAGTTTCCCTGGTCAAATCTATATAAATAAAATTGAAAATCTGTCTGTCTATATGTTTGACTCATCATCCCGGAAGAACGGCTGCACCGAATTTCATGAAATTTTGTGGGTAGCCTTGGAATAGCCCCACTTAACATTTAGTTCATGTTTAGAGGTTCTAGGAGCAGAGGTTATCGATATATTAATTTAAAAACCCCACAATTAAACCTTCCATGAAGATAGCATTTTGCAGAAGATATTTTTCCTTCAATTTATTTGAAGAAAATGATATCAAGTCGCTTAGCAACGGATTTAAATCCAATGTGTTTATGCGGCAGACGATTTTTCTTAAATATTTTCCGATTTTAATAATAAAGAAATGTATATAAAATAAATTAAATCGAAATTGCATTTTTGACTGAATTATATTAATTACGACCTCCAGGATTAAAGATTATGGGGATTATTGTTATATATTTTCAATTTATTACGTCATCTGTTTTATTTTGGAAAAAATTTTTGAAACTCATATATTATAGTACGGATAACAGTCTACTAATACACGGATATATCTTCTAATCTACGAGAATATAAGTGGTACGGGTATATCATCCCATAGAATTTTTGCGCTTTTATTTTGGCATATATTTATTCAATTTCATATTTTTTGTAAATTATTTTACAAACGAGACCAGGCTGTTTTATTCTTCAGATCTGCTTGTGAGGATACATTTGTATATCGAGAACAGATATTCTTAAACTGGAATGTTAAGAAGGAGTATTAATTTAAATTTTAATAAAATGTTTTGCAATGTCATTTTGAGGAATTTGCACATAATTGTGAATTAAGATTTTTTATATTATATATTCCGTACGAAGAACGAGTATACTACAGATAGTTCATATAGGCCATATAGACATATAACTCATCATATAGGGATTGTTTAGCCATGATTATTTGCTACACTTTTTACTGAATTCAGATTATGAATTAGTATATAAAAATAACTTGAACAGGGATGTATCTAGAGAAATATGAGTGGTGGTTGATTTTCCAGAACAAGTATAATTGAGAATATAAAATTTCGAAACAAGCTTCACGTTAATTCGCACACATAAACAGTATTAGTATTGTATACTTTTTATATTAAAGAAAAACATTTGATAAAATTGAATATAACTTTTTTAAATGTAATTATAATATGTATATTTTTTTGGATGAGTGGTGGTCGGCAATTGAGTGGTGGTCGGAAATTCTGAGTGGTGGAAACCCCGACCACCACCGACCACTGTAGATACATCCCTGCTTGAATTCATATAAAATTCATCTATTTTACTCAAGCCGTTCCTTATTTACGGTTCCTTAATATATAGTGCTAGTGATTTTAAAACGATGCTGTGGTTTTTTTCGTTATAGCTTCCAATATAATTAGCTTATAAAACTAATTCGTGTTCTATATTGTGTTAATAAATATCCCTCTTCCTAAAATCAGTTTAAATACATTTTTAAATACACTTTCAATTTTAATTATTCATTTTGAAATGCATATAAAAATATAAAGAGAAACTGGCATAAGCTTTAACTGCAATCGTTTCAGCAATGTATCAAATCTATGCATGCAGAATTCCAGTTCATTCTTTTCAGTAGTTATTGAAATCCAGAGCAATATTACAGACGCAAGATTTTGTATTCCATCGGAATTTAATGATTTCGAATTGGCAATAGAATTGATATGAATGAATGGTATAAGGGTGATTCTCCCAAAACCAAACATTTTCAAATTCTTACAAATTCTTTCACTTATCAAAGGAAAAATAAGGAGAACTCACTTAAAATGAGTTTGTTCAATAAACGCACTCTCCTGACATTGAAAATGCTGGGAGTGACAATTTTGCCTGACAGAAGTGCGACAATTTCCTACATAAAGCCTACTATCTATTTCCAGGGACCTGTTTAGAGTCAGGAATATTTATCAATTATTCTCATTACTTAATTACATTCCATAACAGGTTTCTTATTAAGAACTAGCAGCATACCCGTTCTTCGTACGGAGTATATAATATAAAGAAACTTATAATTCGCAATCATGTGCAAATTCTTTTAAAATATTAAATTTATTGCTCATAAAGAGAAGTTTAAGAATATCTGTTCTCACTATGCAAAATTATATTCACGGGCAGATCTGAAGAATAAAACATCCTGGTCCCTTTTGTAAGTAAATTTACAAAAAAAAAAAGGAATTGAATCAATATATGCAACCCCGTACTACTTATATTGTCGCAGATTAGAAAATATGCCAGTGTGTTAGTAGAAGCTTACCCGTATTGCAATATGAGTCTCAAAAATATTTTCCAAATTAAAAAAAATGACGTAATAAATTGAAAGTATCAAAAATCCCCGTAATCTTAATACCAGAAGGTCGTAATTGATTCCAATACATGCCAATATATATCAAAATATATGCCAATATACCTGTACTACTTATATTCTCGTAGATTAAAAGATATACCCATGCATTTGTAGAAGATTACTCGTACAACGTACTATATATGAGTTTCAACAATTTTTGTCATAATAAAGCAATTCCATAATAATTTGAAAATATCAATAATCCCTGAATCAACAGTCCCCGAAAATACCAATAATAATGATGTTTAAATCTGAAGACCGTAATTGATATTATCCAGTCAAAAATGCAATGTCAATGAAATTTATTTTATATACATATTTTTATTATTCAAATCGGAAAAGATTTAATAAAAATCGTATGCCGCATAACACATTGGGTCCGTTGCTAAGCGACATGATATCATTTGCTTCAAATAAATTGATAGAAATCATATCATCTGAATAATGCAATCTCCATGGAAGGTTTGGCGACATTTTCGTCAATTTAGCGATAACTTAAAAAATCGCCAAATTTATCGCCAAGTGGGACTGTAGAACTGATAGTCCCATTTTGCAACAAATTGACGAAACATCATCACAATACTATCGCCTACCAAAACACAATTAATTTCATTTATTAAGCGCGATTTTATCAATTTCACGATATTTTTATGGATTTAAAAATATTTTTACCAATTTGGTGATATTAAAAAAATTCCTTAAATGTGTTACTAAGTAGGATAGATGGACTGACCGACAAATGCAACAGAAACATCATTTCAGTACTCTATTCTAAAAAAACAAATTTAATTTCATTGATTTGGGCCATTTTTATCAATTTGGAGACATTTCCACTAATTTGATAAAGTTTAAGAAAAGTTACCAAGTTATTTAGAGACATTCCGCTAAATTCATAGCTCTGAATTTGCAGATCTGAAGAATAAAATATCCTGATCTCGTTTGTATATACTAAATGAAAACACTAAAATTGTATTAGAAGATACATACACCCGTTCTACTCTTTTTCTGCTTCAACAGTCGGCTAAATGAATTTATTGGGTAAACACAATATATGAGTTTATTAGCTAAACACAATATATGAGCTTGAAACCCCTTTGCTTAAATAAATGAAAGTGATGTACGCAGTCCGCAATATATATAATTAAAATAAAAATCAAACCGTTCATTTATAAAATATATTTTTACATCCATTTATTTATTATACAAATAGAAAAAATAATAATAAATATTACCAACACATTTAATTTCATTCCACTGCCGAACAACATGATATAAGATAGAATCTTCCTCATAAAATGCGAAATTAAATAGCCATTTTGATTTCTTTATACTTTTCATTGTTGAGTAAAAATTTGTGAAAGATGAACCATGGAGGTAGATTTTTCCATTTAAATTCATGTTTCAAACAATTCATGCTTTCCTAAAGTGACTAATTAATGCAAAAATCCTGCACCAAACTCAGAAATAAAGTTTTATTTCATTTTGGAGTTTTAAACAAACGATTTTCATCCTTTCCGTTTGGATAAACCACGGAGTTGGAGAGTAGATCTCCTAAGAAAAAGTTCCGTTTTTCATTAATATCTCGACAACCCCTGGTCTTAAAAACTTGAAACTTGGACAAAATTTATGGGGGGCTATTTCAAGGCTATCCACAAAATTTCATTAAATTCGGTTCAGCCGTTTTCTCGTGATGATGAGACAAACGAAAATTTCGTTTTTTACTAATATCTCGAGAACCACTGGTCGTAAAAACTCAAAACACGGACTAAATTTTAAGTAGAGCTATTTCTAGGCTACCCACAAAATTTCATCAAATTCGGTTCAGCCGTTCTCTCGTGATGATGGGACAAACAGACAGACAGACAGATTTTCCTTTTTATTTATATAGATTGTCATTATATATAACTAGCAGCATACCCGTTCTTCGTACGGAGTATATAATATAAATAAACTTAAAATTCGCAATCATGTGCAAATTCCTATAGTATACTAAATGGCATTTTAAATCAAAATACTCTGTTAAAATATTTAACATAATGCTCCTAAAAAGAAGTTAAGGAATGGCTGTTCTCGTTATTCAAAATTATCTTCATGGGTAGATCTGAAGAATAAAATATCCTGGCCTCTTTTGTAAGCAAATTTACAAAAAATATGAAATTGAATCAATATATGCAAAATAAAAGCGTATTGTATGGGACCTGTACTACTTATATACTCGAACATTAGAAGATATAACCTGTATTAGTATATTACGCATATAAATTGAAAATATCAATACATCCGTAATCTTTAAACCAGTAGGCAGTAATTAATTTCAATATGTGCCGAAATGAAAGTGCTAAAATTATCTGGGAAGATAAACCCGTACTACTAATAATGTCATAGATTAGAAGATATGTCCTAGTGTTAGTAAAAGATTACCCGTATTATAATATTTAGTCTGAAAAATGTTTGCCAATATATAACAGATTACGTAATAAATTAAAAATATCAATAATCCTCGTAATCCTCATACCGGAAGGCTTGATTCCAATATATGCCAATATACCTGCACTACTTATATTATCTTAGATTAGAAGATATACTCGTGCATTTGTAGAAGATTACTCGTACAACGTACAATATATGAGTTTCAACAATTTTTGCCGCAATAAAACAATGGCATAAGAAATTGAAAATATCAATAATCTCTGAATCAATAATCCCCGAAAACATCAATAATAATAATGTTTAAACATGAAGATCGTAATTGATATTATCCAGTCAAAAATACGATGGCAATGAAATTTATTTTATATACATATCTTCATCATTAAAATCGGAAAAGATTTAATAAAAATCTTCTTCCTCATAAACACATTGAATTTAAATCCGTTGTTAAGCGACATGTTATGATTTGCTTCAAATAAATTGTTGGTCAAAATATCGTCTGAATAACGCTACCTCTAATGAAGGTTTGGCGACATTTTAAAAAGTCACCAAATTTATCGCCAAGTGGGACTATAGAACTGACAGTCCCACTTGCGATAAATTGACGATCCATCATCAAAATATTATCCCCTAAAAAAACACAATTTCATATATTTAGGGCAATTTATCAATTTCAAAATATTTTTATGGATTTATAAACATTTTTATCAATTTGGTGACATTTTAAAAATTCGCTAAGTGTGTTACTAAGTAGGACTGACAGACAAATGCTAACGAAACACCATTTCAGTACTTTCTTCTAACAAAACAAAATAAATGTCATTGATTTACGTCATTTTTATCAATTTGGGGACATTTCAATCAATTTGGCAACTTTTAAGAAATTTCCCAAGTTAGCGATATCCAGCCAAATTCATAGCCCTAAATTCGCAGATCTGAATAAAATATCGTGATCCAGTTTGTATATACTAAATGAAAACACTAAAATATTATTAGAAGATATACCCATTCTACTCTTTTTCTGCTTCAACAATTGGATAAATTAATTTATTGGGTAAACAGAATACATGAGTTTATTAGCTAAACACAATATATAAGCTTGACACCTCTTTGTTAAAATAAATGAAAGGGATGCATGCAGTTCGCAATTAATATAATTAAGAGAAAACTCAAACCGTTCATTTTTAAGATATATTTTAATATCCATTTGTTTATTATTCCAATCGAAAAAATAATAATAATCATTAATAAACACATTTAATTTCATTCTGTTGCCAAGCAATATGATATAAGATAGAATCTTCCTCATAAAATGCGAAATTAAATAACCATTTTAATTTCTTTATACTTTTAATCGTTGAATAAAAGCTTGTGATATATAAAACATGGAGGTAGATTTTTCATTTAAATTCATGTTTCAAACAATTCATGCTTTCAGATAGTCACTATTTAATGCAAAAATCCTGCATCAAACTCAAAAATAAAGTTTTAATTCCCTTTGACGTTTTAAACAAACGATTTTCATCCTTTCCGTTTGGATAAACCACGGAGTTGGAGAGTAGAACTCTCAGGAATAAGTTCCGTTTTTCATTAATGTCTCGACAACCCCTGGTCTTAGAAACCCGAAACTTGGACAAAATTTATGGGGGGCTATTTCAAAGCAACACACAAAATTTCATTCAATTCGGTTCAGCCGTTCTCTCGTGATGATGAGACAATCGAAAGTTTCGTTTTCTACTAATATCTCGAGAACCACTGGTCGTAGAAACTCCAAACATAGACTAAATTTTAAGTGGGGCTATTTCCAGGCTACCCACAAAATTTCATCAAATTCGGTTCAGCCGTTCTCTCGTGATGATGGGACAAACAGACAGACAGATAGACAGACAGACAGACAGACAGACAGACAGATTTTCAATTATATATATATAGATAGAGATGTTCTACAAGAAATTGGCAACAAAAAATGTTACCAACCTTTGTTTGAAACTTCAAAAATTTGAAAAGAACAGCAAGTAAAACAGGTCTTCAAGGCAGTTTATCATTCCACAAAATTATGGGAATGAACAATGTGGTCATGCAACCGACTAAAAATTCCCCGTTTTTTCTTAAAATTATTATGAAATTCCACAGACCAGGAGAGTGAGATGAAAACCTCGGGACGAAATTTAAAGTAATAGTCCAAGAGCCAGCAACGATTTTACCTACCCCATCGAATATAAAAGGTTTGAGCATTATATGTGATAGAACTTCGAGGGTGTCAAAGGATAATCGTTAGTCTGGTACTCTCCTTAGGTAGCCTTCGCTCTGGGCGTATTTTTGATATAGGCTAACATTGACATCTACTTATCCATCGAGTACATGGATGAAATTGGTGTCCAATACAAGATTTTAAATCCCATTAATGTATTTATGAGTTTGGCAGTAGTTACAGGTGGCAGGCTGCATGCCAGACGTCTCAAAAGTGGGAATTTTGGAACTTTAAAATTTATAATATCAAAAACTTAAGAAGAGTAGAATTCAACAAAATTTTATATGTAGAGATTTAAAAATATGTACATTTAGATTATGTAAAAATTAGTATATTACCATTCATTTTTTTCCTGACCCAAATTTTAATTTAAAAAAAAAATAAAAATGCCAAAATGCAAAACTTTTAATTAAAATATTTCTTTTGGGTTATCCTACTACATACTTAAAAGCAAAAGCGATATCAATTAATACATATTTTTACATATTAGCGGGATAAAGCTGAAAATCTCATGGGACAAATTAACATTGAAAAGTCCAAACTTCTGTTGCCAACTGTTAAAAAGTTTCCAACGCAAAAAAATGAAATTTTTTTCTGAGTGTCATTTAATGTAGCAAAGCGATTGGTGTACAAGAATATAATTTTCAAGTTTGGTAATGTATTTTTAACAAGTTTGGCATCCATCCGATGTTGTATATTTAATTCCAGGCGACAGAAAGACCGATTTTTCCAACGCGCACATAACAGCAGGAAATCGCACCTTAATATCCTGATAGTAATGCCTATCGGTTTATATTTTTATAACCTTTTATTTAACTTCAAACGGAGTATATATATATATATATAATTAAACTACAAGAGTTAAGATTAAACTTCAAGAGACATTGCATATCACTCCAAACTAAATTAAAGATTCTAAATGAATACTAGATAAAGGACAAAATGGAATGTAAGTCAGTAAAATATAAATCAACTGGGGCAAACTGAACAACAATCCCCAGGAAATGAAACTGTTTAAAAAATAGGATGAATAATAATGGATAGAAGGCAACTAAGCTGTAAAATCATCAGGAGGTGTATACAAATCAATCGCTTTCTAGAAATAGTTATTTTCATTAAATAACCTTGTTATATTGAACAAAAAGGCTATTTTACACCCCAAAGCACTAGAGGAAAAAACCACGAATAATAATGGAGAGAAAGTAAGAGATTTTCTTAAAATGGAAAAATGTATTGTTAATCTAACATGTAATGCATGCTTAGTATTTGTATGTATGCTTGCATGTAATGTATGCTTACATGTAATGCATGCTTGCATGTAATGTATGCTTACACGTAACGCATGCTTGTACATATAACGCATTCTTAGTACACACACACACACACATACACACACACACGTGTATACAGATATCACCCTAAAAATGTCTGATTCGAGTTCAGGGATACTTGAGATGTGCTCTCCCGTTGAAAATTCGAATTCGAATTTTCACTCCCGTCACAATACTCTCCCTATACATTATACTATATAATATATAGAGAAAGTGAAAATACTGGTATATTATTTTTTTATCTTAATACTGAAAGTCCTTATTGTATTGAAAAGTTGTCCCCTTTCGCTATGCATTATTCGCTGCCTTTTAAAAGTTAAGCACACGATGCAAATTCTCAAATATCGAACCCATCCGTGGATTTTATTAGAGGAAACTTGTTGTTGATAGGGATATGCAGATATCAAAATAAGGTGTCCAATAGCGATTTACTACTCAAACAAAATGAAAATTGGCTGTGGGGTGAAAACGACTCCTTTGCGCCCCTGAAACGAGTTGAGTGTGGATGAGTAGATTGTAATTTATAAAGCAAAAGAGTTGACAGTAGTGCATAGAATGTATGTTCATTGTGTTTATCTGTGAGATGTTATCACTGCTTGTTGTTGAAGGAAGTAATACGGCTGTTAATCAAAAGTTGAGGAAATTTTTACATAGTGCTTAGTGCTGTTAGTCAAGCCTGTTTAGTAGTTGTTTAAATTTGATCATACGATTCTGAATCAGATTCCACATGCTTAACACAGCAGCGCGGGACTGAAGGAATATTAATTACGTTATTTTTTACAGCTGTTTGAAAACTAAATCTGGCCTTGATGCGTTGGCAGTATTATTTAGTGATGTTATCAGGCCTCTCTGAGTTTATTGGAAGGGTATATACTTGTTGAAGAAATGACGCAGAATTTACTGCCACTCGATATATGGCTTTAAGGAAATATGACTAGCTATGAAATTTAAATAAGTGGTAATTTAGAAAAAAAGGGTGAATTTTAAGGCGTAAAAAATTATATATCCTATATCTAAACACTGCAAGAAAGAAAGCTTTTCTGAATTTATAGAGAAAGTCATATGCTGGCGCATATTAGATATTTTAGTTTAATGTGTATTATTTATAATCAGGTGATTCAACGTGCTATTTAACAAATTTTAGATAATTTATTCAATGTATGTGCTCGCTTTCATTCATGGCAGCGTGAATTACAGATGGGGAATAATATAGTAGAAGAAGTAAGGGAGAACTAAAGGTGAAAAAGAAACTAGGAATTTTGAGAAACGGGAATAAACCAACAAATCTTTTGAAACATTGCAAACTTTGAAGCTAATTTACGTGTTTCCTAAATGCTCTGACTAATCGGGCGCATTGCACAGTTTAATGTGCGAATTATATTAGTCACAGACATATTAAAATGTCATTGGAAATAATAGAGATTCTTATTATCATTCCGTATTAAATAAATATGAATAAATAAATCACTTTGTTAGAGTGACCATTTAATAATTTAAACATCATGGTTCGGAGTGCTTTTTACATTTAAAATATTTACAAATCAAGTTATATTTTATTTGTGGAATTAATTTTCTTTTTATCAAGGAATTAACATAATGTAAATACTTTTTCTGGGATCTAACAAATCACCCTACATTTTTCATGTCACAGCTATTTACAATTCCGAATGCAAAAAATAAATATTAGTTTTGTTTATAAATCATGTACATTTCTTTCACGGTGCAATGACTGAAAATTCTCACTTTTTGAAAACTTTTAAAATTTCTAATTTTTTCAAAATTTCCGTCCCAGAAGGCTCAGTTTATTCGCGGCATTAAAATGGGTTTTTTCCAATCTTTGCAACTCTAGGGTTAACCCACAAAACAATTAAACATTAATATAATTCATTCAAAATACTAAAACATGCAAATTATCCTATATTTATTTATTTACGTTAATTCATTTATTTTATTTTTTATTTTAGCAGGAAAATAATATTCAAAACTCTCTTTCCTTTCTGCGCAAGATTTATTTAAATGCATAAAACATTTTCATCAGAAGGATAAAACAATTTGTGATCTTACCTTTTTCAATGCTTTCTCCTGCTGAGAACTCAAATCTCCAGCGTATCCACTCATGGTTCTTTACCAAAAATAATGAACCTGAAATTTTACAGAATATATTTTATTAGATATTCATATAACTCAAAATGAAGCAACAGATACTCCAGTTTAATTCAATTTTCATTTGTTTTTCATAAAAGTACTTATCATGACATTCAAAAAAAGAAAAAAAAATCTGCCATTTTTCTTACAAGTCTATAATTCCAATGTTGGTATTTGTAAATGTAGAAATAATGCAACAGTTATTGGTTGCAGTGGCAAAGCGTGATAAAATAATTCGGATAAAATCAACAGGAGCAAACGTATGCTTGCATCTTTCTGCATTTATTTACAAAGAAAGCAATTTATAAATTTATTTTGAATAATATATCTCTGTATGAAAAAAAGTGTAGTTGATGCCGCCGCCACTGTTTGAAAATTTTTGTGTCCCTCGAATTTTTCTGTATCGTATCGCAAAAGCTATAGCATACAAAAATATTAAATTTGGTACATTAGTAGAGGAATGTTAGGGGAATACGGTGAAATAAACAGTTTTCCGATTTAAACTTTAGCTTAAGAAATATTTAATGTTAAAATCAAAGGAAGAATATTTGAGCTGCGAGTTCGTGTCCTGGATAGACTAGCGATTGCAAGACCACAAAATTTTACAAGCATGCACCTACATAGTTGAATTTTTGCAAGGTGGAACCCCTTTTTAAATGGGTTTAGTTTATGAGTTATTATATTTTTATGCACTTCTGAAGGAAAAATTTTTCTTCGGTATTGGCAAGGATTTAATTGGTCAAACTTATTGGGAGCATGCTGGTGGCGAATTCCGATGCATTTGAATTCTTAATTGTCTAAAAGTCATGGGTTTTCTATTAGTAGCATACCCGTGGCCGTTAGGCTATTTTTAGTAACACTTTCAGAAATGTGTTTTTTCGGGCATTCAGTTTGAGAGATCACTTGACCCATCCACCTGTCTTACTTTTTCAGCTATTTAACATTAAGGATTAAACAAGAAAGATCAATCATGCTTAAAGCATTGATTATGAAACACTTTCCAACTTCAATGCAATTTTATTTAAACATCTCTAAAATGCAATACATTCCTAAGTAATATTTTAAAACTTATCACAATACTACATTAATTTATTATATTTGTAAACTTAAACCTTCATCGAAAAAAATGAACTTCATTCAAATGACGGCATTGAAATATAAATTGCCTGGTTTAAACATCTCTGAAATGCGATACATTCCTCGGTAATATTTTTAAAATCATCATAATACTACAAAAATTTATTATATTTGAAAACTTCATCGAAAACAACTGAAATTCATTCAAATGACGTCTTAGAAAAAATAACAACAGTTATCGTGCTAACGGACAGGCAGACAGACAGACCGACAGAATGAACAAAGTCATAAACACTTTTCAACTTTGTTGTAAAGTGTTAAGAATAATCTAAATATTTGTTAACAAAACTTTAAAATTAAGTATTCAAACTGATACTTTGATCTGACGTCGTTTTCCTTGAAATTTGTCCCCCCCCCCCCTCCTCTTGGAGCCATGGTTTTGATTCTACTTTCATTGAAGATCAATGTTGCTCAGATATCCCTTGGGCATAAATTTTACTCGAAATAGTTCCCTAAATTTTGCATCTCAGCTTCCAATTCAGTGATTTTGATTCTGATGGTAGCTATAGTCATTGGTGGCTATAAGATTAAAATATCTCGAGAACGGTTAGTTCTAGAGTTATGGGATTAGCTTTTTTCTTTTAGTCGTTACGTATGAAACAATAATTTTATACATTTGAACATATGAAGTTTTTTTATTTTAGAATTTGACGATTTTTGTGGGTCATATCATGCAAAAAAAAAAAAAAAAAGAAGAGAGAGAGAGAGAGAGAGAGAGGAGGGGGGAAGAAGGCATATATTTTTTTTCGAATTGTATCAAAATCTAAGCAGCACCAGGGCCATTCACAAATGCCTTATGTACCAAATGTACGGATTCTAGCATGCTGTACGAATTATGTACGGATTCTAGAATGCTCGAAACGTGTAGATCCGTAGCCATAAAAATGGTTATATCGATTTTTCAGATAAACCGGCAGACGGTCGGTAAACTGAAAAGTTGTTTTCGTACTCAGCATGGTATTCAGTGACAACGTCTGTGTTTTCAAATGCAACAATCAATAATACTTTCCTTTAAACAGGAAAACAAAATATATAATTCACCCTATTATAAGGCAATGTCAAAGTGTCCATTTAAGAATGTAAGCGAGCTAAATATTTTAAAATGAATGCTTCATCGTATTTTTGTTAAATTGCGTTATAATGACTGAAGAACATAACAATAATTGAGGAAACAACTCGCGTTATAGTCTCTCGTTACAAAATAAGATAATTTGTCTGTTTACGAATTTGTAAAGTTATATGTAATGCAACGCGATCGCAAAGTGCAATATTTTATCAATTATTATTCATCAACTTATTTAATAAAGATAATTGTAGGGGTCTTTTACTTATTCTTCTTCCACCCAGACCGTCCGACCTACTTGAATGTGTAAGGTATCTGCTTGGACGACCGGGAAGTGTCACCCAATTTATATCGGAACCCAGTGGGAGAGGCATCCACAGGGACCGTACCCTCCTTCCCCTACCGGGAACCTTTCGGAAGGATTTACAGGACTTTCGGAAGGATTTACAGATATTTCGGAAGTACCCACATATTTAACGTGATGGTACTCCGTGTGAACACTGCGGCAGTTTTGGCAGTGGCGGGAATTGAACCCGGGCCTACCGAGTGCAATTCCCGCGCGTTAACCACTGGGCTACCGCGCCCGGCCGCTAGCGTGAGCATCTAGTGGATGCCGGATATAACCGGTGCTAGTCGTGAAAGGGTTAAGAGAATGTTAAGATCGGTTAATTTTATGGCTCTGTGTGCTTTCTTTTTATAGATTGGGCGCCATTGTAAAGAACCGTGCTTCTCCAACCGGAAATCAAACTATGGATCTTCGTACTGGCCAGCCGACAATCTACCGTTGAGCTACTGGGACTGAATTGCAAGCTCTTGTCGTCGAAGTGGACTCTGCAATTTATGACAATTAAAGTGAAACATTGCATAGATTTTTTCCTGAAAGATAATCTGCAATATTTGCTTCAAATAAAATAGATAAAGATTAGTAGATAACTGATATGGATTCAGCATCGGATTTCAAAAGAGGTAGGGGATCTCTAAGAATTTCCTCTTCCGGTTCTTTTTTCATTTCCGGTTAAAAAAATTTCAGTTTCCTAGAAAAATCTATTTTTTAAGATTGGCTATAAATAGCGCTTGGTTATAACTGATATGGATTCAGCATCAAATTCTAGAAAGGTGGCTCACTAAAAATTTCTTTGAATCTGAATATTCGTTTATAAAATTACGAATTTTCTAAATTTCCTTTCCCTCTTCCGCTTCAAAATATTTACTTGAACCATCTATTTTTCGGGATTAGCTATAGATAGAGCTTAGATAATGATAAATATGGATTCAACATTAAATTTTGGATGAGGTAGGATGACTAACTCAAGAATTTCCACTTCCGGCTCTCGGAATATCACTTTCGAATCAAAAGTTTACATTTTCCTTGCAACATCTATCTTCAGGATCGGCTACTAAAAGAGCTGAGATAACAACTGATATGGATTCAACATCAATTTTCAAAAAGGAATAGGGATTCACTAAGGATTTCCACGTCTGGTTCTCGAGATGTCACTTTCTATTTAAAAATTTACATTTTCTTTGCAACATCTATTTTCAGGATCGGCTATAGAAAGAGCTTAGATGACATCTGATATGGATCCAATATCAAATTTCAGAGGAAGTTGGGTGGTTCACTAAGGATCTCCACTTCCGGTTTTTCTCTCTTTCGGTTAAAAAATGTCCTTGAAATACCTATTTTGCTTTCAGAATCAGATATAGATAAAGTTTAGATGATGATCAGGGGAAGGAGGGTACGATCCCTGTAGATGTCGCCCCTGGGTTCCGGTCTAAATTGGGTGGAACTGTCCGGGCCGTCCAAACAGGTAACGTACATCTTCGGGTACATCGAAAGGTCTGGATCGAAAAGAGAAAGCTTCTTATCCCTACATTTAACATGTATTTACTGTTGACGATACACTCAAATTTATGTTGGAAGGGGGCCCTTAAAACCAGATACTCCCTGGTCCCATCTTTCGTTAGTCAGGCCCTAATTTTATAAACGAATATTCAGATTCAAGGATTCAAGGTAGCCTATTTTCAGATCTAGAATTGGGGCGTTTGATTTGCCTGATAATGGTTTTGTCAATTGCTTCAGATTAACGACTGAGTTGACAATTGAGGAAAAAATCTGTGTAATAAAAGTAGTTATAAAATGCATTATTTTCTGAATAAAAATGAAATGTAGAAATATTTGATGTCTGAATGATTTCTTAGACTATAACAACAGAGTCTCTCTCATAACTCTGTAATCAAAGGTACATTTGAAGTATAATACATATCATTTCCATTATTGGATTAATTATATTTTTGAATTATATAAATTTAATTTTATTGATTCATATGTAAGGTCAGCATATACAACGTATTACAATTAGAATGGAATATACTGTCCAATAAAAACAAATTATTTTCTCCAATTATTTTGTGATCATTTACTGTCAATTTTAAAAAGGCAAGATGAGGTATATTACTCATTTTGACAATTATTATTTCTCAATAAAGAATATTAGATTCAACATCTCTTTCATACCTAACTTTTAGGAATATACTTTTCCGTAAAATCATAAATATCAGATTAGACAAAATACTTAAAGAAAACGATGGATTGTCAGATATTAGGTTTTCTATATTTTATTAATCAAATGTTTAATAAAATAGTCTAAAATCTGTAGGCTTTATTTTCAAAAGATACTTCTCATAGACTTTCCAATGTAAAGTAAACAAACGTACCTGTAAAATGAACTCGGCGTGTATCCTATTAACTACTTGCGATCAGAAATGTCTGGAATTTAATTGAGAGCTAAAACGATAGTCGGAAACTATAGATAAAATATCTTGAATTTTATATTACGTTTTGATATCGTTATCCGATACGCTTTATCTATATTAGATACAAAAAATGTTGATAAGAATAATTATGAAAGTAACATTTCTGAGTAAAACTGAAAAGTTTTTAATCGCTATATCAATATCTGTTTTTTTATGTTTTACTATCAAAAACAAGGACAGGCTTTGCTAGTGCGGAAACTAAGAAACCTACGTGTCCGATATATAACTTCCCCTTGCAAAAAACGTTCAATTTCATGGGAAACAATAAATACAGAGAGTGATTAATATATTTTAATGCGTTCTCTAGCTTCTTTAATGTTAACTGCATGGATAATTTAAAAAAATAATTTTATTTTAATCGAATCAAATGCGTCATCAAGGAAAAATTTACCATCTTTGTATCTAAATTATATATGTAAGTAACACAATATATATATATATATATATATATATATATATCAAAGAGGGGAAAGGCGCTTCAACAGGACTTCAGATAGCTCAGTGTGATGATCCACTGAACAGTTTGATGAATATTGTAGACTTATTAGGGGATATGCTTCCTAAAATTAATATAACGGATAATAGTGAAAGGCAGGAATATGGGACAATATGAGGTAAAAGGTGCAGGATATATATATTCAATTTGAGATAAATTATTTGAGGCTACATTTTTTTTTACCCTATTCGAGATTTCTTCAGATGGATCGCATTTCTCTCCGGTGACCAGTTATGAGGAAGCTAGTTCACCAAATATGAAACTTAATAGTAGCACAATATGAAACTTATCAGTAACCATAGTAACAGGAAAGTGCTCAACTGCTTATGTATACATCGCCAGTGATCCATGGTTTCGCGGTCATTGTTACTCATCGTAGACTATGGCCACGAGTGATGAAGGGTTGACTAATTGAGAGTCGAATTTCATGACTGTTACCTTTCTCAAACGTGCATTTTCATTTCCCTGATGTATAATAAAACCTTAAAATTATTTTTACAAAAATTTATGAAAACCTACAAAATATTTGTATTTCCCAAAACTACAACTTTTACATTCACCTTGAATGGAAACGAACATCAGTTTATTTTTCGGTAGTTTAGGTGAAGAAAATACTTCTCTCGATGAACTTACCCCGATTTGTCCCCAATTTTATCATTAGTTACAGATTAACGAAGGATGGCAGAATCCGAATTTTGTTAACTAATTTTAACCCTTGGATCTACCATTTTAAATTCCCATCTGAGCTATTCTGTCTTCACTTTGTGCAGAAGTATACAGTGAAGGACAAAAATTTATGCCCACAGCATTTTTTCATTTTCTAAGCAAATTAAGTTTTCTGCTCACCTAACTACGATTATGCAAATTTGTCATTTACGTCAGTAACTGAAGATAGTGCATTTTCCTCTCATTTGCTATTTGAAGCAAAGTGCTTGCGAATTTCTTAAATATTGAATGTTAGAGAACTACAAAAGTTTAAGTACAGTGCTTTTAAGTTAGATTTATCTATCTGCGATGAAAGAGAAAGGATTTTCTGATTTACTTTTCACCAATAGACGTTTAATTTCAGCAGTTTAGTGAAATATATTGCCTAAATCGAAAAAAAAAAATTCTACTTACAGCTGTGGAAAAGGGTGAATCGATCAGTTGTGGGAAATGCATCCTGAGTAAAATGATAGAAAAATTGAACAATGAGATTGGAAGGTCTAAAACCTGTGTAAAAGTTTAATTTTAAAATATCCTAAACTGTGGAACAGCAAAGCTGAGTGGATATCTGAAACGCACCACGCCTTAGAAGAAAAGATGGATTAAAAGACAGCGAATCAAATTGCTCTTCAAATTCCCCTGAATTGCCATCTCCATATAATGCAGCGTCGACTTTGCATTCGACAATTTGCGTCGACAATTGATTTCGCATTTTGTTTAAAGTCAAAAAAAAAAAAAAAAAAAATCTTTGTAGGCAAGAAACTTGTTTGGAGTTAACTTGCATGCACGTGTCCTGGATAAATGAATGGAAGAAAGCCATTTTGTAAGATAATAAGGAATTCAATCTTGCCGATCCGGGTAACATACGCTATTACATGATCTACGAGAAGAAAGACACTGTCGACAATAGGCAGCACAGATGCGGTTCTGTAATAACATTAGGATAATTAGACATGGCTTTTCTCACCTGTCGCATGAACTCAAAGGATTATCAGGATACGTACGGAGATCATTTATTCCAATTGGGATTAGTAATTGGTGGCCCAAACTCAATCTGTTTGCAAAATAACTGTCGGCTAATAACTCTCGCTCAACGTCTAAGTGACTTCAAGCTAATGGAGTAACAGCTCTTACTTTTTCACCCAGTAGTCCTGATTTAAAACCATACAGAGAATTTGAGGGCTTTTTAGTATGAAAAACATATGCCAACGGAAAGCAATATAAGGACGAATACCCTTCGTTTATATTTTTTCTTTCTGTAATAAACTTCGTCAATTTAACTTTAGATTTTTATGACAATATTCAACAAAACATGGTGGCCGCAAACATTTCTCGTTCACTGTATATTGGCAATCGATTTGTTAAAGGGATAAAGCATAACTAACGAACACACAGTTATACTTCTCTGCTAATAGTGAAGTATGGAAGCTCAATGTATACTTATCATATACCATAAATATAAAGGAACTCAAGGACACATTACTTTTCTGCAAAAAAATTCCCTAAAATGTCATATATTGAGAAATGCGATCAGTATCTAACGTAAGACAAGTGGCTGTTCCCTTGATCTGCACTAAATAGGATAATGGCTGATGAAGAAATTTCCTTTTTGATATCATTAGATTTTTCATTCTTGATGTATGTTCTAGTAAAAGTCAAGGTTTTGTCATAAATACCGAAAATGACCATAAAGGAAAATTTCTCTATAAATCTAACAATTGCTGTGGTAGGTAAGGCGAGAAAATGACGTGTCCGTCCTTCAACTATCAGGAAAGTGACAAACAGTCGTTTTGTTTGCAATCAAATCAGTAAAATGCAAGTAGTTCCAAGTAGGAAAATTAGATAATAACATGCCTGCAAAACTTTGCTTCGACATTGCTCATACATAGATGTATTTTAGTTTAAGCAAGCGTGTTTAAAGAAAACAAAACTTATTAAATTAAGCAAACATATAGCATGTGCTTAAATATACATTGTTTCTTTGCGTTTAAGTATACACTCACGGACAATAAAAGTTGCGCACCATGAAGAAAACATGGTACAACCGCGAAATGATGTAAATAGCTAGAGGGCGGGCTGGTATGCAAATGATCCCAGTCTGGTGTAATTGCGCATGACCGTACACCCGTGAGTGGCACTGCAAGTATGAGCCAGCGGCCTTATAAACCGGCGTATAGTGGACGCCCCATCATTGCGAGAAGCTTCGGCCGACGCAAGCACGAGTACGGGATGAAAAAAATGGTGAGTAGACGCCAGAAACGTCGATATACGCAACTGACGGACTTCAAGAGAAGCCTAATCGTCGGGCTGAAAACCGCAGGGTGGTCAGCAACCGGATAGCCCGTCACATGGATCGCTCGGACTATACCGTCCGATGGTGTTGGAAGCACTGGTCACGGGACGCCACCCAGTCACGTAGAATCGGCTCTGGACGGACCAGGCATACCACGAGTAGAGAGGGTCGAATGATCATTCCGCGGCACGTATAGAACCCACGGCGACCAGATCCGCGGTATAGGCATACATAGTGACTCCTGTGTGCCCACGAACCATATATAGATGCCTGAAGGAAGCGAATATGCGATCCCAGCGTCCCTTACGTGTGCTGTCGTTAACACGGGAACATCGGCGGCTCCAGTTTCAGTGGTGCTGGGCCAGAGCAATGTGGAACGCCACAGATTGGCGATGTGTGGTGTTTAGCGATGAGTGCCGCTTCGTTTTCGGGACCGATGATCAGCGTGTCCAGGTGTGGAGGTCCCCTGCATAATGCCACAATCCCAACCTCGTTATTGAGCGCCACACCAGCCCCACTGCTGGCATCATGGGCTGGGGAGCCATAGCCTACGACAACCGATCCGCTCTAGTAAGTGGTACCTGGAACATTGACGAGCCACGGTACGCGGATGAGATTCTGTGGCCCCATGTGCTTCCATTCGGTGCTGGGATTCCAGGTGCGCTGGGACTCGGGTCGCCCAGGCCTGCCTGAGTTATGTTCAGATACTTCTATGGCCCGCCCGCTCCCCAGATCTGTCCCATATCGAGCATGTGTGGAACCAGTTGAAACGCCAGCTGCCTCGTTGCCGCAATCTTCGGGGTTTGGAAAGTAACGTCCAACATGTATGAACTCGTCTGCCGCAGGACAACATCAGACGTCTGTTCGACACCATGCCAGACCGTATTGCTGCTTGTATCGCAGCACGAGACGGTGCGACGCGCTATTGAGGGTGACCCTGACCGGACGGTGTACCACAGCTCCCTCTGTACGTGTTCTGCTGCGCTGTTTTTGTGATCATGTATATCATTCATCTGTATCCTTCATCAATTAAATTTTAGGTCCATCCTACGCTTCCTTCTTGGTGCGTAACTTTCATTGTCCGTGAGTGTATACAAATATTTTCTGTCTCTAGAAGTTTGTACAATTGCTTAATTTAGTGTAAATCGAATATGAATATGTATTTGTAATAGAAATAAATCATAAAAATAGTAACAAATAGAGCCCGCTATGATGGCGATTCCAGTACCAGCCCATGCAAATTGTGAGTCCTCTACGAACAGTTATCACCGCCTCTTCTCCATATTTGATTTTCACTTCTTCTCTCTAGGTGTTTTTCGTCCTTTTTGTTAACTTGCTGGAGGTTTCCTTGTTGGCCCTTAAGGAAGCGTGCAGGTCGTTTGTTTGTTTTCCTATTTATTTTAGGACTTGTTATTGCTTTGTTTACGTTGTGGCTTGGTCACGATCTTGATTTGGTTTTTGTTAAGATTCTTTATTATTATTTTGTGTCTTTCTTCTTATTATTTCTTTATTGTTTTATTACCCTCCCAATATACATAGCATAATGTATAAGGAAAGTATTGTAATGGAATCTAAAATTCAAATTCGTGTTTTCGATGGTAGATCACGTTTCAAGCATCCTTGAACTCGAATCGAACGTAGTTGAAATGATATCTGCGTGTGCATTTACAGCTGGTAAAAAAAACAAAAGCAGTTCTGAACATCGCGTATTATTCCGGCTCTTCGGGTCTTACAGTAAAACCAAATGTATCATTAGACTCGTCATAATGCTTGTTAAAGAAAATGAGCAACTAATTTGGTAGTCTTCATATTAAACTTTGTACAAACTCAATTTTTTCAAAGAGCAACATCACCGTTTGATAGCAGACTCTTATTCTCCATTTTAAAGAAACCAGAATTCATATAAAATTTACTTATTTTATTTAAGCCGTTAGGGAGATATGGCTGCTTGAAATTTCGAGCTCCAAATGAGCTAAAGATTTTCTTTTATATTTCCTGAAATAATTAGCCTATCAAACTAATTCTTATCTTATAGTATGTTATTAAATAACCCAAATAAAATGTATACCACTTTTCATCTTCAAACAAATTTTTAATATTAATTATTAAATATGAAATTCATATTTGAAAAAAGTATGAATAGAAAAGTGGGTAAATTCTGACGCCAATCGATTCAGCACTGTCGGAAACCGTGGTCTGCAAAATTTTAGTTCAGTCCTTTCAGTACTTTGTACAGTGATAATGGAAATATAGACCTATATTTAAAATTGCATTATTTAAGCCTTTCAGTGACAATCCATCAATTTCTGATGGAAAAAACTTCGAAGAAAAACATTTCAATATTGCCGTGCAATGCAAACTTTGGACTCTTGGTGTTTGTGCAGACATCGGTACTACATTTGTGTTAGGAAAAATCCAGAATTTAAAGTGAAATGACAAATTTGAAAGTCGTTTAGATCTATGCCGATTTTCCGTTATATAACTTGAACTTTGCGTTTAATATCATACAAGCTTTTTGTATAAAATAATTTTAATTTCGAATTTAATTCAAAAGTCGATATTAACAACACTAAAGGGTGATATTGCAAATTAAACTAAATCTATATATTTCTTCGGTGTGAGGAATACACTTGAAGAAGATGTAGGCAAAGATTAAGTTTGTATTTTTGGGACTTTATGTGGTGCACAATGGATTTGGGCTCTCTCTTTGAAAATAGAAATAATAATATACTTTCTTTAATTACTTTCAAATTGTTAATTGCATTTAGAAGGAATAACGATGACTGCGAAGAACATTGTTTATGCACATTTTATGTTTTGTAGCTATGTTTTGAGGTAAGTTATCTATAAAATGTTAATAGAGTTATCTTTAGAGATTCACTTTATATAACATGGAAATTATTTCGGCGGGATACCGCTACTTGATAATAGTGATGCTCAAAAATTTACATCACCCCCTATATTTCCACGACTTTGATGAAGAGAAAAGAAAGTAACACATCTAAAGGTATATCTAACGTGTTTAATATTGAGTACATTGAAGAGGAGGATATGCAGTGTGGCATGTGCAAATCTATTATGTCACCGAAATGACGTCAACCTAGTATTCGGGACTGAACTCTTCTATGAAGGCAGCTATAAATACACTGCACTTGTAAGTAAGGTGTGTGAATAAAGGTAGTTGAGTTCTGAGAGTGTCTTATGCTTTATTCCTTGGTGTAAATAAACAACAGTATTCAAGTAGGGAATGAGATCTGGAGGAGGTATGTGGACCAATTACGTAAAGCGGGTACGTATTCTACTGAAGAGATGGCACCTATGAAGATACCTGATCTGGATCCTACAATGGAGGATATTTCTGAAAATCTCAAAGCCCCTGCAGCATCAACCAGGACAGATTTGGACGAGACTTCTAAGAAGCTCCAAGCCCCTACTTCGCCAACCGTACCAAAGCTCGTCGAGACTCCTGATCAGGAATCGAAAATCCTAATTCCAAGTCCAGGAGCCCCAGTCGAACCAAAGGAATTCATTGCACCGGTGATACCAGAACATGCAGCAAATGAGCAAACATTATTTATTTAGGAACGTCTATGTGTGAAATATTTTGAAATAATGAGAAATAAGTGACATTCTTATTTTATTAAATATTTAATAATAAAGAGAAATATGTGACAATGAAAACAAAATGTGGCAAAGAAAAATATGTCACGAAGAGAAATATGTTATAATGAGAAATATATGACACCCCTAGCATGTTGTTTTTAAAAAGGTGCATTAGAACTAGGTTGGACATATTAAAACCTAACTTAAAAAATCATGTACATTCTTTTAAATCATGTACATTCATGTACAATCATGAGAATTTACATGTCAATCATGAGAATGTACAATCATGAGAATGTACATGTTCATAAGAATGTATATGTACAATCATGTACATTCTTATTCTTTTAAATATTTAATAATAAAGAGTCTTTCATAGTTAAAAAATATTTTGTTACATTCTCGAGACGACATGGAGTAATGTTTCTCATACTAATGACTAGAAGGCGGTGATATATGAAATTTTTATATAAGGGTCAATGCACTAAAAACAAAAATAAACATTCGGGCTTATTACGTTATATTAAACATTTATTTTGAAAACACTGAATTTTTTTAGGGTGAAAAAAAATTTGAGCATCACTATAGATTCTATGCCCCAACGTATCCAAGAAGTTATTGATAGGAACGGCCACATTACTCATTTTGAGTTGTAATGCTTTGTGTATATATTAGCGACTAGCAGCATACCCGTTCTTCGTACGGAGTATATAATATAAAGAAACTTATAATTCGCAATCATGTGCAAATTCTTTTAAAATATTAAATTTATTATAAAACATCCTGGTCCCTTTTGTAAGTAAATTTACAAAAAAAAAAAAGGAATTGAATCAATATATGCAACCCCGTACTACTTATATTGTCGCAGATTAGAAAATATGTCAGTGTGTTAGTAGAAGCTTACCCGTATTGCAATATGAGTCTCAAAAATATTTTCCAAATTAAAAAAGATGACGTAATAAATTGAAAGTATCAAAAATCCCCGTAAACTTAATACCAGAAGGTCGTAATTGATTCCAATACATGCCAATATATATCAAAATATATGCCAATATACCTGTATTACTTATATTCTCGTAGATTAGAAGATATACCCATGCATTTGTAGAAGATTACTCGTACAACGTACTATATATGAGTTTCAACAATTTTTGTCATAATAAAGCAATTCCATAATAATTTGAAAATATCAATAATCCCTGAATCAACAGTCCCCGAAAATACCAATAATAATGATGTTTAAATCTGAAGACCGTAATTGATATTATCCAGTCAAAAATGCAATGTCAATGAAATTTATTTTATATACATATTTTTATTATTCAAATCGGAAAAGATTTAATAAAAATCGTATGTCGCATAACACATTGAGTCCGTTGCTAAGCGACATGATATCATTTGCTTCAAATAAATTGATAGAAATCATATCATCTGAATAATGCAATCTCCATGGAAGGTTTGGCGACATTTTCGTCAATTTAGCGATAACTCAAAAAATCGCCAAATTTATCGCCAAGTGGGACTGTAGAACTGATAGTCCCATTCTGCGACAAATTGACGAAACATCATCACAATACTATCCCCTTCCAAAACACAATTAATTTCATTTATTAAGCGCGATTTTATCAATTTCACGATATTTTTATGGATTTAAAAATATTTTTACCAATTTGGTGATATTAAAAAAATTCCTTAAATGTGTTACTAAGTAGGATAGATGGACTGACCGACAAATGCAACAGAAACATCATTTCAGTATTCTATTCTAAAAAAACAAATTTAATTTCATTGATTTTGGGCCATTTTTATCAATTTGGAGACATTTCCACTAATTTGATAAAGTTTAAGAAAAGTTACCAAGTTATTTAGAGATATTCCGCTAAATTCGTAGCTCTGAATTTGCAGATCTGAAGAATAAAATATCCTGATCCCGTTTGTATATACTAAATGAAAACACTAAAATTGTATTAGAAGATACATACACCCGTTCTACTCTTTTTCTGCTTCAACAGTCGGCTAAATGAATTTATTGGGTAAACACAATATATGAGTTTATTAGCTAAACACAATATATGAGCTTGAAACCCCTTTGCTTAAATAAATGAAAGAGATGTACGCAGTCCGCAATATATATAATTAAAATAACAATCAAACCGTTCATTTATAAAATATATTTTTACATCCATTTATTTATTATACAAATAGAAAAAATAATAATAAATATTACCAACACATTTAATTTCATTCCATTGCCGAACAACATGATATAAGATAGAATCTTCCTCATAAAATGTGAAATTAAATAGCCATTTTGATTTCTTTATACTTTTCATCGTTGAGTAAAAATTTGTGAAAGATGAACCATGGAGGTAGATTTTTCCATTTAAATTCATGTTTCAAACAATTCATGCTTTCCTAAAGTGACTAATTAATGCAAAAATCCTGCACCAAACTCGGAAATAAAGTTTTATTTCATTTTGGCGTTTTAAACAAACGATTTTCATCCTTTCCGTTTGGATAAACCACGGAGTTGGAGAGTAGATCTCCTAAGAAAAAGTTCCGTCTTTCATTAATATCTCGACAACCCCTGGTTTTAAAAACTCGAAACTTGGACAAAATTTATGGGGGGCTACTTCAAGGCTATCCACAAAATTTCATTAAATTCGGTTCAGCCGTTTTCCCGTGATGATGAGACAAACGAAAATTTCGTTTTTTACTAATATCTCGAGAACCACTGGTCGTAAAAACTCAAAACACGGACTAAATTTTAAGTGGGGCTATTTCTAGGCTACCCACAAAATTTCATCAAATTCGGTTCAGCCGTTCTCTCGTGATGATGGGGCAAACAGACAGACAGACAGACAGATTTTCATTTTTATTTATATAGATTATAGTAAGTTACATCAAATTAAACAGTATTGAGATTCTTTGTATATACATATTAGTAAGTGTTTAAAGTTTTGCCTTTTAGTTAAACCCCCTAATTAAAACAAAGTGTGCCAAGCACGAAAAAAGGTGGCGCATTTGTGTGCTAAAAAGCCTATAGTCAAAGAAATATTATAGAATTTCTAATTAAATTAGTTTCAATGGAAAATGAAAATAAATACTTATGATAATGAAAATAAAACTTCGAGAAATATTTATTAATAGCTCCAAGGGCACTAAATTGTGTGGCTTAAAAAAAAAAGCTTATTTAATATTAATATATTGATGGTTAAAAATGTTATTTATTCTGCTTCCAAAATTCGCGAGTTTGTCTATTGATAAGATGTGCCATATCAACGAAATAGTAAAAATATACTTGCAGAGTATGTGAGTGATCTTCATTTTAGTACCTTAAATATATATCGTGCAAATTTAATCCTAAGTCTCTTTGGTCTTACTGCCGCAAAATAATTCTGTAGATAATTCTAATTATTTAATGTATCTTGATAATATGGAATTTGACACTAGACATAAAATTGCTGAAGCATTTAAAGTTTATTTTTCTTCTAATCATGTTAGTTTTTCTAATCAATGTAATCTTCATTTTAGTACCTTAAATATATATCGTGCAAATTTAATCCTAAGTCTCTTTGGTCTTACTGCCGCAAAATAATTCTGTAGATAATTCTAATTATTTAATGTATCTTGATAATATGTAATTTGACACTAGATATAAAATTGCTGAAGCATTTAAAGTTTATTTTTCTTCTAATCATGTTAGTTTTTCTAATCAATGTAATCTGAATAGGGAATGCAATTTTTATACAAACTCAATTGACTAGATCAGATTGGGCGATATATCGTGTCAAGATGTTGAAATGGTAATAAAAAGTCTAAAGGGTTCGTATTCTGTGGGTTTGGACCTTGTGTCCTCTTTTGCTGTTAAGGCTAATTTATCCTTTATTTATCCTTTATCCATTCTTTTCTAGCTTTATTTATCCTTTATCCATTCTTTTTAATCTGTCTAATAATACTATGGTCTTCCCTGAAATTTTGAAGTTTTCAGAAATAATTCTGATATTGAAAAAGGGTGATAAATTTTGAATAAATAAAATTATAGACCTATTGCTATAATTTCTGTTTCTGGAAGAAAAAAAAAAAAGAATCTATAATATGTCGGAAAATAACTCAACAAACTGCGAATTATATTTCTATTAACCAACATGGTATTGTTAAAAAGCGTTCTATCTCTAGCAATCTTACGTGTTTAAAATTATAATATTGTTAAAGTTCTTAAGATTAATAAACAGTTAGATATTATTTATACCGATTTTGCAAAGGTTTTTGATATAGTTGACTTTGATATGTTGATCTGTAAACTGATTAACATTGGTTTTAGTCAGAAATAAGTAGGTTGGTTATATGCTTATTTAATTGGAAGGTTATTACTTGCAAACTATAAATCTGCCTATTCAAAAGGATTTTATAGTACTTCTGGTGTACCGCAGGGATATGCTTTTCCACCAATTTATTTGAAGAAAATTATATTATATCGTTTAGCAACGAAATTAAATCCAATGTGTTTATGCGGCAGACTATTTTTATTGAGTCTTTTCCGATTTAAATAATAAAGTAAAAAATAAATTTCATCGAAATTGCATTTTTGACTGGATTCAGGTTTAAAGATTGCAGGGATTATTACGTGATCTGTTTTATTTTGGCAAATATTTTTGAAACGCATATATTGTAGTCTTCTACTAATGCACAATTATATCTTCTATGAGAACATAAGTATTACGGATATATCCTCCCATACAATTTTAGTGCTTTTATTTTGGCATATTTTGAATCAATTTCATATTTTTTGTAAATTTGTTTACAGACGGGGCCAGGATGTTTTATTCTTCAGATCTGCCTGTGAAGATAATTTTGCATAGCGAGAACAGAGATTCTTAAACTTCTTTTTAAGATCATTAATTTAAATATTTTAATAGAATGTTTGGAATAACAGTGTCATTTAGAGTAATATAGGAATTTGCACATGATTGTGAATTTTAAGTTTCTTTATAATGTATATTCCGTACGAAGAACTAGTATACTATTAATGGCATATATGTTTTGTATTATAAAATTTTATTTTATTTTAAATATTTTTAAAGTGCATTTTTAATTATAGGAAATCGAATTTATAAAAATTACAAAATTTAAAACATTGACAAACGGTGTAAGGAATACAATTGTAAGTTAGGAATAGTGAAGTTATACATTTAAATGATATAGACGGTTTGTAGTACAATTAAAAGAAATTGATTGTCATGGGATGAAATGGTTGGTTAGGATAGGAGTACAATTGATTGAAAGTAGTTAATCAGGAGGGGGTGCAATTGAAAGAAATTGACTGCCAGGTGTTCAAATAAAAGAAATGCTTTGTCGGGGGTGGGGGGATTGATAAAAATTGATGATAAGGGGGTACAATTAGAAGAAATTGGCTGTTAGGGGGTTTAATTGAAAGAAATTGGCGGTCAGTGGGTACAATGTAGATAAATGGTTGTTCAGGGGTACAATTGAAAGGAATCGCCTTTTAGGGAGTAAAATTGAAAAAAAAAATATAATTCAAAAAGTACAAT
Organism: Amaurobius ferox; assembly: GCA_951213105.1. NCBI lineage: Eukaryota > Metazoa > Arthropoda > Arachnida > Araneae > Amaurobiidae > Amaurobius > Amaurobius ferox. The sequence goes on along the minus strand of OX578133.1, from coordinate 141,056,583 downwards.
TGAAAGAAATGGAATATGAAGGGTACTTAGATTAACAATATTTGGGAACGCTGTCTTTAACTGCAAGTAGCAGTAAAGCACAATTAATTACTCGTACACCAAACTAAATTTTTACATGAAATTTTACAATCGCTAGTTTTTTATATTCACTACTGGAAATTATATGATATCTTGTGTTTCTAAAAAAAGATCAAATATTCATTATCAGTTACATAATTGGATTTTACTTAAGTACTGATGCACCGATTTATGATGTATCCACTAAAATCACACGTGAAACAGAAGATAAGCCAGATTGCAATTCCAAAGGTGCACCTTGCAAAAGTTGCGATTACTTCTAAGCAAACATGAATAACGCATAAAGATTAGTAAAAAGAATTGTAGAAACTTCTGAATATTTATTCAATAGCTATTTTATCAAATGTTGAAAAAAGAACATATTTTGAATTTTTTTTTTATATTTGTTGTTTAAAAATAATTAGAATTACTGAGTATATAATGTATATTTTTAATGTGTTTAGAACTAGAACATATTATGTTTAATATAGTATATCCATTTTTTTCAATTTTTCAGGGACGCACTTACGAACACCTGCTTTTCGATCTCACTATAACGTTTGATATAAGGGTCGTTGAGAGATTTCCCCTTTTCTAAACTACCCCATATGTGTAAAATAATAGAGAAAGTTTTAAAGGTCGACAATACATATTTTGGACGGGGCCATTCTCGAATACGAATCGACTATTTTTAGCGGGATGTCTTTGTATGTACCTGTTTGTGCAGTTTATGTACCCACGCTAGTTAAAAAACTTCCCAAAAAATTTAATGAATTGTGGTAAAGTCAAATTTGGATTACCTTGGTATTCATTATTTTGGCACAATTTGGCTAAAACCGATTTTTTTTTTCAAAATGACCTACAAAAATCTATGAAAACTGAAATAAGAAATAAATATTTTTAAACACATCTTAATTAAATGCTTGCTTTATACATAATTTTTTAATACAAAACGATTTAAATCAAGCTCATTAACGTTGGGAAAAGCCGTTTCAGTATTTTGGAATTTCATCTACAGCGTCATTTTCAAATGCACCACATCATAAATTAAAAGGAAAATATTTGTGAACTGAAAAGTTTATCTTAAGGGGACTCGATAGCTTTTGAATGATTATTTTTATTTATTGAATTATATTTTTATTTTTATTTATGATGTATTTTCATTTATCTTTTATTCAGATTATTAAAGGCTGCCATTAGGCAAAATGATTTTAACAAGAAAGAAAAGGAAAATTGTGGGTAAAAATAAAAAAAAATTAACAATTTAAAAAATATTTTTTTGCATTCAATTTTCAATACTTTGCAGTGATTTTTTTATTATGCTTATAGGAGTGTACTTTATAACTTTAGGGACTGATTTTACAATTAATGAATTAGCTCTTGAGAAAAAATAAATAAAACACACATATCTATTTGGAACAAAAATCATAATTATTTTTATTATATTGCAAAATCCGTCGCTAATTATATTAGGTAAGTCATAGTGTGTGAATATACAAAAATATAATTAAGTCATTTGAAAAACATTTGAAGTTTTGCATTTTAAACACAGTGACCCATTAAAAAGAAGCAAATAGAGTAGCATAATTTTAAATATTTTACAAGTGTGGGATTTAAAGGACTTTCAAAATAATAAAAAGTATTTTTACCGAATTTCTAATCATCAGATCGTTTCAAAACTTCGCCCAAATATACTAGAAGTGTAAAAAAACCGAAACCTTCAATAAAGTTACGTAAATAATAATTTTTTATGTAAAGTTTCATTAGAAAACGGTTGATACAAATATTAGAACGATAGCATGAACCATTCTCGAGATATTGCATGCTTTTCAAATAAATTATCAAAAAATCACATAAAATTAAAAAAAAGTATTAACTATTGTGAAATATGTTCACTTTTCATATATAAATAGTATGTACGATGTAATTCATATGTAAATAATATGTCATATGTAATTCATATGTACAATAAATTTGTTAACACCATTTTTGAGGACCTAGAACGTTCCTTTCAAGAGAGAAGACACTTAGGGTAATAGTTTTGTATCTTGACGTCTAACAATTCTCAATAGTCATTTATCAACTATAAAAATAACCTATTTCTCTGTCCGTAACGTTTGGCGAAATTTTGGTGATGATGATCGAAATATCGACAATTTGGCGAGTTTTTTTAAACGTTTCGAACTTGGCTAAAATATCACCAAATTGATAAAAATGACGCCAAATCAATGAAAATGACGACTAATTATTTAAAATATCAATATTGATAATTGTTTATTTGGAGTTGAGTGGAATATAAAGTTTATTGCGTACTTCGAAATAATTTTACATGTCATATGGAATTTTGCATGTCACATGTCATATGGAAAAGCGCCAAATGTATATTTTAACGTTCAAAACAATGTGCCGTGGATTTTATACATAATTTTTTCACTGTAAAAGAAGGAAATTCATTGCATTATATAAGTCATGTGCTGCCCACATCAGATTTTAATTTAAAATTATTGAATGTCCTGATTTTTTATGATTTTTTCAAAAATTCATTCGAAAATTTGGGGGTCTGCATAAATGTTCGATCGCATTTAAAAATCAGTATGGTTCCAGAATTCATCAATCGTAACAATCGTACCAAATTACGTTCCAAACGCTCCATTAGTTCGTGAGATATCGCATCCACAGACTCACGGACACACACAGATGCACGCACACACCCACACAGAGGGCGCGGTAGCCCATTGGTTAGCGCGCTGGGGTTGCACTCGGTAGGCCCGGGTTCGATTCCAGCCACTGCCAAAACTGCCGCCGTGTTAATGCGGAGTACGATCACGTTAAACATGTGGGTCCGAAAGTCCTTCCGAGAGGTTGGTGGTAGGGGAAGGAGGGTACGGTCCCTGTGGATGCCTCCCCCACTGGGTTCTGGTCTAAATTGAGTGGCACTTCCCGACCGTCCAAACAGTTACCTTACACCTTTCTGGTAGGTCGGACGGTCTGGGTTTCAACAACAACAACACACCCACAGAGAGGCACCACCTCAAAAACGTTCGTTTCGAGTTTAGGGATGCTTGAAACGTGCTGTTCTATCGAAAACTCGAATTCAAATTTTCGACCTCGTCACAATACTTTCCTTATATGGAGGGAAAGCAAAAAGCCTCGATTTTTCAATGACAGTTACGCTTGTATTTCATGAAGTTAGGGAAAAAAGCCCGCTTTCACGCGTTTTTTGATGCATAATAAGTAGAGCCTGGATTTATAGAAACAAAAAATCTTAAAACAGACAGGCAAAATAGGCACTAAAAAGTAAAAATGTGATGTAGGCAGCACATGACTTTCCCTGCAAACAGAATTTCGTTTTCTCTTTTTTCTTTCATAATTCCTTAAATTGAGTTCAATTGCACAAAATAACATGAATAATTATTTTAAATTACACTGAATTCGCAGAGTTAATTCAATTTACTTTTTCGTTTGGCGACTGGCTGTATTTTCAAAGGCGACGTGTGTTAAAAATTATTAAAACTAAAACATCTCGAGAAAAGTTGGCCTTAGACATATGGGGTTAGTCTTATTCTTTTCGCCGTCAAAAATTACGTATAAAACAGGCATTTAAGCGATACATTTGAGCATACGTAGATTTTGATTGTAGATTTTGTAGATTTTGACGCTTTTTGAGAGTCAAAAAAGGCAGGTTCTTTTCCTCTCCCCCCCCTCCGAATCTAAACAAAATCTAATCAGCATCAAAGTATTCCACAGGTGATTTATCTACCAATTTTTTTGAAATTTGGTCAATTGGTTTATTAGCTAGAGTGGATACATACTTTTTTTGTGGGCCATTTCACAAAATAAATAAATAAATAAATGCAGGTTCTTTTTCTCCGAATCGTATCAAAATCTAGTCAGCCCCAGGGTAACCTATAAATGACTTATCTACCAAATTTTGTGAAATTTGATCAATTAGTTTTCAACTAGAGTGATACATAATTGCACAGGCAGACATTACGCTAAAAATAGTTTTTTTCGGGTTTTGGAGTGCTGTAAACGTGTAGATCCGTCGAATTCCAATACTTTCCCTATACCTTACTATGAATTGCAGAGAACTCAAAAAACACACTGAAATATCACAGTGTTGGGTGTCACAGGTTAGTCCATCACAAGTATGGCCGGTTCCGTAGCTACAAGGTCTTTGTTAATAAGTTGTCGCTTAGCAGCTACATAGGCCACTTAGTCCACTTTTTATTAACCAGGCCGTCCAGCTCACCCAAAGAGTGTAGAGCAGTTAACCCAGTCTACTTCTGTAATCTGGAGGCATCCAAGCAGCGGGGTCCTAAAGAAGCTTCTTTAGGCTTGTCGTTCGAGTGCAGTATGCTCCGATCAGGCAAAATCCGGGGTCTAATAATATGTAATATACGAACCAAAATTGTAAAAGCATATTTTATTTTATAAATGCATAACTTCCGAGTTTTAGGTATTTATTTACATAAATAATTTGCCATGCATTCAGTACGAGCATTCAGTACGAGCAATGCATTCAGTACGAGCATTATTCATGACACAGAGCGCCGATGAGAGAGATGATGTATAGGAGGTGTCTGCCCAGTATTTTGGAAAATTATATCTATTTATAGCAAAACATTTTATGCAATACAATAAATTTCCCCTAGTCACAGAATTCGCTATCCCAGCTTTTGGAAACAAGATATCAGTGCAACGAACAGCATATATAGACCGGTTTGTGCTTTTTAGCTCTCTTTGACATGGAATAACCATTAATTGCACTGTCGGTAGGAAAACTGCACTTCTTACAATTTTTCGAAACTTCGCTGTGATCGTCGGTTTCTGTCACATAATATAGCGGCTTCAAATTTAAAGAAGAATGAATACGGGCTGGGATAACTCAGTGGTTAGAGAATCGCACGCGGTAGTCTCGTATTCGGTCCTTGGCGTCGCCCCAAAATATCCCTGTTTACTCGGAGTATGGATATGATAAATCTGTAGGTCTAAAAGTCCAACCGAAAGTTGATGGGTTAGGAAAAGCATGGTACGGTCCCTGTTGCTTCCACCCCCCACTGGGTTCAGGACTAAACTGGGTGGTATTTTTCAGACTGTCCAAACTCATACTTTAAACCTACGGGTAGGTCGCAAGATCTAAGTAGAAAGAAAGAAGAATGCATTAAGAAATTACGCTTAGTACAACTTTTGATAATCAAATCGAAAAGTGCAGCTACAATTATAACCATACTACAAACGTTTAGCAAAAGCGATTTGGTGTGAATTATAATACACACACCACGGTTTCCTTTAGAAAATCCTCCATAATAGGCATCACCCCTTGGCAGTATGTCTATATTCCTTTGAATAATAAATCCCCCTGCCTGAATATATTTCTCTGGGATGTCTGATGTTTAGTTTCTAATCTTAACACCCTCTTTTCTACAACACCCATTCATTTACAAGATCAAGATATCTTTCTCGTATGGTCTGATTTTTATCTACTTTGTTAATATTTTATTTAATAGTATTATAATTTTCTTCGTATCATCAACTCTGGGGATCTATACATTTTGCTTGATAAAAAGCAAACATAGCAGATTTGAATTAAGACTTTAATTAAAAATTCACAACTTTCTCGATTAATACGGAAGCACATTAAAAGAAAGCTCTTTATAAATGGGTTCTTCCGTATTTGAGTAATCATCAGCAGATGTGAGCACCATGCTATATTTTATACTATATTTGTGATGATATGAAATAAGAGCTAACACTTTTTAATTAAGTAAACATTAAAGTTTTAACCTCTTACTTTATCGATTTCAAGGTAAGAGCAAATATTTTGCAAAGCGATAAGCTTTACGTTAGTCAGAGAGACGCCACTTATTGTTAAAATTAGCCTGCAGTAAAGTAGCGACTATCTGGATCTCATTTATTCTAAACAGATTTTCTAGACTAAAATTGCTAAAACTGTTATACATTTTTAGCACTTTACAACAAAGTTGAAAAGTGTTTATGACTTTGTTCATTCTGTCTGTCTGTCTGTCCGTTACCACGATAACTGCCGTAAAAATGACTTAATCAAAATAAAATTTTAGTATGTTGTTCAGACGGTCTGTAGAACCTATAGGAATATAAATGAATAATATTACCCAATTAGTTTTGGATTGAACCCGGGTTGAAAAAATGAAAAACACATTGAACCCTATGGGACCCAATTTTTCAAAAATTTTTTAAGCGGATTTAAAATGCACAAATTACTTCGAAAATTTTAGGTAATATTCAAATTATTCCATAAAATATATAAAAAAAATTTCAGCAAAATATATTCAGTAGTTTTTAAAATAAAAATTAAAATAATAATCGCACCTCTTACATGAAGCGATCACGTGACCATGATATGAAAAGATCGCGTGACCCCCTTCAAAATGAAATATGGCATCCATCTTGTCTCAAAATCGTGATTTTTAAAGTTCTTTTTAATTCATATCGAGTGTTGTATCCGTCCTAAAACCGCCTTATTTTTGCTTAAATTCTGTGCATCTACATTAACTGAAACAGCGCAATTACAATATAGTTGAGTTTAAATGATCATCCAAATTTGATTATTTCTACAACGAAGCCTATTTTTCAGTTATGTAAAATGTAAACAGCAAAATATGTAGAATGAGTTGTATAAGAATTGCTGTATTTCTTTAACGCAAAATTATTTAGCTCATGGAGTCTGTATAGCTGATATGAATGAAATATGCATTGATTTTACAGAGAGAAGGACGATTTTTTTCGATGAAGTTTTAAGCATAGAGTTTAATTACTTGTAGCTCCATGGTCTTAAGTTTTTAAATAAAATAATTATTTTAGTATTGTGATGAATGTAATGAATGGGAAAATGTTTATGAATGAAATGCTGCTTTTATAGAGAGAGCCAGGCGTATTATTTTTTCTATGACGTCATTTGAATGAATTTCAGTTGTTTTCGATGAAGTTTTCAAATATAATAAATTATTGTAGTATTATAATAATTTTAAAAATATTACCGAGGAATGTATCGCATTTTAGAGATGTTTAAACCAGGCAATTTATATTTCAATGCTGTCATTTGAATGAAGTTCATTTTTTTCGATGAAGGTTTAAGTTTTCAAATATAATAAATTAATGTAGTATTGTGATAAGTTTTAAAATATTACCGAGGAATGTATTGCATTTTAGAGAAGTTTAAATAAAATTGCATTGAAGTTGGAAAGTGTTTCATAATCAATGCTTTAAGCATGATTGATCTGTCTTGTTAATACTTTCCAATATAGTTGAAAAGTGTTTATGACTTTGCGCATTCTGTCTGTCTGTTTCTTCGTTCGTACGATAACTGTCGTAAAAATGGCTTTATTAAAACGAAATTTCAATATGCTGTTGAGACGGTCTGTGGGACATATGGGAATGTAAATGAATAGTATCACCCAATTAGTTTTAGATTGAACCAGGGGTTGAGAAAATGAAATAGATTGAACCCTATGGGACCTAATTTTTTAAACGCTTTTTAAGCAAAGTTAAAATTCACAAATTGCTTCGAAAATTTTAGTAAATATTCAAATTATCCTATAAAATATATATAAAAAAATTTCAGCAAAATATGTTCCGTAGATTTTTAAATAAAAATTATAATAATAATTTCACCCATATTATATGAAGAGATCACGTGACATTCCAAATAAAATATGGCATCCATCTTTTTTTCCCAGTGTAAAAATCGTGATTTCTTCTTAAAGTTCTTTTAAATTTATATTTAGTTTTGCATCCGTTCTAAAACCGCTTTATTTTTGCGTATTTTCTGTGCATCTATATTCTGTGCCAACGCAATTACAATATTTTTAAGTTTAAATGATCATCAAACTTTCATTATTTCTACAATGAAGTCTAATTTTGATTGATGCAGAATGTAAACAAATAATTTTAAGATGAGTTGTATAAGAATTGCTTCATTTGTTTCATGCAAAATTATTTAGCTCTAGAGTCTGGAATAAAAGTGATATGAATGAAACATTCATTGATACATAGAGAGCCAGATGATTTATATTTTGATGACGTCATTTGAACAAAATTCATTTTTTTTAGGAAGTTTTAAGTTTTGAAATATAATAAATTATTGTATTATTTTGATAATGTAAAATATATCAGCGTTGAATGTATCGCATTTAAGAGATGTTTAAATAAAATTGCAATTCAGTTGGAAAGCGTTTCATAATGAATGCTTTATGCATGATTGATCTTTCTTGATTGTTGATATTTTGAATACAACAATTTTTTAATACATAAGCACAAGAGTCGAAAACTTGAGCCGACCTAGAGCTGTTTGGTAACTTTCTTTTTTGAAAATTGTTTAGGCGTGCTGTGTAACAGAGTTTAATATACGGGGTTGGATTCAATGACTTTGTAAAGAAAGGTCAATGAGTGTACACGTGTTCTAACTATATAGTAAAGATACCATTAGCATGGCCGATGGAGAAAAACCCCGATGAGGAATATAATTAATTCATCGATATGGCGTCATTTTCGTTACTCGGCGTCATTTCTGCAATTTGAACGATATTTTCGTCAACTTGTGGCAAAATATCGCCAAATTATTGATGTTCGCAAAATGAGTCGCCAAGTTCGCCACATTTATCGCCAAACGTTACAGACAGATGGAAAGGACAGCATTTGTTATATATAAATGACTGGCGGCGAACTGTTAAGCGTCAAAATACAAAACGATTATACAAAGTGTCTGCCCTCATGATGGAACGAACTAGATCCAAAAGAATAATGTTAACAATATTATCGTATAGTATTACATATGATAAGTGAACATATTACACATTGATTAGTACTTTTTAATTTTATAGGAATTTTTATAAATTTATTTGAAAAGGTGCAACATCTCGGGAACGGTTTATGCTAGCGCTCTAAAGTTTGTGTCAATCGTTTTCTAATAAAAATTACACTCATGTCCAAAAGTTAAGCATAATTCGTAAAATGCGAAAAATTCGGAGTTAATATGGATACAATGGTTTGCAATTAATTGTGGAGAATCATGGGACGAAGGTAAATCGTTGTGTATATGCAAAACAGTGCAGTCGACGTCGACATGCGCAAAGCACTGGCTCACATCGGAACGAGTATAAAACGGCGTTGAACGAGTATAAAACGGCGTTGAACGAGTATAAAACGGCGTTGAACGAGTATAAAACGGCGTTGAACGAGTATAAAACGGCGGCATGGCCAAGTTGAGGCAAAATTTCGCTATTGCTGTGGTACGGAGCGTTGTTAATAATAAAAAAGAACGGAAGATGTCACAAAGATGCCAACTGGAAATGTTTTTGAAGGGACGAATTATTGGAATGCTGAAATCCGGTCGATCCCAAACCGAAGCGTCTCGAATTCTGAATGTGTCTCAGTGTGTGATCTCCAGACTGTGGCAGAAGTTCCAAACCACTGGAGATGTTATCCGACGACCAGTACCAGGTCTGCCAAGGGTAACAACAGCTCGGCAAGACCGATATTTGGTGATAACTGCGCGACGTCAGAGGAACCGTTTTGCCAGACAACTGGGTTCAGCCCTGACAGCCGCCACAAGAATCACTATTTCGAGACAAGCTGTTTACAGGAGACTCAGACACGTTGGTCTCTATGCCAGACGACCAGCAGTTTGCATCCCTCTGACGTGTGCACAGAAACGCGCGCGTTTACAGTGGAGTTTGAAACATCGGCAGTGGAGTGGACAACAGTGGGGCAATGTCATCACTTTGATGTCATCTTCAGTGAAGAGTCCACATTTAGCTTGCAAAATGATTCTCGTCGTACCACGATCTGGAGAGAACGTGGAACGAGTTCTTACCCTGGAAACATCAAGGAACGACATCGTGTTTCGTTTGGGAGAGTCATGGTCTGGGCAGGCATCATGATGGAGGCCGCACAGACCTCCACACCTTTGACACGGGGTGGGTTACCGGTCAAAGATACAGAGACAAATTACTTGAGTCTACCGTTTGATTGTTTCGAGGTGCTGTTGGTCCTGATTTCATATTCATGGATGATAACCCGTGCAGCCTTGGTCGACGACTTCCTTTAAACTGAAGATATCCAGCACATGCAGTAGCCTACCCACTCTCCTGATCTGAATCCAATAGAGCATGTGTGGGATATGCTCGGGAAACATCTTGCAGCCCTTCGCTACCCACCAAACTCCGTTCCGGGATTGAAAACTGCTCTCTGTAAGGCTTGGAACTCTTTGAGCACACAACTCATCCAAACCCTCATCGAAAGTATGGAAAATCGTTGTGCAGCATGTGTGGCTACCCGAGATTCCCACACACCGTATTAAATTGCAGCATCAAATTGTTTTAATTATTCTGTTTCACTGAGGTTGATACTCGTATTGTGATCCTTTTTCTCTCAACCCTTTTCTTTGGACAATAAAAGTAGTTATAGTCCTTGTTTTGCATTGTTTTCTTTTTCTATAACCCTATTACACCCACATACCGCGTTTCCTTCCATTCCGATGTAGATTTCCTGAAATTTTTACATAAACATATGTAAGGAATATAGCATATATTATACTAGGCATGTAGGGAAAGTAAAAAAGAAGATAGTCTCTATGTCCGATAATTGTTCGTAGCACATCGAGTGTGTCTCAAAGGCATCTTTGCACACGACTTGCAATATCAAAGCAGAAAATCCAGTTCCAATTGCCCGTGAGCGAGAACACCGGTCATTTTAAATGTTGTACGATGAACCGTTTTCATGCGCGTTGCATGAGCCCTATAACATCATTGGCTCTGACAGTTTGATCATTTGCACAACTCTTAATATCATATTTGCATGACGAGTTTCGCGGCTGCAGTTCAAATTTTTATTGATACATATATTTTTTTGCAACAGAGTGTATAAGATGATAGATGGATATTATAAAAGACAGTAGCTTCGCCAGAAAATATTGAAGAGGGGCGGGGGGGGGGGACCAAATATCTTGTTTCCCATTTTACCCACATATTAATTCTCCCCAAACTTCGATGGGTTCCAATGGTGAGAGGGATTATAACCCCCCCCCCCCCCCTCCAAATCTCACCTTTGGCAACGCCATAGATGAAAGATAGTACAATCATTATTAATATGAGTATTAATTCTTGAAATTATTTCAATATTTCAATTCACTTTTATATTGAACTGGAATGCATTTTTATTTTTGGTTTTCTTTTTGTGATTATGGACAAACCCCATAGGTTAATTTTCAGTTAATCGAGCATTGATTTTAGCAACCGGCAACCCGGCACAACGGTTGTTTAACCGGGTGATTATCCGATCACTAATTAAATTATAATTCTTTGGGGTCAATGAACACCATAGAAATGTTGAATGGAAAATTTAATTTAAATTTCTTTATTTATAATGAGCACTTGCCAAAAATTGTCCTAATATAAGCTTCTTTATAGTGTTGCGAATGAGAGTGAAAAAGTCTAAGGTAAAATTCAACTCGGCTTTTAAAATTTGTCATTTTGTTTGGTGTGATAAAATGGGGAATAGTCCTGTATGAATCAACATTTTAACGACTTCAAATCCAGGAGTCCGGCCACAAATTTCAGTAATCTACATATCGGTGCTTAAGTATCAAAATCACTAGCTCTCTAAAAATATAAAATTAATTTTCAAAAGGCAATAGGTACAGCATCCAATACCAAAATTTTGGGAAATTATTGTAAAATGTTATCGGTATTTTAAACCGGTATAGTTGTTAAAATATCTATATTTCACATTTATCAAATTATTAATTTTAAAAACTTGACTATTATTCTCTACAGTTCCTTATTTTCATTATTTTTGTTTAATAGCAATGTAAGAATATAATTACTACTCATTTTTAATTTTATTAAGAATTGATACATTTGTTTTATTTGATCAAGTTTTGTTAATTTTTAACTAAATTAATTATCAATTCATTTCGTTGTTTAGTGTAAATATATTTTATAAATTTTTATTTTTATTTCGCTGTCGGCATATGATCGTTAGTAGTTATGTTTCTCACCGTATTAATTATAAACTTACTTCTGAAATATGTTTAACATTCAATTCCTTCAGCCGAAATATATTATTTTGTTAAAAATTTTGTTTTATTTGATCAAGTTATGTTAATTTATAACTAAATTAATTCTCAATTCATTTCGTTGTTTAGTGTTTGAAGCAAAATATATTTTATAAATTTTTATTTTTATGTCGCTCTCGGCATATGATCGTTAGTCATTATGTTTCGTACCGTATTAATTATAAACTTACTTTTGAATTATGTTTAACATTCAATTCCTTCAGCCGAAATTTATTATTTTGCTAAACATTTTGTCTTATCAGATTTTTATCCTAATTTTTTTTCCAAATTTTATTACATTGTATTTATAATGGACCTAATTTTTATGCAATATTTTTCTTTGTATGGTGTATTATTTAAATTCAGCACTGTACACTGATACCGTCTTAGTTTGAACAGACGCACACCAGGAAAGTAAAGAGTAGCAGGTTACAGTGTGTAGTTTGTTTCTGAAAAAATTGTTGACTAAATTGTGGATTGCCCGTGCATGCCTTAATCAATGGTCACATGTGATATATCCTAATATGTGATTTATCCTGATATACTAACATGAGATAAAATACATTTTTTAAAACTATTTCAAACTTTTCCATTGCTCATATGATTAAGACTGTTTTTTGAACCAATATAAACTAAGTAAAATTAGGGACATTTTTCTCAGGAGGTCTTGAGAGAATTATTGCTTTTCAATAAAAATAAAAAAAGAAATCCACCGACAATTAGCTAGGTTTTACAATAGAAAACGAAGATTTATATAGTCTTTTTTAGAGAAATAAGATTAACTTCTACTGACGACATAAATACAAAGTATAAAGGATAGTTATTTTTGATTTCAACATTCCTGACATTCATTTTTTTCTGTCACTAAATCAATCTTTTACACACACCTATTTATAATTATTGCAAATATTTTAATAAATATTTTAGATATTTATTTCTCTGATCAGCACATTATGCGGAGCCGACAATATCAATCGTCAAGAAAAGTTCTTTTAAATAGAAGCGCTTACCTAAATAGCATATGGAGAAGTGGACAGGCGCACTTGGTAGGCTGTCAAGAGACACACACAGAGCACTCTATTCACAACTTCGTTTATCTGACATCTAATAGAGGAAATGCAGCCGCTTGGTTTTTGACAGTTGATACTAGTAATGACCTTGCTTTCGGGAGCTTGCGGCGATACGAAACTTAGGTAATTTTATGACTTGGCGATTATTGTTAAGACGGATTCGCGCCAACCTCTAATAATATAAATAATCTTTTCATACCACTGGATTAGAAATTAATTTGAACCCGAATGAAAACAGGAAACCTTAACAAGGACGAGTTCGATACGGTTTTGAGTGGGCATTATGAAAAGCATTTAACTGGGTCCAGGTGTGCTCGGTAAAATACTAAAATACTTAATTTGATGGACAAAAAAATTATATATGAGAGTGGTCAGACCCTGGATAAATCTCTGTTATGTATATTCCTAGCTGGGTCAAATTTAAGCTTAATATAGGTCAGACAAAAAATGACCTATGGCCAAACATTTGAGCTTGGCTTTACCTATAGTCTGAATATGCGACTCCCTGAACTTTGTGTAAGGAACACCTTTTCTACTTCGACCCAAACCGTCCGACCTACCCGAAGGTATAAGGCATCTGTCTGGACGGCAGGGAAGCGCCATCCAATTAAGACTGGAACCTAGTGGGATTGGCATCCACATGGACCGTACCCTCTTTCTCCTACCGCTAATCCCTCGGAAGAACGCACGAGTCCACATATTTAACGTGCCCGTACTTTGCGTGAACACGGCGACAGTTTGGGCAGATGCGAGAATCGAACTCGGGTCGTTCGGGTGCAATCCCTGAGCGCTAACCACTGGGCTGACGCACCCCACGGAACACTTTCGTCTGTCTGAAAAAAAAAACCTTTTTTTTTTGTTCGTTTCGTCTTTCATCCGTCGTTGGCCTTTCCAATTTGAACAACGCCAGTGGTTGCGCGTTAGAGTTTTCTCATGCTATCTTTTTCCATTGTTAAGTAGTCTACTTAATAATAACTCTTCAGAATTATTTCTTTGAAAGAAATACAATTGATATTTAGAGATCACAAGCAAGGAAATTCTAGTAAAAATAATTTGTTACAACTATTATACAAGGTATTCAATGGTAAAATTAAATGACGAAAATATAAAACAAAATCATATACATACTTTATAAATCAAAATATAAATGAAGTATATTATTTATGATTCAAAAGAGCTTGGACTGCAAATCTAATGACTCAGATGAAATGTACCTGATTCAAATAAAGCATCTTATATATTTTTTCGGCTCAGCATTCGGAACACACGTATAATGAATGATCAGAACAAATAAGTTGGCCACAGGTTCTTCACCCCTTTATTGCCTTCCTATATTTTCTATGTATCACATTTTGCTGAAGCACAAATAGAATACTTGTTTTCGATTTTGACCTTTCTGGTCTTTTCTCTTAACTATACCAATCACCGTTCGTAACTCAATATTCCAGCTTCTTGCATTATAAAAAAATATATTTTGGAACAAAAGTGTTTAGCACAGGTGTTCAAAATACGCTGATAACAAACAAAAAGCTATAAATCAATTTAGGTGAAAACTGCACTGGGATCATCGCTTTATCTGTAAAAATATAAGACATAAACGCCAGTAGTCGCTTGATGAACAAATAAGCTCTTACTTAACGCAAACGCCAGTGGTCGCTTGATGAGAAAAATGCTCACATGAGGTACACGGGAACAAACCGCAGACTGTTTGAGACCCGCTAATACTTATCGGTTTGAAAAATAGATTGTTAAGAAGCGTCTTAAAGCCAGATACAGCGATAGTGGCACTCCCAGGGTCACTTTCAAATAAGCAGTGCTTTTTATATGCGAAGTGTGAGAGAAATGTTCAATGCGTGATCAACGACAGATTAAAAGTTGAAGTGTATATAAAACATAAATTTCTTATTTGAAAAAATAAACTGTCTTAACTTGGAATATTTCTTTCTTTTTCTAACCAGGTCATCCAACCTATCCGAAGATGTAAGATAACTGTTTGGACGGCCGGGACAGCGCCTCCCAATTTTGTTGCCCAAATGAAAGTTGGAACCACAGGGACCGTATCATCCTTCTCCTAACCTCTCGGATGGACTTTTGGACTTACAGATTTAACGTGCCCATACTTTGAGTAGACACAGAGATAGTTTTGGATGGCACGAGGATCGAACCCGAGCCTACTTTGTACGATCCTCCTGCCTTAAACATTGGGTTATCTCAGCCCTGAACCTTGAATTGAATACGTCTTTTGCATTTAGAATAAGTGCTCTCTTATCTAAACTATAAACGGGAGATAAACACATCCTCATAATTTGAAGCCGGGTTTATTGCAGCCTCGATCCAAATCGTTGTAGTACTCCATTTACTTTTTATCCCCAAATTTCATATTTATACAGTTCGCTTTCTTTACAATACATAATGTGCGCAAAGAAAAAGTATTGTTATAGGGCTAGAAATCCAATTGCCGGATTTAAATTAATTTATACTTTCGAGCATCTGTTGAATCAACCATTTTCAATAATTGTGTCTGTTGTCTGACTGCAATATGGGTATCTCTAAATACAAATTAAGCTATTTGAATGAAATGTGATAATATTATTTCAATCGATAAGTGTCACAGACCTATTGATTTTTGGAGTGATCAGAAAGGAGCTTAAACATTGTTATCGAAATTATATTTAAAAAACAAGAAATTTATGAAGGAGCTTTTATATGGCTGCAAATAGTATGTACATGAAACATATATTTCCCAGAATCTGCTATAGATAGAGCTCAGAGGATGAATGATATTCAGCATAGGATTCAGGAGAGAAATTGAGGTTGGGGGGGGGGGGGGGGTCACTACGGATTTCCACTTCTTCTTTTTCCATTCCTTGTTCAAAAGTTTTCATTTTGATTGCAACATCTACTTCATAAGATTGGTTAGAGCTTAAATTGTAACTGATATGAATTTAGCATAAAATTCTGGGGATGTAGGTTTGTTCACTAAGAATTTTCACTTCTGATTCTTTTTCTCACTTCCAGTTCAAAAATATTCATTTCCCTTAAAACATTTACATCTCAGGATTGGCTGTAGTTAGAGCTTAGATAATTACTGATATGGATTCAGCATCAAATTCAATCAGTAATTATCTAAGCTCAAATGTAAACATCATGACTTCTAAGATTTCGATTGTATTTAAAATCAATATGACTTAAGAATTCAGAGATTGTAACCATCGTACTAAATTACGTACGAAACGTTCAGTTTGGTCGTGAGATATCGCATCCTCAGAATCATAGACACACACTCTAATACAGACTCAAACACATACAGACATCACTTCAAAAATGTTCGATTAGAGTTCAGGGATACTTAAAACGTGCTCTCTCGTATAAAATTCGAATTTTCTACGTCGTCTTAGAATACTTTCCTTATATATTATGTAGGGAAATTAAAATAATTGAATGCTTTGCTTTTAAACTTTTTTCTTAATATTTTCCCTATATACATAGTATAATGCATAAGGAAACTATTATGACGGAAGAGTTTTTGACGGAAGACCCCATTTCAAGCATCTCTAAACAGAAATCAAGCGTTTTTAAGGTTATGTGTGATTCTGTGGATACTATACTCGTATATCTCACGAACGAATAGAGTGCTTTGAACGGAATTTGCTACAAATATTACAATCGGTGAATACTGGAATTCTATTGATTTTAAACGCAATCGAATGTTTGGAAGATCCCCAAATTTTCGAATGACATTTTGAAAAAAATCATTAAAAATCAGAATCTCAATAATATTATGCAAATAACCATTTCTTACGTAATTTTTCATTAGAAAACGAACTATTTGAACTTTAGAACGCTATTGAGAACCAACCGCTCTCGAAATATTGAACGTTTTTCGAACAAATTATTAAACATTTTACATACAATTAAAAAATAATTAACTATCGGGAAATATGTTCACTTTTCATATGCAATATTTTGCGACAGATGTGTAAACATGTTTCATTTGGATATAGTTCTTTCCATTCACGAGAGAAGATACTTTGTGTAATAGTTTTGTATTTTTACACCCAACAATTGACCAATAGTCAATTATTTATAAGAAAGCTCTTCTGCCCATCTGTCTGTAACGCTTGGCGATAAATTTGGCGAACTTGGTTACTAATTTAGCGAAGCATCGCGAACTTGATAATATTTTGCTCCTGATTGACAAAAACGTTGCCAAAACAATTCGCAACAATTTTTCCACTAGAATTTTGGGAACAGCGGTTCCTAACCTTTACACATCCGAGTACCCTCATAATATCCATTTCTTTTAATTGTACCGTCTGGCTATTCATATCATTCAATTATACCTCATGGATGTTCATATATCTGCCAATTGCATCCCCTGGCTGTTTATATTAATCATTCAAATACCTCACTGGCTGTCTATGTTTTCAATTGTGCCCCTGACTCTCCATATCTCATTCAATCATAACTCACTGGTTGTTCATGTCTTTTATTAATCCCCCTGACCGTCCATATCATTCAATTATACCTTGTTTGCTATCATGTTTGTCATTTGCATCGCCTGACTGTCCACATCATTCAATTATACATCATTGATGTTCATATATCTGCCAATTGCATCCCCTGGCTGTTTATATTAATCATTCAAATACCTCACTGGCTGTCTATGTTTTCAATCGTGCCCCTGACTCTCCATATCTCATTCAATCATAACTCACTGGCTGTTTATGTCTTTCATTAATCCCCGACTGTCCATATCATTCAATTATACCTTGTTTGCTATCATATGTTTGTCATTTGCATCGCCTGACTGTCCACATCATTCAATTATACATCATTGATGTTCATATATCTGCCAATTGCATCCCCTGGTTGTTTATATTAATCATTCAAATACCTCACTGGCTGTCTATGTCTTTCAATTGTGCCCTGACTCTCCATATCTCATTCAATCATAACTCACTGGCTGTTCATATGTCTTTCATTAATCCCCCTGACTGTCCATATCATGCAATTATACCTTGTTTGCTATTATGTTTGTCATTTGTATCTCCTAACTGTCCATATCATTCAATTACCCCATTGGCTGTTTATACCTTCAATTACCCCACTGGCTGTCCATATCTTCAGTTACCCCACTGGCTGTCCATACCTTCAGTTATCCCACTGGTTGTCCATACCTTCAATTATCCCACTGACTATCCATATCTTCGAGGGATAATCTAATTGATACTAGCTCTTTGGTCCATAGTCTCTCAATTGTACCTCTTTGACTCTCCATATCAATCAATTATATCTCACTTACTGTTGACGTGCCAATTGTTTAACAAAACGAGAGCACAATAAACAGAATTCACATTTATTTTTAGTCCTCAATTTCAATTATAGAAAATTAGTGTTCGAAGAAAAAACATTGATTTTTATTTGAGTACGCCATTGCTATATTATTTAGGCGTATCTCCAATGACCCCTTTGCGTACCCCTAGGGGTACGTGCATTCCAGGTTAGGATTCTAGAAATTCCAGGTTAGGTTGTTGCATTTTTACATTTCTGTAAACTTTTATTGCAATTTTTGATTTTTATTTAATTTTATTAACACTTTTCAACATAGTTGTAAAGTGTTTATGACTTTGTTCATTCTGTCTGTCCGCATGATAATTGCCGTAAAAATGACTGTATCAAAATGAAATTTTAGTATGTTGTTGAGGCGGTCTGTGGGACATATATGAATGTAAATGAATAATATTACCCAAATAGTTTTGGATTGAACAAAAATGAAATTAATTGAATTAATTGATTTAAAAAATGAAATACATTGAACCTCTATGGGACCTAATTTTTCAAACATATTTCAGGCAAAGTTAAAATTCACAAATTGCTTCGATAATTTTAGAAAATATTCAAATTATCCCATAAAATATATACAAAAAAAAAATTCAGCAAAATATGTTAGGTAGTTTTTTAAATAAAAATTAAAATAATTACTCCCATATTATATGAAGAGATCACGTGATCCACTTCAAAATAAAATATGGTATCCATCTTTTTTCCCCAGTGTAAAAATCGTAATTTTTAATGTTCTTTTACATTTATATTTAGTGTTGCATACGTCCTAAAACCGCTTTATTTTTGCGTATTTTCTGTGTTTGTATATTCTGTGCCAACGCAATTACAATATATTTGAATTTAAATGATCATCGAAATTTGATTATTTCTACAACGAAGTCTAATTTTAATGGATGCAGAATATAAACAAGTGATTTTAAGATGAGTTGTATAAGAATTGCTGCATATTTTTCATGCAAAATTATTTAGTTCTGGAGTCTGGAATAAAAGTGATATGAATGAAATAGTCATTGCTTTTACATAGAGAGCCAGACGATTTATATTTCGATGACGTCATTTGAATAAAGTTCATTTTTTCGATGAAGTTTTTAATTTTCAAATATAATAAATTATTGTAGTGCTGTGATAATTAAAAATACATCAGAGCTGAATGTATCGCATTATAGAGATGTTTAAATGAAACTGCATTTCAGTTGGAAAGTGTTTCATAATCAATGCTTTATGCATGATTGATCTTTCTTGTTTTATTTTATTTTTTGGTAGCTTGAATCTTAAATTCCATTTCTTAGAAACATTTCAGAAAAGAATCAGGATGCTATGACACGAAAGACTGGTTTTTAAAGAAATCCCCACCAATTTGAAAACTAAATACACATACTAAAAGTAATTTCTAAAAGGGGGCAGGTGCACGCCAATAAAATTAATGCATTTAAAGGGTTATACCAATAACTTCAATGTCTTAAAAGAGATACGTACATGAATACTTAAAGTTTGGGAGTCATTAGTTTAGTATAATTAAAGTCAAATACTAAATATTATTAAACTTGCATGTATATCTTGATGCTGTGATGATAAATGGTACTTAGCGTATTTTTCACTGCACCATTAATCTGATTTGAGCTAATGAAAAGGTAAACCAGTTTAAAAAACAAAATAAGGACATCCTCTGTGAATGAAATGGTGAAATAGTGAACGCTGACAAATCTGCATATTTACGTTATTTGCTTTTAAAATCAGACAGTGAAGTAGGCGAAAATGGGATATGAATATTCAAGTGATTTCCGAGGTCAGAAATTATACGCGATAAGTTGAACTCTTGATGAGATACGCCTCATGCTGGTGAGGTGAGGCATTATATTTAGATTTGCATCAAATATGTTTTTACAAATTAAAAAAAAAATCTGATGTGGACACCACATGACTTTATATAATACAATGAATTTACTTCTTTCACAGTGAAAAAATGATGCATAAGATCCAAGGCGCGATGTTTTTAACGTCAAACTGTATATATGGCACTTTTTCGGATGGCAACATGTAAAACTATACCCAATTAACTTACATTTCGCAATATAATATTTCTCTAAACTTATTTCTCTAAATTGGTAATTATCACTATTGATAGCATCTTTAATAAAAGTACATATATTAAAATATTTTAATAGCATATTCATCAGTTTAGAGCAATTTGTGTTAATTTACAGTAATTTTTGCAATTTTGACAATATTTTCGTCAATCTCGGGCAAAATTTTATTTATTTATTTATGCAATTTACGTGGCAACAACAGATGAAATCCAGTCACAGTAACCACAGAAACATAAAAAGTAGAGTATAAAGTACAAGAATACTAAGCAGTATACATGTCAAACCCATTAAAAAGAGCTTTTTTAACACTTTCCAACATAGTGAAACAACATTTTCAACATTGAAAAGTGTTTATGACTTTGGTCATTCTGTCTGTCTGGCCGTTCGCACGATAACAGCCGTAAAAATGATTTCATCGAAATGGAATTTTAATATGTTGTTAAGACGGTCTGGAATATCTGGGAATGGAAATGAATAATATCACCCAATTAGTTTCGGATTCAAATCGGGTCAAAAAAATGAAATACATTGAACCCTATGGGACTTAATTTTTCAAACATTTTTTAAGCAAAGTTAAAATTCACAATATGCTTAGAAAATTTTAGAAAATATTCAAATTAACCCATAAAAAATTTCAGCAAATATGTTCAGCATTTTTTTAAATAAAAATTAAAATAATAATTACAGCCATATTATATGAAGAGATCACGTGACCCACTTCCAAATAAAATATGGCATCCATCTTTTATTCCCAGTGTAAAAATCGTGATTTTTAAAGTTCTTTTAAATTTATATTTAGTGTTGAATCCGTCCTAAAATCGCTTTATTTTTGTGTATTTTCCGTGCATCTATATTCTGCGCCAACGCAATTACAATATTTTTGAGTTCAAATGATTATCAAACTTTGATTATTTCTACAACGAAGCCTAATTTTAATGGATTCAGAATGTAAAGAAGTGATTGTAAGATGAGTTATATAAGAATTGCTGAATTTTTTCAACTTAATATTATTTAGCTCTGGAGTCTGGAAAATTATATGAATAAAATATTCATTGATTTAACATAGAAAGGCAGACGATTTATATTTCGATGACGTCAGTTGAATAAAATTCTGCATTGTCTTTTTCGATGAAGTTTTAAGTTTTCAAGTAGTAGTACTGTGACAATTTAAAAAATATCAGCGCTGAATGCATCACATTTTAGAGATATTTAAATAAAAATTCATTTCAGTTGGAAAGTGTTTCATAATTAAAGCTCTATGCATGATTGATATATATTGTTTTAAATGGGGAGAAGTCAAATTAAAAATATCAATATCAGCACAATAGGTATATTATGGAAAGCAACAAGTATATAGACAGAAAAACGCTTAATTGTGTTTAACAGTAGTATTGTGAAATGTCTTCTTCTAGTATTATTAACAGGTATATAGAATTCAAGGTAAGAAAGTAAAATGGGATAAACAATAGTGTTATTTAAAACTTTGTAGTAAAACAAGAGGCAAGACCATTTTCTTCCATTTTTAAGGGACATTTAATTATATTTTTGTCTAAGTTCATTAGTATGAATATGGATGATATGCGGAAATTCTGTAATTAATAGTTAGTAAAAATTTATTTTGGACGACTTCTATTTGTTGAAAATGCAGGTCCCAGATCATTGAACAATATCCTAAAATTGGTTTAACAGGGGTATTATAAAGACAAATAATAGTATCAGTTCTGACAAAAACACAAGATTGTCTCAAGCTGAAGCCAAGTCTTTGGTAAGTTCTTTTAATAGTGTTATCGATATGCTACTGAAAGTTGAATGTATTATCAAAAGTGACACCTAAATCAACAAGAAAGATCAATCACGCATAAAGCATTCATTATGAAACACTTTCCAACTGAAATGCAATTTTATTTAAGCATCTCTAAAATGCGATACATTCAGCGGTGATATTTTTAAAATTATTACAATACTACAATAATTTATTATATTTGAAAACTTAAAACGGCATCGAAAAAAAAAAAATGAACTTTATTCAAATGGCGTCATCGATATATAAATCACGTCGCTCTCTATATAAAAACAGTGGATATTTCATTCATAAACTTTTATTTCATTCATTTCATTCAGCGGCGATATTTTTTAAATTATCGCAATACTACAATAATTTATTTTACTTAAAAACTTAAAACCACCGAGGGAAAAGTACTTTCTAATTCCATGCTTAAAACTTCATCAAAAAAGCAATATTATGGAATCGTTTGCTTCTCTATGTAAAATCAATGAAGGTTTTATTCATATCAGCTATATTGCAGACTCCAGAGCTAAATAATTTTGTGTTAAAGAAATTCAGCAATTATTATACAACTCATCTTACAGCTTGATGTGTTTACATTCTTCATACGTGAAAATTAGGCTTCATTGTAGAAATAATCAAAGTTTGATGATCATTTGAATTTAAAAATATTGCAATTACGTTGACGCAATATATAGATACACAGAAAATAATCAGAAATAAAGCAGTTATAGGACGGATGCAACACTAAATATAAATTAAAAAGAATTTTAAAAATTACGATTTTGACACAGATGGATGTCATATTTTATGTTGAAGTGTGTTACGTGATCTCTTTATATAATATGGGTGCAATTATTATTTTAATTTTTATTTAAAAAACTACCAAATATATTCTGCTGAATTTTTTTTTATATATATTATGGGATAATTTGAATACTTCCTAAAATTTTCGAAGAAATTTGTGAATTTTAAATTCGCTTAAAAAATGATTGAAAAATTAGGTCTCATAGGGCTCAATGTATTTCAGTTTTTCAACATGGGTTCAATCCAAAACTAATTGGGTGCTATTCTTCATTTATATTCCCATATGTTCTACAGACCGTCTCAACGACATACTAAAATTTCATTTTGAGAGAGTCATTTTTATGGCAGTTATCGTACGATCGAACAGACAGACAGAATGAACAAAGTGATATACACTTTTCAACTATGTTGTAAAGTGTTAATAAAAGAGTACACCGAGGTAGAGGCAAACTGTTTAAAAGGTAGTTGTATTTGTGAGTATTATGCGCCCCAATGCTCATAACATAGCACTTAGAAATATTTAAATCTATTTAAAAAGGACCAGTTATACAGTTTATGTAGATCATTCTGTAGCAATTCACTATCAGTTAATGAGTTGATTTTCACATAAAGTTTCAGATTGTCGGCAAACATAAGACATTTGGCAGTTTTAAAAATCCGGGGTATTTCATTAATAAAAATTTTAAAAATCTGATGTGGGCAGTACATGACTGGCTTTCCTTATATAATTCAATGAATTTGCTCATTTTACAGTAATAAAAATAACGTATAAGATCCACGGTACTGTGTTTTTAACGTTGAATTGTACATTTAGCGATTTTTCAGATGACAACATTTAAAACTTTTTCAAAGCACCCAGTTAATTTATATTTTGCGCAACACAAAATAAACAATTATAAATATTGATAGCATCGATAAGCGATATAGTCTATATATTAAAATATCATCAATTAGGCATTTTCATTAATTTAGGGTAATTTTTGCAATTTTGACGATATTTTCGTCAATCTGGGCCGAAATATCGCCAAGTTGGCGATACTTTGCTATATTATTCGCCAAATTCGCCAAATGCATCACTAAGTATTAATGACAAACGGAGAGACATTTCTTATATAATAGAAAGTATACCCATCATATAACGGAAATCATAATTTGCAAAACATTACTTCCCATTTCGAGTCATTTTTATTAATTTGGCGACATTTTTGTCACTTTGGCAACTTTTAAAATAGTCTCCAAGTCGGTGACGTCCCTCTAAATTTCTCGCCAAGCGTTACGGAAATAGGTTATTCTTATAGTCTACTCTTATGTACACTGAAATAGGTTATTCTTATAGTACATTCTTTTATTTTCTTTCCAAGATATTGAATTTTTGTCAATTAGTCGTCATTTTCATTGATTTTGAGTCATATTTATCAATTTGGCGACATTTTCGTTAAATTTGCAACTTTAAAAAATCGCCGAGTTGGCGACATTCCTCAAAATTTGTCGCCAAAATCTCGCCAAGCATTATGGACTGAGAAATAAGTTATTCTTATAGCAGATAATGACTATAATACAAAAGTATTCCCCAAAGTGTCTTTCTCATGCATGGAACGAGATAGATTCACGAGAATGATGTCACCAAATGTATCAAATGGTATCACATATGAAAAGTTAATATATTTCACAGTAGTTAATATTTTTTATTTCGTGATTTTTTTATACATTTATTTGAAAAATGTTCAATGTCTTGAGAACGGTTCATGCTAGCGTTCTAAAGTTTGTGTCAATCGTTTTCTAATAAAACATTACATAAGAAATTACTATTTGCGTAACTTTATTAAAGGTTTTGATTTTTTGATCTTTTCAAAAATTCACTTGGAAATTTAGGAAGTTCTGAACATTCGATTGCGTTTGAAATCAATTGGCTTCCAGTATTCACTGATTGTAAGTTTTGTACCAAATTTCGTTCGAATCTCTCCATTCGTTCGTGAGATATCGTCTCTCTCCACACACACCTCAAAAAAGTCTGATTCGTGTTCAGGAATGCTTGAAACGTGCTCTCCCGTCGAAAACTCGAATTCGAATATTCGACCCAGTCGCAATACTTTTCTTATACATTATACTATGTATATAAGGAAAGTGAAAAGGAGTGGGCCCAAATTTTAACCTTGAGGAACACCAGAAGAATTATTATATAGTCTAGAGTTAATGCCAAAATACTTCACAGATTAAAGTCTATTTTTAATGTAGTAATAAAAGCAAGTCGATTAATCAACACTGAAACTACTAGTAATTAGTTTACGGGTTAATAACCCCAGATCGATGTGATCAAATGGTTTACTAAAATCAGTATAAATAACATCCAGTTGCTTCTTGTTTTCAATAGTACAGAAGAACCGGCCTTAAAAGGAATTTCAGGGGACCGAAAGAATTTTGAGTCTTGAAAAGGTTTCGGTTTCATGCAGGTTATTTCAGGAAAAGCTAAGTTTAAGGTTTGGCTGGAAATACAGATAATCCGCTTATAATTGATTGCTTATCTATACATTACTTTAAAAATTCTGAAAAGTTTGTTTAAATGCACTTAATTAATAGTATATTATACCACAATAGCTCATTTAATTATTCTAAATACTTACATTTTTGCATACTGCGATTACAGGAGTACATGTAAATATAAAAATAGAGTAAGCCCCATGTCCTTGACTGTTAGCTTATTATCATAAAAATAGTGCATTGGGTAATATTTCTAGCATTTGGGATTTCCCAGATTAACTGAAGATTATTAAGCTCTGAAACCACAACTTTCGCCATAGAAAAAACGAATGATTAACACTTAGAACGTTCGCACGAAACCTCGAGAAAATCGTCATATGATTTAATAGAAAGTTCCTTTTTAGTAGTACTGTTTCATTTACGAGTGACACATCATTATTCTCTTGGAAATAAATGGATGAAACAGTTGGATGATTTTTCCGATCTTAGTTCGTTACAACAGGTCCTTTATTAACAAATTACTTTAAATTGGCTGTCTGTTTCCGCGTTGTGCAAGTTCCGTTTCACACAGGGGAAAAAACATAAATTTCCCATATTTTTGGATGGGGCTAAAAATATTTTCCGCTTATGTGAGTATTCCTTTTCAAACAGATTTGACTGTATCAATAATTTCACAGGTAAAACAAGATAAATTAGGATAAATTAAGTTGAGAGCATTGGCAAAAATCCATGTTGGTAAGGAGAAATTCATTGCTTAATTTTTGGAAAAGAAATTTTCATGATACATAATACATTCAAACACTTTGAAAAAAGGGGAAAGAATGGTAATAGAACTGTATTTAGAAATATCATGCTTGTTCTATTTATGTACAGGAAGAACTTTAGCGTATATTTTCAAACATTGGGGGAAAGTCGTAGTTTTAATCGAAAAGTTAAACTAGATAATCAAAGGGTGAGTCAGAGCAATCTTTCAAAATAAAAGCACATCACAGCTTATAGACCGAGTGGATTTTAACTTTTTTAGGGATTTAGTAACATCGTTTTCATAAATATACTTAGCATTAAACAAATCAATATTATTGAGTTCACAACAATTGGTCAGTAGTTCAAAATTACCAAGTTGGCTACTCTGGATGCAAAGAGATTTAAAGAAGTCCGCGAAGCAGTTAACAATATCATTAGAATAATCTATTGTTATAATACATAGTTGTAATCTTATGATTACCAAGAAAATCACCTTGACAATAGTACTAGAAATCTTTAGGGGTTGTGTTGAGTTCTAGTTCAATTTTAGTAGTAATATGATTAGAAAAATCAGCTTTGATTCCATGCTTCACTATGGTTTCAGTAGTCTATAAAATTCCTGTAAATCACTTTTATCCCTAACTCAAATAGATTTATTACAATACTTTTCTTTTAATTTAATGTTATTGATAGCGCTATAATAATACCATGATTTATATTTACCTTTAGTAGGAATATATTTAGGGATACAATAGTCAAATATCCCTTAGACACAATTGTAACAAGAAAGATCAATCCTATGAATAAGACATTGATTATGAAACACTTTCCAACTGAAATGCAATTTTAATTACATTTTAAACTGCTTCAAAAATTGCCATCGACAAAATTAATCTTAAAACTTCACCGAAAAATACAATGCTAGTTACACAAAATTAACTTTATTCAAATAACATTATCGAAAGTATAATTTGCGAAGTGTTTACGATGCTTTTGCAGTTAATAATACGTCCCGATTATAATATTTCATTATTATAAAAAAAAGTTTTATCTCGTCAAATTAGTTCTTCCAAATTGCTGCAACTATGACAAATCGTTTCATTTTATAAATAGTTTGCCTCTCTATGTAAAATCAATGAATATTTTAAACTCCAGAGTTAAATAATTTTGCATGAAAAAAATTCAGCAATTCTTATACAGCTCATCTGTCAATCTCTTGATTTGTTTACATGCTATATGCTATAGTTTAGCGTTGAAATTAGGCTTCGTTAGAAGAATAAAAGTTTAGTGATCATTTAAAACAAAAATATTGTAATTGCGTCGGTACAGAGTTTAGATAAACAGATAATACACAAAAAATAAAGCGGTTTTATGATGGATGCAACACTAAAGATAAATGTAAACATCACGATCTTTACGCAGTGGGAAAAATGAAAGCCATATTTTATTTTGCAATGAATCACGTGATCTTTTTATATAATATAGGTGTAATTATTTCAATTTTTATTTAAAAAACTACCGAACATATTTTGCTGGAATTTTTTTACCCATTGTATGTAATAATTTGAATATTTCCTAAAATTTTCGAAGTGATTTGTGAATTTTAGCTTTGTTTAAAAAATGTTTGGAAAATTAAGTCCCATAGGGCTAAATGTATTTATTTTTTTTCAACCCGGGTTGAATCCGAAATTAATTGGATGATATTAATTTTCATTCCCAAATATCTCGCAGACCGTCTCAACAACATACTAAAATACCATTTCGAAAAAGTCATTTTTACGGCAGTTATCGTGCGAACGGACAGACAGAATGACCACAGTCAAACAGTTTACGACTATGTTGGAAAATGTTAAAAACTGGATATAGCATCATTAACACTAGTATATATATGTTTAACAAGTTTCAATCAGTATTATAGAAGTAGTCATATGGTATAGGATAATTGACCTTCTTAATATTTCATATTATTGATCCGAGGATTTCTGATCAACTTTTCAATCAAGATATGTACCTTCCAGAGCAGGATGGTATAGGCCCTCCTTCACGAATCACCAAGAAAATCACCTTGACAATAGTACTAGAAATCTTTAGGGGTTGTGTTGAGTTCTAGTTCAATTTTAGTAGTAATATGATTAGAAAAATCAGCTTTGATTCCATGCTTCACTATGGTTTCAGTAGTCTATAAAATTCCTGTAAATCACTTTTATCCCTAACTCAAATAGATTTATTACAATACTTTTCTTTTAATTTAATGTTATTGATAGCGCTATAATAATACCATGATTTATATTTACCTTTAGCAGGAATATATTTAGGGATACAATAGTCAAATATCCCTTAGACACAATTGTAACAAGAAAGATCAATCCTATGAATAAGACATTGATTATGAAACACTTTCCAACTGAAATGCAATTTTAATTACATTTTAAACTGCTTCAAAAATTGCCATCGACAAAATTAATCTTAAAACTTCACCGAAAAATACAATGCTAGTTACACAAAATTAACTTTATTCAAATAACATTATCGAAAGTATAATTTGCGAAGTGTTTACGATGCTTTTGCAGTTAATAATACGTCCCGATTATAATATTTCATTATTATAAAAAAAAGTTTTATCTCGTCAAATTAGTTCTTCCAAATTGCTGCAACTATGACAAATCGTTTCATTTTATAAATAGTTTGCCTCTCTATGTAAAATCAATGAATATTTTAAACTCCAGAGTTAAATAATTTTGCATGAAAAAAATTCAGCAATTCTTATACAGCTCATCTGTCAATCTCTTGATTTGTTTACATGCTATATGCTATAGTTTAGCGTTGAAATTAGGCTTCGTTAGAAGAATAAAAGTTTAGTGATCATTTAAAACAAAAATATTGTAATTGCGTCGGTACAGAGTTTAGATAAACAGATAATACACAAAAAATAAAGCGGTTTTATGATGGATGCAACACTAAAGATAAATGTAAACATCACGATCTTTACGCAGTGGGAAAAATGAAAGCCATATTTTATTTTGCAATGAATCACGTGATCTTTTTATATAATATAGGTGTAATTATTTCAATTTTTATTTAAAAAACTACCGAACATATTTTGCTGGAATTTTTTTACCCATTGTATGTAATAATTTGAATATTTCCTAAAATTTTCGAAGTGATTTGTGAATTTTAGCTTTGTTTAAAAAATGTTTGGAAAATTAAGTCCCATAGGGCTAAATGTATTTATTTTTTTTCAACCCGGGTTGAATCCGAAATTAATTGGATGATATTAATTTTCATTCCCAAATATCTCGCAGACCGTCTCAACAACATACTAAAATACCATTTCGAAAAAGTCATTTTTACGGCAGTTATCGTGCGAACGGACAGACAGAATGACCACAGTCAAACAGTTTACGACTATGTTGGAAAATGTTAAAAACTGGATATAGCATCATTAACACTAGTATATATATGTTTAACAAGTTTCAATCAGTATTATAGAAGTAGTCATATGGTATAGGATAATTGACCTTCTTAATATTTCATATTATTGATCCGAGGATTTCTGATCACCTTTTCAATCAAGATATGTACCTTCCAGAGCAGGATGGTATAGGCCCTCCTTCACGAAACTGGAGGTAGCGTGTTCAATAATAATTTGCTTGTAGTTAGTTAAAATAAAATCGAGAGATTCATCATATTTATTACAAACAGTATTTATTTGACCAAGATTTAGGAAAGTTATAACGTTAATAATGGAAGATTCAACGCGAGTATGGCCAAATAAGTACCAGAATTGGAGTGGTTGAATTCCACAGATGGAAGATTAAAATCTTCATATATAAATATAATATGATCGGAGGAGATACAGAAATTTTTTTTAGAGTTTTTAAAGAATCTTTCATAATCGTCAATAGCAGTACTAGGCACGAAATAAACGACACAAATAGAATTTGGAGGCATATGAAACATTGACACGTACCCACAAACGCTATTTTTCAAATAATAGATCAGTTAGTTCAATAGAAGTAAAGACTTTTTATGGCAATAAGTACAACCCGCCTCGACATAAACCAGTAGTAATCGAATCTCTATCACACCTAAAAACATTACATTTTTCATCAGAAATTTCATAGCTACCAATGTTACTAATTAACCAGGCTTCAGTTAGGCAAATAATATCAAAATCATATGTCAAGGTATTGATATAAAACTCATTAGTTTTGGTTCTTAATACATGTACATTTTGGTAACAAAACTTGATCTTCCTATACATAGTACCAGAATGTTTTAGTCATTTATTAACATTCGAAGAATTCCCATTCAAAGAATTTGGATCATCACCAGCAGAGTCAATCTGAGCCTCATGTCACAAAATCTGGATATAAGTTAATCCTCCGGCCACACATTCTCACTTAATAGCACCTCAAGGTCACTCAGCAGAATATCGATGTAAAAGGGTGAATAAGTTTGGTATTTGGTCTTCATTTTAGTGTAAACAAAACTACCCAGTCCCTTGTCTCTTACTTCAATTATTTCACTTTCCATAGTTTCTAGACTGCGAAACAAAGACAGATCATCTTTTTTGGTTGCCCGGATACAGATTTCAAATGTTAAGACCTTTTTGTGTCCTTGATTACAACTTTATTTTTCTTCTGCGCATTAGAAAAAGGTATACTAACTGGACCAGAAATGGAAGATGCCTTTTGAGCTGTACCTAAAATTTTAACTTTCATTAACGAAGTTTCACGATCCGATGAGTGACCTTTACAAATAGAACATTTGAGAAAAGTTTTGCATAAAACCATAATTCGAGGATCTAATCTTTAAGTCACTCTCTCAAGTTTATCAAGTCTCCGATTAACATCTTCATAATTGGTGCTCACTTTATCATTAACAGAGTTGACAAGAACGTGTAAACTCTCGAATTTTATATTAGCATCAGTATTGATCATAGAAGCGTTTTTCTGCCCAGTAACATGTTTCAAGACACAGTCTAACTTCTGTACCACATCAGATATGCAAACCACATCAGACATATCCGTAGAAACACAATCACTATCGGCAAAAGCAGCATACTCTTTAGGCGATAAATTTTCTTCAGATTGACTGGATAAATCCGCTGAGTAATTTTTAAAGAGTTTTTTATCAATTGCACTTGATGACTTAGTAGTACAGACTTTGTAGAGCACCTTTTCAATGTTATTCCAGACACTCCGTGAAAGTTCTATTTGCACAAACTAGCACTGTTCATAGCAGGTGTTTCACTTCCGACTGTCATTTTGTATGTACGATAAAAACTTTAAATATATCACCCTGTACTATATTTAGGAGTCTAAATGGTTAGGAACAATTTTAAAAAATAATTTGCATTGAAAATGAGAATAAAATACACTTAAAAACAAATAAACACTCTTTCAAATTGCAGGAGCCACATAAACGCACAACCTGCCTCTAGGTCCTCTAGCAGAATAAAATATCGCCAAGTTGGGACTATTTCGCTAAGTTTGTCGCCAAGTTCGCCAAATTTATAGCCAAGCGTTACAGACAAACGGAGAGGATAGATTTTCATATAAATAACTGTTGGCGAATTATTATGCGTCAAAATACAAAATTATTACTCAAAGTATTTTTCTCGTGATGGAACGAACTAGATCCACGAGAATGATGCTAACAAATTTTATGACATACTAGAACGAATTACCCGAGTTCTAAATAAACGTCCACTGCGTATAAATAATTAAATAAGCGGCCGTTGCTTAAATAATACATTTGAACAAAATTTAAAATGGCTTCGATTCGAAAAGTGAACGTTTCAAATAGCACGCGCTCTCTGCAAAAGCAAAAAATATGAGAATCATAATGGATCGTAAATTCAACACACCGCTCATGTAAATGGCTTTGACCATCCCGTTTATGCTCCGTGGGGTTGGCTTCAGTGGTAAAATAGCTGTATAGCATGAGTTTAAGACTCCTCACGAGTCCTTGGAGTGTGGGGAATGGCTTCAATTGAAAAAACAGCGTCGACAGTAGGGGCCGAGATGCATTCGGTTCATTAAAAACATCTATGACGTGACTGGATTAAAATAATTATAATTAATCAACTGATGGGTTTATAATTTTTTCTGGAGTAGTCTGTGATATATTTAGGAGCTGCTGGTAATATGTGAACATTGGATGACATGTCAAATTTTGTACAGAGTAATATAAAAATCGTAGAGGTTTTCCTACCACAGAGTCTTTTGAAATGTGAACATTAATTATACTCACCCTGTACATTATCCTCTTTAATAATATTACACCTTGTAATTTCGTTATAGAACACATCACATGTAAATGGAGAATATTACAAAAGAGCCGAAAATTTCAAAATCGATTTTTCAACGATTTTGCACCCTTAAATCGTCTAGAAAACGAATAAGCTATTTTCAGCATGGCGAGTGTGTGTGTGTAATTTATGTATCATCGCCAGCTTCAAAACTATCCTTGAAATTTTACAGTGAAGTAAATTATATATTACCCTGGTGCTGATAAGTTTTGGTAGAAATCGTACAAATAGAACCGGTCTTTTACTCGTTATTTAACGCTTAACAACTGAAAACAAATAAAACAATAAATACGATTGAATATATTAATTCAATAAAAGCAAGAAAGTGCTCAAATGATTATCCATTACCACCCGTGGACCATGCTTTTGTGGTTATTGCCGGTCATCAGCACAATGCAGGCAATGAAATGATTCATGAGCACAAAATTTCTTAAAACAAGGATTTTAGAATTTTTCTAGTAGAAGTATTGTAACCTCGAATCCAGTAACAATTGGGGGACGTCGTTAATAAAACTCGTTAATAATGCTCTAAGGAATACAGTGAAGCGATTTTTGTCCTATAACAGAGAGTTTCATAAAAGCAAGAATATGCTCAACTAATCATCCTCCCCCACCCACCAATTGTTACTAGATTCGAAGTTACAATAGTTCTACCAGAAAAATTATAAAATCCTTGTTTTAAGGAGTATTGCTCTAACTTATCATCTTATCGCCTGCACCGTGCAGACGAGAGGCAATGTCCGTGAAACAACGGTCCGAGGGGTGATGTATGATCAGTTGAACAATTTCTTGTTTTTGTGCAACGCTCTCTTATAGATCAGGAGCCACTTCACAGTTTACTAATTAAATGTTTGTTTTATACATAATTTTTGATAACAAAATAAATTATACCTACCACGGGAAGATAAACTGTTTTCGAGATATTTTAATGTTGGCGTCATTTTAAAATACGCAAAGTGACCAAATAAAATATTTTTAAATTGGAAATACTATGTATTAAATAAGTATCCATATCGTTCACTATGTGTTATTATGAAACCCCAATTGATACATATACATTGAAAGAAAGAAAGAGAAAATTAATATGAGTCTGTAGGGAAAGTCATGTACTGCCCAAATCAGACAGGCCATGAATCTTGATGTCTTTTAATCACGCTACATTCGCTGCTTCTGTCTTTGTTGTTTAAAACCTCCATCTTAAAACTAGAAATTGCGAACAGGTAGTTATTGAAAAGTGCGCAGCTTTTTACGACGCTTGTGCTGATATAAATAAAAAAAAGAAAAATCCAACCATTTTTTCCTGCTTCATATGTCAAAACTCTTCATATTTTGCATTGATCCAACGTTGCCCAATCAATCACAAAATTTGGTTCAGTTTCATACGCTCATTTTAATTATCCACAAATTAAGGCTCTACTTTAACAACTATCAGAATTCAAAAGACGAATATAAGTAAAGTTTCGCAACAAACTGAGAAAATATTCCCTAATTTAATTTTCTTAATATAAAATACTTTGAAAGAATAATGCGTATCAGGAAAGAAATTATATCGAAAAGTCTCATTCGCTGGTCATTGCAATTTCAACTCTCAGTCAATACTAAGAATATTGTATTTTGAATTCAAGATTTTGCATGTGTTATTGGATGCCGCAAGACTGGGACACTAAAATACAAAATAAATATTCTGTAGTTTGCATTTTACTACTCATCAAGTTTTTAAAAGTATTTTGTACTAGCTGATACACAGCCATCGCTACTCGTGATTTATAACATATGAAATTTTTAGTAGAATTCTAAATAATATCCTTCTTAAATATTTAATTTAATTTCCTTTAAGAAGAAGCATAAAAATCTGTATTAATTTTAGTTTCACCTATTACATGCGTAAACTGAAGAGCTTAATGCGAAGTTTCATTTGCGGAAAATATTTACTCGATGACTTTTCAAAAATTAAAATGTATATTGTGATTTTGTTTTCGGAGACTCAAGTATTTTGTATTTTCTTTTGTAAGGAAATTAAATATTCTGTATTTCGTATTTATAGAAAATATGGATTTCAAAAGTATTTTATATATATATTTTTTTTTTTTTTTTTTTTTTTTATATAGCGTTTTCCTTCTCAGCACTTGTGTTACCGAAGCCTATAGAGAAGGGGTTTGCGACATTTTACTCGGTGAACCTCGGTCAACCTTAAGTTTTTCTAGAGAAAAAAATTAGTGCAGAAAATTGTATACATACTATTTAACAGAACGTGGTGCTATGAAACTTTGGAAGTTGCGAATTGTTAGAGAGTAATAGGATTCGTCTCTGCGTCTCAGAGCGGGTTCGTGAGAAACATACGTATAGTGTATATATGAGGGACTCGTTGAGTGTGTGAATGAGTGGCTTATTGAATGTGTAAATGGGTGAGTTGGGTGTGTATGTGAGTTGATGAATGAATGATAGAGGGGGGGGGGCATCATATTTCAAGAAAAAATAATTAGAACCAGATATTTTATAAATCATTTTATCACGGAGTCAAAAATTCATATTTTTTAGTAATTTTCTCGATTTGAATTTGCTGATGCTAATGCTCACTATACCTATTCAGATTAGGTGCCGTTTAAACCAAGCGCCAATTCAAAACTGAAGGTGAAATGACAGCTTTTTGTACTATATATTTAAAGGTCGAGTTTAGCAACAGTAAAAATGAAACTAGGTATATAAAAAATTAATGAAGTTATGTTTAGTAGTCATTATACTTTCAAGATACATATAAATATCTTCTCCCAATTAATCGTTCAAATTAAGTAAATAGATGAATATCAATGACAATAATTTTCGGAAGACACTCCCATTGCATATACCAGTATTCATGGACCGGTTTCGCGCTTATTATGCACTCATCAGCATGGAATAGCCGATATCTACAATGACAGCAAGAAATTTGTTATAAGCTACAATTTTTGCGAACTTCTATAGGAACTGATAATTTCAATATCTTCATATGGCCGGCATAAAATTCATTTAAATTTAGTTCAGGCCACACGAAGTTGCAAAGACAAAGTTCATAAACATAACACCCACATATAAGGGGCGTTCCCGAAATTCGAAAGACTCTGCCATTAAAGATACCAGTAACCATGGACTGGTTTTGCGCCAATTGTGCGCTCGTCAGGATGGAATAACTGATACCTACAATGGCAGCAAGAAACGTGCTATAAAGTCACAATTTTAGTCCCCACACGTGGCCGGCATGAAATTCTGCAAATATTGGCTATTCCATGCTGACGAGCGTAAAATCGGTCCATGAAAAATTACATAATAAATGACTATTTATGCAGCATCATTAAAGGTAAACTTTTAATGATTTTTTCAGAACTTTATTCGAAAAATTTGGGGATCTTCCGAACATTCGGTTGCGTTTGAAATCAATAGACTTCCAGTATTCACTGATTGTAAATTTTGTACCAAATTTCGTTTGAAACACTCTATTCGTTCGTGAGATATCGTCTTCACGGACACACACGCGCACACACCTACATGCTTACACACAGACGTCACCCACAAAACAATCGATTCGAGTTTAGGAATGCTTGAAACGTGCTCTTCCGTCGAAAACTCGAAATCTTATTTTCGACCCATTTACAATACTTTCCCTATACATTATACTATCTATGTAGGGAAGGTAAAAGAACCAAACAGGATTAATTGCGGACATATATATTCCACAATATTCTAATTGACGAGTAGTCCTTGGTGTTTCTACGTCTGTCTGAAGTCTGGAAGAGTAGCTGCAAGTTCTTTTATTGGCAATGAAAAATTTCCTTGACCAGATACTGCAGAAGCTGCATCATCCGTATCTTAGAGCTGTCTCCTTTTCAAGGTTATTATGAACGAACTTTTTGTAATCTTTAAGAGGATACTCTTATCAAATCAAAACTAAAGATTGCTTGTCAGCTCTGGAAGCGGGAGGGGTGAAAAGGCATACCCCAAAATGTGCTTTCCCATGCATAAAACTATGATTGATCAAGTGTCCCACCGTTTGAAGTCTCTTTAAATGCCTTGATTTGAAACGATGAGGAGGTGCGCTCTTCGCAGTTTCGCCAACTACTAGAAACGATGCAGTCGGAGCACAACCAGCTCTTATCTTAGGAACAAACCACGTGTATTTAGTAAGAAATTTATGATTAATATAATAAGGTCGCTAGACAAAACTTAAAAAGATCAAGAACAATTAGATTTGCACGGGGCAAAATTTGTGACCCAAGCAGGAAGCAAAATTTTGGGGCCCAGAACGACCCAAATTCCCAGTTTATAAAATTTGACCTTTGATCTTAATTCAGATTTTGATTTTGACCTTACTTTAGGTGAGGGATAACCATAACGTAGTTAAATCGGTATTGATTGGGTTTTTAATACATTTTGAATTTTAGTATAATATTTCCAAAACTACTGATCTGAATAATATCAAATTAGGTACATATATAGGCTATTACATCAGTCTATGTGTCTCAATAATATTTATTATCTATAGACTTGAAAAAATAGTTTAACAAGAAAGATTAATCATGCATAAAGCATTGCTTATGAAATATTTTCCAACTGCAATGCAATTTTATTTAAACATCTCTAAAATGCGATATATTCAGCGGTAATATTTCTAAAATTATCACAATTCTACAATAATTTATTATATTTGAAAATAAAATATTCGTCTCTTTAAAAAGAATCGTTTTCTATAGCTCTCATACCGGTATTAAAACTACGAATATTTAGAAAACAATCCATTTCTAAAGAAATGTTTCTATTATCTTCATTAGCCTTACAATAAAAGTATATGTAAATGAAAATGCGGTAAATAGTTCGAAAACTTAACTTCAGAGTTTGAAGTTATTCAATCATTTTATTCATCATAAATCAATAATTTATTGAACGATGTCTGCAAACTTATGTTCACGATATATCTAGAACAAATTAAGTTAAATGAAATTTGTCGTGATTACGACGAAAACAATTTGAGCATGCAGTGTTCATTTTACACTAACTCCATTATTGAATAACGCATACCAAGCTTTCAATGTATGCTTAATTTGGCGTGAATCGGAAAAGGAAAAAATCAAAAGAGCGAAAAGTACATAAACTTGTTCAACGCACTAATAAACAAGAAAGATTAATCATGCATAAAGCATTGCTTATGAAATATTTTCCAACTGCAATGCAATTTTATTTAAACATCTCTAAAATGCGATATATTCAGCGGTAATATTTCTAAAATTATCACAATTCTACAATAATTTATTATATTTGAAAATTTAAAACTTCATCGAAAGAAATGAACTTTATTCAAATGACGTCATTGAAATATAAATCGCCTGTCTCTCAATGTAAAAGCAGTAAATATTTCATTCATACACTTTTATTCTATTCTTTTCATTCATCACAATAGTACAATAATTTATTTTACTTAAAAACTTAAAAGCATGGAGGTAAAAGTACTTTAACTCTATGCTTAAACCTTCATTGATAAAGTCTGCTATAAAATCAATGACTATTTCATTCATATCAACTTTATTCCAGACTCCAGAACTAAGTAATTTTGCGTTAAGAAATTCAGCAATTCTTATACAACTCATCTTACAGCTTGATGTGTTTACATTCTGCATACGTTAAAATTAGGCTTCGTTATAGAAATAATCAAAGTTTGATGATCATTTAAACTCAAATATATTGTAATTACGTTGTTTCAGATTATAGATGCACAGAAATTAAGCAAAAATAAAGCAATTTTAGGACGGATGCAACACTAAATATAAATTAAAAAGAACTTTAAAAATCACGATTTTGACACAAGATGGATGGCATTGATCCTTTAAACTCAAATATATTGTACATCCGTTGTTTCAGAATGTAGATGTACAGTTGGTTGGTTGATTATGGTTTTTTGGCACAAGTTCCAGAGAGGATATGCTGCGCCAGATATATGGTACCGAGATACATAAATTAGTATGGATTAAAACACGTGTATAATTTAAAAGAGTGATAAAGTGTGAAAAAACCATGACAATGGAACATGCACAGCAATGCAAACGAGATGAAAAATGGCTAAAAGGTGAAGTTAAAAATGATGGAAAAAACCAATGTCCAAAAGGAATTGGAAAAGCCCCAAGTGAGGATTTTCTCCAATCAATTCTGCCAAATGCATAGCATAAGTCTTGAAATGCTTGAAACGAAACTGTTTATATTTCGAACACTCAATTGAAATATGTTTGATACTTGCTGAGGTCTGACAACTACTACAAAAGGGTTCAATTTCTCGTAACAGTAAGTGTCTATGTGTAAAACGAGCATGACCAATGCGCAAACGAGTTAAAAGTACTTCAAGTTTCCTACATTGGAAACGAGTCCACTTTTGTATTAAGGGCTTTATCTCATTACAACTTATTATGAGACTGCTGGTTCCAGGAATACTGCCATTTATCATAAATATTTTTCAAAATGAATTGTTTGATGTCAGTTAAAGGGATGGCCAGGTTTAAAGTTTGAGTAGCTGATTTAGCAGCAATATCTGCCAACTCATTTCCTCTGATACCAACATGTCCTGGCACCCAACAAAATTCAGTATGGTATCCCTGTACCTTCAGACGATGTTCAGACCTAAGGATATCAGAGGCAATAGGGTAATTCATAGCCATCCTAGATGATAAGAGTTGTAGCGAACTCAATAAATCGGTATAAATGATGTGCTTTTTGGAAATTTGATGAGATATAAATATAAGACTCTGGTAAATTGCCATAATCTCAGCAGTAAAAATAGAGCACAATGCATGCAGTTTAAAAGATATTTTATAGTATTATTAGATACATAACCCAAACCAACGTAATTGCCTACTTTTGAACCATCCGTAAAAATAGGAGTAAACTCCTTATAAAAATTTCTATGTTCAGCAAACAGTTGCAGGTAAATAGTCTGATCTGTGTTTCTCTTACTAAAATTACTAAATGGGTTGAGATATATAAAATCTGGAACATGCCATGGAGGTGTTTCAAAACACTTTGTTTTCCTTACATTAAGATCTACTTGTGGGGTTGTTGATAATATATTACGTATCCGCTTTCCAAAAGAAGGAATGCATGAGGGTCTGTGGTCGTAGAGTCGATCATAATGTCCATCTAGTATTAGTCGTTGCAGAGGGTGGTTCCGTAAGGACATGACCCGATAGTAGTAATTCAGTATCAACTGCTCACGCCTGAATTCTAGAGGTGGCTCATCGCAGTACACATATAAGCTTTGAACAGGAGATGTTCTAAAGGCACCGGAACATATACGTAATGCTTTATTATGTATTGTGTCGAGTTTCTGGAGAACAGATGTTCTTGCACTCCCATAGACATAGCATCCATAATCAATCTTGGAACGAATAACTGCCCTATATATACGTAGCATTGTAGTTGTATCTGCACCCCATTTTGTACTTGACAGAACTTTTAGAATGTTAATGGCTCTCTCACATTTCTTTCTCAGTTTCTGAACATGGGGTAGGAACGTGAGTTTGCTATTGAACCAGACTCCAAGAAATTTCACTTCGTCAACAACAGCAATTTTAGCATTCTCCATGAAAATCTCTGGAGGTAGGTGAAGACCTCGTTTTCTGGTGAAGTGAACGCAACAAGTCTTTTGGATTGAAAACCTGAATCCATTCAGATTAGCCCATCGCAGAATGTCATTTACTGCAGTTTGACACTGTCTTTCAACGGTGCGCATATCATGTGCTTGGTATGAAACTTGCAAATCATCCACATAGAGGCTTTTATGAACTGATGATAGCAGATGGTTTAAAATACTGTTGATTTTTATGGAAAATAGAGTCCCACTCAGAACACTTCATTGTGGCACTCCCTCCTCTTGCACGTGAAGGTTTGAAAGAACAGTACCAATACGAACTTTGAGTGTCCTATGTGCTAAAAAGTTTTGTATAAAAATGGGAAGATTTCCTTTTAAATTAAAATCAAAAAGGTCCTTAATAATACCATAGCGTCATGTGCGATCATAGGCTTTGTCAATATCAAAAAATATTGACACTAAATGATTTCGCCTAAGGTAGGCAGTCCTGATCTGGGATTCCAGAGCAATAATATTGTCAGAAGTAGATCTTCCTCGTCGAAAATCACTTTGATGTGGAGATAAAAGTTTATTTGTTTCTAGGAAATAAACAAGTCGGGCATTTACCATTTTTTCCATAATTTTGCAAATACAGCTTGTCAAAGCTGTGGGTCGGTAACTTGAAGGACTTTTGGGGTCCTTTCCTGGTTTTATAATGGGTATGGTGATTGCTCTTTGCCAGGATGTCGGAAACTTGTGTTCCATATAAATCCTGTTATACAGATATAAAAGGTTCAATAAATACTCTTGAGAAAGGTAGCATAGCATAATGGACACCATCTGGCCCACTGCAGGTTCCCTGAGTCTGTGACAATGCTGTACGAAGTTCAACCTCTGTAAACGGAGCATTGTATGGTAAGTTTTTGGCTTGTGAGAAGACAATTGGTTTCTTTTCTGATCTGATCTTGTGTGACAGGAATGGTTCTGAATAGCTTACTGAGTTTGAAACATCTGCAAAGGCTTTGGCTATTTCATTTGCTATGTCTGCCGGAGAACTAATAATTGAGCCATTGCTATTTATAACAGATATGGGATGGTCATTATAAACACCGGAGCACTTTTTCACCCTTTGCCATACTTTCTTGTTGGAAGTGGAAGAGGTTAGTCCACTGACATACTCCTCCCATGACACTCTTTGCCTTCGTCTGCGTATCCTACGAGTAACTGCTTTTGTATATTTAAATGCAGTAAGATTATCAGTGGTAGGATACCTTCGAAATTTGGACCAGGCTTTCTTTTGTTTTTTGTATGCCTCGCGACATTCTTCATTTCACAAAAAAAAGTACTTGGATGCATTTCCAGAACTTTTAGGGATTGTAGTTTCAGCAGCCTTAATCAACAGATTTGTAATATTTTTTACAGCTGTATCTATGTCACAGGACTTGGATGTATTTCCAGAACTTTTAGGGATTGTAGTATCAGCAGCCTTAATCAACAGATTTGTAATATTTTTTACAGCTATATCTATGTCACAGCTCTGCACTGAATCGTCAGTTATCACAGCTTGAGAAGTAAATGTCAACCAATCAGCTCTCGAAAAGATATATCGGGATGGTTTCACAGGTGATCTGATTTGACTGTTAGAGAGAACAACGGGAAAATGTGGTCACTATTGTGTAGATCTTTGTCTACTAAAAAGGTCCAGTACGGAAGGAGTGATGGGGAACAAAAAGCAAGATCAATAGTGTGGAATGTCTTACTTGGTTGATGAAAGTAGGTATGTTCATTGCTATTTAGTAGGCACAGGTTGTGATCACTAATACACTGTTCGATTTGCTGTTCTCTGTGATTCATGTCAGAACTACCCCAAAGAGGGTTGTGCCCATTAAAGTCACCCAATATTACGAATGGAAGAGGTAGTTGGCCAATCAAATCATCAAGTTCCCTGTGATCAACTTTATCATTTGGTGGAATATAAATACAGCATACTGTAATCAATGCCTTAATATGGATACGAGCAGCAACAGCTTGTAAGTTAGTGGTAAGTTGTACATTAGA
Organism: Amaurobius ferox; assembly: GCA_951213105.1. Taxonomy (NCBI): domain Eukaryota; kingdom Metazoa; phylum Arthropoda; class Arachnida; order Araneae; family Amaurobiidae; genus Amaurobius; species Amaurobius ferox. The sequence continues at coordinate 141,014,158 of OX578133.1, read as the reverse complement.
GGTAGGATAGTCTTGGGAAATTAGCAATGCTACTCCCCCAGAAACCCTGCTGTTTTGATTAAAATCTTTGCGAACGCAAGTAAAATGTTTAATATTTATGCTATTTTGTTAGACTTAAAAGTTTCTTAAATACAGACACAAATGGGATGGTAAGTATTAATTAAGGATTTTACCTCAAACAACTTGGTCTGTAAACCACGACAGTTCCAGGAAACCAAAGAAGCCATTATGTAGGTTTTTCTTTTTTGGTGAACGAGAACTGTTCACCCTGGACCTATTGGACGAAGGTGGCAACACATCCGTCAACATTGTTTCGTCATCTGAAACACATAGTTGTACTGAATCATCAATATTGGCATCATTTTCTACAGCTATTGTTTTTAAGGATTTTCTAGGTGCGAGTTCTCATTTTTTAATTTTGATTTTTTGTTGGATTTTTTCTTGTTCACTGTAGTATATGTTTCATTATCCCCACTGGTACTTGGTTTATTTGGCTGTGAAAACTCTGGTCTAAAAGTTGATAAGGGTATAGCAGACATAGGTTTAGGTTTAAATTCAGTACTTGATGGGTTAGTAGAATTTTGACTATCTTCGGGCACAGAGATAGGTTCGGTTTGTGTAGCAATAGGTCTTTTCTCACATTGCGTGGCAACAGAAGTTGAGGATTTAGTGGCTACAGTGGCATAGGATACACCTTTAGGTGTACGTGCTGTTACTATTTTATGTGTTTCAGTAAAAGAAATATTATTATTGATTTTAACAGTTTGAATTTCCTTTTCGGTTATCCTTTTAGGGCATGATCGAGCATATGATGGGTGTTCACCATCACAATTAACACATTGAAATATGTTTGTACAGTTTTCAGATTCATGTCCCGGCTCAGCACACCGTGCACATGTTTCATATTTCCCTCGGCATGAATTTTTACAATGTACGTACCTTTGGCACTTAAAGCACCTTAATGGATTTGGAATGAAGACTTTCCCCTCTCTACGAATATTGATACGTCTTACAGCGCAGATATTTTGGTCAATTAAATTATTCAAAATTTCTTTCCCACTGTCATAAATGAGATCTGATTCAGAAATTACACCTCTAGAATAGAAGTTAAGTGACATATGTATGTTTACTGTGATCTTGAAACTTCCAATATGGGTCATTTTCATTATGTTTGTTTCTTGAGAATTTGTGGTAACTTGGACCAAAAGGTCACCGGATCTTAGCTTTTTAACATTTTTTGCATCAGCTACATAGGCAGCTATACTTTTTTGTATCATAAATGGTGAAACATTTGCAAAAGTTCCTTCAGACTTCTTTACAATAAAATATCCAGCTTTTGAGGTGTTACATGATGTTACACAACTTTGTCCCATACCTCTGGGAGTCACATCTTTTGGCTTTGAGGATTCAGTAATCTCAACCCTCTCAGCCGAATCCATGCGTGATATATTTAGCGGAACAGCATTGTTCTCATCTGAAAAAGAGCATGAAGAACCCGAGACAGAAAGCAATCTCAATTTCTCCATGCTTGCAACCACTTATAAAAAAACACGGTTTACTTCCAGATCGATCGGAGCCCCCGCCAGGCTCCATCTCTCCACACTTTTCTAACGTGCCAAGTGTAACCGCCGGAGTCATTTGCAAAGCTAGATGATGGAGAGCGGGCCATAACGTGCACCTGGTGCACTGGGCCCAAGGACCAACAAGGGTCCATGGGGGGATTTCCCGATATGAAACACTCTCCACCATCTAACCAACGCAACCAAGGGACTCATCTCTGGAACCGTTTACAGCAAACGTTTCTTAAAAGCAAAACTACTGATGCACGCAGCTCTACCCCTTTCGCATCACACCCACATGAACCCATTCCCGAGCCCAAACGGTGTACCTTACGACCGAGGCCGAAGAGTGGTACTAGGGCCCATAGAACAGATGTGATGTTTACTAAGGGCTCGGTATTGACGACACCAGCAGCTGAGAGGGACAAGAAACACAAAACACAAAAGGAGAACAAAAGAAAAAAAAGGAAGGGCAAAGGAGGATAGACAAAAAAGGAGAAGGAAAACGAAAGAGAGAGAAAGAAAAACGGAAAGAATAGGATTGCTAAGGTACCTCGGGATTGCAACACCCGTATTCACTAAAGAAGTGAACCCCTGAGGGTATAGATGTACAGAAATTAAACAAAAATAAAGCGGTTTTAGGACAAATACAACACTATAAATTAAAAAGAACTTTAAAAATCACGATTTTGGCACAAGATAGATGCCATATTTTATTTTGAAGTGGGTCACGTGATCTCTTCATATAATATGGGTGTAATTATTATTTCAATTTTTATTTGAAAAACTACCGAATATATTTTGCTGAAATGTTTTTATATTTTTTATGGGATAATTTGAATATTTCCTAAAACTTTCGAAGCACTTTGTGAATTTTAAATTCGCTTAAAATATGTTTGAAAAATTAGGTCCTATGGGATTCAATTTATTCCATTTTTTCAACCCGGGTTCAATCCTAAACAAATTGGGTGATATTATTCATTTATATTCCCATATTTCCCATAGACCGTCTGAACAACATACTAAAATTTCATTTTGATAAACTCATTTTTACGGCAGTTATGGTGCGAACGGTATGTTTTTTTCCCCCTTATAGTTGTAACAATATCTATCTTTTTATATCTCTCATAAACCTCTTTATTTGTTCTACTCCTCCAATGTCCATTTTCACATATTGCTCCGAAAATTCGCTGCAGAATTTTTCTCTCCCATATTCCCAAAAGATCAGTATCTCTTTTAATTAAAGCCCAAGTCTCCGATCCGTATAGAACAAATGGTCTTATGATCACTTTATAGATGAGTATTTTGAGTTTAATATTTACATAGCTTGATCTCAATAGTTTCTGTAAGGCAAAATAGCATCTGTTTCCAGCAAAAATTCTTGCTCTAATTTCTAGTTTAATCTCATTATTATCAGTAACAAGTGAACCCAAATATTTAAATTCCTTAACTCTTTCACAGTTTATTCCTTCACAGTCAAAAAGTTTAATACCTTGAAATCTTTCGCTATTTCTAGTATTTACCATATACTTAGTTTTTGAGCCATTCATACTCAAACCAACTTCCCTTGAAAACAAAAGTAGATCAGAACAACACTCGCTGAGTGCCCTTTGGTTTCTGCACAGCAAAACCAGATCATCTGCAAATGCAAAAATTTGGCAAGTTCTGTTAAAAATTGTCCCCCTGGGTTGAATATTGGTTTTTCGGATTACATACCCCAAACACAAGTTGAACAGACCTGTTGACAGTGGATCTCCCTGTCTCAACCCTTTTTTAACACTTTACAACATAGTTGAAAAGTGTTTATGATTTGTTCATTCTGTCTGTCTGTTTGTCTGTCGGTCTGTCGGTCTGTCTGTCTGTCGTTAGCACGATAACTGCCGTAAAAATGACTTTATCAAAACGACATTTTAGTATGTTTTTCAGACGGTCTGTGGGACCTATGGGAATATAAATAAATAATATCACCCAATTAGTTTTTTATTGAACCCGGGTTGAAGAAATGAAATACATTGAACCCTATGGGACATAATTTTTCAAACATTTTTTAAGCAAATTTAAAATTCACAAATTGCTTCGAAATTTTTAGAAAATATTTACATTATCCCATAAAATATATATAAAAAATTTCAGTAAAATATGATAAGTAGTTTTTTAATTAAAAATTATTTAATATAGGGGAAAAAACAAATTCAATTAAATTCAGACTTTTGGGATATCCTCTAGAAAGAAAAAAGAAATATATTATATAATAAATATCTTTCCAAGAGTTTAATCATTTTGTATATCAAAGAGGCTTTACAGTTTAAAATAAATTTGGTAGATAACAATTTTTCAAATTTTTTTTTAATTTTATATAACTCTTCATGATATACTTATTTGATGGCATTTCTAATGCACTTTCCTACGTCCTAGAGAGTTAAAATTTGGTGCACAGCTTAAATTTGTTGAACATTTTATTCTGCAAATATTTGGTGGATCTTTAAATATAGATCCTACTTTTTTTTTAAATGGCCTGCAAATAATCCCCGTTCACTTCTATAAATCATTGTTGTAATATTGTTAAAAATTCTGATGTGAGCAGCACATGTCTTTCCCTGCAGACTCATATTCACGTTCTCTTCATTTCTTCAATAATAATTTGAGTTTATCTGCACAAAATAACAGCCACAAGTATTTTAAATGACATTGAATTTTCACCTGGCCTGCAAATAATCCCCGTTCACTTCTATAAATCATTGTTGTAATATTGTTAAAAATTCTGATGTGAGCAGCACATGTCTTTCCCTGCAGACTCATATTCACGTTCTCTTCATTTCTTCAATAATAATTTGAGTTTAGCTGCACAAAATAACAGCCACAAGTATTTTAAATGACATTGAATTTTCACGTTGAACTTAAATTTGGTTCTCATTTGATAGCTGGACTTATTGTCAAAAGTGGCGTAGCGAAAACGCGAAAAAACAAGAATATCTCAAGAACGGCTAGTCCTAGAGTAATGGGGTTAGTCTTATTCTTTTTGTTGTCAAAAATCACGTATAAAAGAGAAATTTTATTGATATAATTGAGCACACGTAGTCTTTTATTTATATATTTAACGATTTTTGCGGCCCATTTCGAAAAAATAGCCCGTTTCTTCTTCCTGAATCGTACTAGAATAACCTACAAATGATTTATATACCAAATTTTGTTAAATTTGGTATATAAATTAATTGTAGGTTATTGTGAAATATTATACACCAAATTTTGTTAAATTTGTTCCATTAGTTTTTAGCTAGAGTGGATAAAGGCAATTTCTGCCGGCCATTTCGCAAAGAAAGCAGATAATTTTATTACGAATCGTACTATAATCTAACGAACATCAGGGTTTCCCACAAAAACATACCTACCAAATTTTATGAAATTCGGTCCATTAGTTTTTCAATTACAGTGGATGTAATATCCTCACAGACACACAGAAACATACACAGATACACCCTTACACACACACAGACGTCTTCCTAAAAATAGTTTTTTCGTGTTCTAGAAGTCCCAAAACGTGTAGATCCTTTGAAAATTCGAATTCCGATCTTCGGCACGGTTCCAGTACTTTGAACACACACACACACACACATATATTATCTGTGTATCTGTGTATTATCTGTGCATCTAAATTCCGTGCCTACGCAATTACAATAGTTGTGATTTTAAATGATCCCTAAACTTTTATTATTTCTTCAACGAAGCCTAATTTTAACTTATGCAGAATGCAAATATCTTAAGCGATTGGAAGGTGAGTTACATAAGACTTGCTGAATTTTTTTTCGCACAAAATTATTTAGCTCTGGAGTCTGGAATACAAGCTATATGAATAAAATATTCATTGATTTTGCATAGAGAATCAGATGATTTATATTTCGATACAGTTTTAAATATTTAAGTATAATAAATTACTGTCGTACTGTGATAATGTAAAAGATATCACCACTGAATGTATCGCATTTTAGAAATTTTTAAATGAAATTGCATTTCAGTTGGAAAGTGTTTCATAATGAATGCTTATGCATGATTGATCTTTCTTGTTTACATCGAACCCTGCCCCTGGGAATTATATCAGGGGACTGGTCCTCCAGGTTGGGGGTTGGGCGTGAGGCTAACAACTTCACCCCGGAAAAAATTCTTGTTACGAAAACCTTAAGAAATTAAATATATTGTGTTAATGTATTTCCGTAGTATGAAACCCGTAATATAGTACATGTATGATATCAAAATTGGATTGTAAACGTTTGCGCGTTAAAGGGAACTGAAATTGTGATTTTAACAGGAAAGTTTCGGCAGCTACGTAGACACTCGTTTTTTAGAGAGAGGGGAGGGGGGTATTTTTAACACTTTACAACAAAGTTAGAAAGTGTTTATAACTTTGTTCAGTCTGTCTGTCTGTCTGTCTGTCCGTTAGCACGATAACTGCCGTAAAAGTGACTTTATCAAAATGAAATTTCAGTATGTTGTTCAGACGGTCTGTGGGACCTATGGGAATATAAATGAATAATATCACCCAATTAGTTTTGGATTGAACCCGGGTTGAAAAAAATGAAATACACTGAACCCTATGGGACCTAATTTTTCAAACATTTTTTAAGCGGATTTAAAATTCCCAAATTGCTTCGAAAGTTTTGTGAAATATTCAAATTATCCCATAAAATATATAAAAAAAAATTCAGCAAAATATATTCAGTAGTTTTTTAAATAAAAATTAAAATAATAATTACACCTTTCATATCAAGCGATCACGTGACCATTATATGAAGAGATCACGTGACCCACTTCAAAATAAAATACGGCATCCATCTTGTGTCAAAATCGTGATTTTTAAAGTTCTTTTTAATTCATATTTAGTGTTGTATCCATCCTAAAACCGCTTTATTTTTGCTTGAATTCTGTGCATCTACGTACTGAAACAACGCAATCTATATATACTAATTGCCAAGTGTCCGGCTGTCTGTCTGTCTGTCCGTCTGTCTATCACGCTTTTTTTAGGCACTTCCCGAATAGATAGAGACTTACAATTTGGTACACGGGTCGATCTTTCGATAGAACCCCATAGAAAATTTGAATTTTTCGAAAACGTTCTCTAGAGGGGGTGCTCCACACCAAAACTTTCGAAAAGTGAAATGATAGGAAAGCATGCTTTGCCATAAGATAGAGATAGATAATTTGGTGTATGGGTAAATCGTTCGAATGGAAGAAAGTGTGCAATTTCAGATTTCCAATATTTTCTACTTAAGGGGTGCCGGGTGCCGTACACCAAAATGTTCGATCTACCGAATAAATGAGAAACAGCTCCTTTAAAATTTGATAGAAGTTTGAAATTAGGTATATGGACTAATCATTTGATGAAAACACCCAAGACGAATATAGTTTTTCAAAAACGTTCGTTTAAGGGGGTGCTCCAGAAAAAAAATTCGACAGTTGAATTGTTCAGAAAACATGCTTCGGGATGAGATAAGGATTTGAAATTTGGTGTACGGGTAGAAAGTTTGGAAGGAAGAAAGTGTGCAATTTCAGTTTTCTAATATTTTCTATTTTATGGGGTGTCGCACACAAAAATGTTAGATTTTCGGAATGAAGTAGAAACACCCCTTTTAGAACGTAATAGAGGTTTGATATTTGGTATATGGGCGAATCATTTGATAGAAAAACCAAGGAGAATGAAGTTTTTCAAAAATGCATATTTAAGGGGATGCTCCAGAGAAAAACGTTCGAGAGGTGAAATGACGAAAAACTATGCTTTGTGATAGGATAGAGACTTTAAATTTGGTGTACGGGTAGGTAGGTCGAAAAGAAAAGTGCGTGCGATTTCAGTTTTCCAATATTTTATAATTTAGAGGGTGTCGCAAACCCAAATGTTCGATTTTCCGAATAAATAAGAAATTCGTCCTTTAAATTTTGATAGAGGATTGAAATTTGGTATATGGGCTAATCATTTAATGAAAACACCCAAGACGAATAGCGTTTCTCAGAAATGTTCGATTAAGGGGATGCTCCAGATAAAAACGTTCGAAATATGAAATGATAAAGAATATGCTTCGGGATGAGATAGAGATTTCAAATTCGGTGTACGGGTAGATAATTTGGAAGGAAGAAAGTGTACAATTCCAGTTTTCCTATATTCTCTACTTAAGGGGGTGCTACACACCAAAATGTTCGATTTTTCGAATAAGTTATACACGCTCCCTTTTAAGTGTGATAGAGGCTTGATATTTGGTATATGGGCCAATCATCTGATAAAAAACCCAAGGCGAATAGAGTTTTTCCTAAATGTCCATTTACGGCTGTGCTCCACAGAAAGACAGTCGAATGAGGAAATGATAAAATAGCATGCTTCGGGATGAGATAGAGACTTTAATTTTGTGTATGGGTAGATAGTTCGAAAAGAAGAAGTGTGCAATTTAAGTTTTCCAATATTTTCTTCTTTAAAAGTTTCTGCACACCAAAATATTCGATTTGCCGATTAAATGTGAAACTCGAATTATTCAAAAATTTACATTATTCGGGGGCTTGCTTATTACGAAACCGTTGATTTCCAACGGGTATTCGGCTAGTTACAATATATTTGTGTTTAAATGATCATCCAAATTTGATTATTTCTACAACGAAGCCTAGTTTTCACCTACGGAAAATGTAAACAGCAAAATATGCAGAATGAGTTGTATAAGAATTGCTATATTTCTTTAACGCAAAATTATTTAACTCATGGAGTCTGCAATATAGCTGATATGAATGAAACATTCATTGATTTCACAGAGAGAAGGGCGATTTTCTCGATGAAGTTTTAAGCATAGAGTTTAATTACTTGTAGCTCCATGGTCTTAAGTTTTTAAATAAAGTAAATTATTATAGTATTGTGATGAATGAAATGAATTGAAAACTGTTTATGAATGAAATGCTGCTTTTATAGAGAGAGCTAGACGTGTTATATTCGATGACGTCATTTGAATAAATTTCTGTTGTTTTCGATGACGTTTTCAAATATAATAAATTATTGTAGTATCATGATAATTTTTAAAATATTACCGAGGAATGTATTGCATTTTAGAGATGTTTAAACCAAGCAATTTATATTTCAATTCCGTCATTTGAATGAAGTTCATTTTTTTAATGAAGTTTTAAATTTTGAAATATAATAAATTAATGTAGGATAATTTTAAAAATATTACCGAGGAATGTATCGCATTTTAGAGATGTTTAAATAAAATTGCATTAAAGTTGGAAAGTGTTTCATAATCAATGCTTTATGCATGATTGATCTTTCTTGTTTATTAGTGCGTTGAACAAGTTTATGTACTTTTCGCTCTTTTGATTTTTTCCTTTTTCGATTCACGCCAAATTAAGCATACATTGAAAGCTTGGTATGCGTTAGTCAATAATGGAGTTAGTGTAAAATGAACACTGCATGCTCAAATTGTTTTCGTCGTAATCACGACAAATTTCATTTAACTTAATTTGTTCTAGATATATCGTGAACATAAGTTTGCAGACATCGTTCAATAAATTATTGATTTATGATGAATAAAATGATTGAATAACTTCAAACTCTGAAGTTAAGTTTTCGAACTATTTACCGCATTTTCATTTACATATACTTTTATTGTAAGGCTAATGAAGATAATAGAAACATTTCTTTAGAAATGGATTGTTTTCTAAATATTCGTAGTTTTAATACCGGTATGAGAGCTATAGAAAACGATTCTTTTTAAAGAGACGAATATTTTATTTTCAGTTGATTAAATCGTTTATTCAGTTTGAAGAAAGCAAAAGAGCAACTTATGAATTTTTCAATTCGATTCATTAGAACTCGAGATACAGTACTGGAGCTGATAAAACACGTCTACGCCTTCAGTCGCTATCCCCCCAGGAAAAGTGCCTAGAACAAACAGTACAAGATTAGGAAAGAGTTATCGGTGAATATGAATGATGTATAATAATGGCTGCAAGACCTCGGGCTTATTTCTTTCGAAAAATTTTAGACCTGCCAGGCTCGGGTCGAGTATGGAAAAGTTCGTGTCGAGTCTGGTCGGGCAAGGTTCATTTCTTGAAAAGACAAAATTAATGTTTATATAAAATGAATGCAAATATATTTTTAATGTCAGCAATTCGGAGAGAAAAGCAAGAAAATAATTCTAGGCACGTGGCTCGAATTTATGTTAAATACTCGTATATCTAAAAGACAACGATTTAAAATGAGACGGGTCGAGACTCAATAACTTTTAAGTTGGCCCGGGATCGAACTTCAGATTGCGAAACGTCTTCGGACCGAATTTAAACTATGATACTATCGGTTTGGGTCCGGTTGTCATTTCGGCAATTGCAGACGTCTAATGTATAACATCTGTAACTACGCTTCCATGAAATTATTTCAGACGTGTGAAAATTTTAGGTAGGCATCGACAAAAAAGCTTCACTTCTAAACGATTTTTAAATTAAGAGGATAATTTCTAATCTGAAAATTAAAAACCTTGTTAGACAATTGTATACAGAAGTTAGAATAAGGTATCAATCGCTTTTAGATTGACAGACGCGTTCTTGACAGTAGTGTTCTGCTTCAGTTAACCTGACAAAAAAGGCTCCTTATTGCCTTTAAAACGGGTTGATACCTTATTCAATTTTTATATGCTGTTGTCTAACGAAGTTTTTAATTTTCAGATTCGTTCTGACAGCAGTCAGAGTGAAACTTTTTTTAATAATCATTAAGTTACATTCGGATAGATAAAGGTATAAATGACATTTTAACGAATTTTTCTCTCGTCACGGCAATATTATAAATTCAAATATTTGTTGACGACCTTCATTCTTCATCGCTGTACTTTACATAGAAATTTGTCCGGAATAAAAAAAATATCGTTATGATAAAAACCTTGGCAATTTTCCTCTAAGAAAGAGAACATTGCTCTTCGACCTTGTGACAATAGCGCGCGGTCACTGCCTTATTTCTTTGTCGTTAAACATAGGCCTTGACCGCACCTTTCTCCAAGTTTTTTTATTTCTTTTTCAGAAATAATATTGTATTTTTAACAATAGTAAAATATCTGCATTCTGAAAATAATAATTAAAATTATGTAAATTTTTTACATATATTTAATTTAGTTTATCGGTTGTAAATTCCAATATTTTGACGCAAGTGTTTAAGTATAAGCTGTATGATTATTTTCAGTTTATTGCTTGTAAATAACTGATATTCTGGCGAAAACGTTTAAAATTACTTAAATTTTAACTACGCTTCCATGATGATGTATTGATTGAAGATGCATAATTTTCTTCAATTTATCAGTTGTAAATTACCGATATTCTGGTGAAAACAGTTGATTTCAATGTTTTAAATACGAATTGTCACTATTTTTAGGTAGACAATAATGCTATAAACATATTAAATCTGCAAAAACTTTTTTCTAATGATGAAACTAAAAAAAAAAGTTATACCAATGTTGTTAGTGTTATACACTGCTAGCAGAGAGATCCAAAGATATTTTGGATTTAAAAGATTTAAATTTTTTTAAAAGCTTTCAAAATAATTTCTTCATTGAAGAATTTTCTTTGCACTATAAAATATAAAAAAGAAAATTATGTATAATAGCCTCTGTTTTCTCTATAAAAAATAAAATCCTTTCAGATGCAAATTTATAAATCAAAAGAAAATTATTGGTTTTTTTTTCTTGCCATTTTGCGTAAAAATTCAAGTTTGATCATCCCATGCTAGAATGAAAAATGTTTCTGAAATATTATTTTATTCTGTCGCAACAATATAGCTAGCTCAATCTAAAACAATTGAAGTTTGGCCCTTATTCGAAACAGCACAGATGGCTTACGTAGTTGAAAATATCAATGATTTCTGCAATCTAATTTTATCTCATTTCAACAATTGATAAAAGACGATAAGAAACACCATGAATTTTTAAAAAATTATGTACCTAACATTGCCTCTCTCTTATTAACTCACATACATACAAAAGAAGTGGGTGCCAGGGGGGAGGGAGGGCAGAGCTTGTAGAGGAGCTCAAGAGAAAATTATTTAATAAGTATTTAAGAGAATACATAAGTGGCTAGCATCAGAACGTCGTTGAGAGGGAGAGGGCAGGAATTGAAGTGCCGCCACTGCATACAGAGTGAGCTTAAAACGTGTCATTTCTTCAAAAACTCGATTTCAATGTTTCACCCTGTTACTATACTTATATTGTTTATTGTATGCAAAGTAAAGTAAAAAGCAAGTCTTTTAAAACTGTAAATAACACTTTTAGTTATAGCAACTTTCATATTCACGTACCAACATTTGGTGAATAATAAAATAAAAAGAATATTTATTTGGCCGTCGAACTAAAGCAATATTTGCAACTGAATAAGTTGGAATACTGAATGCTAACTGAATATTCAACGTATCTTAATTAAGAGTCATAAAAAATAATTATCATCATAAACTTACTGATAAAATGCCTGTATGAGACCAATTACCACCATCGTATAATACTAAAACAAATTGAGTTTTATTTGATAAAATTATATTTTTAATTCTGAAGTATCTGAATGATTGAATTGTACATACCTTTTGCGTAGTGTATCTAAATCCAACGGTAAACAAAATTGAACAAGCGTTGTGGTCAAAGAAAAGGTGAGAATGTATCCAAGATTTCTTTAAAGAACATATTTGTGGATTTCAAGAACTTCAGTGCGTTTGAACTCAGGCGACATTCAAAAATACATGTTGCAGAAGTAAAAGTAAAGGAAACAAAAGTCTTATCAACATTTGGCAGTCTCTCTGAAAATCCGACCTTTCCTAAAACGACACAATAAATTAGAGTTGAAGTCAACAACTAACAAAGGAAAGAAATAACACTCTAAAGAGCATTGTAATAAAGGTAAATATCACACTTCGCGTGTAAAATTCACATTAATTTACACACAACAGATTAAGGAAGTAGTATAATGCAAGTTACAAGTAAAGGAATTTGTGATAGCCTGACGCCGAAATTCTGGCGTATTGCCTAACGAGGATATCCTATTATTACCGCTGAATGAGAAGTTTGTAGATTTGATTTTTTTACCGGGATAAATTTTCTTAGAATGCCTGTCCGACACACACACATATACAACTGCTAGTGTATATATATATATATATTATTGATATTTGTTACATATACACACACACACACATATATATATATACATATATAATTCGTTATTAAAATTATCAATTCAGTGTATCAACTTCCACTCGATAACATCAAAGACAACCTTCCCAATTATAGTGACTAACAACAACAACAACAACAACAAATAATAATAAAAATAATAATAATAATTGTGTAAATAAATAAAAATGAAAAATAATAAAATAAGCTAAAAAATTAGATAAATCAAAAACATCTGAAAATAAGATATATTAATATTAATGTTTTCAATTTTATTTTCGTTAAAAAATTGTAACCTTAGCCAGTTTGAAATTGCGATTTGATCGTCCTTATAATGGTGTATAGTGGCATTCTAGTTTATCGATTTCTTCTATGAATCTCTTGTTTAGTAAGAATTTTCATCTTTGCTTCATGTTCATATTCTATTTTGCTTATACGGATAATAGTCCTGTCTCCTGCTCTGACTCACTGGACAGGTCTGGGAGTGTCGCTGTGAACGTTCGTACTGCCTCCTAGGTTGTATTTCGTCATGTTCATTCCAGTGCTTCTAGATATTTATTATACTGTTGAAGATGGTCGCATATACACGTGGTGAAAGAAGAAGAGTTTCTGCCATATGGTAACACACATTTTCCTAATGTTTCTTATCTTCATTTTTTCATCTTTTGGTGCCTGTAGTTTGAGTTTGGACATTTATAGTAATGTACTATTGTCCAATCTGAAACAGGCATTTGTTTGGGTTCATTAGAATTAAATACTCAGACCTGAAGATGAATTTAATTATTTTTAATCTTCGAATTTGAACCCGCGCTGATCTTTCTATTATCGGCATTACGGCAGTGGTTTTGCTTCTATGGTGATGTTAATATTTCAAGATTACTTGAATTAATTATTTTTAATATTACTTCTTTCTAATGTATATATATATATATATATATATATATAGCAAGCTTTTATGCTTGATTTTTTTTTGTTTTCCTATTTTCATTCCTCACCTTTGAAATTAAAAAAAGTTTAAGAATCTTTGTTCTCACTTTATAAAATTATCTTCACAAGCAGATCTAAAGAATAAAACATCTTTATCCCTTTTGTAAACAAATCTATAAAAAATATATAATTTGAATAATTTTTCAAAGTATATATTTTTAAATAATTTTGATACATGTTTTTGTTTTGAGTTATATTTTGTATAGTGTTTTTGATATGTTTCTTGAATTATTTGTCAATTTAGTTAATGTATCCATATTCTTTAGATATTATAAATAATAGGCTTTCCGATTTGTCCCTTTATATAGATAAGTTACGACTTAAAATTATTCAGCCAGTTAATATATTGTAAATATCTAATGATGCCGAGAATACTTCAGTACATTTTCATGTAAACTTGGGGAAAGCTAGTTCTGTAATTTCAACCTTAATACACATTAAAATAATAATAATAATAATAATAATAGTAATATTAATAACAAATAAATAATTAATTAACCCCCCTTCCTACACACACACACACACACACACACACACACACACACATATATATATACAGCAATACCTCGCATAGTCCGGGTAATCGGTTCCGCCGCCAATATCCCAGACTGTTTGAAACCAGACTAATCGAGTAATTAAATACATACGAAAAATGATAATTGGTTCAAAAGTAAAAAATTCTCCCTATTTCTCAATCAATAAAACACGATTGATAAATTCAAATGTCTTTATTAGAAATACTTTTATAAAATGCATGTTTTTCGTAATTCATTTTTGATTCTCTAAAAATTGCAATATTATAGCGGAATATTTGTCTGTGCATCTTTTTTCTTTGGTCTTTCTTTTCATACATTTCTTTGTAGCAATGAATTGCATTATTTATCGTTCGGAGAATTGTAAGGCATGCTCAATACTGGGATCAACTTCCATAATATGCTCTGACATGGTTTCAAACATCAAAATAATTTTTGATAATTGTTCGGTTGTTATTCTCGTGCAGGCATTTCAAAACAGTCGTCGTTGTCCAAGTTGTCCCCCCCTTCTTCATAAGCTCGTTGTTCATCTATGTTAATAAGTGTTCATTATCTAGTTCATTAGAGTTCGATTCGATTGACGGAATCTATCTCTTTGAAACCAAATTGCTGTCCATTTTCTACTATGTTATTAGTGACTTCAGCATATTGAGTTTCAAAACCAATGAAATCATTTGCACAATGTGGTAAATAATTTTGTGTACTAAGTTTTTAGAATTTATTTTTAATTTGGTCAATTAAAATTTAATTTGTTTTAAAACTTTCAAACCGAACTATAGTGAAACCGGGCTGATCGAAGCCGGATTATGCGAGGTATTGCTGTATATATATATACATATATATGTATATATATATATATATATATATATATATATATATATATATATATATGTATATATATATATAATAGGTTGAAAGTCCAATGATAGAAAAGTGAGAAGCTGCAACTCGAAAAACCTAACTTTATAACAAACCTACACAGTAAAAGTATAAATCAGTAAATCTGCAATCAAATGGAAAAAAATACAAATCCCTAGTCATCAAGTCAAAGACAATCAACAAATATCAATGGTATGGAATCGACAATAGAAAAACATATGAAATCCAAGCATTAATGCTATACACGTGGACAAGAGCTAGGCCTAAATAATGGAATTGTTCACTTCGCCAAAACTCTTCATCAGGACCAAGTATTTTGTCGAAGCAAACACAAAATATGCATGTTTCTGAAGAAATAGATATATTATATCTATAAACTATTTCTACTTGGACAACATACGCAAAGAAGGAAAAATAAAGGAAACAAGAATACCTGGAATAAACACTGCATATGCCCGAACCAGTCGAACCCTGGAACCCAGAATGATGAGATCAGTGTTGCTATTCCCAAAGGCAAAAAAATGATCTACTGTTGCCTTCGTAAGAAATAAATAACAGTAATGCGAAAAGGCAAGAAAAAGTAATAATATTCAATAAGAGCTACAAAAAAGAGGGGCTTATAATAGTAAGGCTAATGTTTAAGTGGGTGTAAAATTAAAAGTATTATTAATACAAGAGAATGGTGATGTCTGGCTAATATAAGATACTATGAATAGAATTCATGAAAATCCAGGTAATCTAAACTTTTAACTATACCATTTACTAAATAAGAGGGTTATTTATATAAATTGCTGGTAATTTTGAGATTATTGATATGCATAGCATGACATTTTTTATCAGATAATCTATAAATTCTACAAAGCTGATTAAGTATAAAATTTCTAAACAATTGAATCGAGTCGCAGGAATTAAATGGTAAGATTTTATTAATATTAAAATTAAAATTGTCTTTTTTTGTCATATAAATTAGTAAGAATTCTATTAGAAGGTTCAATAAATAGATTTAAATCAAAAAAATTAATATTATTACTAATAGTAGCTTCATTAGGAATTAATTCCAAATTGCCTGGATAGAAATCTATATCTATGACATAATTTTCAGTATATACTAAGCAAATCAGATCATCAACATATCTGTAAAATGTATAATCTATTGAAGTAAAAGACTGTTAATGATAAAGGTATAAATTAGCTAACATACTGCTACTGCAACCACCCCGTGGAACTCCCGAGACTTGTAAGTATAATTTATTTCCTTGAAAAATATAATTATTGAAAATCAAAAAGTGAAGAAGTTTAGGAAAATTTATAAAAATTGTTTGAGTTGATCGATTAGTAATATAAGCATTATATAGAGCTAAAATTACACTATATAGATCTGAGATCTTAATGTTATTAAAAAGATCTTTTTAAAATCAAAAGTTTGAAATCCTATTAGTTTTCTAAGTGATGTTAATTTATTCTTTAATTCTTTACTATTATTTAGAATAAAATAATTATTGCTAGACTGGCGTAAACTATCATTTATTAGATTTAAAGAATTTAGTAGTAATTTATTCGCAGTAGTAGAGTAAGTATTATGACCAGTAGTTACTGCTCTAAATTTAATACGATTTTTATGAAATTTAGGAATAAGCACTATTTATGGAAATTTAAGAAATTTATATTTAATATTTAAATCACCATACTTATTAATAATTTTCAATTTGACACTATTAATGGAATGTAAATCTAGTTTAAAAAGACTATAATTTTTTAAATAATCTAACAGAAATTGTATATAAATTTTTTTACAGATAATAGCATAATTATTAGAGGCTTTATCAACATAGGTGATAACAAAAGATCTTTTGTAAATCATTAATGGAGTGTTTAATATGATCAAAATTATATATAGACCTAGATAATATAATACTACTAATTGTATTTTTAATAGATTCTAATAAAGTAAATTTCCACATATTAAATGCCTCTAAAGGCAGAGTATATTTAGAAGCTAATTTATATATATATTTATCAAGATCAAGATTAATTGATTTTAAAACTTTAAAAGAATTATTACAAGATGGTATCCTGAATTTAGTGCCAAATGACATAATGGTCTTAACGTATTGTCTTTAACTATACCTAAGTCTCCTGTAACTATATGCCCCAAGTCTGGATTTAGACATTTAGCATATTTTTTTACTTTACAAATGCATTCATTATCTACAATTGACATGGAATATATATATATATATATATATATATATATATATATATATATATATATTAGAAAATGTTATACCTGGATCGGTTCTACATTTGACAATCAAACTTGGGTCGGATTTGAACTCTATTACTGCCAGTCAGTATCGAAGCAAAAATGAAAACAAGAAAGATCAATCATGCATAAAGCATTGATTATGAAACACTTTCCAACTGCCATGCAATCTTATTTAAACATCTCTAAAATGCGATACATTCAGCTGTGATATTTTTAAAATCATCACAATACTACAATAATTTATTATATTTGAAAACTTCATCGAAAACACATGAACTTTATTCAAATCACGTTATGGAAATATAAATCGCCTGGCTCTCTGTACAAAAGCAGGGAATTTTCATTCATAAACTTTTTCCATTCCTTTCATTCACCAGCGATATTTTCAAAATTATCACAATACTACAATAATTTATTTTACTTAAAAACTTAAAACTATGGAGGTAAAAGTATTTTCTAACTCCATGCTTAAAACTTAAAGGCAATATAGAATCGTCTCCTTCTTTATATAAAATCAATGAATCCATATCAGCTATATTGCAGATTCCAGAGCTAAATAATTTTGCGTTCAAGAAATTCAACAATTCTTATACAACTCATCTTACAGCTTGATGTGTTTACATTCTCCATACGTGAAAAGTAGGCTTCGTTGTAGAAATAATCAAAGTTTGATGATGATTTAAACTAGAAAATAGTGTAATTGCGTTGGCGCAGTATATAGATGCACAGAAAACCCCCCAAAAATAAAGCTGTTTTAGGACGGATGCAACACTAAATATAAATTTAAAAGAACTTTAAAAATCACGATTTTGACACAAGATGGATGCCATATTTTATTTTGTAGTGGGTCACGTATTCTCTTCATATAATATGGGTGCAATTATTATTTTAATTTTTATTTAAATAACTACCGAACATATTTTGCTGTAATTTTTTTATATATTTTATGGGATAATTTAAATATTTCCTAAAATTTTCTAAGCAATTTGTGAATTTTAAATGCGCTTAAAAATTTCTGAAAAATTAGGTCCCATAGGGTTCAATGTATTTCATTTTTTCAGCCCGGGTTCAATCTAAAACTAATTGGGTGATATTATTAATTTACATTCCCATATGTTCCACAGACCGTCTCAACAGCATACTAAAATTTCATTTTGATAAAGTCGTTTTTACGGCATTTATCGTGCGAACGGACAGATAGGATGACCAAAGTCAAAACGCTTTTTAACTATATTGTAAAGTGTCAACTAGCTTTTCGGTATTTTTAGTTTTTGAAACCGGGATATAAGTATTAGTACCTGTATTTCTGGATTTACGAATATTAATGCAATAGTATACCTTTAGTATGTAAAAGACGTTAAAAATGTTACTTAAATTTTGATTTTTTTTTTTTTTAGAAAATTGATATCTATATCACACTTTTATATCTGGGAAGGAGTAAGCTATCAATTCCATTGTATAACTTTCGCTGTATCTCCCCCCCATTATACCACAGATCTAAAAATGTATTATTACCGACTAAATATCTTAGTGCATTCCGATAATTTACACAGTGCTTCTATTTTTAATATTATAAATTACCAAAATTTTAATTGTACTTATTTAATTTTAGCTATCTTTTTTTTTTTTGTGTGTGTGTGTGTGTGTGTGTGTCAATCAAATATTACGCAAAAACAACCATTCCATTAATACAGTTAAACAAATTTATTCTTTTAGTCTGATGCAAGTTACTGCGTGCCCTAAACGTTTAAATATACTGAAAACTCAAATTATGACAACCATTCCTTTAATACAGTTAAGCAAATTTATTCTTTTAGTCTGATGCAAGTTGCTGCGTGCCCTAAACGTTTAAATATACTGAAAACTCAAATTATGACAACCATTCCATTAATACAGTTAAGCAAATTTATTCTTTTAGTCTGATGCAAGTTACTGCGTGCCCTAAACGTTTAAATATACTGAAAACTCAAATTATGACAACCATTCCATTAATACAGTTAAGCAAATTTATTCTTTTAGTCTGATGCAAGTTACTGCGTGCCATAAACGTTTAAATATACTGAAAACTCAAATTATGACAACCATTCCATTAATACAGTTAAGCAAATTTATTCTTTTAGTCTGATGCAAGTTGCTGCGTGCCCTAAACGTTTAAATATACTGAAAACTCAAATTATGACAACCATTCCATTAATACAGTTAAGCAAATTTATTCTTTTAGTCTGATGCAAGTTACTGTGTGCCCTAAATGTTTAAATATACTGAAAACTCAAATTATGACAACCATTCCATTAATACAGTTAAGCAAATTTATTCTTTTAGTCTGATGCAAGTTACTGCGTGCCCTAAACGTTTAAATATACTGAAAACTCAAATTATGACAACCATTCCATTAATACAGTTAAGCAAAATTATTCTTTTAGCCTGATGCAAGTTGCTGCGTGCCCTAAACGTTTAAATATACTGAAAACTCAAATTATAACAACCATTCCATTAATACAGTTAAGCAAATTTATTCTTTTAGTCTGATGCAAGTTACTGCGTGCCCTAAACGTTTAAATATACTGAAAACTCAAATTATGACAACCATTCCATTAATACAGTTAAGCAAATTTATTCTTTTAGTCTGATGCAAGTTACTGCGTGCATAGGCGCCGAGTTTTCAAAATCTCAGGGGGGGGGGCACAATCCCTTTATATAAAAGATTCACAAAGTCGATAAAGATATAATAACTTACAAGGCCGCCTTGAAGAAAGCAATCATATGTCAATTAGGTGACTACAATTGTTTCGAGGTCATTTTAAGCCCCTACTTTAGGCCAAAAGAACAGTATGCGCCCTTAACAACTGCCAAGAACGAACTGCCCAATGAACGACAGTAGTGGTTGTTAAGAGCGCATACTGTTATTTTGGCCTGAGAACGGGGGAATATAATGCCATCTAAGCAACTGTAGTCACCTAACTGACATATATATGTTTTCCTCAAGGAAGTTTTATAAGTCGTTGTCTTACAAGCAGCAGTTTTGGAGTGAGATAACCGAGTGGTTAAGTCACGGGGATTGTGCTCGGAGGACCCCAGTTCGATTTCCGGCTTGTGCCTAAACTGTTCCCGTGTACGAGCACGTTAAATTTGTGTGTTTGAAAGTCCTTCCGGGCTGTTGGTAGCAAAGGAAGGAGGGTCGGTCCGTTGGATGTCGCCCCCACTGGGTTCCAGTCTAAATTAGATGGCATTGTCCCGGCGGTCGAAACATATATCTTACACTTTCGGGTAGGTCGTACGGGTTGGGTCGAAAGAAAGATATCAGCAGTTTTATTTATTGTACGATAAATATTTTTAATCTTTTTAGGCCTGCGCCACTCTAGTTTACCACTTATAAAACTTGAGCTCTTTGACTCCTGAACTCACCCCCTTCTTGGCGTACCAGATGCCATCGTCTAAGCATTGCATTTTATCCATTCGAGGAGCATTTAGGACTTGAAAGTAGAGAGTGGGGGTGTCTACAAGACTAGTGCTTTGTAACATTGCCACCGATAGAGGTAAAGCTTGTCGCCCCTTTAACAAGAATCCGTCACGTTATGTTCTCTAGCGTATTGTTGATTCCAAACACCAGACCCAGATATGGTTGGTATGATTTATATAGAAATTTCCACGAGGTTCCTAGGAATCCAATAGTTTCTATTTTCTCATAATTTATAATTCTAGCTTTCTGGTCTCAAATGACGTGGGGCTGTTGGCTGCCAAACCAGGGCAGTAGCCAGATACGATATTTAAGATTGGCGGAAATGAAATTCAAGGGGGGCTCAACTGTCTTGAAGGAAAAGCTCACCCTAAACACAGTTAATCATTAGCATTTATTAACCATAATAGTTACTATTATATATTTAATCTATATATATTATTTATAAATAATTGCATATTTATAGTAGTAAGCTAAGAGTTGATTAGGAAAATCCATATAGTTACTATACATCAATATTATGATATATAATAATTACAATAGATTTTGATATAAGTATTAACTAGTAGCAAAGCTGTTAATTAATCGAGAAAAAATCTGAAAGTTTATACAAGTTAACGCTTAATATCAACGCTTAACTACCTATCAATTGATTTTGGCATAATAAATTAAAACAATGAACCCAGCAATAATACAAAAGTAACCAAATACTATTGTCTTAAAATTTAAATATTTTTGAATTAAATATGTAAATAAATGGATCATCACTATAACGATACATTCAGCTAAATTAAAAAATCTTTAAAACAAAGTAATTTATAAAGAATATCTCATAAATAATATTTTTATGCAAAATTTAGATGACACGTTGGTTGACATTTCTTATCTCATCTAAAACTTTAATATTTTTATCGGGGGGGGGGGGGGGGTAGCTCCCTCTGGCCCTTGCCCGATTACGGTGCTGTGCCAAACGTCCGGTGTTCATCAGGAATAAAGCTATCCGCGGGGTTTGCAACTTCAAACGGGATGGATGCCACCCGCGGGGTTTACAGCTTCAAACGGAATGGATGTCACCTGTAAAGACGGCACTGGTATATAGAATCGAGAAGTAATTACAGATAAGATCTCTTTAGGTAGACAAAATAAGTCATCTCTACTTCGTGGTAATCATTTATATTTATTACTGGAGAGAAACAGCTATTTTTTGGAAATGCCAATAACATGGCTGTAAATATTCCATTTCTCTTCGAATTAGGTAGTCAGTCGAAAAGTTTTGGTAACCAGGTGTTTTTGTCATTAGCGTAAACATGTTTCCTGGAAGTAAAGAGGAGCTTGGTTTGTGTACGAGATAGTTTAGGGAGCTATGGTAAGGAAAATGTGAACAAGACTGAAATGAAATGCAACATTTACGTTAATAGGATGTTCTTTCAATTATTTTTATGTTTAAAAAATGTCATTTTTTTTTATTCAGTAAAATATGAAGTTATAAAAAATCTTGAAATTTCCCAGAGGGGGCAAAGCCCCCTCTGGAAAAATTCAGCGGGGGCTCGTGCCCCTCTGCCCCCCCCGTAGTCGGCGCCTATGACTGCGTGCCCTAAACGTTTAAATATACTGAAAACTCAAATTATGACAACCATTCCATTAATACAGATAAGCAAATTTATTCTTTCAGGCTGATGCAAGTTACTGCGTAACCTAAACGTTTAAATATACTGAAAACTCAAATTATGACAACTATTCCATTAATACAGTTAAGCAAATTTATTCTTTAGACTCGTCAAATTAAATTTAAGTCAGTGACGTATAAATAAACATTAGGAATTTTACTTCTAGTAAAAAGCAAATCATAAAATAAATATTTATAATGGATGTTTTCAAATGTGGTAGTAATAAAAAGGTTATATACTAAATTGAATTGCTGTTTTTTAATTACGAAAATCCAGTTCTTAGCTTGTTTCCAATCAAAAGTATTTTTGAAAATTATATGTTGCTGTAGTAGGGTATTTTTTAGATCTGAAATTGAAGGCAAATTTTTATTATATTTACTTGCTCTTCTAGTTCGTTTCGATTTATTGTTAGATAGGTTGAAGAAATTATATACATTAAGGTCATACTGGAAATAATTAAAGAATTTTTAACAATGTTGTGATAATTAAATAATTTATTGAGTCCATATGGAAAAATAGTTTTGTGTTCACAAATGAATTCATTTTCTACGAACAATCTGCCGTAATAGTTTTTTTGAATAGAAAGAATACTAATTTCAATGTTGTAGAACCCATGTATAGCAAAATGTTCGTATTCAATTTTTGAATCATTAAGGGTAGTATCAATATTTGAATGATTTTCAGGCTTTGTTAGTTATCATGGAGATATTAAAA
Organism: Amaurobius ferox; assembly: GCA_951213105.1. Lineage (NCBI taxonomy): Eukaryota > Metazoa > Arthropoda > Arachnida > Araneae > Amaurobiidae > Amaurobius > Amaurobius ferox. Next base: position 140,990,937 of record OX578133.1, on the reverse strand, counting down.
TTGCAGAAAGGATGTTTTTGAATTGTTTAATTGCTCATTTTATATGATAGCTAATGCAAAAGCATTTTCTATGATAATCTGGCATCAACCAGAACCAGAATGACCCCTCTTTAGAAATTAGAACAGAAGAAAATATTACAGTGATCAGTTTAAAAATCTGACCCATATATTTTATCGATTTACACGTTTTGAGCGTTCCTGAACTCGAATTAACGATTTTGAGGCATGCAGAGACTTTTGTTTATTTTTGTCCACAAAATCAAAATTTGTTAATCTGTAAAGAAAAATCTGATGTGGGCAGCACATGACTTTCTCTGCAGACTTATATTCACGTTCTCTTTATTTGAATTAAATTTAATTCACTTTTAATTCAATTTTCGTTCTCATTTGATAACTGGACTTATTTTCAAAGGTGGAGTAGAGAAAATACTAAAAAACTAAAATATCTCGAGAACGGCTAGTCCTAATGTAATGGGGTTGGTCTTATTCTTTTCTTCGTTAAAAAGTACGTATTAACGTATTAAACAAGCATTTAATGGATATATTTGAGCATACGTAGTTTTTTAGTTTAGATTTTGGCGATTTTTGTGGGCTATTTTGCAAAAAAAGGCAGGTTATTTTTTTTTCGAATCGTACCGAAATCTAATCAGCATCAGGGTGTCCCATAAGTGATTTATCTACCGAATTTTGTGGAATTCGGTCCATTAGTTTTTCAGTTACAGTGGATACAAGCTAGCGGTCCATTTCGCAAAAAAAAGGCGGGTTCTTTTATCCCGAACCGTACCCAAAACTAATCAGCATCAGATTCGCCCACAAGTGACTTACCTATCAAATTTTATGAAATTCGGTCAATTAGTTTTTTAGTTAGAGTGGATACAAAATCTGCACAGACAGACACACACACAGACGTCACGCTAAAAATGGTTTTTTCGTATTCTAGAGGTCTTGAAACGTGTAGATCCGTCGAAAACTCGAGTTGCGATTTTCGACATGATTCCAACACTTTTCCTATACATTACCATGTATTGCAGGGAAAGTAAAAAGAGGAGGCAAATGACGGAACGATTGACATTTAGGGCTCGGGCTCCAACTGTCGCTGGTCCCCTTCGAACCGCCCTATTACCTCCCATGCTGCGTGCGCCTGTCATGTATACAAATGTGGTTACATGTTGTTTCTTCCACCGAATATACTACTTTTTCCTTTTGTTACTTAACTTTTGGGACATAAAGTGTAATTTCGCTTGTAAGCTCAAAAATTGTAGTTACGCCACTGATCACGTATTAGACATATTACATTTTTTTTCTATTCTTATCAGTATTTTGGATGAAGTTTCCAAAATTAAGCTTTTTCTTAGGAGTTGGTACTTCAATTTCAATTTGCCATATGTTAATAATATTAAATGAAATATGGACAAACGATATAAGTAATACTAGATGGCAGCCCTAGATCATGGGACTCTAATAGCAGTAGAAAATAGCTCTAGGCATAGGTGGTAACACTAAAAGGCACATATATCAGCACTAGAATTTTTTTACCTTGAATTCCTTTATTAGAGAGATTACCTTGAATTCCTTTATTAGAGAATAGAGTCCAAATAGAATAATGTAGAATTTCGTCTATCCGCTATCCCTGAGAAAGCTCCCCCCCCCCCTTTTTTTTCTCAATGTGAAATTCTAAAAATTCTCCAAAACAGTCCCCTCCCCCCGTCCCCTCCAAACATAGGAAAATATTCGGAAAAAAAAAAGAAGATATTTCATTGTCGAATACAAAAGAATAATGATGAAAGTAATACTCATTTTTTATAGATGAACATTCCAAGTTAACCTCCTCTCACTTACATACTCCGTGTTTTTTTGTCTCATTTGAGGGCGGCGGAACGACGGAATTCCATTTGTTTCTTTTAGCAGAAAAATTCCAGTAAACGCTCCCCCCTCCACGCATTTAAACGCGATTTCCAGGCGTATTTGATGGGGTAAGCCGACGGAATTCTACAGTAGACTGTAGACTAACAATATAAGCAGCACCAGATGACAGCACTAGGCAGCAGCATTAGGAAACGGCTTAGATGGTAAACACCAACAAATGGTAACCACAGGGACAACATATGATACTACTAGAATATTTTAGATTGAATTCTTTTATTAAGAATAATCTTTACATTTTTATTGAAAGGTGGAACGTTCAAATACTTATTCTTTCCAAGGATTCCTTTGGATTAACTTACACCCTTCCTCTTTGAAATAAGATTTTTCCAGTGACGTAACTAGTTCAGCTCTGGCTTTCCTGCAAGATTTAAATTTCAGTTTCCTTTTTCCCAAATCCTATGATTTGTATAACAATTTCCGGTTCTCTTTTATGATGTTGAGGACCCTATTGCATGCCATCTGGGGTCCGGTGTTACGGCCAGTACGCGGTCCACGTTAGTCCATTGCAGGCTTATTTTAAGGCCAATATTCAAGCTGTTGGAACTGAACCTTCTAGACGGAACCAAATTATAATATTTTGACCACGACATTTTCTTTAATTAATTTACAACATATATGTAGTGTGAACGTTTAATTTCTTCTTACAGAAAATAGTTCAAATGGTCTTTGATTTTATTTGTAGCTATGCTCAATAGATGGCAACACCAAAAATTTGCCAACGTTCCTATCTGCATGAAGGGAAAGGTTTCAACTCTTCATGCTATCTGGGTCAGACATCGGGACTGGAGTTTTCGACGGATCTGCACGTTTCGGACACTCTAGAATACGAAACCACTATTTTTAGCGTGCCATCTGTGTGTCTGTACAAATTTCATCGAATAATTTACGAACTTGAGTGGATACATCCACTCAAGCTCATTTACTATTCGAAGAAACTTTACAAAATTTGATAGGTAAAATAAGCCAGCTGATATTGATTAAATTTTGGTATGATTCAGAAAAATAGGATTGGCTCTTTTGCGAAATAACTCACAAAAATCGTCAACATCTAAAATAGAAGACTAAATATGAATAAATGGATTAACTATGTTTGCTTCCTACGTAATTTTTGACGACTAAACGAATAGACCAATCCTGTTACTCTAGGACGAACCATTTTCGGGATATTTCAGTTTTGTGGAATTTACTGTTTATTTATCAACGTTTTAAAATGAAAAAGAAAGTGTAATAAAACTGCAAATTGGATATAATTGGAATAATTTTGTGCCTCTTATAACTGTGGAACTTAACGGGTAATAAATGAAGTATTTAAAATATATCAAGTTTGACTTGAAATCTTAAGATATTAAGATAAGCTGTATCTTTACCTTTTTTTCCTTACCAGGATGATAGATTGTTCGAAATTTGCAAATTAAAATGTTTAACCTTTCAGTGCCATAAAATGTACAGGGTGGTAACATCAATCTTTGAACTACGACCCGCGGGTCAAATGCAGTCCAGGGAGCTGCTCTAATCAGGCCCCATGACCGTATGTCTGATTGATAAAAGGAAAAAAATGATGAAAATACGAATAAAATGAGTTTAAAAATACTTGTACTTCCATTGTTTTTTCTTTCTAGTAAAAAAAAACAAGTCCTTCAAATTGTAATTTTAAAACTGCTGCACCGAGTTTCATGAAATTTTGTGAGTAGCCGTGAAATAGCCCCACATAAAATTTAGTCTATGTTTCGAGTTTCTAGGATCAGAGGTTGTCGAGATATTAAAAAAAATCCCACAATTAAATCTTCCATAAAGATAGCATTTTGCGGACGATATTTTATTCCGCAAATTTATTTGTAGAAAATTATTTCGCGTCGCTTAGCAACGCATTTAAATCCACTGTGTTTATGCGGCAGACGATTTTTATTAAATCTTTTCCGATTTAAATAATAAAGAAATGTATATAACATAAATTTTATCGGAATTGCATTTTAACTGGATTATATCATTTACGACCTTCAGGTTTAAAGATTACGGGGATTATTGATATTTTCAATTTATTACGTCATGTCATCTGTTTTATTTTGGTAAAGATTTTCAAAAACCATATATTGTAATACGGGTTAATCTTCTGCTAATACACAGGTACATCTTCTAACCTACCAGAATATAGGTGCAAGACAGTATATCTTCCCATACCAGGAAAAGCATGGTTTTTACGGGTGTAACAAGCAGCGAAAAGTAAAGTTCACTCCTTTTATTTTAGCAGTTTTGAATCTATTTTGAACAGTAAAAAAAATGAAATGAATATAAAAAAAAATCATCAGTAGTTTAAAATTTCTTACGAAAAAAAAAAGAAAAGAAGATTCTATCAAATATAATTGTGGAAAAAAAAAAAAAAAAAAAAAAAAAAAATTTTAATAATAAATCGACGATGATTGCCGGTTGAGAGGTCTCTCCCTTTAGATTATCCGCAAAAATTCTTGCGGGTGTAACCTGGAAATAAAAACTTGAAATTTGTATGAAGTCTTTTTCAAGAGTGACAAATTGTACTGGGCTTACTGGGATTTTAAAAAAAAGTTATAAATCCAAATCAACAATACAAATATAAATGTTAGAATTTAACGGTTCTCTGAGAAGCTCTGCTGCCATTATGACCTCAATTACGTTGCCACCATAGCTCAGTGGTTAGAGCACTGGTCTCGTAAACCAGGGGTCGTGAGTTCGAACCTCACTGGTGGCTTAACGTTGATTTATTTAGTAAATTATGTTTTCAATGTTCTCAGCTTTGTATAACTTAGTTTTTGCACAACAAAGTTCTTTTAAAAAACATTTTGAAGCCTTTTATACACAGTATCCTTGATTCGTCAAAATTCGATAACAGTATTGATTTTCAAATTTCGGTGTCGCCAAAGATATTCGGGCAACTTGTAATGCAAGGTAACGAGGTTAAGTAATTCTTATAACTTCGAATAAAAAAGTTTTCAGTATACATTTTTACGTATGCGTAGTATAATGTATATAGAGAGTATTGTAACAAGGTCGGAAATCGAATTCGTTCGTCGAAAATTTGAATTCGAGTTTTCGATTATGCGCACGTTTCAAGCACCCCTGAATTCGAATCGACTCGGTGAATACGAGCCTTATTGATTTTAAACGCGATGGAATGTTTTGAAGGACCCTCCCCACAAATTTTCAAATAAGATTTTTAAAAATTCATTAAAAAATCAAAACCTTCAATAATGTTACATAAATGATCATTTCCTGTGTAATTTTACATTAGGAAACGAATGACGTAATTTTACATTAGGAAACGTTTGGAGGGTTTTGGGGATATGGGCGTTATTCAAATAAATTTATATATATATATATATATATATATATATATAAAAACCCGTAAAATTAAAAGAAGTATTAACTATTGTAAAATATGTTCACTTTTCATACGCAATATCATGTTATACATTTATTAACATCATTCTCGTCGGATTTAGTTCGTCCCATTCACCAGAGAAGATACTTTGGGTAATTGTTGAGTTTTGACACCCAACAATTCGCCAATAGTCTTTCTTATATATTTATTATATATTTATATATAAGAAATTTTAATTTTCGTATATATTTATATATAATTAATTTTCTTATATATTTATATATAAGAAAAGTTCTTCTCTCCATCTGCCTATAACGCTTGGCGATAAATTTGGAAATTTGGTGACTAATTTGGCGAAATACAGCCAACGTTGGGATATTTCGCCCCAAATTGACGAAAATATCGTCACATTTGCAAAAAGGACTCTAAATAGACGAAAATGACACCAAATTGATGAATTAATTATTAAAATATCTTAATATATGGACGATATCGATTATTTCGGATGCTATCGATATTGGTAATTGTCAAGTTAGAGTGTCGCGAAATATAAGTTAATTGGTTACTTCGAAGTAGTTTTGCATGTTGTCATCCGGGAAAGCGCTAAATGCACAACCCAGCGTTAAAAGCATTGTGCCGTGTATCTTATACTTCATTTTATCACTGTGAAAAAAGAATATTGATTGTATTATGTAGAGAAAGTCATGAGCTGCCCACATCAGAATTTTTAAATTAATTTAATCTGCTACCATCTTAATTTAATTTGCTACCATCTTAAGTTTAACAAGAAGTATGTCTTAAATAATAAAATAATGATGTTGGGGCAAACATCCTAAGTATCTTCTATCAAAACGATACTGTTTACATATTGAGTGTATAGCATCTTTGGCTATGCCTACCCTAAGGCGTGACTAGCAACTTAAACAGAGGGTGGTTACGACCGAATGCAATACGGGTTAAAGAGTGCTGCAATTCTTTTTCCAATATGGACACTAGGGAGAATTAATGTTATTTTTCCACCAATGGAGTGGGGTGTTTGACTCCCCCCCCCCCCACGCCTATGCGCCCATGGCCCCATGCCTATACTCCTACTAGTAAAATATCAGAGGTAAATGATGACACACAAACATGTCATAAATTAGCAACAAATGATTCTAATCGATATCACACAACTACCTCAGGAGGGCGCAAAGGCTAACTACAGTAGAGTCGGATTAGTGAAAGTTTGTTGGCCTTGACTTCGAACAGTCATCTTCGAACAGATATCAAATTTGAGCATCCCACTCAAAACAATGTCAATGGCGTTATGATGCATGTGTAAATAACGTTACCTAAAATAATGCATACTTTATATATATTAATCACAAAATTGTAAATTTTCACACCGAGAACTACTGGTTAGAAGTGTCGTTTTGCACTCGATCTATGACAGATGAACCAAATTTTATATTTATTGAGTGACATTTGGAATATTCCGAAAGCCTCTATGTGCGTGTTTACCACCGCGCTTATATGAATAAGTTCACTACTGATTTATCCCATGTCAATTTTCAGACCGATTCATTACGTTACTTATAATCAAATGTAGTGATTCATTTTGAAAAATCTTTCAGTTTGGATTTGCGTGTCTATTTTGAAGAATTTTAGTTCAAAATAGAGACGACAGACCGCAATCAGAAATAACCCAGTTTTATAAACCCATCTTCAAACACCCTAGAATCAGGTCAACAGGCTACAGTAACTGTTCGTAAGATTGAATTTATCCTAATTTTTCCGAATGAATGCCTATGTAAAACAGAGTTACATACAGTGGTGAAGTGCGGCATTGGGGGAGGAACGTAGGCCTTTACTTTCATCTACTTAATATAGTTTTTCTTTCTGTGTATATTACTTTCTTGCGTTGGGCTAGAGGAAAGTATGGTGATAATGATTATGACTTGTAACAAGTAACACTTTTTTGATAGATATGATTTAGCGGTAGATTAAGAAACCTTTTTACTTTAACGCGACATCAACTCCCGCCGACCCTCCCATCGGCTTCTAATATCCACAGTCACATGCGAGCCATATAGTTCTCCCATTCAATATTAGTATTTCTTATACGACTCCCTATCAAAACATACATACTATACCAACCCCTAACATAACGTAATGAACTTACACTCCCCTAGACCAGTTAACAATCCAATTTATCAAGTTTAATACCTCAAACTTTCAATCTCAAGTTTTCAATTTCTGGTCATACCATGGAAGAAACGGGATTAACTCTAACTTTATGGGGCATACAATTCAGCTCTAATCAATCTATCCTTAAATAAAGTTTGAATTTATTGCATTGTTTAAAACGTGAATTTAAAGATAAAGCAGGAAGCAAGTCTCCTTAACTCTATGGCTTAAATATTCATATTCTGAATTTTTAAATTGGGATGACGCCTCAATATTAACTTTCTTATTCTGCTAAATCATGGAGGTGATCTCATCTCGAACTTCATGAGCTGAATACAGTTTTCCTTTTATTTCTACAAGCTATAAAGTTTCATGACAATGCAGTTGCATTATGTTGTGGCAACGCCTTCAGCCTGAGATTATGAATATGAAAATAACAACAACAAAAAAAAGACAAACTTTGAGAGGCTATTTTTCCAGATCGATCCAAGGGTTAATTTATGAAACGGATTTTAAATTTGGATTCAGCATGGTCGAATTTGTATGAGTTTTTTCAGCCCTCGGGGTTGTATTTGGTACTCTGACATACTGACCTTGCGCTTTTAGAGGGGTGACACAAATGATACAGCAAAAATATAATTAAAATTAATGAAAAGAAAAATATAACACATTATGATGTTTAAATATGCAAACAATGATTTAACCTTCACGGAATCAAGAATGAGACGCCGCGCGAAACTTAGATGTTGCACAGGGTCAGAATTACAGATATGGAATCACGATAGATATAAATAAGTAAAGATTCGAAAAGCAAAATATTACAAGGATTATTGCAGTTAGTTAAAAGAAAAGTTTTATCGAAAAGCGGGAAAAAATTATCATTGATAACAGTTTGGGATAAGGCAGTGGAATGTGTTTTGTTTTTGATAACACGAGTATGCTCAGATAATCTAATACCTCCAGTCATTGGCGCCGAGTTTTCAAAATCTCGGGGGGGGGGGGGGGGGGGCACAATTCGATAAAGTTATTCAAAAGATTCACAGAAGTCGATAAAGATATAATAACTTACAAGACCTCCTTGCAGAATGTAAACATATGTCAGTTAGGCGATTACAATTGTTTCGAGGTCATTATAATTTCCTACTTCAAGCCAAAAGAACAGTATGCGCCCTTAGCAACCGCCAAGAACAAACTGCCCAACGAACGGAAGTAGTGGTTATTAAGAGCGCATAATGTTATTTTGGCGTGAAAAGGGGGGCTTATAATGCCATCGAAGCAACTGTAGTGACCTAACTGACATATATATGCTTTCCTCAAGGAAGTTTTGTAAGTTATTATCTTACAAGCAGCAGTTTTAGAGTGGGATAACCGAAAGGGTAAGTCAAGGGGTTTGTACTCGGAGGACCCGAGTTCGATTTCCGGGTTTGCCTAAATTGTCCCCGTTTATGAGCACGTTAAATTTGTGCGTATGAAAGTCCTTCCGAGCGGTTGGTAGCAAGGGAAGGAGGGTCGGTCCCTGTGTATGTCGCCCCCACTATAGCGGTTCCAGTTTAAATTAGATGGCACTATCCCGGCGATCTAAACAGATGTCTTACATCTTCGTTGGATGGCCGGTTTGGGACGAAAGAAAGAAATCAGCAGTTTTATTTATTGTACGATAAATATTTTTAATATTTTTAGGCCTGCACCACTTTAGTTTACCACTTATAAAACTTGAGCTCTTTGATTCTTGAACTGACCACCTTCTTGATGTACCAGATGTCATCGTCTACGAATTGCATTTTCTCCCTTCGAGGAGCAATTAGTGGGTTGAAAGTTATAGACGTACTATATATGTCTATGTTGAAAGTGAAAAGGGGGGGGGGGGCTACAAGTCTAGTGTCTTGTAGCGTTGCCACCGATAGAGGTAACGCTTGTAGTTCCCCTAGCAAGAATCTGTCACGTTATGCTCTCCAGCATATTGTTGATTCAGATCCTGAAATGGTCGGTGGGATCTCTATAGAAATTTCCCGGTGGGGCGGGATCACTGCATTTATTTTTTCTTTAATGTGTATGACGGGCCTAAAGGGTCGATCACGCCCCGTTTTTCCTGGGACAATCTCGGAGCTAGTATCCGGGCCTACTCCACACCCACTGAAGGTAAAAAATGATATAAAGTTGTAAAGCAATAAAATCAAAAACTGTAGTTATGGTATGTAACGAAACCTTAAGATTTCGTAAAATATAAATTTATATGAATCTGGATGTCCATGCCATTATGTGAGTAAGCTATGTAAAAACAAGTTTCATTAAGAAAACATAAACGTGTAAATGAAGGTCTCGGAGCATCAACATGACTAGCGACACTTTTTGCCAAACTGGGAATTCTCCATCCAATAACCCCTAATTGGTATGCAGAAATTTCTGGGAAAATCCCATTTCTGTTAAAATTATAGTATTGTCATGTTTCACCAATCCCTTTAAATGAAAGACCTAATATAGTTATATTATTTAATTCAAAAGCACCCATCAGTACCATTTCATAGAATGCAATGCGCAGGGTCATTATAACATATATACTTACCAGTGTTACGCTTAAATCAAAATCTGTATATTTAACATAATATGTAGGTCTTTCAGCAGTTTGGAGATTTCTCACGCAAAAAGAAATTTTTGATGTTTTAATTTAAATTTATCCATGAGGTATAAGTATGTTTATATTTAATTACAAAACCGTTACGAATAGCACAAAATATTGCGGTTTTTTTTTCACCAAAAACCAAACGGAAACCTTTATTAACAAAACCAAAACATCACACTGCCTTCAACACCACAAGCATCACTCATCTGAGACCCCATCAGTTGAACATATGCCAAGTCTTCCTACAAAACGCAACCATTTTTCTACAAGGTTCTTACGAATCCGATATTTTCAATTTTCTCATAATTTATATTTCTAGCTTTCTTTGCTCAAATGACTTTGTTGTTCGCTGTCAAATGTCCGGCGGTCATCAGGAATAAAGCTACCCGCGGGGTTTGCAGCTTCACACGGAATGAATGCCACCTGTAAAGACCGCACTAGTATCGAGGAGTAATTACAGATGAGATCGCTTTAGGTAGACCAAATAAATCATCTCAACTTCGTGGTTATCATTTATAGTTATTACTGGAGGGAGACAGCTATTTTTTGGAAATGCCAATCCCATGGCTGTAAATATTCTGTTTCTCTTTGAATTAGGTGGTCAGTAGGAAAAGATCTGGTAACCAGATGTTTTTGTCATTACCGTAAACATGTTTCAAGGAGTAAAGAGGAGCTTGATTATTTGTGTGCAAGATAGTTTACGGCGCTGTGGTAAGGAAGATGTGAACAAGACTGAACTGAAATGTGACATTTACGTTAATAGGATTTTCTTTCAATTATTTTTATGTTTAAAAAAATTTCATTTTCTGGCATTTAGTAAAATATGAAGTTAGAAAAAGAATCGTGAAATTTCCCAGAGGGGGCAAAGCCCCCTCTGGAAAAGTTCAGCGGGGGCTCGTGCCCCTCTGCCCCCCCCCCCCCCCGCGTAGTCGGTGCCTATGCCTTCAGTTATGTTAGAATTACTACCAATCTATATTGGTAAAACCAATTTATAACTATTTTCAAGGGAAATATGTGGAGCAACGTTCGCCCCCACCTTGATTCGAAATATTAATTTTAAATTTATCGTACGGATTAATTTTTCAACCTGTCCATTTTTCTGTTACTACCAAAACATAGGAGTAACAGAAAAATGGACAGGTTTAAAATTTAATTTAAGACAAAACTGAACAAGTGGGCGGAATATCTTTGGAGTATAAGAAAGACTGGATTTGAAAGGCAAAATATCGGTAGGCAAGGCAGGCATAGACTTGGAAAAAATAAAATTAGTACGGATAGTAGAGCGAGCACATTTGATAAATAATATTACAAACATGTAAAATGTCCTTCCTCACTGGAGTTTCTTTTGATAGCCAGACTGAGAAAAAACCCGTACAGGCAATCTTTCCTATAACGTGAATCTAGGGTTGCGATGTGTTGAAATTTGGACACCAATTTGGCGACATTTGGCGACTTTTCAAAGGTTCGAGAAACACCTCGAAATAACGAATATTCTACGAGATATGAGCGATTTCTAGAAGTTTCTATAGAGAGTCTATAACAGGAGTCATCACTCAGTTGAAGAGCAGTTGAAGTGATACGAGTTACATTGAACTGTGATATTCGTGAATGTTTTGAGAATAGCATCTGCTGTTTTATGAAATTAGCGGATCATTTAAGTGCTGTTTTACTGTATATTGTTCCTGTTTACGCTGTACTTGTAAATAAATGTGTTAGTTTTCCAGAAATGTGGACTCATTTTTGTATCCTGAGGGTACACCCACCATTCCAGAGAATATGTCGTAACAATAACTTCAAAGGAGTACACAGCTTCACAACCAAGGCTAAAGTTAAAATTAATTTTATTAATCAAAAGATTAATAGAAGAACAGGTGTTAAAGGTACGGTTAAAATAGGCAACGAAAGAATAGTTATTAGAGGAAGCAGGGTCGAACGAAGTAGCGGAAATACAGGAATTAGCAAACGTGGGTTTACGAAAAACCGTGTTACGGAAACGATTAGTATTATGGGAGACCAAGACATCAAGAACGGGCAAAAACAACTCCCCCCCCCCACACACACACACACACTCACACACACACACACACACTCATGTTCAGCAGTAAAGTTTATAAATGGATAAAATTCGTTGACGCTATAGCTGTAATCTGTATTTGTACACAATGAACACATCATCCACGTAACGACACCAAAGAACAGGTTTTAATTGCAAAGGAGGCAAAATCTCATTCTCAAGTTCCTGCAAAAGAGCCTCGGCCAGAATGTCAGCTAAATGACAGCCCATAGGGGCACCACCCATTTGAAAAATATTTCGTCGCGGAAACCAAAATAATTGATCTCCACAACAATTTCCAATGCAGAAATGATTGAGTCGATGGACGAAATGGAAATTGTTTTACAATGCAGTATTTTGGCAATAATATCAATAGCAGTATAGATAGGGATGTTAGCTAACAGGGTGATAACGTCAGGAGAATGGATAATCGGGACACTCAATTCGAAAATATATTGCACGTTTTTCAAATAAATTTATCAAAAAAATCACATAAAATTAAAAAATGTATTAACTATTGTAACATATGTTCACTCTTCATATGTAATATTATGCGATAAGCTTGTTGACTTCGTTCTCGTAGATCTAGTTCGTTCCATTCACGAGAGAAGAAACTTTATGTAAAAAGACGCCTATATTGATGCATAACAATTCGCCAACAGTCATTTTTATATATAAGAAATGCTCTTATCTCCGTTGATTTGCAACGCTTGGCGATACATTTGTCGAACTTGATGTCTAATTTAGTGGAATATCGGCAACTGAGCGATATTTTGCCCCAGATTGATGAAAATATCGTTCAAATTGCAAAAATGGCCCCGAGTTAACGAAAATGACGTCACATTGATAATTTAATTATTAAACTTTAATATATGGACTGTATTGCTCATTGCGGATGCTATCAATATTGATGGTTGTCAATTTAGAGTTGCGTGAAATATAAGTTAAATGGGTATCTTGAAATAATTTTACATCTTGTCATCCATCAAATATTCAATTCAACAACAAAAACCCTGCACTGTAGATCTTATATATGCGCATCATTTTTTCATTGTGAAAGAAGCAAATTCATTGCATTATATAGGGAAAGTCATTTGCTGCCCATATCAGATTGTTTTGAAACTAAATGGCATCATTGCTAAAATGCGCCGTTTTCGAGGTATTGTACGTTATTAATATAAAAGGGGGAAAAATCATATAAAATCAAATATTTTCACTATTATAAAACGACTGGGTGTGGAAAAGGGATTTTAAAAATAAATCAAAGCATTTACTTTGAAGTTATGATGAGCCGTTCTCGAGATATTATAAATTTAACGTTTCACACAGGGAGCGAGGTATCTGAAGAACTGAGCAATTTATGCGAGCTTGTTTGTTATAATCGATGACGCAAGATCGAGCTATAAAATTATTGTTGACAGATAAAAATTTGTTAGTATGGAAATTCGTTTGTTAGACACATCAGCTTGGAACAGTGAAGTCAAATGTAACATCTCTATTTCATTTTGAAGAAATTCCTATAGGTGCATACATAAAAATCTGATGAAGGCAGCACATGACTTTCCCTGCAGACTTATATACACGTTCTCTTTATTTTAATAAAATTTAATTTATTTTTAATTCACTTTTCGTTCTCATTTGGTAATTGGACTTATTTTCAAAGGCGGTGTAAAGAAAATACGAAAAAACTAAAATATCTCGAGAACGGCTAGTCCTATTGTAATGGGGTTAGTCTTATTCTTTTCTTAGTTAAAAATTACGTATAAAACAAGCATTTAATGTATATATTTGAGCATACGCAGTTTTTTATTTTAGAGTTTGACGATTTTTGCGGACCATTTCGCAAAAAAAGCAGGTTATTTTTTCCGAATCGTATCAAATCTAATCAGCACCAGGGTGACCTAAGCGACTTATCTACAGAATTTTGTGACATTCGGTCCATTAGTTTTTCAGCTAGAGTGGATACAAGCAATTTTTGCGGGCCATTTCGCAAAAAAAAAGGCGAGTTCTTTTATCCCGAATCGTACCCAAGACTAATCAGCACCAGATTCGCCCACAAGTGACTTACCTACCAAATTTTATGAAATTCAGTCAATTATTTTTTCAGTTAGAGTGGATACAAAATCTGCACAGACAGACACACAGACAGACAGACAGACAGACAGATACACATATACATACACAGACGTCACGCTAAAAATGGTTTTATCGTATTCTAGAGGTCCTGAAACGTGCAGATCCGTCGAAAACTCGAGTTGCGATTTCCGGTATGATTCCAATACTTTCCCTATACATTACCATGTATTGCAGGGAAAGTAAAATATAAATATAGCAGAAAATAAAATAGGAATTAAAAGAGTTATTAAAATAGCGATTTCACCTTAATGTGTTCTACATTTGTACATACATTTTGTTATTTGCATTATTTATGGAAGAAAAATATTAAACTGATATTTTTCTTGTTTAACATTAATTTTTTTTTTTTGTACTTTCTATACTTAGAAAAAGTACAATTTTATGAATAACTAGCAGCATACCCGTTCTTCGTACGGAGTATATAATATAAAGAAACTTATAATTCGCAATCATGTGCAAATTCTGTTAAAATATTAAATTTATTGCTCCTAAAGAGAAGTTTAAGAATATCTGTTCTCACTATGCAAAATTATCTTCACGGGCAGATTTGAAGAATAAAATATCCTGGCCCCCTTTGTAAGCAAATTTACAATAAAAACAGGAATTGAATCAATATATGCAATCCCGTATTGTCGCAGAATCGAAAATATGCCAGTGTGTTAGTAGAAGATTACCCGTATTACAATATGAGTTTCAAAAATCTCTGCCAAAATAAAAGAGATGACGTAATACATTGAAAATATCAATAATCCCGGAACTCTTTATACCAGATGGTCGTAATTGATTCCAATATATGCCAATATATATCAAAACATATGCCAATAAACCTGTACTACTTATATTCTTTTAGATTAGAAGATATACCCGTGCATTTGTAGAAGATTACTCGTACAACGTACAGTATATGAGTTTAAATAATTTTTGTCATAATAAAACAATGGCATAATAACTTGAAAATATCAAAAATCCCTGAATCAATAATCCCCGAAAATATCAATAATAATAACGTTTAAACCTGAAGACCGTAATTGATATTATCCAGGCAAAAATGCCATAAGAAAAATCAAATCGTTCTTTTCTAAAATATATTTTTATACCTATTTATTTATTATTCAAATCGAAAATATAATAATTAGAATTAACAGTTAAATTTAATTTAATTGCGTTTCTGAGCAACATGATATAAGATAGAATCTTCCTCAAAAACTGCGAAATTAAATAACCATTTTGATTTCTTTATACTTTTCATTGTTCAGTAAAAGCTTGTGCAAAATAAACCATGGAGATAGATTTCCCATTTATATCATGTTTCAAACAATTCATGTTTTCAGAAAGTGACTAATTAGCGCAAAAAATCTCCCATCAAACTCAGAGATAAGGTTTTAATTCACTTTCAAACGATTTTCAAGCTTTTCGTTTGGATAAACCACGGAGTTAGAGAGTAGAACTTCTAGGAAAAAGTTTCGTTTTTCATTAATATCTCGGCAACCCCTGGTCTTAGATACTTGAAACTTGGGCTAAATTTATGGGGGCTATTTCAAGGCTATCCACAAAATTTCATCAAATTCTGTTAAGCCGTTCTCCCGTGATGATGAGACAAACGAAAATTTCGTTTTTTACTAATATCTCGAGAACCACTGATTGTAGAAACTCCAAACATGGACTACATTTTAAGTGGGACTATTTCCAGGTTACCCACAAAATTTCATCAAATTCGGTTCAGCCGTTCTCCAGTGATGACGGGACAAACAGACAGACAGACGGATAGACAGATTTTCAATTTTATTTATATAGACTAGCAGCATACCCTTTCTTCGTACGGAGTATATAATATAAAGAAACTTGAAATTCACAATCATGTGCAAATATGTCAAAAATAAAATCAAAATAGTCTGTTAAAATATTTAATATAATGCTCCTAAAAAGAAGTTTAAGAATCTCTGTTCTCCCTATACAAAATTATCTTCACGGGCAGATCTGAAGAATAAAACATCCTGGACCCCTTATGTAAGCAAATTTACAAAAAAATATGGAGCTGAATCATATATGCAAAATAAAAGCGTTAAAATTGTATGGGACCCTAATTATATACGCGCATATTAGAAGATATTACATGTATTGGTAGATTACATGCATAAATTGAAACTATCAATAAACCCGCAATCTTTAAATCGGAAGGCAGTCATTTATTCCAATATATGTCAAAATGAATGTGCTAAAATTATATGGGAAGATATACCCGTACTACATATAATGTCGTAGATTAAAAGATATGTCCGATTATTAGTAGAAGATTACCGTATATATTTGTGTCTAATATGAGTCTCAAATATCTTTACCAAAATACAACAGACGACGTAATAAATTGAAAATATCAATAATCCCCTTAATCTTCATACCAGAAGGCCGTACTTGATTCCAATATATATGCCAATATATGTCAACATATATGCCAATATACCTGTACTACTTATATTCTCGTAGGTTAGAAGATATACCCTTGCATTTCTAGAAGATTACTCGTACAACGTACAATATGTGAGTGTGAGCAATTTTTGCCGCAATAAAACAATGGCGTAATAACTTAAAAATATCGATAATCTCTGAATCAATAATCCCGGAAAATATCAATAATAATAATGTTTAAACCTGAAGACTTTAATTGATATTATCTAGTGAAAAATGAAATGGCAATGAAATTTATTTTATATACATATCTACATTATTCAAATCGGAAAAGAGTTATTAAAAATCGTCTGCCGCATAAACACATTGGATTTAAATCCTTTGCTAAGCGACATGATATCATTTGCTTCAAATAAATTGGTGGAAAAAATATCGTCGAAATAATGCTATCTCTATGGAACCTTTGGCGACATTTTCGTCAATTTAGCGACATTTTAAAGAATCGCCAAATTTATCGTCAAGTGGGACTGTAGAACTGATCGTCCTATTTTGCGACTAACGAAAAATCATAACAATACTATCCCCTAACAAAACACAATTAATTTCATTTATTATTCAATTTTATCAATTTCGTGATATTTTTATGGATTTACAACTATTTTTATCAATTTGGTGACATTTTAAAAATTCGCCAAATGTGTCACTAAGTAGGATGGATGGACTGGCCGACAAATGCCACCTAAACATCGTTTCAGTACTCTCTTCTAAAAAAACAAATTTAATTTCATTGATTTACGTCGTGTTTATCAATTTGGCGATATTTCCGTCAATTTGGCAACATTTAAGAAAAGCCAAGTTAGCTATATTCTGCGAAATTAATTTGTAGCTCTGAATTTGCAGATTTGAAGAATAAAACGTCCTTATCCCGTTTGTATATATTAAATGAAAACACTAAAATTGTATTAGAAGATATACCCGTTCTACTCTTTTCCCTTTCAACAATCGGCTAAATGAATTTATTGGGTAAACACAATATATGAGTTTATCAGCTAAACACAATATATGAGCTTGAAAACTTTTTGCCAAAATAAATGAAAGTGATGTACGTAGTCCGCAATTAATATAATTAAAAGAAAAATCAAAGCGTTCATTCGTAAGATATACTTTTATATCCATTTATCCATTTATTTATTATTCAGATCGAAAAAATAATAATAAAAACATTAACAAACACATTTAATTTAATTGCGTTGCCGAGCAACATAATATATCCTCATAAAATATTAAAATTAATTAACCATTTTGATTTCTTAATATTTTTCATCGTTGCGTAAAAGCTTGTGAAAATGAACCAAGGTGATAGATTTTCCATTTAAGTTCATGTTTCAAACAATTCATGCTTTCAGATAGTGACTAATTAGTGCAAAAATCCTGCACCAAACTCAGAAATACAGTTTGAAATCGCTTTGACGTTTTAAACAAACGATTTTCATCCTTTCCGTTTGGATAAACCACGGAGTTAGAGAGTAGAAATCCTAGGAAAGTGTTCCGTGTTTCATTAATATCTCGACAACCCCTGGTCTTAGAAACTCGAAACTTGGACAAAACTTATGGGGGGCGATTTTAAGGCTATCCACAAAATTTGATTAAATTCGGTTCAGCCGTTCCTCCGTGATGATGAGACAAACGAAAACTTCGTTTTTTACTAATATCTCGAGAACCACTACTAGTAGAAACTCAAAACATGGACTAAATTTTAAGTGGAGCTATTTCCAGGCTATCCACAAAATTTCATCAAATTCGGTTCAGCCGTTCTCCCGTGATGATGGGACAAACAGACAGACAGACAGACAGATTTTCAATTTTATATATATTGACTAGCAGCATACCCGTTCTTCGTACGGAGTATATAAAGAAACTTGAAATTCATAATCATGCCCAAATTCTTATAGTATACTAAATGACATGTTTAATCAAAATATTCTGTTAAAATATTTAATATAATGCTCCTAAAAAGAAGTTTAAGAATCTCTGTTCTCGCTATATAAAATTATCTTCATGGACATATCTGAAGAATAAAACATCTTGGACCCCTTATGTAAGCAAATATAAAAAAAAATATGGAATTGAATCAATATATGCAAAATAAAAGCGTTAAAATTGTATGGGACCCGTACTAATTATATATACGCGAATATTAGAAAATATAACCTGTATTAGTAGATTACATGTATAAATTGAAAATACCAATAAACCCGTAATCTTTAAATCTGAAGACAGTCATTTATTCCAATATATGTCAAAATTAAAGCGCTAAAATTATATGGGAAGATATACACGTACTACTTATAATGTCCGATTATTAGTAGAAGATTACCCGTTTTGCAATATGAGTCTCAAATGTTTTTTGGTAAAATACAACAGACGACGTAATAAATTGAATATATAATTAATCCCCTTAATCTTCATACCAGAAGACTGTACTTGATTCCAATATATATGCCAATATATGTCAAAATATATGCCAATATACCTGTACTACTTATATTATAGGTTAGAAGATATACCCGTGCATTCCTAGAAGATTGCTCGTACAACGTACAATATGCGTGTGTCAGCAATTTTTGCCGCAATAAAACAATGGCGTAATAGCTTAAAAATATCAATAATCCCTGAATCAATAATTCCGGAAAATATCAATAATAATAATGTTTAAACCTGAAGAGTATAATTGATATTATCCAGTCCAAAATGAAATGGCAATGAAATTTATTTTATATACATATCTTCATTATTCAAATCGGAAAGGATTTAATAAAAATCGTCTGCCGCATAAACACATTGGATTTAAATCCGTTGCTAAGCGACATGATATCATTTGCTTCAAATAAATTGGTAGAAAAATATCGTCTAAATAGTTATATTTCTATGGAACATTTGGCGACAGTTTCGTCAAATTAGCGACATTTTGAAAAATCGCCAAATTTATCGCCAAGTGGGACTGTAGAACTGACAGTTCCACTTTGCGACAAATTGACGAAATATCATCGCAATACTATCCCCTAACAAAAAACAATTAATATCATTTATGTAGCGCAATTTTATCAATTTCAAGATATTTTTATAGATTTGAAAACATTTTTATCAATTTTGGTGACATTTTAAAAATTCGCTAAATGTATTACTAAGTAGGATGGTTGGTCTGACAGATAAATGCTAACCAAACATCATTTCAGTACTCTCTTCTAACAAAACAAAAAAAATTTCATTGATATGTAGAAGACCCAAGCCACACGACCAACCCGAAGGTTTATGGCAGCTGTTTGTGTGTCGTTTATATCAATTTGGCGACATTTCCGTCAATTTGGCAAAGTTTAAGAAAAGTTGTCAAATTAGCGATATCCCTCCAAATTCGTAGCTTTGAATTTGCAGATCTGAATGAAACTTTCTTATCCCGTTTCAATATACTAAATGAAAACACTACAATTGTATTAGAAGATATACCCGCTCTACTCTTTTTCTGTTTCAACAATCGGCTATATGAATTTATTGGCTAAACACAATATGAGTTTAGTAGCTAAATACGATATAAGCTTGAAAACTCCTTGCCAAAATAAATGAAATTGATTTACGCAGTCAGCAATTAATATAATTAAAAGAAAAATCAAACCGTCCATTCATAAGATATACTTTTATAACCATTTATCCATTTATTTATTATTTAAATCGAAAAAAAATAATAAAAACATTAACAAACACATTTAATTTAATTGCGATGCCGAGCAACATGATATATCCTCCTAAAATGTTAAAATTTATTAACCACTAACAGCACACCCGTTATTCGTACGGAGTGTATAATTTAAAGAAACTTAAAGTTCGCAATCATGTGCAAATTCTGTTAAAATATTAAATTTATTGCTCCTAAAGAGAAGTTTAAGAATATATGTTCTCACTATGCAAAATTATCTTCACGATCAGATCTGAAGAATAGAACATCCTGCCCCCTTTTGTAAGCAAATTTACAGAAGAAAAAATAGGAATTGAATGAATATATGCAACCCCGTACTAATTATATTGTCGCAGATCAGAAAATATGCCAATGTGTTAGTAGAAGATTACCCGTATTACAATATGCGTCTCAAAAATATTTGCCAAAATAAAAGAGATGACGTAATAAATTGAAAACATCAATAATATCCGTACTCTTTATACCAGAAGGTCGTAATTGATTCCAATATATGCCAATATATGTCAAAACATATGTCAATATACCTGTACTACTTATATTCTCGTAGATTAAAAGATATACACGTGTATTTGTAGAAGATTCGTACAACATACAATATATGAGTTTAAACAATTTTTGTCATAATGAAATAATTGCATAATAACTTGAAAATATCAATAATCCTTGAATCAATAATCCCCGAAAATATAAATAATAATAATTTTTAAACCTGAAGACCTTAATTGATATTATCCAGTCAAAAATGCTATAAGAAAAATCAAATCGTTCTTTTCTAAAATATATTTTTATATCCATTTATTTATTATTTAAATCGAAAAAATAATTATTAAAATTAACAGACAGATTTAATTTAATTGCGTTTCTGAGTAACATGATATAAGATAGAATCTTATAACATGTTAAATATGTCATGTCTTATAACATAAACTGCGAAATTAAATAACGATTTTGATTTCTCTATACTTCTCATTGTTCCGTAAAAGCTTGTTTTAAATAAACCATGAACCATGGAGATAGATTTCCCCTTTAAATCATGTTTCAAACAATTCATGTTTTCGGAAAGTGACTAATTAACGCAAAAAATCTCCCATCAAACTCAGAGATTAAATTTTAATTCACTTTCAAACGATTTTCAAGCTTTTCGTTTGGATAAACCACGGAGTTAGGGAGTAGAACTCCTAGGAAAAAGTTCCGTTTTTCATTAATATCTCGACAACCCCAGGTCTTAGAAACTCGAAACTTGGACAAAATTTATGGGGGGATATTTCAAGGCTATTCACCAAATTTCATTAAATTCGGTTCAGCCGTTTTTCCGTGATGATGAGACAAACGAAAATTTCGTTTTTTACTAATATCTCGAGAACCACTGGTCGTAGAAACTCAAAACACAGATATAATTTTAAGTGGGGCTATTTCTGGGCTACCCACAAAATTTCATCAAATTCGGTTCAGCCGTTCTCCCGTGATGGTGTGACAAACAGACAGACAGACAGACAGACAGACAGACAGACAGACAGACAGACAGATTTTCATTTTTATTTATATAGACTAGCAGCATACCTGTTCTTCGTACGGAGTATATAATATAAAAAAACTTAGTATTCGCAATCATGTGCAAATTCTGTTAAAATATTAAATTTATTGCTCATAAAGAGAAATTTAAGAATATCTGTTCTCACTATGAAAAATTATCTTCACGGGCAGTTCTGAAGAATAAAACATCTTGGGCCCTTTTCGTAAGCAAATTTACAAAAAAAAAAAAGGAATTTAATCAATATATGCAATCCCGTACTACTTATATTGTCGCAGATTAGAAAATATGCCAGTGTGTTAATAGAAGCTTACCCGTATTGAAATATGAGTCTCAAAAATCTTTGCCAAAATAAAAGAGATGACGTAATAAATTGAAAGTATCAAAAATCCCGTAATCTTAATACCAGAAGGTCGTAATTGATTCCAATTTAAAATTCCAATAAAAACATTAACAAACACATTTAATTTAATTGCGATGCCGAGCAACATGATATATCCTCCTAAAATGTTAAAATTTATTAACCACTAACAGCACACCCGTTATTCGTACGGAGTGTATAATTTAAAGAAACTTAAAGTTCGCAATCATGTGCAAATTCTGTTAAAATATTAAATTTATTGCTCCTAAAGAGAAGTTTAAGAATATATGTTCTCACTATGCAAAATTATCTTCACGATCAGATCTGAAGAATAGAACATCCTGCCCCCTTTTGTAAGCAAATTTACAGAAGAAAAAATAGGAATTGAATGAATATATGCAACCCCGTACTAATTATATTGTCGCAGATCAGAAAATATGCCAATGTGTTAGTAGAAGATTACCCGTATTACAATATGCGTCTCAAAAATATTTGCCAAAATAAAAGAGATGACGTAATAAATTGAAAACATCAATAATATCCGTACTCTTTATACCAGAAGGTCGTAATTGATTCCAATATATGCCAATATATGTCAAAACATATGTCAATATACCTGTACTACTTATATTCTCGTAGATTAAAAGATATACACGTGTATTTGTAGAAGATTCGTACAACATACAATATATGAGTTTAAACAATTTTTGTCATAATGAAATAATTGCATAATAACTTGAAAATATCAATAATCCTTGAATCAATAATCCCCGAAAATATAAATAATAATAATTTTTAAACCTGAAGACCGTAATTGATATTATCCACTCAAAAATGCTATAAGAAAAATCAAATCGTTCTTTTCTAAAATATATTTTTATATCCATTTATTTATTATTCAAATCGAAAAAATAATTATTAAAATTAACAGACAGATTTAATTTAATTGCGTTTCTGAGTAACATGATATAAGATAGAATCTTATAACATGTTAAATATGTCATGTCTTATAACATAAACTGCGAAATTAAATAACGATTTTGATTTCTCTATACTTCTCATTGTTCCGTAAAAGCTTGTTTTAAATAAACCATGAACCATGGAGATAGATTTCCCCTTTAAATCATGTTTCAAACAATTCATGTTTTCGGAAAGTGACTAATTAACGCAAAAAATCTCCCATCAAACTCAGAGATTAAATTTTAATTCACTTTCAAACGATTTTCAAGCTTTTCGTTTGGATAAACCACGGAGTTAGGGAGTAGAACTCCTAGGAAAAAGTTCCGTTTTTCATTAATATCTCGACAACCCCAGGTCTTAGAAACTCGAAACTTGGACAAAATTTATGGGGGGATATTTCAAGGCTATTCACCAAATTTCATTAAATTCGGTTCAGCCGTTTTTCCGTGATGATGAGACAAACGAAAATTTCGTTTTTTACTAATATCTCGAGAACCACTGGTCGTAGAAACTCAAAACACAGATATAATTTTAAGTGGGGCTATTTCTGGGCTACCCACAAAATTTCATCAAATTCGGTTCAGCCGTTCTCCCGTGATGGTGTGACAAACAGACAGACAGACAGACAGACAGACAGACAGACAGACAGACATATTTTCATTTTTATTTATATAGACTAGCAGCATACCTGTTCTTCGTACGGAGTATATAATATAAAAAAACTTAGTATTCGCAATCATGTGCAAATTCTGTTAAAATATTAAATTTATTGCTCATAAAGAGAAATTTAAGAATATCTGTTCTCACTATGAAAAATTATCTTCACGGGCAGTTCTGAAGAATAAAACATCTTGGGCCCTTTTCGTAAGCAAATTTACAAAAAAAAAAAAGGAATTTAATCAATATATGCAATCCCGTACTACTTATATTGTCGCAGATTAGAAAATATGCCAGTGTGTTAATAGAAGCTTACCCGTATTGAAATATGAGTCTCAAAAATCTTTGCCAAAATAAAAGAGATGACGTAATAAATTGAAAGTATCAAAAATCCCGTAATCTTAATACCAGAAGGTCGTAATTGATTCCAATTTATGCCAATATATATCAAAATATATGCCAATATACCTGTACTACTTATATCTCGTAGATTAGAAGATATACCCGTGTATTTGTAGAAGATTACTCATACAGCGTACTATATATCAGTATCAACAATTTTCGTCATAATAAAACAATGGCATAATAATTTGAAAATATCAATAATCCCTGAATCAACAGTCTCCGAAAATATCAATAATAATGATGTTTAAACCTGAAGACCGTAATTGATATTATCCAGTCAAAAATGCCATGTCAATGAAATTTATTTTATATATATATTTTTATTATTCAAATCTGAAAAGATTTAATAAAAATCGTATGTCGCATAACACATTGGATCCGTTGCTAAGCGACATAATATCATTTGCTTCAAATAAATTGATGTAAATCATATCGTCTGAATAATGCGATCTCCATGGAAGGTTTGGCGACATTTTCGTCAATTCAGCGATAACTTAAAAAATCGCCAAATTTATCGCCAAGTGGGACTGTAGAACTCATAGTCGACTGTAGAACTCATTTGCGACAAATTGACGAAACATCATCACAATACTATCCCCTACCAAAACACAATTAATTTCATTTATTAAGCGCGATTTTATCAATTCCATGATATTTTTATGGATTTACAAATATTTTTATCAATTTGGTGATATTAAAAAAATTCGTTAAATGTGTTACTATGCAGGATTTTTGGACTGACCGACAAATGCTACAGTAACATCATTTCAGTACTTTATTCTAAAAAAACAAATTTAATTTCATTGATTTGGGTCATTTTTATCAATTTGGTGACATTTCCGCTAATTTGGTAAAGTTTAAGAAAAGTTACCAAGTTATTTAGAGATATTCCGCTAAATTCGTAGCTCTGAATTTGCAGATCTGAAGAATAAAATATTCTGATCCCGTTTGTATATAATAAATGAAAATACTAAAATTGCATTAGAAGATATATACACCCGTTCTACTCTTTTTCTGCTTCAACAATCGGCTAAATGAATTTATTGGGTAAACACAATATATGAGTTTATTAGCTAAACACAATATATGAGCTTGAAACCTCTTTGCTAAAATAAATGAAAGTTATGTACGCAGCCCGCAATTTATATAATTAAAAGAACAATCAAACCGTTCATTTATAAAATATATTTTTACATCCATTTATTTATTATTCAAATAGAAAAAATAATAATAAATATTAAAAACATATTTAATTTCATTACCTTGCCGAGCAACATGATATAAGATAGAATCTTCTTCATAAAATGCGAAATTAAATAGCCATTTTGATTTCTTTATGCTTTTCATCGTTGAGTAAAAGCTTGTGAAAGATGAACGAACCATGGAGGTAGATTTTTCCATTTAAATTCATGTTTCAAACAATTCATGTTTTCCTATAGTGACTAATTAATGCAAAAATCCTGCACCAAACTCGGAAATAAAGATTTATTTCATTTTGACGTTTTAAACAAACGATTTTCATCCTTTCCTTTTGGATAAACCACGGAGTTGGAGAGTAGAACTCTTAGGAAAAAGTTCTGTTTTTCATTAATATCTCGACAACCCCTGGTCTTAGAAACTCCAAACTTGGACTAAATTTATGGGGGGCTATTTGAAGGCTATTCACAAAATTTCCTTAAATTCGGTTTAGCCGTTTTCCCGTGATGATGAGACAAACGAAAATTTCGTTTTTTACTAATATCTCGAGAACCACTGGTTGTAGAAACTCAAAACATGGACTAAATTAGGGACTTTTTTTTGGGACATGGACTAACTAAGTGGGGCTATTTCTAGGCTACCCACAAAATTTCATCAAATTCGGTTCAGCCGTTCTCTCGTTATGGTGGGACAAACAGACAGACAGACAGACAGACATATTTTCCATTTCATTTATATAGATTACTAATTAATTATAAAAGTAATAAAACATGTTATATGTGTGACGACCACTTTAAACATGCAATGTTCCAAGAAGGAAACATTTCTTCCCGTGTGAACCTTTTGCTTCCATTTATTAACACTTTACAACAAAGTTGAAAAGTGTTTATGACGTTGATCATTCTGTCTGTCAGTTAGCACGATAACTACCGTAAAAATGACTTTATCAAAATAAATTTTTAGTATGTTGTTGAGAAGATGTGTGGTACATATGGGAATGTAAATTTAAAATATCACCCAATTAGTTTTGGATTGAACCCGGATTGAAAAAATGAAATACATTGAATCCTGTGGGACCGAATTTTTCAAACATTTTTTAAGCGAGGTTAAAATTTACAAATTGCTGCGAAAATTTCAGGAAATATTCAAATTATTCAATAAAAAATATAAAAAAAATTCAGCAAAATAGTTCCGTAGTTTTTTAAATACAAATTAAAATAATAATTTCACCTATATAATATGAAGAGATCACGTGACCCATTTCAAAATAAAATATGGCATCCATCTTTTTTCCCAGAGTAAAAATTATGATTTTTAAAGTTCTTTTAAATTTATATTTAGTGTTGCATCCGTCCTAAAACCTTGTTTTTGCTTAAATTCTGTGCATCTATAATCTGAAACAACGCAATTACAATATTTTTTAGTTTAAATGATCATCAAACTTTGATTATTTCTACAACGAAGCCTAATTTTAATGGATGCAGAATGTAGTAGCAGTAGATGCAGAATGAAGTGATTGTAAGATGAGTTGTATAATAATTGCTGAATTTTTTTCACGCAAAATTACTTAAATCTGGAGTCTGGAATAAAAGTGTATGAATGAAATATTCACTGCTTTTACATAGAGAGCCAGACAATTTATATTTCGATGACGTCATTTGAATAAAGTTCATCTTTTTCGATGAAGTTTTAAGTTTTCAAGTAAAATAAATTCTTTTAGTTCTGTGATATTTAAAAAATACCACTGCTGAATGTATCACATTTTAGAGATGTTTAAATAAAATTGCATTTCATTTGGAAAGTGTTTCATAATCAATGCTTTATGCATGATTGATCTTTCTTGAAGCAAATTCATTGCAATATGGGGAAAGTCATATTCTGCCCACATTAGTTTTTTTTTATTTTACCAATGCACTAACTATAACTTTATTATTTGTTACTGATAAAATTTTTCTAGGAAAAATATCATCATAACCTGTAGGGTATAGCTTACATTACTAGAAAATCAATATCTATCTGCTTGCTATTAGTCACCATAAGCTAACACCTATACTTACTTTCATCACGAAATCACATCCATAAAACGGACTTATGAAAGCTTAACTTTAAATTTATGAGTGTAAAATTTAAACATGATATAATTTGTAAAAATTTGAATATGTGGTGCACTATTAAAGAAATTTGCTAAATATGCGTAACAGTTTACTTTGCTAAATATGCGTAACAGTTTTCCATGATAGCTAATTGTTAGTTATTTTCCATTATTCCCTCCAGTAGCGAAAGTCTCAAATATTGATACGGCACACCAGTCTTCGGAAATCAAACTGCTGTTAATTAGAAGATAGTATAAGTTAATGCGATAGCAATATCAATTTCACTATTTCCTCAAGTATGGCATGAATTATCTTCACTGCAATTATATTTAGTGAGTACATCCTTTATGTGCTTATGATGACAGTCAGTTTTTAACACTTTACAACATAGTTGAGAAGTGTTTATGACTTTGTTCATTCTGTCTGTCTGTCTGTCTGTCTGTCCGTTAGCACGATAACTGTCGTAAAAATGACTTTATCAAAATGAAATTTTAGTATGTTTTTCAGACGGTCTGTGGGACCTATGGGAATATAAATAAATAATATCACCCAATTAGTTTTTTATTGAACCCGGGTTGAAAAAATAAAATACATTGAACCCTATGGGACCTAATTTTTCAAACATTTTTTAAGCAAATTTAAATTCACAAATTGCTTCGAAATTTTTAGGAAATATTCACATTATCCCATAAAATATATAAAAAAAATTTCAGTAAAATATATTAAGTAGTTTTTTAATTAAAAATTATTTAATATAGGGAAAAAAACAAATTCAATTAAATTCTGACTTTTGGGATATCCTCCAGAAAGAAAAAATAGATATATTATATAATAAATATCTTTCCAAGAGTTTAATCATTTTGTGTATGAGAGAAGCTTCACATTTTAAAACAAATTTACAGTTACCTTACACCTTTCTGGTAGGTCGGACGGTCTGGGTCTCAACAACAACAACAACATTTTAAAACAAATTTGGCAGATAACAATTTTTCAAATTTTTTTTTTAATTTTATATAACTCTTTATGATATGCTTATTTGATGGCATTCTTAATGCACTTTCCAACGTCCTAGAGAGTTAAAATTTGGTACACAGCTTAAATTTGTTGAACATTTTATTCTACAAAAATTTGGTGGATCTTTAAATATAGATCATACATTTTTTTCGAAATGGCTTGCAAATAATCCTCGTTCACTTCTATAAATCATTGTTGTAATATTGTTAAAAATTCTGATGTGGGCAGCCCATGTCTTCCCCTGCAAACTCATATTCATGTTCTCTTTATTTCTTCAATAATAATTTGAGTTTATCTGCAAAAAATAACAGCCATAAGTATTTTAAATGACATTGAATTTGCACGTTAAACTTAAATTTGGTTGTCATTTGATAGATGGACTTATTGTCAAAGGTGGCGTAGCAAAAACGCGAAAAAACTAGAATATCTCAAGAACGGCTAGTCCTAGAGTAATGGGGTTAGTCTCATTCTTTTTGTTGTCAAAAATCACGTATAAAGTAGGAATTTAATTGATATAATTGGCACACGTAGTCTTTTATTTTTATATTTAACGATTTTTGCGGGCCATTTCGCAAAAATAACCCGTTCCTTTTCCCCGAATCGTACTAGAATAACCTACAAATGACTTATATACCAAATTTTGTTAAATTTGGTATATAAATCACTTGTAGGTTATTGAAATATTATTCACCAAATTTTGTTAAATTTGTTCCATTAGTTTTTAGCTAGAGTGGATAAAGGCAATTTCTGCCGGCCATTTCGCAAAGAAGGCAGACTCTTTTATTACGAATCGTACTATAATCTAATGAAGATTAGGATTTCTCAGAAAAAACATACCTACCAAATTTTATGAAATTCGGTCCATCAGAGTTCGGTTCAATTAGAGTGGACGTAATATCCTCACAGACACACAGAAACATACACAGATACACCCTTACACACACAGACGTCTTCCTAAAAATAGTTTTTTCGTGCACTAGAAGTCCCAAAACGTGTAGATCATTCGAAAATTCGTGTTCCGATCTTCGGCACGATTTCAATACTTTGAATACATACACACACACACATATATATTATCTGTGTATCTGTGTATTATCTGTGTATCTAAATTCTGTGCCTATGCAATTACAATAGTTGTGATTTTAAATTATCCCTAAACTTTTATTATTTCGTCGACGAAGCCTAATTTTAACTTATGCAGAATGCAAATATCTCAAGCGATTGTAAGGTGAGTTACATAAGATATGCTGAATTTTTTTCACACAAAATTATTTAGCTCTGGAGTCTGAAATACAATTTATATGAATGAAATATTCATTGATTTTGCATAGAAAATCAGATGATTTATATTTCGATACAGTTTTAAATATTTAAGTATAATAAATTACTGTAGTACCGTGATAATGTAAAAGATATCACCACTGAATGTATCACATTTTAGAAATTTTGTGTTTCATAATCATGCATGATTGATCTTTCTTGTTAGATTATCATTCCATGGATATTTGTGAGCTGCACTGGCTTGCATTGTATTCATACATGTTTCTAGGCTGGTGACACGGATTACTTAACGTGTGTCACTTTAAACATGTTGTTCAGATGACTATATAATTGATATCAAAGCTCTCATAAATTATATTTTAGATTCATTTAACTTAACTTTAAAGATACAATTGATATTTCTACCTGCATTTCACTCCATTAACCACAAACATTTTACTTCAGATGTAAAAATGTGTGAATGCTTTATTAATGTAATTGATCTTACACCTTTCCACCGCTTTAAATGTTTTTATTTTTTAATTTAATTCATCATAATATCATCTTTACAATATCATCATTGCGTGTTCCAGATTATTTTGCAGTAAGTGTATTGTAAAAGTGATCATTATTTTAAACAAGAAAGATTAATCATGCATAAAGTATTGGTTATGAAATACTTTCCGACTGAAATGCAATTTTATTTAAATATCTCTAAAATACGATACATTCAGCGGTGATATTTTTTTAATTATCACAGAAGTGCAATAATTTATTTTACTTGAAAACTTCAAACGTTGTCGAAAAAAAATGAACTTTATTCAATTGACGTCATCGAAATATAAATCGTCTGGCTCTCTATGTAAAAGCAGTGAATATTTCATTCATACACTTTAATTTAAGACTCCAGAGTTAAATAATTTTGCGCTGAAAAAGAAAGTCAGCAATTCTTATACAACTCATCTTACAATCACTTATTTACATTCTGCATCCATTAAAATTAAGCTTTATTATAGAAATAATAAAAGTTTGATGATCATTTGAACTCAAAAATATTGTAATTGCGTTGTTTCAGAATATAGATGCACAGAAAATAAGCAAAAATAAAGCAGCTTTAGGATGGATGCAACACTAAATATAAATTTAAAAGAACTTTAAAAATCATGATTTTTACTCTGGAAAAAAGATGGATGCCATATTTTATTTTGAAGTGGGTCACGTGATTCCTTCGTATTATATGGGTGTAATTATTATTTTAAATTTTATTTAAAAAAACTTCCGAACATATTTTGCTGAAATTTTTTATATATATATTATGGAATAATTTGAACGTTTTCTAAAATTTTCGAAGCAATTTGTGAATTTTCACGTAGTTTAAGAAATGTTTGAAAAATTAGCTCCCATAAAGTTTAATGTATTTCAACCCGGGTTCAATCCAAAACTAATTGGGTGATATTATTCATTTACTTTCCCATATGTCCTACAGACCGTCTCAACAACATACTAAAATTTCATTTTGATAAAGTCATTTTAACGGCAGTTATCTTGCAAACGGACAGACAGAATGAACAAAGTCATAAACACTTTTCAACTATGTTGTAAAATATGAAAAGCATTCTACCTTAGAGAAAGATGGCTTGTGAGCTCAAACAAAATTTATAAATTTAAATAATTAAAATATTTTTATTTGCAGAATCCATCGTAAGAAATAATAAAATAAAAGATGTGTTTTTATTTGTTTAATTTTATTTATTTTATTTTATTTTTTTCCTTAATTTATTTTTCTGCATTGAGGGTCTCTTTCTGTGGGATTTCCCAATAGATTAATAACTAACATCAAAAGTTTTATCATTGATTTCAATTACGATGACAATTCGAACTATGAATGTAAGTAACACTGTCTGAAAAAAAAATCGCTAAATAAAACTAACAAAATATATGTGAAATCCCCACGAACTGTCCAGAACGCCGAAAACAATAAATGAAGTCCAAAGCAGCTATGAGAAAAGTGCCTGTCATTTCAATGTTCTAGAAATCCTCAATGACGTGCAAACGAGGAATTGTTATGTCAGAAAACAACGGGCAGTTTTTTTAAACTAGTTTTCAACGAAGAACAGTTTTTCCTCTAAATGTTTTAGTTTATTTCATAAAGATTCGAGTACTTTCTTATAACGTCACGACTTACCAATGAAACTTGATGGTAAAATGACATGTTTACAGAGGTTTTCCCTACAGAGAATGTAAATGTAAGGGTCCATATACTCTTTAAACCAAACTGAGACATACATATTCGGGCTTTGTGAAGAAGTGATTTAACATATTTACGTTTTTATGGATTTGCATTTCTATAGATCATCTCCATACGTATGGAATCGTGGAAAGGTCCTCCTTTTCCAGAATATTTTCTTACTTTCTTCACATATATTTCGAAAACGTTTTATTGATTTATGATTTTAACTTTGGCAACCGAAAATATTTTACCGATTTGTACTTTTAACATTCGTATGCGAAAATATTTTATGCGTTTAACTTTGACACAAGAAAATAATTTATTGATTTAGGATTTCAATTTTGATATACGCAAAAAATACTTCACCGATTTATGCTTTTAACTTTGGTAAGCGAGTCAAATACGATTTACCATCATCACAATAGGGAAAACTAAATACTACTATCTAGCTAGAACATTCCTTCTTCGAATTAAAATATACAATAAATATTTGCATTATAAAGGGCACCCCCAAGATAGATTTCGGAAGCTAAAAATACGAAATAATTTATTTTTTATCTGTTAGAAATAGATATTTAATCAAATACTAAGAATGCATGGTTTAACGTCGATTTAAAACAAGAAAACTGATGGGTTGACCTTCCCTACTGATTAAAAAAAATCAATATTACGGAAAATAAATTAACACAAATTAGACTTTATAAAGAATTGAATTTCAGGGATATTAAATCTTACATCTAAAAAGACCCAACTCAAATTATATCCTGAAAAGTAAACACTCAACATCCGAAAGATCAGGAATTTACACACAGACAGATTTAAAGGCCATATATGCACTCTGTTATAAAACCAATATGCATCCATAAGAAATTGAGCAACAACTGCGAAACTCTGCATATACTTATCCTTTGAAGAGATATAAAAATGATTAGAATTTGAGAGCAAAAAACGTTTTATTAAGAAATGGTGGTAACAAGGTGACATTGAAGTAAGTGGTAAATCCTCCACTGGGAGCTCCCGGCATTCGGTGCAACATAGAGTCAATTAAGGTACTTATGTTCCTCTGTAGAAGATTCTGCCACACATGTTATAACTGGTGAGCTAATTCAGTGGCATTATGAGAAGGTTGCAATTGCCATCCCAGCATGTCCCAGGCGTGTTCTATTGGTGATAGGCCTGGGGACCTGGATGGCCATGGGAGGGTATTAAATCCTCGAAGACATTGTTGAGAAAGTCATGCAGTATGTTGTCGAGCGTTATCTTGTTGGAAAATGGAACCTGAGTGGCTTCACATCATAGGCAGAACAATCGACTGCAGAATATCGCCAACATACAAGCGAGCCGTCAGATTGGCTTGCAGCACAATTGAAGGAAATCGGCTGTCTCACGAGATGGCTTCCTAGACTAGCACACCACATCTGATGGCAGTGCTCCGCTCGACAACAAATGCGCGATCGGAAAGCAAGCAGTCCGCCTCAACACATATATGCGTCGGCTATTAGCACTGTGAGAAAAACGGGATTCATTGCTAAAGACAACATGCCTCTAATCGGACACTGTCCAAGCTGACCGAGATCGGCACCAATCCAGATGGTTCTGAGTATATTGATGGTTTATTGGTTAGCGCCTTAATGGACGTCGACACCTAATCCCACCTTCTGCCAGTCTTCTACGAATAGCATAACTTGATACAGAATACATGGAGGATGGTAAATGTCTTCGAATGGCTGACAGCGATGCCATTGGTGTGGACGTAACTCCTCTGCTGACTGCACGACCCTCTCGAGCAGTTTTCTGTCTAGGGCATCCTAAGCCTCTACGACGGTTACATGTGTCCTCTCTGATCCACCTTTGCTAACACCGAGCAACTACTATATTGTACCGACCAAGATGGCAACTGATACGTCTGTTGGCCCAACCTTAGGCCTATGATGGGACCTCTCTCTTTCGCTGTATTTCGACACATTTTTGATCACTTTCAGTTGTTTCAGCCATAACTTCAGGCTTTCTTATTACTTTAGATTTTACGAAATCAACTCTAGTTTGTATTTTAATAGTTTTAACATTTTTATTTTCCACGAACTGCTGTTGATCTCTGAATTTGTTTTGTGTACTTGGATGTTTAAAACTTGATTTGGCTTTATACTTATGACTATGTCTGCCAGAATTACACTTTACCCAATATTGAGCATCATATTGGTGTGTTGGATCATATTGGTGTGGTGCGCTGTGTGTCTTTCGTCGCATTTTTGTGCCTTGAGCAAGAAATCCTGAACCGTACCCAAAATTCTATCCTTAAAAAAATCTTGCCACCTAGGCGACAATCAACGACAATCAAGATCAACTTTTTCATATCCACTTCCGTACGTAGTTCTAACAGCTTTCCCATCTTTAATTTTCTTAACAAAATTCCGTTACCGACCAGTACAGGGCCTGCTTTTTTTCACATAGTTCCGCTTCTAACAGATCTCTATCTACCTTATCTGGAAATGCTTGCTTAATACTCCGAAATGTTTGTTACACCATCTTCCCCTAATACATCTCACCAATATTTTTCCGCTCCTGTCAACGTATTCTGTGCAACTATTAATTTTTGACCATCATTTAATACACTTACCTGAAAATGATTTCTAATTCCTAAATAAACTTTTCGCTAGACATTGGCTCATCAAAAGAAAATTCGCCAAAGCGATTGATTGCATCAATAACTTTAAAGCTTATTCCATGACACTAGTATTCGACAACGTCTACCTACCGCTTATTTATATCTGCAACTACACTCGGTCATACAACCAAAATCAGTGCTAAGAATCCTATTACCTGAGTTGCTCGTGTCAACTAAAAGTTCTAATCAACCAACTGTATTTTTGTTTTCATACTAATTGCCTCTACCAAAATTACAGCATTATTTTAAAATCATAGTTTATTTTCTTATTTACTCACAAGAGATCAAGTTTACTTTCGTAATTAATTCAAACTTAGATATTAACTGTCATGCTTTTTTAGTTTTCATTAACAGTTTGTAAAGAACCTTGCTGTCTCAACCGGGGATCGAAACACAGATCAGCTGACGCTTTACCGTTGAGCTATTGGGGTATAATTGCAAGCTCTTATCGGACTCTGCATAATATTTAAAATTAAAAAAAAAAAAAATTATGGGCAAATGAAATTTGAGTTCGGACAACCAAAATACTTCATTGTTTGTATGGGCAAGATAGTATTAAAAACGGGGTTGGTAATTTGGCACCAAAAATTAGTTTTTGATATCAAATCGTCCACGTGACAAGGGTTTAATCTAAGTTTTAAAAAGATGAAACTATCAAAAATATTCAAACATTGAACAAAACGGAGAATAAACAAGCAAAACAATATTAAACATATTGATTTTTAGTAACTTAAAACGAAGAGAGTTATTGTTATTTTTTATTGCAGCTGCATAGGAAACCCTTATGGCGTTACACTACGAGACAACTATTTTTTTTTTGGAGGGAGGGGATCGCCCCCTTTTTATAGAGAGGGAGCGGGGCTGTCTCGCCCCCTTTTTATGGAGAGGGAGCAGGGCTGTTTCGCTCCCTATTAGAGAAAAAGAGTCGATTAAAGTTGTACAGGGTTGCCAAATTAGTATAAAAATATGTTTGTCAGATAGAAAAGGCTAAGAGGCCCCCTTTGAAAATTAAGAAATAGACTCTAAATCCCCCAAAATAAAACAACATTAACGCACTCTGACAATTGGAATGCCTTGCATTGGGAAACGCTAAGTGTATAATCGTTCGGCTGGACTGGACTGACATTCGGGTTACAATCTAGAACAAGAAAGATCAATCATGCATAAAGCATTGATTATGAAACACTTTCCAAATGCAATGCAATTTTATTTAAACATCTCTAAACTGCGATACATTCAGCGGTGGCATTTTTAAAATTATCACAATACTAACATTTATTATATTTGAAAACTTCATCAAAAATAAATGAGCTTTATTCATATAACGCCATCGAAATATAAATCGCCTGGCTCTCTATATAAAAGCAGTGAATATTTCTTTCATAACCCTTTTTCCATTTCTTTCATTCAGCAACGATATTTTTGAAATTATCACAATACTACAATAATTTACTTTACTTGAAAACTTGAAATCATGGAGCCATGCTTTAATCTTCATCGAAAAAGGAAATATAATCCTCTGCTTCTCTATGTAAAATCAATTAATGTTTCATTCATATCAGCTATATTGCAGACTCCCAGAGCTAGATAATTTTGCGTTAAAGAAATTTAGTAATTATTATAGAACTCATCTTACATCTTGATCTCTTTACATTCTCCATACGTGAAAATCAGGCTTCGTTGTAGAAATAATCAAAGTTTGATGATCATTTAAACTCACAAATATTGTAATTGCGTTGTCGCAGTATATAGATGCACAGAAAAAAAAAATAAATAAAGCGATTTTAGGACGGATGCAATACTAAATATAAATTAAAAAGAACTTTAAAAATCACTATTTTGACACAAGATGGATGGCATTAATCATTTAAACTGAAATATATTGTAATTGCGCTGTTTCAGAATATACATGCACAGAAATTAGCAAAAATAAAGAAGTTTTAGGATGGATACAACACTAAATATAAATTAAAAAGAACATTAAAAATCACGATTTTGACACAAGATGGATGCCATTTTTTATTTTGAAGTTGGTCACATGATCTCTTCATATGATAGGGGTGTAATTAATATTTTAATTTTTATTTAAAAAAATACCGAATATATTTTGATGAAATATTTTTTATATTTTTTATGGAATAATTTGTATATTTCCTGAAACTTTCGAAGCAATTTTCGAAGCAATTTCGAAGCAATGTAAAATTCGCTTAAAAAATGTTTGAAAAATTAGGTCCCATTAGGGTTCAATGTATTTGATTTTTTCAACTCCGGTTCAATCCAAAACTAATTGGGTGATATTATTCCTTTATATTCTCATAGTGCCCACAGACCGTCTGAACAACATACTAAAATTTCATTTTGATAAAGTCATTTTTACGGAAGTTAACGTGCGAACGGACAAACAGACAGAATGAATGACCAAAATCATAAACACTTTTCAACTATGTTATCTATATAAATAAAAATGAAAATCTGTCTGTCTGTCTGTCTGTCTGTCTGTCTGTCTGTCTGTCTGTCTGTCTGTCTGTTTGTCACACCATCACGGGAGAACGGCTGAACCGAATTTGATGAAATTTTGTGGGTAGCCCAGAAATATCCCCACTTAAAATTATATCCGTGTTTTGAGTTTCTACGACCAGTGGTTCTCGAGATATTAGTAAAAAACGAAATTTTCGTTTGTCTCATCATCACGGAAAAACGGCTGAACCGAATTTAATGAAATTTGGTGAATAGCCTTGAAATATGCCCCCATAAATTTTGTCCAAGTTTCGAGTTTCTAAGACCTGGGGTTGTCGAGATATTAATGAAAAACGGAACTTTTTCCTAGGAGTTCTACTCCCTAACTCCGTGGTTTATCCAAACGAAAAGCTTGAAAATCGTTTGAAAGTGAATTAAAATTTAATCTCTGAGTTTGATGGGAGATTTTTTGCGTTAATTAGTCACTTTCTGAAAACATGAATTGTTTGAAACATGATTTAAAGGGGAAATCTATCTCCATGGTTCATGGTTTATTTAAAACAAGCTTTTACAGAACAATGAGAAGTATAGAGAAATCAAAATCGTTATTTAATTTCGCAGTTTATGTTATAAGACATGACATATTTGACATGTTATAAGATTCTATCTTATATCATGTTACTCAGAAACGCAATTAAATTAAATCTGTCTGTTAATTTTAATAATTATTTTTTCGATTTGAATAATAAATAAATGGATATAAAAATATATTTTAGAAAAGAACGATTTGATTTTTCTTATAGCATTTTTGAGTGGATAATATCAATTACGGTCTTCAGGTTTAAAAATTATTATTATTTATATTTTCGGGGATTATTGATTCAAGGATTATTGATATTTTCAAGTTATTATGCAATTATTTTATTATGACAAAAATTGTTTAAACTCATATATTGTATGTTGTACGAATCTTCTACAAATACACGTGTATATATTTTAATCTACGAGAATATAAGTAGTACAGGTATATTGACATATGTTTTGATATATATTGGCATATATTGGAATCAATTACGACCTTCTGGTATAAAGAGTACGGATATTATTGATGTTTTCAATTTATTACGTCATCTCTTTTATTTTGGCAAATATTTTTGAGACGCATATTGTAATACGGGTAATCTTCTACTAACACATTGGCATATTTTCTGATCTGCGACAATATAATTAGTACGGGGTTGCATATATTCATTCAATTCCTATTTTTTCTTCTGTAAATTTGCTTACAAAAGGGGGCAGTATGTTTTATTCTTCAGATCTGATCGTGAAGATAATTTTGCATAGTGAGAACATATATTCTTAAACTTCTCTTTAGGAGCAATAAATTTAATATTTTAACAGAATTTGCACATGATTGCGAACTTTAAGTTTCTTTAAATTATACACTCCGTACGAATAACGGGTGTGCTGTTAGTGGTTAATAAATTTTAACATTTTAGGAGGATTTATCATGTTGCTCGGCATCGCAATTAAATTAAATGTGTTTGTTAATGTTTTTATTATTTTTTTTCGATTTAAATAATAAATAAATGGATAAATGGATATAAAAGTATATCTTATGAATGGACGGTTTGATTTTTCTTTTAATTATATTAATTGCTGACTGCGTACATCAATTTCATTTATTTTGGCAAAGAGTTTTCAAGCTTATATCGTATTTAGCTACTAAACTCATATATTGTGTTTAGCCAATAAATTCATATAGCCGATTGTTGAAACAGAAAAAGAGTAGAGCGGGTATATCTTCTAATACAATTGTAGTGTTTTCATTTAGTATATTGAAACGGAATAAGAATGTTTCATTTAGATCTGCAAATTCAAAGCTACGAATTTGGAGGGATATCGCTAATTTGACAACTTTTCTTAAACTTTGCCAAATTGACGGAAATGTCGCCAAATTGATATAAACGACACACAAACAGCTGCCCCGGTCGTCCATTTTGTTGCTCTAAGTCCTCTGGACGAGCCGGACGGCCTGGGGCTTTCACACAAACAGCTGCCATAAACCTTCGGGTTGGTCGTGTGGCTTGGGTCTTCTACATATCAATGAAATTTTTTTTTGTTTTGTTAGAAGAGAGTACTGAAATGATGTTTGGTTAGCATTTATCTGTCAGACCAACCATCCTACTTAGTAATACATTTAGCGAATTTTTAAAATGTCACCAAATTGATAAAAATGTTTTCAAATCTATAAAAATATCTTGAAATTGATAAAATTGCGCTACATAAATGATATTAATTGTTTTTTGTTAGGGGATAGTATTGCGATGATATTTCGTCAATTTGTCGCAAAGTGGAACTGTCAGTTCTACAGTCCCACTTGTCGATAAATTTGGCGATTTTTTAAAATGTCGCTAATTTGACGAAACTGTCGCCAAATGTTCCATAGAAATATAACTATTTAGACGATATTTTTTCTACCAATTTATTTGAAGCAAATGATATCATGTCGCTTAGCAACGGATTTAAATCCAATGTGTTTATGCGGCAGACGATTTTTATTAAATCCTCTCCGATTTGAATAATGAAGATATGTATATAAAATAAATTTCATTGCCATTTCATTTTGGACTGGATAATATCAATTATACTCTTCAGGTTTAAACATTATTATTATTGATATTTTCCGGAATTATTGATTCAGGGATTATTGATATTTTTAAGTTATTACGCCATTGTTTTATTGCGGCAAAAATTGCTGACACACGCATATTGTACGTTGTACGAGTAATCTTCTAGGAATGCACGGGTATATCTTCTAACCTACGAGAATATAAGTAGTACAGGTATATTGGCATATATTTTGACATATATTGGCATATATATTGGAATCAAGTACAGTCTTCTGGTATGAAGATTAAGGGGATTAATTATATATTCAATTTATTACGTCGTCTGTTGTATTTTACCAAAAAACATTTGTGACTCATATTGCAAAACGGTTAATCTTCTACTAATAATCGGACATTATAAGTAGTACGTTTATATCTTCCCATATAATTTTAGCACTTTAATTTTGACATATATTGGAATAAATGACTGTCTTCAAATTTAAATTACGGGTTTATTGGTATTTTCAATTTATACATGTAATCTACTAATACAGGTTATATTTTCTAATATTCGCGCATATAATTAGTACGGGTCCCATACAATTTTAACGCTTTTATTTTGCATATATTGATTCAATTCCATATTTTTTTTTATATTTGCTTACATAAGGGGTCCAAGATGTTTTATTCTTCAGATATGTCCATGAAGATAATTTTATATAGCGAGAACAGAGATTCTTAAACTTCTTTTTAGGAGCATTATATTAAATATTTTAACAGAATATTTTGATTAAACATGTCATTTAGTATACTATAAGAATTTGGGCATGATTATGAATTTCAAATTTCTTTATATTATATACTCCGTACGAAGAACGGGTATGCTGCTAGTAAAGTGTTAAAAATAAGAATAGTTTCGCAATATTATTAATCAGTATAGACATAGTTCATAAAATTGAAACAAGAAAGATCAATCATGCGTAAAGCCTTGATTACGATACAGTTTCCAACTGAAATGTAATTTTATTTAAACATCTCTAAAATGCGATACATATAAGCTCTGATATATTTTAAATTATCACAGTACTGCAACAATTTATTATATTTAAAAACTTAAAACTTCATCGAACAAAATGAATTTTATTCAAATGACATCATCGAAATATATATAAATAGTCTGGCTCTCTATGTAAAAGCAATAAATATTTCATTCATATCACTTTTATTCAAGACTCCAGAGCTAAATAATTTTGCGTGAAAAAAATTCAGCAATTCTTATACAACTCATCTTACAATCACTTGTTTATATTCTACATTCATTAAAATTAGGCTTCGTTGTAGAAATAAACAAAGTTTGATGATTATTTAAACTCAAAAATATTGTATTTGCGTTGGCGCAGAATATAGATCCACAGAAAATAGACAAAAATAAAGCGGTTTTAGGACGGATGCAACACTAGATATAAATTTAAAAATCCGATGTGGACAGCACATGACTTTCCCTGCAGACATTCACGTTCTCTTAATTTTAATTAAATTTAATTTACTTTTAATTCAATTTTCGTTCTTTTGGTAACTGGACTTATTTTTAAAGGTGACGTAGAGATAATACGAAAAAACTAAAATATCTCGAGAACGGCTAGTCCTAGTATAATGGGGTCTTATTCTTTCCTTCGTTAAAAATTACGTATAAAACAAGCATTTAATGGATATATTTGAACATACGTAGTTTTTTATATTAGATTTTGACGATTTTGCTGGCCATTTCGCAAAAAAAGGCAGGTTATTTTTTCCGAATCGTACCAAAATCTAATCAGCACCAGGGTTACCCACAAGCGTCATATCTACCGAATTTTGTGAAATACGGTCCATTAGTGTTTCAGCTAGAGTGGTTACAGGCAATTTTTGAGGGCCATTTCGCAAAAAAGGCGGGTTCTTTTATCTCGAATCGTACTAAAAACTGATCAGCACCAGAGTCACACCCAAATGACTTACCAAATTTTATGACATTCGGTCCATTAGTTTTTGAGTTAGAGTGGATACATACATTGAACAGACAGACAGACAGACACACACACACACAGACACACACACACACACGTTACCTTACACCTTTCTGGTAGGTCGGACGGTCTGGGTCTCAACACACACACACACACACAGACACACACACACAGACGTCACGCAAAAAATAGATTTTTCGTGTTCTATGGGTCCTGAAACGTGTAGATCCGTCGAAAATTCGAGTAGCGATTTTCGGCATGATTCCAAAACTTTCCCTATACATTACCATGTATTGCAGGGAAAGTAAAAATACTTTAAAAATCACGATTTTAACAGTGGGGAAAAAAGATGGATATCGTATTGTATTTTGAAGTGGGTCACATGATCTTCATATAATATGGATGAAATTATCATTTAAATTTTTATTTAAAAAACTACACATATTTTGTTGAAATTCTTTTTACACATTTTACGTTATAATTTGAATATTTTCTAAAATTTTCGAAGCAATTTGTGAATTTTAACTCCGCTTAAAAAATGTTTGAAAAATTAGGTCCCATGGGATTCAATTTAATTTCACTTTTTCAACCCGGGTTCAATCCAAAACTAATTGGGTGATATTATTAATTTAGATTCCCATATGTCCCACAGATCGTCTCAACAACATACTAAAATTTAATTTTGATAAAGTCATTTTTACGGCAGTTATCGTGCAAACGGACAGACAGACAGACAGACAGACAGACATGCAGCCAGAATGAACAAAGTCAGTCATAACCACTTTTCGACTATGCTGGAAAGTGTTAATAAAAATTGGACGAAGTGACAAAGACATACGGATATAATGTTGCAAATGGAATGTTCTTTAAACCTCAGATAAATTTATTTATTTTTCTGGCTTCGATTAAGGTGATGTTTACCGACAAATGGTCTATCAAATATAACAATCAGCATTCCAGCTAAAGTTATTTAATCGTTTTTTATACAATTGTCGCTAGACGATTTTGCAGTTTAAAGAATCGTATGTTTTTAAAAATATTTTTTGGATAATTATTTATAGCTTTTTCTGTCGGACAAACACACATTTATACTAATTTGGTAGCGCTCTACAACTTTG
Organism: Amaurobius ferox; assembly: GCA_951213105.1. Lineage (NCBI taxonomy): Eukaryota > Metazoa > Arthropoda > Arachnida > Araneae > Amaurobiidae > Amaurobius > Amaurobius ferox. The sequence goes on along the minus strand of OX578133.1, from coordinate 140,947,964 downwards.
AATTGACTTTTCTCTTGATTGATTTTTGTAATTGACTTTTTTCTAAAAGGGAGCAAAATAGCCCCACCCCCTTGAAAAGGGAAAGCCTCCCGAAAATTGTCTCTTCGTGTAGCTCCATGGGGGTTTTCTATTCAGCTGCATTAAAAGAATAAGGATAACTTTCTTCGTTCTCGAGACATTTTCTATGATGCGGACTTTCCTCTAGATACCCTGCATATTAGGTTTCTTTAGAAGTAAATATTACATCATTCCTGTGAAACAATTGTTTATTCAATTTATGTAAACAGCTTATTTACTTTAAATTTGTTTATACAATCTGAACAGTAGCTATTTCTTATATGTATAATATCCCCCGGAGACCTGTGAAAATATATATTTTATTATTGTTATTATTATTACGAAGAGAATCTTTAGAGAGATAAGAATGATTTTTGTCTTGCTGCGTTACTTGAGCTTGTTTTGCAGTTTTTGCTGAAAAGTCTAGTCACAGAGTCGCTGCCATGGAGAAGAGCTGGAGGACTGACCTTATCAATAAATGCAAGATCCGACTCTCATTATTTAAGTGAACCATCAGTGCTCACATTCTGACTGATTCTTCACAAACTTTCGTGAACATCTCATTTCAGGGCAGGCAGCTCAGTCTGTAGTTGATATATCAATTCCTTGTGAGCAATAGGCTCTTGTTGATATGGCAGAAGAGAACGATGAACATAATAATCCTATAGTAGTAGAATTGGAAAATAGCGCCTATATCGGTGGTTTTGCTAAAATAGACATTAAAATCTAAAAACCTCAATAGCCAGATCTAAATGCAAAGTGGACAAGCTACAGGTTTTAAGAGATGAGTTCTCTGTAATGATTATTGAATAGTTATTGTACAACAATAAACAACATGTTAAACACGTCAACCAATAAACTCTAAAATCAAAGACAACCAAATAAATGGTTAAAAAGTCATTTATTAAAATCGCCTTATAATGATGTACACAATTACGTAGCCAAAGCGCTTTCGGACATTATCATGCCCTTCAATGCGTTATCACGAAGGGCATGATAATGTCCCAAAGCGCTTTGGCTACGTGATTGTGTACGTCATAATAAGGCGATTTTAATAAATGACTTTTTAACCATTTATTTGGTTGTCTTTGATTTTAGAATTGAACAACAAGTCTTTATTGCTAGGTACAAGGGAAAATTGGTAAAAAGCGCTAATAAATTTACGCTGATATAGTTACTGAGAAACCTAAAAGAGAACATAATATGAGGGAGATCAGAAAGCAGAATGCAGACTCACGTAGTTACCATACATCCCAAGATTGAACAAAATTCTAACAAAATGAAGAAATATACCTTGGAACTAATAGACCCTCAAATTTGAAGCGTAATATTAAAAACGTAGTTACGAAAAGGAGGAATTCTTGTGAAACCTTACAGGGAACACTCTAATAAAGGAATTTAGGACAAAAACATCTTTAATACTGCTTTTAGCATAGAGAAACCTAAAAACTGCCTAACTGATGCTATATAGTGTCAAAGAGGGGGGTATTCTTAGGAAACTCTTAGAGAAAAGATCATTACACAAAACGAGGGAATAAAAGAAGAAGCCCAGATAGAAGTAAAATCAAACTTCAAAGAAAGAAGGATATATAACTGGATTATACATCTGTGGATCTTAAGATTCAAAATTCTAAGCCATAAAAGAAAAATTTATCTTGGTTGGTCTAGTATAGAGTACAAAGAGTACTTAAGAGCCAATATATGCTACAAGTGTTGGAAGTTCAGGCATATTGACAAGATTGTAATAATTTATCACTTTGTATAAACTGCGGTGAAGCAGAAAATAAAGTGGCAAACTGTGAAAAAGGAACAAAGTGTTTAAATTATGATAACCACAATAAAAATATATGGATCTATAGAATTAGACCAGACCACTAGTGTAATGGCAAGAATTCTGGGATCTATTTGAAAGAACGTTAGACTATGGAGTGGAGGTTTATAGGAAAAATTTATAGGAAAAGTTTATAGGAAAACCCTCAATGGTACTAAAAAGAAATATTTTGGACATTTTTTTGAATACATTGTCTTAAATAACTCCTTTGGAGCTCATTATGAAATTGCTAAGAAAAGAAACAAAATGAACAAGATTACAGAACCTATTATAAAGGAAGGAGGAAATACTACAAGTAGTCGAGTAGACGCTATAGAAGAAATACTATATCATTTTCCAAAAATACAAGAACATTTGAAGGAAATCGAAGGAGAGGAAACTATTGGTTTCAGTGATCAAATTAGTAAACACGAACTGGGGATGGCTAATGGGGAAATGAAACCCAACAAAGCTCCTGGGTAAAATGGACTCACGCTTGAGAGGTTCTAAGAACGCTATGCAGATAGCGATGGGTTTTAAATATATTTAATAAATGTTATAAAGATGGAGTTTTTTCTAAGTACTGTAAAATAGCTAAAGTTATTTTAATACAGAAAGGAGGTAAAGACCCTATAAAACCTGAGCCCTATAAATCAATTTGTTTACTCCCAGTGGAAAGATACTAGATAAGATTATTGCTAAAAGATTGTTATCCTTCTTAGAAAGTAGAGAAATACTCTCAAAAGCGCAAAATGGCTTTTGAAAGAAAATGAGTAAGGTGGATGTCATCAAAAATATGATGGAATATGTGAAAAATCTAAAGAGTAGTAACAGAAGCACGGCTATTATTCGTATTTCGCTAGATATAAAAAATGAGTTCAATAGTATTCAGTGGAAAGACATAATAAATATATTAAGAAAATACAGAGTGCCAAGAAAGCTATTTACGAGAGTTTCCTTAAAGAGAGAACTATACATAAGAGTATTGTATTGATGGAAGCGATAAATACAGAGAATATAATGTTGGTATACTTTAAGGGTCCAACTCGGGGCCAATATAGTGAACATATTTTAAAATGTAAAAATTTATTGTATATTGCTTCATTGGATTAAAGCACATTTTGGTCACAGGAGAAATGAAGCAGTGGATATGCTATCAAAAGAGATCGTGGAAAAAGATGTGGTGGGTTACACATTTCCATGGACGAAGGCACAAATAAAAATCCATGATCGAAAAGCAGATGATCAGTGAATGACAAGACAGGTGGGACAAAAACTACAAGTGGAAGAAACATGTACAGTTGTTTTCCTAAAGTGGACAAAGTTAACAAGAAAAATCAATCATGCATAAAGGATTGATTATGAAACACTTGCCAACTGAAATGCAATTTTATCTAAAGAGCTCTAAAATGCGATACATCCGGAGCTGATACATTTAAAATTATCATAGTACTACATTAATTGATTATATTTAAAAACTTAAAACTTCATAAAAACAAGAAAGATCAATGAGGAATTTGCACACGTGGGGAAAATGCTCAATTTTATATTTTCCTGGTAATTTTAGGCTTACTATTTTCAAATATGTCACATTAAATGTCAAAATGAGTTTGAATAAATTAAAAATTAAAGTTTAAATAAGCGAAAAATGACGCGATGTCATGTGATCTTGAAACGCTACGTGATTGGTTCTGACGTCACTGTGCATGAAGTATCAGTGTTTACGTTTTAAAAACAACGCTAGATCAATTCGCTTCTTCTCATTCATAGTTTAGAAATCATTTTTTGAGCCTATAATCTTGTGTAATTTTACCGTATATTTTATTTGTATAACCCATCCATTTCATTTTTGTTTAAGATGTCGATTTTTCCGGGATTTGTCAAAGGACAATTCGATAATCTTCCTAAAATTGACGCTATATGTATGTTTTCGTTTCCGGGAACGAATCCCAATTTTATTGGAGCAGAAATGTGAGTAGTTAAAACTAAGAGGTATGTATGATCTTCATTAATATTGACAAATAAATCTAAAACTAATTCAAATGCATGAATAATTCCTTTACATTTAAAACTTTAATTTTGATTGCACGTGGAAATAGTCGCACACTACAATGTCCTATTCTGCTTTTAAGCTGATAATTGACTTTTTATAGTAGTTTATATTATAATTTGAAATTATGTAAAGACAAATAAAGCGTGCCTGAAATACTCAAGAAATGTAAATGCAATACAAACTACAAAAAACCAAATTTGAATGACATAGTCTGATTTGTGAGGTTCTACTGCCAATAATTCTCCATACCTTTCTTTAACTGAAATATAGAGAGGAATCAAAAAACAATTCTAAAAAAACAGTTACATTTATAGTTTGATTTAATGTCTCCCATTACAAAGTTAAAAGGATTTATCGAAACTTAAAGAAATTTCATAGAATATTCTGTAATATGTCAAATTATATTATTTTGAGATAATTGGAAGAATAAAAGCATTATAAGAGATAATTTATTTAATTTTTCGTCTCCCTCCCCCCCCCCCTTCCAGAAAAAGGAATATTTTATTTAGCAGATGAAGGGGGGGGGGGACACTGAGATTTTGTGTTCTGTATATGGGGACAAAAGTTGATAGAACCATTACTGCATAAATACTGCATAAGTTGATGATATATAATGCATTTATATTGACAAATAATAGTTAAAGTAGTGTATGTATATCAGTAGTATATATATATATATCAGATAAATATTGATAAGATATATCTTTATTTCACAAATGAGGGTTGCACAACTTATGATCACAACTTATTTGTTACACAAGGAATGACAGCCATTTATTATTATAAATTACTATATAATGTTAACATTTCTATTTATACAATAGATATCATCAAAAAGAAATAATTATAAATTAATATGCCATTCTTTATTTCAATAAATTGTTTGGCTTAATAACGGGTGGCGCCAAAAACGCTGGCGTCATTTTAAAATATTTATTACTGCCACCTCTCCCCCCCCCCCCTCGGGCACATTCTAGCGCCATCCCTGTTTAATTAAATTGTGAGATATTTTTAAGGTTTGATTCTATGTTTTTAAAACTTATTATTTTGAGATACAAGCTAGAGTTTGTTTTATTGTTCAATCCCTAACTTGACCACAAAATTCTTTAATTTTAAATTACTATCTACACATGATTATTTATAGTTTATTATTGATCCAAGCAAGATCGTATCCAGGATTTGATTTCGGGGGGGGGGGGGGGGGGGTTAAACCCACATTTCATATCTTGATGGATCTTTACCTTTTTAATGTTAACTTTTTCATTTTGGGGGGTTTGAACCCCCGAAAAAAACCCTTGGTTGGTTACGGCCATAAATCCAAGTAAATAATATTTAAACAGAAGCAAATGTTTACTTACCGAAAAATGATCTTCACAACACCAAAGAGATGTTTTATTCGATAATTTTGGATTTTTCTGCTCGTCCCTTTTTATTGCTTTAGTTTAGTCCATGCTATTCGTTTAATTGGATCTTTTGGAACATTAAAAAACAACTTATCAACTGAATTAACCGTTGTATTTGTGCAGCAAGGTACTAAACAGTACTTGTAGGTCGGTTTTAGAATCTCACTCATTATAAAAATATGATAAATAAAATATTTTGTCGGAAAATCAAGTGAGCACCTCTCGGAATCCGCAGTAAACAGTGTATTGCGTTCTTTGTTTACATGCATAGTGACGTCACAAGAGCGGCCATTACAGAAACAGCGTTTTCGCGCCGGATTGCTAAGTGCGAGTTTAAACATTTTTATATTAACTATCTAAGTTCAAAAATTAAAAAAAATATATACTATCATTTATGATTTTTTCTCTACTACACGATAAAAATAAGAAAAAAAAACGTGAAAATTCCTCATTATGCATAAAGCATTGATTATGAAACACTTACCAAATGAAATGCAAAATGCGATACATTCAGCGGTGGTATTTTTTTTTTAATTATCACAGAACTACAATAATTTGTTTTATTTGAAAATTTAAAACTTCATCGAAAGAAATGAACATTATTCAAATGACGTCATCAAAATATAAATCGTTTGATTCTCTATGTAAACGCAGTGAATATTTAATTTATATGCAGTTTTCTTCCAAACTCCAGAGTTAAATAATTTTGCGTGAAAAAAATTCAACAATTCTTATACAAATCATCTTTACAATCACTAATTTACATTCTGCATCCATTAAATTTAGGCTTCGTTGTAGAAATAATCAAAGTTTGATGATCATTTAAACTCAAAAATATTGTAATTGCGTTGACACAGAATATAGATGCACAGAAAACACGTAAAAATAAAGGGGTTTTAGGAAAGATGCAACGCAAAATATAAATTTAAAAGAACTTTAAAAATCACGATTTATTCTCTGGGAAAAAAGATGGATGCCATATTTTATTTTGAAGTGGGTCAAGTGATATCTTCATTTTATATGGGTGCGATTATTATTTTAATTTTTATTTAAAAAACTACCGAACATATTTTGCTGAATTTTTTTTATATATTTTGTGGGATAATTTGAATATTCCCTAGAACTTTCTGAATCATCTCTTCTGTATACCTTCAGGTAGGGCGGATTATTCTTGCTTATATATATATATATATATAAACAAATAATAACCTATATGTATAATGATGTAAATAGTAATCTATATGTATAACGCTCATATCTTAAGTAAAGGTGTGTAGAAAACCCAGACCACACGACCAACCCATAGGCTAATGGTAGCTTTCTGTGTGGCCGGAAGTAAAGGTGTGTGGTTATGCAGAGTGGAGTCTTTTCTTCAACCTCTCACCTGACAAGCCCCCCCCCCCACATATATATATATATATATATGGTAAATATATATATATATATATGGTAAGTATATATATATATATATATTTGAAATGTAATAATAAGAATTATGTAAAAATAAAAAATAAAAAAATAAAATAAAATAAAAATACAATTCAAGTAATATTAACATCACCATAGAAGCAAATTCACGGCCATAATGCCGATAAGAGAAAAGACCAGAACCTTCCCAAATTCGATGATTAATCAGAATAAAATTCATCTTCAGGTCTGAGTATTTTATTCTAATTAATCCAAACAAATGCCTGTTTCAGATTAAGCAATAGTACATTACTATAAATGCTTAAACTCAGACTACAGGCATCAAAAAATGAAAAAATGAAAAAAGGATACATTAAGAAAATTGTATTACCATGCGGCATGAACCCTTCTTCTACCACGTGTATACACGATCAACCTCAACAGCTTAATCTAGAAGCACCGGAATGAACAAGTCGAAATTCTACCATGGAGGCAGTACGAACGTTCACGGAAATACTCCCAAACCCGTCCAGTGAGTCTAAGCTAGAGACTGGACAAGCAATTCAGAATACAACTTCCCAAACATGCAGAACTGAATATGAATATGAATCAAAGATGAAAATTCCTACTAAACAAGTAATTCATAGGAAAACTGGATAATCGAGAATGCCACTATACACCATTATAAGGGCGCTCAAAACGTAGTTTCAATACTGACAAAAGTTACATTTTTTTGCGAAAATAAAATTCAAAACATTAATGTTAATGCATCTTATTTTCCGATTTTTTGATTTTTCTAATGTTTTTGACTTAGTTTATTATTTTTCATTTTTATTTATTTATATAATTAATAAATAATTATATATAATATACACATATACATACACATATATATACATATATATATATATATATATACATATACACACACATACATACATACACACACACATATATATATATATATATATATATATATATATTTTTTTTTTTTTTTTTTTTTTTTTTTTTTCTCCTGTATGTTAGTCACTATAATTGGGAATGTTTTCTAGGATGTTATCGAGTGAAATTTGATACACTGAGTTGATAATTTTAATAACAAAATTGGGGGGATATGCATTATTAGTCGCTGTACTCAATAATTCCATAAAGTGCGCTAATTTATAATATTCATCACAAATTTTATTGATTCTAAGAGCCTGGTTTATTATAATATTTCTAAAAACAGATATATGCAGACAAGAGTCAAAATGTTGAATTTTTGATGTATTAAATTTAAAATCCTGTCTTTTATCATACAAGTTTATAACCATATAACAATTTTGTAAATTTAAATTTAAATCTAAAAAGTTTGCAACATTTGTGTCATTATTACTTGCATTTAATTGTAAATTTTTTGGATAAAAGTTTAATACTATAGGGATATTATTATTTGGGGATACACATAAAATGTCATCTAAATATCTAAACATGTGCATATTATGCAAGCTTGGATTAATGTTTTTTTCATAGAAGAATAAATACAGATTAGCTAACAATGATGAGGCACACCCTCCTTGTGGGATACCAACCTGTTGTTTAAAAATAGTACCACCATGTTGAATATAATTCTCATAAAGAGTGAAGTTAAGTAATTTTTTAAAAAGAAAATTTGAATATTTTAGGTTGATATTATATTTTTCAAAAATTTCTAAAATAATTTTATACAGATCATCTATATTAATATTATTAAACAAATCTTTGAAATCAAAGGTATAAATACTACGAATATTAGTAAGAGTTTTCAATTTCTTAACTACTTCAAAACTGTTTTTTACAATATGACAATTATTTGAGATTTCATCTGACGAGGATACTTCATGTAATATCTTTAATAATAATTTTCCAGCATTTGTAATGTAAGAATTATGCCCACTGGTAATGGTTCGAAAAGCAACAGGGGATTTATGAAACTTAGGTACTAAAACAATATATGGAATGTTATTACAACTATTTTTTAGATGGATTTGCTTATATTTGGCTGATATTCTATTGTAAAGGATTTTAAGGTTAGTTTTATGTAAATTATAGATATGATTATTAAGTAAGTGTGACTGAAGGGTATTTTTATAATAATATTTACATATAATTGAGTAGTTTCCACTTGCCTTATCGACATATGTAATGACAAAATCATTTTGTATTTCTTTAATATCATTTTTAATTGAATTAAGTTTATATGAATTATTAATTTTCTGATTATATATATAATGATTTAAGTATTGCTCTATTAAGACTCTCCAAGGTTTAAAGGCTTCTACAGGGATTTGATATTTATAACTGATTTTATAGATAAATTTATTTAAGTCAAGAAATAAACCTTTACATATTAATTTATGTTTAAATTTAGTAGGTATACGGTACTTAGTACCCAGTAACATCAGTGATCTTAGTGCATCATAATTAATAATATTTAGATTTCCCGTTATAACATGCCCATGGTGTTTATCTACGAAGTCTTTGTATTTTTCTAAATAAATATATATATATAAGTTGCCAAGGATAGTTTACGTAGATTTCTCTACGTATCATATAGTACTGTACCAGACACATAATAAGGCGACAGTTGACGGAAGCGGACGTTTACCCTTCAATGGCCAACCAGGATCCCAGACCAATTGCGTATGTTTGGGATATGCTGGGAAAGCAATTGTAGCCACCATGGAATGCGAGTGAACCAGTTCAACAATTACAAAGCATCTGCAGCTTCAAATAGGTCTGACGATCTTGGTAGAAAAAAAGAACTCTGCATAATCTGCCACGGAGCAAGATTAAATTGTTATTTGATTCCATGGGTCTATATAAGCTTCTCTGATGGTGATATAACTCTGGCGGTGATACAAGCTTCGTATATTAGCTTATAGCACCACCAGAGGAGGAAATACTACGTTTTAGCAGGTGATTGTTATACAGCTACTTCTTTGTTAAAAAACAAACAAACTTTACATTGAAAATGTAATATTTTCATACACCCGCATTACTTGTCTGAAGTTTCATAGTCATAGAACACTTTCTTCGGGATGCGCCGTTTAATTTTGAACATAATGAATTTAAAAACTATCGGATTGTTGTCCGTCGAGTTTTGAATTCCATAACTCAAGAACGGTGCAGAAACTTCTTAAGAATTATCCAGAGATCATGAATATTCACAATTACTCTTTTTGTTACCTTTCATAATAAGCATACCAAATCACTCGATTCTTTCAAATATACGAGTATATTACGCTCCCTGTGAAAAAATCAATTTCTAATATCTCAAGAACGGTTCGAAAGGTAGTATCCACCCATTTTTGGTTGAAAAATTATTCACTTATTTGACAGAGCATAATTTTTTTAATCATAATTTGCATTTATTATTTAGCTGGAAGCCCTCTGTTATTCACCAAAATAGGTCAGTAACTAAGTAAAAGTAACCCGTAAATTATTACTTTTATTGTACCGGAGGTCCGTATTCGTCATTTTCTAAAATATAGTAACTGTGATTGTAATAGTATTCGAGAAGAGAGCGAGAAGAGCAAATAGAGAGCAAGAAGAAGTAGCTACTTTTTCCAATATTCAAAATTTTGAGTGTAAAATTTAACAAGTTTGCTGAATGATAAGTTTTGATATAAAGATGTTTTGAAATTTTAATATGAAATTTTAATAAAGCATCATATAACTCTACCGGATTTCATAAATATTTAAAAAATATTTAGGGAACATTATGTGTTCAAAATAGCATTAAGTAAGTTATAAAATGACTTATCAAAAATGTACCGATGACTTGTAACTGTAATGTTCAGTTACTTTATTTTTTTCACTAATAACTGTAACAGCATTTTATTTACTAAGCAACGGTAACTTACTTGCAGCATTCTCAAAGCAACCTAAACATGTTATTCAAACCTCAAGCACTTAACCACGTGCTCTTATTATCATATGATTGAGAATTCTAAACAATTTTTAATTTCGAAAATAATTTATCTAACCTTCAGAATAAAATTTTAAGAGCTTTTTTTTTAACTTGAAATTTCTTCATACAGAATAGCAAAAATATACATGTCACGAGAAATTTAATATGGGTTATGCATATTCAATTTCTTTTCGCATAATCAAATATTGACAGATTCCATGTAAATATTAGCAGATTCTATGTAATCAAATATTGGCAGACTCTCGAGAACTTGAGATTCTTCACATAAGGGAAAATATGGGGAATTTCTGACGTATAGGGATAAAATGAAATACAAGAAGTTGAAGGAAAACCGGACTGAAGTTCTAGCGGGTTTAATACGGTGGGCCAAACTTTCACGGTCAATGTTCAGGTTAGAATTACGTACGTAATAAGGTGAGCTCTTGAAATATTAACTCAAATCGAAATTGTGGTTGTGTAGAGCGGTTTGATAAGACTGCAGGGAAAGAACTTATAGCATTTTGAACTGTGAGTACCATGCTACGAAATTTGTTTTTAATTTACATCATTTCCAATATACTATTTTATTTAGCAGTGGTTAACAAATTTATAAAATGAAATTCTTAAAAATATTTATTGCAGGTATGTGAAATATATTTTGCACAATCCAAACAGGAATTAGTTGATCACGTAAAGGACATACTTTCTTAACTACTGAATTTTGTTATTTTTGTGGAATGTTGTAATATTTTTCTTTTTAATTGTGAATAATATTAGCGTTAAGTACTAAAGTTCATAGGTTTAGATTTTTGGTTGGTTAAACAGAAAAATATTAAAACTAGATAAATGAAGATATAATATTTATGAAAATTTCATTCAGATTTAAAATATTTTTATCTGTTACAAGTTAGTATGCACAAAAAGTAGCAATTTTTTTTCTCCTTATTTTTTTATTTACTTAAAAATGCGTACTTCAAAGCTATAAATATGACTAAAACTTTAAATAATAGGATTTTCCATAAAATTTTAATTCTCAGAAAGTGTAGAATGTGCGCTTAAAATGAGAAAAAAAATCCGTCACTGAGCATTTTACTTTTTACTGTTAGACAGCTGATTAACGAAAATGATTAACGAAATGATTATTCAACTTGTGATCCAGAATTTTGAAAGTATTTATAATGTAAATAAATTCCCTCATGCAGTGGAGTACAATGAGTGAATTTTAATAAATATTTTATAGTGTAAAAAAATCGAGACGACGTGTATTAGTATGCACAATTCTTAGATACCCGTTTCTTAATTAAGCATTTGCTACCAACTCTAATGCATATATGTATTACTTTGATAATATGCTTATCAAATTATGATTTTTTAAAAGCTTTTCTACAATTATGTATTAATATTTTATTTGATTCCTAACTCAAGGGACGAAACAATGAAATATTTAATTTTCTCTAATCAGATAAATTATAGTTTTTACATTGTAGTGGTATGAAGTACAGTTTAAGCACGGGGGAAATTACACGAGCTCCAGAATTCTTTATTTTAAAAATACATAATGAAAATATATAATATGCCAAAAAATCTTTTAACGCTGCATATTTTATCATATTTGACTTTGGTGAACCAAATCATTATTTTAATCCTTTGACTGGTATGTTTTTTACCCTATGATTAGTATGTTTTTTACCCTATGATTAGCATGTTTTTTAACCTATTAACTGGCATAATTTGAAAGGTATTTGATTGGTAAAAATATGTTCATGCCGACAAACTGTTTCATAAACTGTGATACGCGTACTTCAAGGGGTACGTGTTCGAATATACTATAATGTTTTCTGATATTAATAATTGTTCAAAATCGTACAAGGAAATAATATTTTAAATATTTGTTTTGGACGTTCTCAATATAGTTCTCCACATAGTTCTCCATATTGTACTCCAAGTGTTCTCCATAGCTGAGATCTGGAAATTTATACAGTATATTATAAGCAGTAATTTGATTATAAAAAATTTGATGTGATATAAGTTTTCCTAGATAATGACTTTGCTTCTTTCACAGCTTAATAAGGATGAACAAAATCCACGGCAGAGTGTTTTCAGCCTTGAATTGTATATTATTAGGTGTTTTTTTGGGTGACAACCTGTAAAATTATTTCGACATACCTTTTAGTTTCTAATCTGAGGTTGATAGAACATCCCATCTGCAGTATTGTATTCTTACTCTATGTGTTTGTCAATTCGTCTTATTTTTATTTTGCTTTTATGAGTCATTTTTACTATGTTTATTAATAAAGAATATTGCGAAATAATCCTTATTTTTATAAAATGTAACTGGAATACCAGTGCGATTATACGCATAGCGTTTCCCAATGCAAGGCATCCAAATCGTTGAGTACTTACTGTTGTTTTATTTAGAGATATTTAGTCTATTCCCTAGCTTTTAGAGGGTTTTTTTTTAGTTTTTCTGTCAGACAAACACATGCCTATACTAATTTGGCAACTCTCTACAACTTTGTAATTGACTTTTTTCTCTATCTCTGAAACGGAGCATGATAGCTCCCGCTGCCCATAAAAAAGGGTGTCAGCCTTCCGAAAGTTATCTTGTCGTATAGCGCCATAGAGATCTTCTATGTAGTTGCATTAAAAAATAAGAATAACCTTTTTCGTTTTCGAGAAATTTCCCCTGATACGGACTTTTCTAGACATTCCATATATTGTAAAATACAAAAAATAAAGATCAAAATTATTTATTTAATTTTACTCTAAAAATTGTTAATATTCTTTTTAAAAATTGTTAATATTCTTCTTAAAAATTGTTAATATTCTACTTAAAAAGTAGTCTTTTAATACTTGGTGTGAATATAGGTATTGGGGTCAAAAAATTAGAACTAAAGCAATAAAATTTTAATTTGTTATCTGCAGTTACTCCATTGATAAAGTGTCAACATTTTTGATTTTAAAACAGAAAAAAAATCTTTTGGATTCTCTTTAATATTATTTAATCAGATTTTAGTTGTAGTAACTTCATTGATAAAGTGTCAATGCTTGTAATTTTAAAACAGATACACGTCTTTTGGATTCTCTCCAAGTTTACTTATTCAGATTTCATCTGTAGTTACTCCATTGATAAAGTGTCAACCCTTTTGATTTAGCAGAAATTCTTTTGTTTCTTTCTAATTTTATTTAATCAGATTTCATCTGTAGTTACTTCATTAATAAAGTGTCAACTCTTTTGATTTTAAAACAGAAAAAAGTCTTTTGGTTTCTCTTTAATATTATTTAATCAGATATTAGTTGTAGTAACTTCATTGATAAAGTGTCAATGCTTCTGATTTTAAAACAGATACACGTCTTTTGGATTCTCTCCAAGTTTACTTATTCAGATTTCATCTGTAGTTACTCCATTGATAAAGTGTCAACTCTTTTGATTTAACAGAAATTATTTTGTTTCTCTCTAATTTTATTTAATCAGGTTTCATCTGTAGTTACTTCATTAATAAAGTGTCAATCCTTTTTATTTTAAAACAGAAAAAAGTCTTTTGGATTCTCTTTAATATTATTTAATCAGATTTTAGTTGTACTAACTTCATTGATAAAGTTGTTGTTGAAACCCAGACCGTCCGACCTACCAGAAAGGTGTAAGGTAACTGTTTGGACGGTCGGGAAGTGCCACCCAATTTAGACCGGAACCCAGTGGGGGAGGCATCCACAGGGACCGTACCCTCCTTCCCCTATCACCAACCTCTCGGAAGGACTTTCGGACCCACGTGTTTAACGTGATCGTACTCCGCATGAACACGGCGGCAATTTTGGCAGTGGCTGGAATCGAACCCCCGGGCCTACCGAGTGCAACTCCAGCGCGCTAACCAATGGGCTACCGCGCCCTTCATTGATAAAGTGTCAAAGCTCTTGATTTTAAAACAGATACAAGTGTTTTGAATTCTCTCCATGTTTACTTATTCAGATTTCATCTGTAATTACTGGATTGATAAAATGTAAACCCTTTTGATTTAACAGAAATTCTTTTGTTTCTCTCTAATTTTATTTAATCAGATTTCATCTGTAGTTACTTCATTAATAAGTGTCAACCCTTTTGCTTTTAATACAGAAAAAAGTCTTTTGGATTCCTCTACTTCTATTTAATCAGATTTCAGAAATCAACAAGCGAATAAATGTATACCAATGCATTTATGCTCAATAAAACATTAATATACGGAGAACATTATTATCCTATTAAAATACGGAGATTCATAAATTGTGAATTAAAAAAAAAATGTTAAACTAATGAAAAATAATTTTCTCAAATAACGAGACTAAAAAAATAATGAGGAATTTTGCGCTTTTTAAGTACCGTTACAGTTAACACTTTTTACTTTTTCTACAATATAAAGGAGAAGTACATGGGATGAGAGTCAAAAACCCGACCCTCGAATCTTCCTGTTTTGAGCATCCCTGAATGCGAATCAATTTTTTTTTCTATGATGTATGCGCGTTTATCTGTGAGTCTGTGGAGACGATATCTTTTATAAAAATTTAGATAATCGAATGAAATTTGGCAGACCATAAATATCAGAGGTCCTTTGATTTTTAGGATGTTTAGATCAAGGGAAGGTCTTCACTTTTTCGAACATTTGTTTTTTTTTAAATTTAAAAATGTATAAAATAATAAATATGCGAAATAGTGTTACATGAATATTTATTTTATACGTACAGCAATCTCCTGATTAGGGCGAAACTTGATTTAACGCAGTTTATAATTAGCCAAATTTCGCTTAGCGCGATATTTTGCTGTGGACTAAGCCTAGTGAACTGAAATTTCAGATGTAGGCTGCATTCATAGAGCTGCGACGTTTAGTTTTTATAAATACTGGCATTGCTCATAATATATATGTCTGTATACTGTACTATACATTAAAACATTTTCAAAAACGTATAGTAAGTTAAACGTCGGTTCAGAAGTTCATAGATTTCAAAATGCTTTTTGCTCATAGATTTCAAACAACATGTGCTGTGGTGTTCTGTGACACATAAACATTTTTATATTAATGCGCCACTCATAAATTACAAGTGTAATATACGTAAGCAATAAATATTTCGAAATTTAAAGTACTTTAAGTACTGTAAGTCATAAATATTTTTCAGGGAAATGCTAAAACGTTTTGTTAATTTCAATAAATTTTCACTACAAATATTAATTATTATTTTTCGTTTTTATTCAACTGTATGCCATAAGAAACACATATAAAAACATTGAGTGGTATTTTTAAGTTCTTGGGCTGCATTCTAATATGTTATATTAATTCTTAAATATGATAAGCTCGATTTTTTCGTGCAATCAAGTAATTGCTCTAATCGGGGAATGATGTTCTCTTTTCATTTAAAAGCGCACGACATCGTTTACAGAATGCTGACATGCTTATTTTAATCAGTAATATTATAATACTTATGGATTTTAGCGCGATCCTGATACAAAAAACTATAATTTTGTTAATCTGTAAATCATATATTGGACACATCAGAGTTTTTGAAAAGTAACAATTACCAACCAACGGAAAATACAGACACCCAGAAGTAAGGGTGAAGGGCTGTGGAAAACAAAAATGACGAGAAATGAAGCGGAGAATCCAGAAGGGGAAAGAAAAAAAATAAATAAACATAAAAAGGCCATAGACAACAAAGCCGAATGAAGAGCAAGCAGCAAGGATTACTTGACAGACAAGTCGGATTGGGTCAAGTTCTCCGATTCTATAGAAACTAAAATAACCCGGAAGAAATTCTGAAAGAATGGAAGTAGGTATCTTTTAAGGTTAAAAATCTGATGTGGGCAGTCACATGACTTTACGTACAAATTCGTTTGTAGCGGAAAATCTAAGAGTCGTACGATCATGAAATGTGGTACACGGTACTTCAGTACCCGTGACGATGCGCCTTGATGAGATTTTTCTTAAATTCTAATTAGTATATTTATTTTATGATTTAGCACGATTTTGAGCCATTTTCTCACAAATCGGCGACAGATAAATTAGCGACCGAAAATATTATCAGAGCACCATCTTGGCACCATTGGAAAGATCAAATAATGCACTTTCCAACGATGTTCGAACCGAATCCATAGGGGAACTCCTTGATATTTATTTTTCTTAAATACACCGGAATTTGCATTTTTTGGTTATCAAATACATTCTGCAGAGTCCACTTCAGCAATAAGAACTTGCAATTCCGTTCCAGTAGCTCAACGGTAAAGCATCGGCTAGTAAGTACAAAGATCCGTTGTTCGATTCCAAATTGGGGCAGAGCAAGGTTCTTTATAATGGCGCCCAAACAAATCAACCCTGTAGGTTAGTGCAAAGATGTTGGAAATTCGAAAGTGGCCCTAGTACGACTAGCACGGAATCAGTAGACTCTGGGACGTTGATGTCAAATAGGGAGGATAACGATTACGCAGGAAGCTAATCTATAGAGAGCATCAGGCGGCTAACCTGAGGTAAAAGTAACAGGATCTTGTCAGTCATATTGTCAGCTGCACGTCAATCTAACATTGGAGTGTGGAGAATGCTGATTCTACTTCGACGATAACAGCTTGTAATTCCGTCCCAGTAGCTCAACCGTAGAGCATCGGCTGGTCAATACGAAGATCCGTAGTTCGATTCCCGGTTGTGGCAGCAAGGTTCGTTACAATTCTAACAACAAAAAAAACCTTTTCTTTTTCAATTAATAATATTTTATTTTTGCCATTTTTTAAGCAAATGTATAAAAATTCGGATTATCTATTCCGCAAATGAAGACCGGTGCATTTTCCAATCTGCCGACTGCACGTACCCAACTGAGGGAGGGGTTTTAGCCAAGCCTTCTTTCCTACATAAAGGATCGCTTATTTTATTTAT
Source organism: Amaurobius ferox (assembly GCA_951213105.1). Classification (NCBI taxonomy): domain Eukaryota; kingdom Metazoa; phylum Arthropoda; class Arachnida; order Araneae; family Amaurobiidae; genus Amaurobius; species Amaurobius ferox. The sequence continues at coordinate 140,930,416 of OX578133.1, read as the reverse complement.
TTCTTCTTATTATTATTATTTATTATTATTATTATTTTGGTTATCCACGAGTGCGGTTCACATTTTGGCGGAGGTTTAGGATATCTACAGTTTGAAGAAAAATAATCCTCAAAAGTATGGCAGTTATCCATCATTGCACATATAAGTGGGCTTATTTTATTTTTAGAAATTTCTCTTACATTCTCCAATTTTCATGGTTTTTATATAGAGAGGTGTAGAATAACCTTTTAGTTCAGAGTAACAAGGTTATTCAATGAAAAGTACTATTAGAAGGTAAATGTTTTGTATACATCTCCTGATGATCTTACAATTACATTACCTTCTATTCATTGTTATTCATTCTCTTCTTTTAATTAGTTTTAATTTCATACAGATTATTTTTCTGTTTTCATTTTGTTGACATGCGTTCCTTTAATTTTTATCTAGTAATCAATTGATTTCTTTTGTTTGGTTTTGGGTGCTATAGTATCTCTTCTAGTTCTGCTTTAAATCTGTTAGTTAATATATATATATATATATATATATATATATATATATATATATATATATATATATAAAGGAAGTTACTTGTTTTAGTAGCCCAGTGGAGGGAACGTCGTTTGGCCAGTCGAAAATCGGTGGTTTGAGTTCCCCCCCCCCCCCCCCCCTTCCATGAAACAAAAATTCTCTTCAATTAGATCCCAATATAAAATGTGTTGTGATGGCAGCTGCAGGCGGTTAGGGTCACTTCCGGCCGTTTTTTCTTTTTATTTATTTATTTATTTATTTAATTTTTTGAAAGGGACAGAAAGTAAGGTAATTCGAGGAAATTTCTACTATAGCCTTACATAGCCAAAATAGTGTATCTGGTGCACCTCTGGGCACAATCCAAGGGTTCGATTCCTGGTTTAGACAGATTATTATTTTAAGGTAAAATGTAATTCTCTATTAGTTGTCTACGTTTTCCGCTTCATATTTTCATATTTATTCATCTGATTAATTAATAATATATTTTAATAAGCTAATTTTCTTATCGGACTGCCAAAGCACCAATCAAATTTATCTGAAGCATATTTTTTTAATTCAATCTTACTTCGCAGTTCAAAAGGCTAAGCACAATCGAACATAGATATGATTATGTCCTTAAAACTTATCAAAAGGACTTAGTTATCAACAAAGGAGAAATATCATTTCATTTGAAGGACGAGATATGGTTGTGACAAAGCGTGTAAAGTGCACACATTTACGTAAAATCAACAAATATTTAAATGTGGTTATTACGAGTAGCATGGCCGATAAGAATTATTTATAGTACATTTAGTAAAGATAAATAATAAAATCTATCTTTGCTAAATCCTATTAAATAATAATTAAATCAGAACAGTCGATAGAAAGTATTTATACAATACTCAAACAAGAAAGATCAATCATGCATAAAGCATTGATTATGAAACACTTTCCAACTCTAATTTTATTTAAACATCTCTAAAATGCGACGCATTCAGCGGTAATATTTTTAAAATTGTCACAGTACTGCAATAATTAATTATATTTGAAAATTTAAAACTTATCGAAAAAAACGAACTTGATTCAAATGACGTCATTGAAATATAAATCGCCTGGATCTCTGTTGTTGTTGAGACCCAGACCGTCCGACCTACCAGAAAGGTGTAAGGTAACTGTTTGGACGGCCGGGCCTGGCTCTCTGTGTAAAAGCAGTAAATATTTCATTCATACATTTTTATTTCATTCATCACAGTACTACAATAATTTATTCTACTTAGAAACTTAAAACCATGGAGGTAAAAGTAATTTAACTCTATAGATAAAACTTCATCGAAAAAGTCTGCCATTAAATCGTCTGCTCCTCTATGTAAAACCAATGAATGTTTCATTCATATCATCTATATTGCAAATTCCAGAAAAAAATAATTCTGCGTTCAAGAAATTCAGCAATTCTTATACAACTTATCTTACAACCTAATCTGTTTACATTCTCCATAAGTGAAAATTAGGTTTCGTTGTAGAAATAATCAAAGTTTGATGATCATTTAAACTCAAATATATTGTAATTGTGTTGTTTTAGAATACAGATGCACAGAAATTAAGCAAAAATAAAGCGGTTTTAGGACGGATACAACACTACATATAAATTAAAAAGAACTTTAAAAATCACAATTCTGACACAAGATGGATGGTATCGATCATTTAAACTCAAATATATTGTAATTGCGCTGTTTGAGAATACAGATGCACAGAAATTAAGGGGAAAAAAAGCGGTTTTAGGACGGATATAACACTAAATATGAATTAAAAAGAGTTTTAAAAATCCCGATTTTGACGCACGATGGATGCCATACTTTATTTTGAAGTGGGTCACGTGATCTCTTCATATAATGGTCACGTGATCTCTTCATATAAAGGATTTAATTATTATTTTAATTTTATTTAAAAAAACTACTGAATATATTTTGCTGAAATTTTTTTTATATATTTCATGGGATAATTTGAATATTTCCTAAAACTTTCGAAGTAATTTGTGAATTTTAAATTCGCTTAAAAAATGTTTGAAAAATTAGGTCCCATGGGGTGGAATGTATTTCAATTTTTTTAACCCGGGTTCAATCCAAAACTAATTGGGTGATATTATTCATTTATATTCCCACAGGTTCCACAGACTGTCTGAACAACATACTAAAATTTTATTTTGATAAAGTCATTTTTACAGCAGTTATTGTGCCAGCGGGCAGACAGACAGACAAAATGAATGAACAAAGTCATAAACACTTTTCAACTATGTTGTAAAGTGTTAAAAAAAGGTTTTCATCATCATCAATGGCTTATCAGCCCACTGTGGGACTTGACCTACTCCAGAAGATCTTTCCAAGCAGTCTCCCTTGGAGCAATACTTCTCCAATTTTTAATTTTCAACACCTCAAAGTTCTTGTCCACACAATTGATCCGTCCCAACTTCGGTCGTCCTAGGTCTTTTCCCGACCAGTGTGAACATAAAAATGTTCTTTGGGATTCTGTTGTTATCCATTCTTAGCAAATGTCCTGCCCACTGCATTCTGTTAATTTTTATGTATTTGATTATATCAGAATCTTTATATAATTTGTATAGTTTAAAATTGCAATTTCATCTCAATATAATTTTCCTGATGTCCACCAAAAACAAACACTACACAAAATGTTTCGCTCAAAAGATGCAAAGAGCTTTTACATCATGTTCTGTGAGAGTCTAGGTTTGTAAAGCATAAATTAGGGTAGATCTTATAAGTTCTTTATATAGTTGTAATTTTATTTTTCTTCCAATCAGGTGAGATCTGAAAAACAATTCTTAATCTATGAAAGCAACTATTTGCAGCTATAATTCGTTTTTGGATTTCTAAAGTAATAATATTTTTATAGTTTATTTGAGATACTAAGTAGTTAAAATGCTAGACAGATTCAAATTTGTCCAAACCTGTCTCAAATATGAGGGGGAAAACACTTCAGGTAAATGTCATTTATTTAGGATTGTCTTGGTTAATTTTCAGATTCATTTTATCAGCAACTGTTTTCAAGGCAAGAAATGCCACCTTCAGATCTTTAGTGATTTTGACTGTAATATCGATTTCGTCAGCATGTGCAAGAAGTTGAATAGATTTATTTGTGATAAATGTTTCCTTAATATTAGAATTACTTTCTCCTTGGCTAAGTTGAAAAATAGACAAGCTAAGTGCATCCATCTCCCTGTCTAACACCATTTTTAATACCAAAAGATTTTGAGATTCCCCCTTGGATCTCTATAATAAAACGAGTTCCAGTCAATGTAATATCCACAATTCCAATTAATTTTTCAGGTGTTTCAAATTCTATCATGGCCTATAAAAAGCCAGCTCTGTCAATGCTATCATGAGCAGCTTTAACATGAATGAAAAGATGATGGGTTTCGATACCAATTTTTTAACATTTTCCAGAATCTGACGTATAGAGAAATGATTTGTTCTGTGGTAGGCCTTTCACATCTAAATCTACATTGGTATTCTCCAACAGTTGCTTCGACGAAAACGATAATTTATCAAGTAAAAGATTTGATCAAAAAACGATTTAGCAAAGACAAATGATTATGGACGAGCGAAGCGAAATAAGTAGGAAGATGAAATTTTGCATACATACATGAAATTGCACGTAGATTTAAAGAGTCACAATTTCAATTAAGTATTAAAACAAACTGTAACAGGGGAAAACGCCCATTTTTAAACTGCGCATTCCACTATGCTTCTATAAATAACAACTAAGCAACTTTTAAACAGCTAATCTCGGCGTATGTACTTGCATGCATTATGATTTAAACGTGCTCCAGTATATTAAATACGTTTCTGCGAGTTAAATGTATTACTTTGATTTCATTATTTTCCTGTATTCTGATGTGTTTAATTTAATATTCAAGTTCTAAAAATTTGTGTACTCTTTTGTATAAGGATTATCAGATATTGAAATTAATTTTTTATACTTCTAATTTCACAATTATTTGTTAAATCGAGCTTTAATTTGAAATTTTTTACAGCTTGCATACTTCATATGCACGAACCTATTCAAAGTCCGGCTTTTTGCTAGTTAAATTTATCTTTGCTAAATCCCCTTAAATGAAAAATAAATCTGAACACCCGATAGGAAGTATTTATAGTACACTCAAATGAAGATTTAGCAAAGATATATAATTAAATTCAATAAAAGGATATTTTATTCTGCTTAGAACAATGCTCACGTTTCGAGTCTCGTTTCTAAATATTACATTTCTAAGCTTCATAAAAATGTGGTGTGTCCAGCAACACAGGACTTACCCTACCAACAAATGCATTTGGGTAGTGAAAGAAAACAATAACAAATATTAAATCTCCTATAGTGCGATCTTACTGGCAATTAATAAGATTATTGTTGAAATAAATCGAATCCATTATGATCGACTAAAAATGAATGCAATTCAACAAATACTGTAAATAATTGCTTGAAATTGTAGACATTGAATTCTAATAGCCTTTGTTATATTAGCAACTTTTCATTTTTCTTGCTGATTCAGTTTTCACTCCCTCCTGTGTACCTTAATCTTTTGACGTTTATGTCAGTCAAAGGATTAAAAACATTATGATGAAGAAAAAAACAAGTTTATCAATGTCTTCCCCTACACAATAGTGGTGGAAGGAAAAGTGTAAAAGAAATTTTAATCACACACAAAATTGAACCAAATTGAGGGTGTATACAAATTCAACAGAAAACAATCGTTATATGTAATTGTCTAACGTGATTTTGTCTTTCCAGACCTTCCAAAAACCTCTCCTATAGTGATCTAGAAGACTGACACTTTGCGCACTTATAGTAATGACTGTGGTACAGAACCTAGCAAAGCCAAATTTTCAATTTACCCCTTCGGGGGAGGATAATTTGGGAAATCGGAGAAAGTCTTTCCACCACCCCCCCGCCCCCTAAAGCGCCACTCTGTTGACCTGTAGGGTTGAATCTTTGCACATTTGTAGTATCGACTACGGTACAGAACCTAACGGAGTCGGATTTACGATTTACCCTTCTCCCCCACTTCTGAAGAAGCTGGGGTTTTGAATATTTCCATACCCTCCAAAAGCTCCCCCGTTAACCCAGAAAGCTGATTCTTTGCAGTATCAATACTACGATATGGAACCTATCGGAGTCGGATTTTTTATTTATCCCCCCTCTCCCCCTCCCCTACACACATACGCACACACGGGAGAGGGAATTGGGAGTTCCGAAAAGTCTTTTCAGATCTTCCTGAAGCTCCCTTGTGACCTTGAAAGTTGAATATTTGCACACTTATAATATTGACCACTAGACCCGGAGTGGACAAAATAGGGGATGGTAGGGTAAAGTCTCTCAGAACTCCCTCGAAACTCCCACTATAGACATAAAAATCTGCAACTCGGCCACGGAGCAGAATATAACCGGGCTCCCGGGGAGGAAAATGCGAGTGTGTGCAGATGAAATACTTTCGACAATTTTGCATAATATCGATTTTAAATAATGGTAAGATTTATATGGCATATTTTGAATTGAATTTGAGTGTACCCTCAATTTGATTCAATTTCGTACGTAATTAAAATGTATTTCTGCTCTTTCGTGAGCCACTGTTCTACAGGGAAAACATTGAAAAATTTGATTTTTTTTTCTCATAATTTATTTTTAACTTTTTAGTCCTAATTTTTTTTACTTAATTTACATTCAAACTTATACATAGATCGACGCTTTCGAACAACGAGAATATTTTATTTGAAGACTGAGCCATAATTCGTAAAGAAAAGGCATGAAATGGGCAAAAAACAGTCAAGACGTACGTAAGTGACGTAACGACGTAATATAATGACGTAAATATTTGATAGACGAAAATGGTCCACGAGATGAAAATGTGTGCCTAGTTTCAGCTCTCTACATCTTCTGGGAATCCATCTTCTGGGAATGTTGAACTAAGAGACAAAAAATGTTAATGTGAAATTAATAGGAAGTGTAGGAGAGAAATAAATATCCTGCTAGTCAAATAGTTAAATTTATTATTTTGTTGTAGTAAGTTCACAATTCTTATGAAATTACTATTTTCTCATTGGTTTTAAGCTTGAGTGTTGCTTCCTCGTATTTAGGTTAGCTAAATCCTTAAAACACATCTATTGAGATTAAGAAGTCGCTGGTGCGATTGAACTGACTAATTGTGTCCTGTTATAGCAGACGAAAAGTAATGAATAATTTGATTAATGAAAATCTTTGACAACATTGCTTTTCATATATTGACCTAGTTTAGATCATACAGCCATTTTAAAGCACCCATGAAAGCTTTATATAGTTTCAAAGAGCTGGGTATTTTGATTTCTTATTAATCTACTGAAAAGAATCTGATTGACAGATTCACCGTTTGCTCTACATTACTTCTCTGTCTCAAACATGATGCATTTTTTAGTCAATTTTATGATTGGTGATGTAATATAGGTTGCACATAAATATTTCTATAAAAAAGGAGCCTCATTTATAATTTATAAATTTAGAATGTTCTCAAAGAAGATTTTTCTTTTTTTTAGATGAAATTAATATGGTAGGCATAGTGCATTATTCTCTTTAAAATTGTAGTGAAAAATTCACTTTGAATATCATTATTATTAAATTAGCAAACTGAACGAAGCACCAAATATTAAACGTCCTTCTTTTATTAATAGAAGAGCAGGTGATTTATGATTTACAGTCATACATCTACTTAAATAGAAATAAGAAATAACAAGAGGCACTTAATCGACAAACGAAAAACCAACCGTTCATGGCTAGGTTCCAATCATCTAGGAGAAAATAGGATAACAGCTCTTTGGTTCGAACTAGCAGAGGTGTTTGATTATATAATTACCTAGTGTTATGTATTGTTTCTGATTGAGTGGATTTATGATTATGAAAAATATTATATACTTGAAAATTACGGATTAAAATTTAGATATATCCCATATAGAATTCCAATATAGAGGCCAGCAGCTATTCGTATTAAATGATTATAATTGCAAACCATTATAATTGTCATCTGTTGTCCCTATGGTCTAAGAAGTAGAACACTGAAGTGATAGCTCGAAGGCTGTTCGTTCGAGAACGACCAGGTTGTTCATTTCTCAAATACTTGGTTCTTGGTATAATAAAAGGGGAACCAAAATAATATCAGACCCAATATATTACTGAACAGCCGAAAATTTCGTTGCAGTACTCTTACTCATCCTCTATGCAAGAGCGAGTAGGACACAGAAGGTCACAGATGACCAACTAAAGAAAACAAATTATATCACAAATAAAAACAGCATTAGAAATAAAATAAAACTACATTACAATAATTTGCTAAATTAACCTTGCTATAGAATAAATCTTTTTGATAATTTACTTTTATTTATCTGCAAAACAAATAAAATGTGAAGTAACATAAATGGCTTTATCTGCTCCATAATGGCACCAAAGACCTTATTGATCTTCTGTTTTTCTCTTCTGTATGAGAAAAAAAATTGTTATCTCTGTGCTTCCTCAACTTTTATGAGTTTAAATTGAAAACTTGGCAGCTCTTCTGCTCTCTGCGATTTTCGTTTAGAAGCGAAAGATTTGGGATATTTCTTAACTTTTAAAAACCTGTCATGGTGAAATTTCATTGATAAGTCATGGGATTTTGCTGTCTCCTCTTTAGTAGCAGAAAAGGAGATAGCAAATGAGGAGACAGCTCATATGAAGTGTCTTTATTCATTTCACCTTTCTGCCTCTTACTTTCTCTAATTTTGCTTTCTCCTCTTTACCTATATACCGTATAAACAAAGACGCCACTGCGCCTCCATATCGATACGACACCTCGGGGACACCGCTTGTTCTACCCTTGCTGCGGCGCTGTTCATTAAACGTACTTGATTGTGAATAATGGAAGCATCGATAATGTTGAAATATGCATTAAGACGTTTCTCACATCAACATCGACAGTATATTATAAATATTGCATTTGCAACCGCGTAAAAAGAGGACATGTTTTTCTAAAAAATAACGGAAATTATATGATTGATTAAATATATGTCAGTTTCTGGAAAATTGTTGTTTTTCTACATTGTGCGAAAATCGAAAATGTCGTATTTCATCAAATACAAGATGCCATTGATTGTAATACGCACAATGATTTTCATATTATGAAAAAATAATTTTTGCAATCAAATTTCATGATAGTTGAAAAAGCACCTTTCAAGCAGTAAAGCTTAAACTTCAGCTTTGAACAAAAGAATTGCGGCACTTAATTCAAATAAGTATGTATACTGTTTTGCAATGCATTATCGGTATATTAACAGGCATATACTGCATCACGAGATACTTCCTTGCCGGCAATTTCTTCTATCGCAGCTTTCATAGACAGCGATTGTAAGATGTAATCGATTATTATATTGTGTCTTTTCTTTAACCTGAATTGCATGTTCTTGGATGAAAACGTAATTTTGCATAATTAGTATTTTTGAAGACAAAATAATTCGACTTTCTGGTGATTTCATTAAGTATAACAACTAAAGTCGGTTAAATAATTTATTGAAAAGACGGTACTCTTGCAATATTTTAAAGTCAAATTTGAATATAATTAATATCTATCCTTGGAAAATACCTTATTTTAGTTTTAGCTGCATGAGCTGCAAGTCCATTTAGTTTTGTGCTTTCTGCAGGAATGTGGCTCATTATCGAATATTCTAAACAATTTTGCGCTTTCCTCATTTTGCCACTTTTATTGAACAGATCGTTATCGTTTTCAAATTGGAAAAGCTTATTGTCAAACTCCACTATGTTCACGGGCATTGTTTACGGAAACTTATATGGAAATGTTGGACTAGTCTGGCCAGAGTCCATATACCAATATACCAAAAGTGTTGTTATACCATGAACATCTTTGGAACAAATTAGATCTCATTTCGATATTATCTTATACAATCTTCTTTCCACAGTAACTGAGAGATTATTTGGAAGCATATTGTCCGTTTTGCAGTTTGTCCAAGAGTATTTTATTGGGTTAAGACGTGGACTTTTTAGATTTTAAACAGGGCTTTCCAACATCTTTATCTCAATCTTCACTATACATTTCTGTTCATACCGTCAAGTTAGACAATAAGTCTTGCGGAGCTAGAAAAGACCATGAGCAGTTCTACGAAAATGTCAAGAAGCAGAATTATTCAAAATAATCGGTAATATACTGAATTAAAGGTTCTAGGTACAAAAATTATCTGATAGAATCTTATGCTTCTGAAACAAGGCATTCCAAAACCTACATTATGCAGATTGGATATGGTGTCTGAATTCTTTTGAGAATATAGTGAATTAATCTTTTCACCTTGACTCGTGTGTGACTCGTCTACAGCTAATGATCTTTTCCTGGTAACAGGTATGAAAAAAATTCAAGGCTATTTTGCCATGTTCCATATCCGTCGTAAGTTTCTTTTATTTAATAACAAGCATCGCATAAGATAGGATTTTCAAATTTGAGAGAATTGTCTGAATTGAACCTACAAGGAAAGCTTCTCTGAGTGGAACCAGCAATTATTTTGAAATGCAGGTTCAGCATACTACAATCTCCTGGTACAAATTAGTTGTGAAATCGTAACGTTTCTGAAAAATGAATTTATAAAAGGGAGAATTTGTCACAATAATATTTGCAAAATTTAATCACTATATTGGAAATCTACCAATTCTGGGGGATTTATCATTGAGCTGTGTGATGAATCCTACTGAGCAGACTAAAAATAATTCATTTAAAATCTTTATCTCAATTAAAACAAAAGAGAAAATTGGACAACTTTCTCACTTTTAAGTATAAAGAAAATCTGACACATGGGTTTTGATGAATATACACGTTTGGGGCAACCCTGAAGACAAACCAAGCATTTTTTAATTATGCTTGAACTTTTATGGGTCTGTGGTAACAATTTGTTATGAATGTATTGAGATATTATTTTGATATATTTAAATTGGCAAATATAAGAAGAGAGTTATTGATTTTCAGGTAGATCAAATCAAAGAAATATACGGAAAATTTTCGAACACTTTTTTTAACAACGTACGTCTGTCCACATATAGTTATAATAAAATTTGATGTATTCGTATTTTAACAGTGTTCACTAAAACAGTTTATTTAAATCTCATAATGCATAATTTCAAATTAAAATGTATGAGAATACCGTTAAGATGCATACAAACTTTTGAAATCGCTTACCATTAATTAATTCTGTAAATCAAGCTGAAATTTTTTTAAATCCTCTTTTTTTTTCAGAAATAATTTAGAATTTTCGGTTATCTGGGTATCCATTCCATTTTGGAACTTTGGTAATTGTTTTAAACAGTTATATAACTCATTTACCAGACACTAGTTATAATTGATAACTAGTTATATTGAATGGCTACTTGCTGAGTCATGTGAGGTCACTGCACTGTTGAATGACAGTGTCCCCTATTTATGTAGTATTAGCAGACAATGCATGTTAGATTTTCACTACTTTCCTGGAGGCATACAACGTATATACGGATCATTATCCTTGAAATTATTTCAGGAACTTCCTGCTTGTTAGTAAAGTCATGTTTTGTTCGCCTAAGTGAAATTATTTACAAATTGTTTTTTCTTAAGTGATCATGCATTGTTTCACATTTCGCTCTTACGCCTAAAGAGTTGATCTACTCCAGAAAAATTAAACAAATGTAAAACTGGGAGTATTATTCGCAGCTTTTGATAGAAATTCATTGAGAGATAGGAGATTTTTAAATAGAATTTATATTGAAATATATGCATACTAATTTTAGTTTTACCTTAGTTTAACATTTTTCGATTTTTATTAAATTTATATGCAGAAGTTGAAGTTGTTTAGTTGGACTATGTGGCATGAATTTCTACTTATCTCTGGCCGCTGTAAGGTAACATACAAATTAATCAAATGATTGAGGCGTTGTGACTAACACACACATGGCTCAATTGTTTTTTCTGTGATAAATACATTATTTATTTACATGTAAAATATTTACACAGGTAATATTTACTCTCCATTCCATTCGTGACGATTAATATTTTCTTTTGCCTTAGTAATTTACGCCTGTATCATATTTCTATCAGAATTAATAAACAGATAGTGTGCGTTCATTAAGTTATCTCGAGGGCTGACAAGGGGGCATTTGCAAAATTGATTAGGGTGATATAAAATAGGTGAATGCCCATTTGTAAAACATATGGCACACTTTGTGCAGTGTGAAAACCTAGTCTTTAATCCGGGATCTCTCTGAGTAGGCGATTTCACATTTCTGACTTTGGAGATTTTTGTCCGTTGTTTGGACAATTGAGCACTGAATCAAACACAGATCCAAAAATGCTGCAAATAAGTGAAGTTGGAACGAATTCTCTGACCCATGTTGGGGAGGGTGTCGATTTCGTAGTGTGGCTCCTGACCACTGATTGGCCAAGTTGCTGCTGTCCAAGGCAATCCCCAGGCACGACTTTCTGATTGCTCCGTCGCTAGGACATAGCTTCGGGTCGAGAAGTTCGGATTTTCAGCTCCTGCGCCAGCAATAAATCTTGTCATAAAATTCCTTTGTGGAAGAGGTCTTGAATTGTCTCTTTTTGACTGTGTTGCCAAATTTAATCCCCCCTGCCACTATCTTCTATGGAATATATGAATTCAATTTTTGATCTCAATGTCACAGACGATTAATCAGTATTTAAAATATAGCATAAAATTTAATTTATAATCACAAATTCCACATAGACTCTGCGTAGTGGAAATTTGGAAACAAAGGTTCAGATTAAAACAGAAAACCAAATATACTTTCCTGGGATGTTTATCAAAAAGTAAGATAATTCATGGCAAATGACAATTTATCTGATACTGCAATCAAATAGTTGATCTTTTGAGTACTAGATAAGTCAAAAGATTGGATTCGTGATGAAATGCTTTTCATTATATTAAAACTTGCAAATATATAGGTCCTTCGCACGGGTTAATTAGAGATAGATAATTATAAATTCTAGATTTTTGAAACACAAACACAATTGAATCAAATATTGAAAGAAATATGCTTGCTTATAAATCTATTAGTATTTTTATATTTGTTTAGATAACGATAAAAACATTTTTGCACCTAATGACTTTACTTTGATATATTTTGGGGAAATGGGGGTTATCCAGCAGTTTTCCCAGAAGTTCATCTTCAACACCACACATTTTTCGATGCTGATATATTGAACATGTTACAGAATTTCCAAAAACACTTATTTACTTACAAATTATTTTTTATATTGTGACATAACACATAAACGGGGAAAATTATGCTGAGATTAAAATTCTTAAAATCCTGTCATATATTTAATGGTTTACAAGAAAAAAGTTCAGTTGTCGCTAATTTTACTTCTTAGTACACCTTTTCAGCTGTACACCTTTTCAGTTCTTAGTGGATTTAGGTAGTCGTATGCTTCTTAAATACGGGGTGTCTTTTCATTGTGCTCTGTGTGTTGCCCATTCCGAAAAATTAATTTCTTCTATCAACCGGGGATGAGAAAAAACTTTTTTAACGAAAAACTACGGCTTAAACCTTGGTTTATCCTGGCCATGGTTTAAACAAAAAAAAAACGGTTTAAACTAAATAAAACATGGCATAAACTAGGGTTTAAACCAATGGGATTTAAACTAGCCAACCAAGCTATCAACCCAAAAAGTTTCAAGCTATTTTCTCTACTTTAATGTTCTAGTTTTATTAATATTGCAAAATCTGTAAGATGAGTTGTAATTATCGTAAAGACATGCGGTTTCATTTTTTGGAGTCAACCTAATAAGTTGTACTTAACAAGGCCCTAAACTCAATTTTTAAATGTTAGGCAATTTGACCCATCTTATCCATTTATTGTAAACTATAACATATATAAAACGCAAATTTTTCTCCCAGGTTCCTTTTAGTGAGATCCCCTATAATATTTGCTCATTTCTACATAAGGAAAAAATTGCAATTTAGTACATAGCTTAATATGACCGACCAGAAAATTCCCCAAATCCAAAATTTCTCAATAGGTGGAGGCGATTTTATTTCTCATATAAATTCTTATGGTAGTAGAAAATATCTGACTCATATTTAAATACGTCTCGTTATTACATAGTGCATGAATAACCATTGTTGTACAAAGTACAAGAGTTCAATATTCAGCCTCGCTAACTTAGGTTCAACTGTCCTTTCTTCGGGCAGTGATCCGGTATATATTGAAATAAACATGAAATATGATGAAAAATAAAATATAATTTGGCAAAATCCGATCACCCTAGAATATACCGTGACACAACGGACGAGTAACTCAGAATATTTATTTCCATATTTTTGGTTCTATCAGTCGAATTTGAATGATCTTAGTGCATATTGTTAGCCTTGAAATGGCGGCGTATCAAGAGGGCACAGTGCACATGCCGGGGCTTACTGGGCTGATAGTTCATGATACATATTTCTCTTTTCTGCTCTATCAGCACGATTCCAGAACCTCTGTCTGTATCATTAACTGTGACTTGGCTTCGTAACGGGCGAATATGCGCCCACTACGTACTTATACAGGAACCCTTTCGATGTATTTTCAGTGAAAACTCGACTTGTGAATAAACCACGATCACCCTACTTTCGTAGACTACATCGGTTAAGGCATGGATGGACAAACTTCAAAGGTCAAATGAAAAGAAAAATGAACTTTTTGGGAGGTGCTAAGGATGTTTATTCATTATTTTCCCTTCAAAATGCATTTTTAGGAATGTTTAAGTATTCAGAATCTAAAACAATGATACTTACTCTGATACTCTGACAATCCCACAATGATAACTACAATGATACCAATATCCTACTAAATTGTTTTTAAGTTCATTCAGAAAGTTTAAAATGATGGGCTGTGAATGGAGTGAAACTGTGCTTGATCTTTCAGCATTTTTTCATAATTTGGGTTAAATTGTGAGGTGGTGATTCTCAGGAAAGTAGATAGATTCTTACCAGTAAATCGGTTTCTAAGATCACATTTTCAATGTTTCGAAGTTGTAAAAACTTGTTCGCATGAATATGAGGCTACAAACATTGCCATATATTTTTGGACATGATTTAAGCAAGTTCGAAATTGTCGATTTTGTCATGGCTTTAAAAAAAAAACAGTTTTTTGTTGTGTTTGTCTCGCGGGCCATATAGAACATAACAGCGGGCCGTAGTTTGTCCATCCTCAGTTTAAAATAAATATAATATCTATCCCATCATTAGATTCAAATAAATATTATTTAGATAACTATCAAGAGAAGTGGTATCTGACTTATACTACTTTTCTTGATAGTTTACTTAATATATTGTTAAACATGTCTATCGTGAAAAGTAGTATAAGTCACAATAGCTATCACTATACTTTCCTCTTTCTGAGATAGAGATGAGTAATAATAAAAATAGGAAACGGTACAGAATTATAGTAAAAATTTCATCCTATCAATTTAATAAATATAAAATATCGGTAATACCGAAATATCGGTATTTTCGTATCAATATGAAAATAAATACCAACAAATTTTGACGGGGATATCGGTATTTAATGCCTTAAATGCTTATATTAGAATGGGTTTCTATCAGTTAATGTAGTAAAAATTCAAATCGCACGTGGATTTTATCGACACTCTGCATTTTAATATTATTTAAAAATGAAGAAAGAGTTCAAATTTTCGTATTCATTGATATCGTAAGAGATGAAAGATCAAAATCGATTGTCTGTCAGTACTCTTCTCCTAATCAACTTCTTATCGCACAGAAAGATAAGTTATCTAAATGTCTTATAAGTGGGTAAATAGATCTACACGTGTTAAATGTTTTAAAGGGTACTGATTTTTTTTTTTCAAGGTTATCACAGAATGGGAATCATTGAAATATTTAAAAGGTGATCTTTCGTGTCATATTGGTTTGTGGATTTAGAAGCAGAAGGTTTCTGAACTTTATAATTCGCAAGGTATGTCAAATATCATTTTTAAACTGTGTTTTGTGGAACCTCGGGATTCCATAGTGTGTCATTAGGGATCAGTAAAAATGATTTTTAATACATTTCAAGTTTTCGTTTGGCAGTCATGATATTAATTAAAACAAGAAAGATCAATGATGCATAAAGCATTGATTATGAAACACTTTCCAACTGAAATGCAATTTTATTTGAACATCTCTAAAATGCGATACATTCAGCGCTGATATATTTTAAATTATCACAGTACTACAACCATTTATTATATTTGAAAACTTCAAACCTCATCGAAAAAATGAACTTCGAAATAACGTCATCGAAATATAAATCGTCTGGCTCTCTATGTGAATTTCATTCACATCACTTTTATACCAGACTCTAGAACTAAATAATTTTGCTTGAAAAAAATTCAGCAATTTTTATACAACTCATCTTACAATCACTTGTTTGCATTCTGCATCCATTAAAAGTAGGCTTTGTTGTAGAAATAATCAAAGTTTGATGATCATTTAAACTAACAAATATTGTAATTGCATTGACGCAGAATATAGATGCACAGAAAATACGCAAAAATAAAGCAGTTTTAGGACGGATGCAACACTAAATATATACGTAAAAGAACTTCTCTCTCAGTGCTGATGACCTCCGCATACGTGTGGGGAAGAGGACTGACCAGTGTTTCTATCCGCATTTGTTGTCCAGCCATCACACGTGTTGTGACAGGCTGGGGAAGCATCTTGTGGGACAGCCGATATTTGTGTGGCCAGTCAATCTGACGACTCGCTTATACGTCGACGATATTCTGCAGCCGCTTGTTCTGCCTATGGTGTTAAGCTGCCCAGGTTCCATTTACTAACAAGACAACGCTCTACTACATACTGCACGATTTTTTCAACAATGTCTACGATAAATTAATACCCTCCCATGACCTGACCATCCAGATCCCCAGACCTATCACCAATAGAATACGTCTTGGAAATGCTGGGACAGCAATTACAGCCTTCTCAGAATACCACTGAATTAGCTGCCCAGAGGCAACATTTGTTACAGAATCTTTCGCGAAAAACATAAGTAACTTAAGTGACACTATGCCGTACCAAATATCGGTTTGTATGGCTGCCAGCTAAGCATTTACCATTTACTAAAATGTCATCTTCTTGTTGTTACCATTCCTTAATAAAATGTTTCCTTGCTCCCAAATTCTAAACATTTGTATATCTACACAAATGATATGCCGCATTTCACGGCTGTAGTTCAACTTTTTATTGATGCATATATTCTTTTGCAACGAAGTGCATTTGGGGAAAACATTTTTTTTTAATTCATATATTTTCGAATGTGTTTAAAAGATTGTTGCAACGGGGTGGCGATGGTTGGTTGGTTTGGGAATAGCTTTTTGTTACCATTTCAACATCTTCATTTTGTCGTATACCAAGCTTCATATTTTTGTATATTGGTTTACAAACGACTTTGCCTGAACATGTACTTTTTATTTTTATTGGTGGAATAAAATTCACTGTTTTAATGGAATTGTTTTGAAAAATAATATGAATGCGTTTAGTATTTAAATCACGAGCAACGTCGGATATATCTGCAGGTTATTAACATAAAATCTAATTAGCTGCAAAGCAACGATTTTATTCACTGTTAGTAACTCAATAACGCAGGGGAAATATATCAGTAAATTACAAATGATCCAATTTAGCTCAACAACACTTGAATAACAGACTCAACGCGCGAAAGAGAGGATCATATTTAGTACCCACGACTGAATCTTCTTGAAGTTATCTAAGAACAGTTGAAACACACCTGCAAATCAATTTCTATAAAATGTTGAAGTCAAACATCTATAGTATAAAAAACAATAGGCCTTAAAACAGTACAATCCATTCATATCGAAACATCTATGCAGCCGCAGACTCGTTCTAATCAACTGATCCATGAAAACGAGATTAAAATTACTTATGTTGTTTATACATATAGAAAATGATTATGTATTGTTACGAATCATAAAGTTAATCCATGCGCAATTATCTAATTTCGTATGTCTTACAATTGTTATTTAATTATTTTCAACCTTCAGAATAAATAAAACTATATGTTTTCCTCTCATTAGATATCACTTCAGATTCAGTATGTAATATTTGAATGTAGAAACACTACTGAAGAATCTGGTTTAACCTTCTCCATTACACTATAACCTTGTGGTCACATGCACTCTTTCGTTTTGTTAATAAACTGTGCGTGCTACGTGTTGGCCCAAACGTTTACTAATTTGTCCTTCCGAACGAGAGTCAATCCCCATCAAGTAATATTCCCCATAGGGAAAGAATAGCTAAGTCATTTTCAGGGAAATACACCCATTACACAAGGTGTTGTTTCAGCTATTAATTTTAGATACGCACTTCCAATTTGAAAGTTTGTTAAAATTAAATGAAAAAAATTCTTCCATATAATTTTTCTTTTCTGGGGGATAGTATTTACATAAAAAATAGCGGGTCTAGAATTTTATACGGTTCTTTAACAAAAAAGGTTCAATTAAATAAAGTTGCGCTATACAGTAACTAGTCTGAAGGGGAAAAAATACTCTACAATTATTGGTAAATACTTATATTGCTTATTAAAAAATCGGGAATTTTCTACAAACCCGGGGTCAGCTGCAAATAAAATGGCAGAGACAATTTTGCAATGTTTCGTTTTAATTTGCAGTCAGCCTCTACAGCACAGAGTCAAGGCATAACGCAATTTCAATTTTCCAGTTTTTTCTTTTTTAATTTTTCAATTTTTCGTACGTTATTTCTATTGTAAATAGCTGCATGAATATTGTCGATAATTGCATCGTTCTTTTCCCTTTGTTTAGTTATTGTACAGGGCAACTTTATCGAAATGAACTTTTTTTACTTGCTGGACCGTATAAAAATTGAGATCCATTATTTCTATGAAAATACTACCACCAGAAAAAAAAATTATATGAAGAAATTTCGGCTTTAAATTTAACAAACTTTCAAATTGGAAGTATATGTCTAAAATAAAACCAATTGCTAAAGCTAAAAAAGCGAGGTCAGCAATACTGAAACACCCTGTATATTGGAATTCAAATCTAATTATTTTCATCAATAAATAAAGCTATACGTTTTTCCTCTCAAGAGATATCAGTTTAGATTCAGTGTCTGAAATTTGAATACATTCTTTAAAAAATAGAGCTAAAATACTACTGGTGAACCTGGTTCAATCCTCTCAAATCCAGTATGACCTTGTCATTTGCACGCTTTCGTTCATCGACAAACTGGACAAAAGTCTACGTGATGCCCTAAACGTTTACTAATTTATCCTTCCGAAGGAGTCAGCGTACAGCGTGTAATATTCCCTATAGGGAAAGAATAGCTATCTTATCTTAAGGGGACAACCCCCCTGAAATATTCTCAGTATAGAACTACCAGTAAAATTTCTGAACAGGATTTTATCATTGCTTTATAATATTAGTTATTTAAGAATGGTAAACTGGGTAGGCTCTAAACAGTCCAGACTTTTCAGCCTAGAGTACGATTGTACACTGCATAGTTATGATGGCTAAAACTTCTATTTTTTGTGAAACGTGTTTCAGTGTATCATCTGCACACTTAGTTGCTGGAGTTAAAAATGCTTGTGGTATGTAAATCTATTTTTGTTTAATTTTGGTTTAAAAAGTTGGCATTTTAGCAAAACTGTAGGTTGAATAGTGTTAAATTTAAGCAGACTTGGATCATAGTCCAGTCTAAAACATTTAAAATATTTGTATAGAACTAAAAAAGTGTATATAGAAAAAGTGAGAGTATTGAGATAGAATGTCAGACATTTTGTAGTGTATTCCAAATTTATGATCTATATTGGCCATTATTCAACATATTGGTAGACTATGCTATGTTTGCATATTTATTAACTTTTTTACCTTGCGGAAGAGGGGGGGGGGGGACAAAATCATGCTTGGTCATGGGTGAAAAATATCTTTCAGCCGGCCCGGATGTAAGAATATATGGAGTGAACAAATCTAGATTCGAAATTTTTCTTGTCATTGTCAACAGGGCTGCAGAGATTGGGCTAGGTTCCCCGGAAAGCAATAATTCAGGGGCCCTATGACAGGAAAAACTGCGTGTAGGTAGAAATTGTTCTTCATAAATCCAGACTCGGGCACTAAGAATTTATATCGACTCCCTCCCCCCCCCCCCCCCATTCTCTACAACCAATTGTTAAAGATGATAAAAATGTCATAAATATTATAATGGAATTATATATTATTACATTTCATTCTAGCATTAGAGAATTTTTTTTTCTTTAAGAATTGCGTGATGGAAAGGGGAAAAGATCTTCATACAATTTAACACATTCAGTGTAAATAAAATTGAAAGTACTTTTGTCTCTGTCTCTTCCATGTTTTGACGCGTTTTTAACACTTTACAACATAGTTGACTTTGTTCATTTTGTCTGTCTGTCCGTTCGCACGATAACTGCCGTAAAAATGACTTTATCAAAATGAAATTTTAGTATGTTGTTCAGACGGTCTGTGGGACCTATGAGAATATAAATGAATAATATCACCCAATTAGTTTTGGACTGCACCCGGGTTGGAAAAATGAAATACATTGAACTCTATGGGACCTAATTTTTCAAACATTTTTTAAGCGAATTTAAAATTCACAAATTGCTTCGAAAGTTTTAGGAAATATTCAAATTATCCCATAAAAAATATAAAAAAATTTCAGCAAAATATATTCGGTAATTTTTTAAATAAAAATTAAAATAATAATTACACCGATATTACATGAAGAGATCACGTGATCCACTTCAAAATAAAATATAGTATCCATCTTGTGTCAAAATCGTGATTTTTATAGTTCTTTTTAATTTATATTTAGTGTTGTATCCTTCCTAAAACCGCTTTATTATTACTCAATTTCTGTGCATCCATATTCTGAAATAGCGCAATTATAATCAATGCTTTATGCATGATTGATCTTTCTTGTTCAAATTTGGTATGGTCATTTTTTACTTTACTGCAAGCTCGTACATATTTCGAGTTTCTGAGCCCAAAGGTTGTTGAGATATAATTAGAAAACGCAAAATTAAATTTTCCATTGGAATAATATTATGCAGACGATTTCTTCCAAAACTTTATTTGAATAAAATTATATCAATGTTGCTTAGAGATGGAATTAAATCAAAAGTGTTTATATGCTCTAAATATGCACGCTGGAAATAATTGATATTGCAAAACAGTAAAGAAGTGTATTTTAGTTGGAAAAATTAGAATTTCGTTTTTTAGTTTAGTTTTCGTTTTGAGAAAGTTTTAACTTAAAAGTTAGATTTTCGTATTTTATCATTTAGTTTATGTTCCTCTATTTTCTGCGATTGAAGTTCACAGCTCGGAGCTGATTTCCCCCACCCCCACCCCACGAAAAAAAAGAAAGAAAGATCAATCATGCATAAAGCATTGCTTATGAAACACTTTCCAACTGAAATGCAATTTTATTTAAACATTTCTAAAATACGATACATATTCAGAGGTGATATTTTTAAAATTATCACAATACTACAATAATTTATTATATTTGAAAACTTAAATCTTCATCGAAGAAAAATGAACTTTATTCAAATAACGTCATCGAAATATAAATCGCTTGGCTCTCTGTAAAAGCAGTGAAAATTTCATTCATTCACTTTTATTCCATTCCTTTCATTCAGCGGTGATATTTTTTAAATTATCACAGTGCTACAATAATTTATTTTACTTGAAAACTTAAAACCATGGAGGTAAAAGTACTTTCTAACTCCATACTTAAAACTTTATTATATTTGAAAACTTCATCAAAAATAAATGAGCTTTATTTATATAACGCCATCGAAATATAAATCGCCTGGCTCTCTATATAAAAGCAGTGAATATTTCTTTCATAACCCTTTTTCCATTTCTTTCATTCAGCAACGATATTTTTAAAATTATCACAATACTACAATAATTTACTTTATTTGAAAACTTGAAATCATGGAGCCATGCTTTAATCTTCATCGAAAAAGGAAATAGAATTGTCTGCTTCTCTATGTAAAATCAATGAATATTTCATTCACATCACCTATATTTAGACTCCAGAGCTAAATAATTTTGAGTTAAAAAAAATTCAGCAATTCTTATATAAATTGTCTTAGAGCTTAATGTGTTTACATTCTGCATACGTTAATATTAGGCTTCGTTGTAGAAATAATCAAAGTTTGATCATCATTTAAACTCAAAAATATTGTAATTGTGTCAGCGCAGAATATAGATGCACAGAAATTACGCAAAAATAAAGCGGTTTCAGGAATGATGCAACACAAAATATAAATCTAAAAGAACTTTAAAAATCACGATTTTTACTCTGGGAAAAAAGACAAATGCCATATTTTATTTTGTAGTGGTCACTTGATCTCTTCATATTATATGGCTGTAATATTTTAATTTTTATTTAAAAAACTACATAGCATATTTTGCTGAAATTTTTTCTATATATTTTATGAGATAATATGAATATTTCCTAAAACTTTCGAAGCAATTTGTGAATTTTTAAATTTGTTTAAAAAATGTATAAAAAAATTGCTTCCGTAGGGTTTAATGTATTTCAGTTTTTCAACCTGAGTTCAATCCAAAACTAATTGGGTTCAAAAATCCAGCTAATCTTTCATCTTTATCCTGTCCCACAGACCGTCCCAACAACATACTTAAATTTTATTTTGATAAGATCATTTTTACAGCAGTTATCGTGCGAACGGACGGACAGACAGAATGAACAAAGTTATAAACACTTTCAACTATATTGTAAAGTGTTAAAAATAAACCCAGCCTATTTTTATAAAGCTTAACAGCTATCTGAAGTTCTCTTTATCAACTGTTACTTTATTTGTTACTTTAGATTTGAAAGATTTGAAATTTTCTTTTCCATTTATTTAAACCAATTGGTTCATAAAAAAGACTTAGTCACGAGCTCTGAATTTAGAAAAGAGCGAACGGACGGACAGACAGAATGAACAAAGTCATAAATACTTTTCAACTGTGTTGTAACGTGTTAAAAACTAAAAAGGTTCATTTCGTCTGCTAAAATAAATTGATTTTAATCGAAAGTAAAAAAAATCTGATGTGGGCAGCACATGACTTTCCCTTTAGACTCAAATTTATCGTCTCTTTATTTTACTAATAATTCATTAAATTTAGTTTAATTGTACTAAATAACATACATAAACAATGGACTCAAAATCGGCATAGCAAAAATGCGAAAAAATACAAATATCTGGAGAACGGCTTGCAGAACGGTTTAATTGCACAAAATAAAGCCCACAATTATTTAAATTGACATTGAATTGGCACTTTTAAGTCAATTATCGTTCTCAGTTGGTAACTGGACGTTTTTTCAACTGTGGCGCAGCATAAATGCGAAAAAACTAAAATATTTCGAGAACGGCTAGTTCTGGTGTAATGGGGTTGGTCTCATTCTTTTCAATGTCAAAAATTATGTATAAAACAAGCATTTAATTGACATATTTGAGCGTATGTAATTTTTTATTTTAGATTTTGACGATTTTTGCGGGACATTTCGCAAAAAGAGGCTGGTTATTTTTTTCCAAATCATATCAAAATCTAATCAACACCAGGGTAACTCACAAGTGACTTATATGCCAAATTTTGTGAAATTTGATCCATTAGTTTTTCAGCTAAAGTGGATACAAGCAATTTTTGCGGACCATTTCGCAAAAAAGGCAGGTTGTTTTATTCCGAATCGTACCCAAAATTAATCAGCACCAGGGTCACACACAAGTGACTTGCTTACCAAATTTTATGAAATTCGGTTCATTAGTTTTTGAGTTAAAGTGGATACATGCATTGAACAGACAGACAGACAGATAGACAGACACACAGACAGACAGACACACACACACACAGACAGACAGACACACACACGCACAGATGTCGCGCTAAAAATAGTTTTTTCGTGCTCTAGAGGTCTCGAAACGTGTAGATCCGTCGAAAACTCGAGTTGCGATTTTCGTCATGATTTCAATACTTTCCCTATACATTACCATGTATTACAGGGAAAGCAATACGTATTTATATGCTATTTTATACGTTTGCTTCTGATTTAAGTCAAATTTCTAGAACAAATTAAAAATACTGAAATTTTTCTATATCTAAAAAAAATGGAAAATGTACCTCTAAAATCTACCAAATTAAAAAATCGTAAAATGTAGAGAATTTTAGACCGGAAGTCTGCAATATCGTTCGCAGAACACATATAAATAAAAGATAAATTGGAGTAAAAAATGGCGAAAATTCGGTTGAATTTTTACTTTAAAGTTCATAACTTTTAAATTAACTCGAATTAAACAAAGACCTCGACGAGGTCTGTCAGAAGAGTTTGGTTACTCCTGTACCGAATTTCGCGGCGGTCGATTTTCTGCTACAGACGACACGCAGAGACAGACAAACACACAAACATCTTTTATTGTCTAATAATTTTATTTTCTTTTATTGTAAGATAATGTTTTTCGATCTCCAAGGTTGTCGCAATGTAAAATTTGATAAAATTATTCATAATCAGTCATCACACAAGGAGAGGACATTCACTTATAAAGAATTTTTCAATTGAATTTTCGAACTTTGGCGGTACAAGGTGCCTTTGATATCAGTGAGAAGGGGGGTGGGGGGAGGATTTATCATTTTCTGTGTTTATATATATATTTTTTTCATTTTTATTTCATTTTTTTACAGGCAAATGGGAGATAAAATAAAATGCATCCATGGAGTTTCGCGAACTATGCAACAGAAAACTGAAAATGATCAGTGGAAGTCATTAGGAATGGCATGAGCAAAAAATAGTTCCACTCAGTTCTCTTCTATACAAATCTATCAGAAGATTCGAAACGCCAGCATGTGGTTAAACAGTATTGACTGATGTTGAAGAGCAGATAATTTCAGACTTTGCTTTAGTAGTTAGTCCTGAATGGGGGTTTCCACTAGCGAAGCGAAATTTTAGTATGGCAGTGAAAAAAAATCTCGGACAAGAATGGCATTAACATTAAAATGTTCAGTGACAATCTACCGGAACAGGATTTTTTGGATGGTTTCTTCAAAAGTAGTAAATAATTAATAAGAACTACTTTCAATATAGAAAAAGTTTATGATTGTTGTTTTTAATCTTACTCACCCATTTCATCACTACATTCAGATGTGGTATAGAGAGGTGGCATTGACATTAAATAATCGGAAATAAGAAATATATATTAATAATTGTCAACGTCACTCTAAGCACAGAGTGACTTTG
Source organism: Amaurobius ferox (assembly GCA_951213105.1). Lineage (NCBI taxonomy): Eukaryota > Metazoa > Arthropoda > Arachnida > Araneae > Amaurobiidae > Amaurobius > Amaurobius ferox. The sequence goes on along the minus strand of OX578133.1, from coordinate 140,905,594 downwards.
ATATAGCCAAAAATAATTTTTTTGCTTAAAGTATACGTGTATACACAACTTTCTTTTAGACAAGAAATGTTTAAAAATATTTTAAAGTGGCAGAAACGTGTGGAAAACATCTCACATTTTATGGTGTTGTACTGAAATAAATCATAATAATTTGGTGAATTTTCAATTTAAAACATTTCTTGATTCCATCGACTTTAAATTATAAATCCTTTTTGAACGAATATTTGCTCTGCTAGAAAGAGATTCTGTGAATCGTAATATTTTAGCGTGTGTCAGCTTTCACATTAGTTTCCTTGAGCGTTAAATGACCTATAAAAATAATAGATGTTTCTTCGTTTTTCTATCATTTTGGGGAAAATATTCAAAAGACTTAATCACCATACTTAATATGTATCTCGAGTCATCAAACATGCAAGTTGCAACCTTTTTCCAAAGGAAGACGCATTTCAAAGATTTCACTACTGGAAATCAGCGTAATTTTCTTTTGCAATGCTTCTAAATCATCAAACAGTGATGCAAGACAGGAAACAGTGCAATTACGTTTTTTCTAGAAAGCTGCAGGGAGACAAACTATCTTCGTGCGACGCAGCAAGAACATTCTTCATGTTAATTAGTAGCCTTTTACGTTAATCACATAAATAGAATATTCCTATTCGGTAAAAGCAAATGGAGTTTCAGAATAGTTGTACTGTTGAATAAATAACCAGAAACATAAAATTAAAATAACTTCGTTAATACGGGCATAAAATGTAGCAGCAGTTTGAGCTGTACGTAACAAGAAACATATTTGAATAGAAAGCGTTTAAAATAAGAAGTCTGGGATATTTTAGGAGAATCACCCAACAAATTTTGTTCCATCTTTGAATTTGGTGAAAATCAGTTGGATTATCTTAGTATCTTCTTAGCCTTTTACGTTATTCCAAAAATTCAGTTAGGTATTTATATATAATATATAAATGGAGAAATAATTTTAAAGCAATTTTTAAAATCTGATGGGGGCAGCGCATGACTTTTCCTACACACTCAAATTAATTTATCTTTAATACATTTAAGATTTATAGAAAAACTCTGATAAAATAGGAATTTATGATTAAAGCTTTCAATTTTAAAATTATGCGGGTTTTTTTCAACTTAACGCATTTTAAAATGGCGGCAATGTCTCAAAATTTTAAAATAAATAAATATATAAACAGAAATATCTGGAGAAAATTTATCCTGGAGATTGGAATAATTGAGTATTGATATTTGATCAAATAATTGGGTTGGTTTTATTCTTTGTTTTGCCATAAATAATTCTTTACACGGCCTGAGTAGTATATTTGGTAACACGTCCGGCCACAATCCATGGAATTGGTATTCCTTTTACAATGCAGTTCCGCAAAATTTCGATTCCGCGCAGATAAGAGTGACTACTCTTGAAGTGTATCGAACACATACATCTACACATGCATGACAAACTTTAAGGGTTGTTAACGTTTAAGTATTGTAAGTTGTCACTTGACCGTTTACTATTTTGAATGTGCATTTTATACAATGAAAGCTTGATGGATATTGATGATCCAGCGACTTACAGGTGCTTACCTTGTAACTGAAAATGTGTAGATGTGAAAGCACGATAAAAAACAAGAAAGATCAATCATGCTTAAAGCATTGATTATGAAACACTTTCCAACTTCAATGCAATTTTATTTAAAACAGTCGAAAATGCAATACATTCCTCGGTAATATTTTAAAACTTATCATAATACTACATTAATTTATTATATTTGAAAAATTAAACCTTCATTGAAAAACATGAACTTCATTCAAATGACGGCATTGAAATAAAAATTGCCTGGTTTAAATATATCTGAAAAGCGATACATTCCACGGTAATATTTTTAAAACTATCATAATACTACGATAATTTATTATATTTAAAAACTTCATCGAAAACAACTGAAATTAATTCAAATGACGTCATAGAAAAAATAAATAAAAAGAACGAATATGAGTCTGCAGGGAAAGATATGTGCTGTCCACATCAGAATTTTTAACAATATTACAACAATGATTTATAGAAGTGAACGGGGATTATTTTCAGGCCATTTCGAAAAAAATGTATGATCTATATTTAAAGATCCATCAAATTTTTGTCGAATAAAATGTTCAACAAATTTAAGCTGTGTACCAAATTTTAACTCTCTAGGACGTAGGAAAGTGCATTAAAAATGCCATCAAATAAATTTATCATGAAGAGTTATATAAAATTTAAAAAAATGAAAAATTGTTATCTACCAAATTTATTTTAAAATGTGAAGCCACTCCCATATGCAAAACGTTTAAACAAATGGAGAGATATTTATTATATAATATATCTCTCTTTTCTTTCTGGAAGATATCCCAAAGTCAGAATTTAATTGAATTTGTTTTTTTCCCTATATTAAATAATTTTTAATTAAAAAACTACTTAACATATTTTACTGAATTTTTTTTTATATATTCTATGGGATAATGTGAATATTTTCTAAAAATTTCGAAGCAATTCGTGAATTTTAAATTTACTTAAAAAATGTTTGAAAAATTAGGTCCCATAGGGTTCAATGTATTTCATTTTTTCAACCCGGGTTCAATAAAAAACTAATTGGGTGATATTATTTATTTATATTCCCATAGGTCCTACAGACCGTCTGAACAACATACTAAAATTTCATTTTGATAAAGTCATTTTTACGGCAGTTATCGTGCTAACGGACAGACAGACAGACAGACAGACAGAATGAACAAAGTCATAAACACTTTTCAACTTTGTTGTAAAGTGTTAAAAAATGAAAAATTGTTATCTACCAAATTTATCTTAAAATATGAAGCCACTCCCATATGCAAAACGTTTAAACAAATGGAGAGATATTTATTATATAATATCTCTCTCTTTTCTTTCTGGAAGATATCCCAAAGTCAGAATTTAATTGAATTTGTTTTTTTCCCTATATAAAAAATTTTTTTAATTAAAAAACTACTTAACATATTTTACTGAATTTTTTTTTATATATTCTATGGGATAATGTGAATATTTCCTAAAAATTTCGAAGCAATTCGTGAATTTTAAATTTACTTAAAAAATGTTTGAAAAATTAGGTCCCATAGGGTTCAATGTATTTCATTTTTTCAACCCGGGTTCAATAAAAAACTAATTGGGTGATATTATTTATTTATATTCCCATAGGTCCTACAGACCGTCTGAACAACATACTAAAATTTCATTTTGATAAACTCATTTTTACGGCAGTTATCGTGCTAACGGACAGACAGACAGACAGACAGACAGACAGACAGACAGACAGACAGACAGACAGACAGACAGACAGACAGACAGAATGAACAAAGTCATAAACACTTTTCAACTTTGTTGTAAAGTGTTAAAAAAACAAAGAAAGAAAAACTTTTACCATGACTGGAATAACAATGTTCCATCTACAACCCGTGACACGGGTTGATGGTTTTCCCCGACAAATAAAACTTCCTCAACAGACACTTCGAACGACGCAACTTGCCCCTCAGTGGAGGCCCATACCAATGGTATGGGCTTTTACTGATAGTTGGCTATAACCCTTCTATTAAAGTTTGGACATTTCATTTTCATCACTATTTGAAAGAAATCAATATTTTAGTCACAGCATTAAAGTATAGAACTATAATTCGCACTTATTTGTATTATAAAAGAAAAAATAATCTAATGTGAGCAGCACATGACTTTCTCTACAGGTTTAAATTCATTTTTTTTCTTCGCTTCTTTCATAATCCATTGAATTGAGTTTAATTTCGCAAATTTGACACGTAGATTTGTTTGAAATTGTATTCAATTATATATACAGGTTTAAAACATTTTTTTCACCTGTCAATTGCATTATGAAACGCCGGCCAACTGGAAAAACTTATCATAAAATTAAATATTTCGAGAACGGTTTGATCGTAGAGAAATAGGATTGATTTTATTCCTTTGTTATCAAAAATTACGTACAAAACAATCATATAATCAATACAATTAAGCATATTTAGTTTCGTATTACTGATTTTGACAATTTTTGCAGACCATTTTGTTAAAAAGGGAAGTTTATTATTTTTAAATCGTATTGAAATCTAATCAGCAACCTATTGAATTTCGTGACATTTCATTGAATAGCTTTTGAGCTTGTGTGGATACATGCATTGCATAGACATAAAAACCACGTTGATTTTTTTATGTGTGTATGTGTTGAGACCCAGACCGTCCGACCTACCAGAAAGGTGTAAGGTAACTGTATGGACGGCCGGATGTGTGTATGTATGTATGTGTGTGTGTGTTCTAAAAACGACCAGATCCGTCAGAAAAATCGAATTCTGGTTTTTGCATGATTCCAATACTTTCCCCATAGCCCCATATATTGTAGGGAAAGTAACATAAGTAATGAGCTTGAATATTTTATGCAAATATATCATTTCCAACAGAATTACATTCTGCATTTAAAAATGCAGATAATACTTGAGTTCTGTCAGAGAAAGAGAAAAGGAAGGAGGAAAATAAGTAAATGCTTCGTTTATATTGTCAGTCGTCAGAACTACAACCAGCTACTAATTGAAGTATGAACATCAAGCTTAACTAGAAGCACTCTTGTTGAAAACCTTGGGGACTAGAACCTTGGTAGACGCCGGTACACGAGGGAAAATTAGATGGAAACATGCAAACGAGAAATGTAAGGACATATCGAGTCCCATCGAGTTCAACCCTTTCCTGCATGCTTTAAAATGGCGTGCGTATCTTTTGGAGTTTGAATGAGTGTTTGTTTCAGGCATACCTGCCCCCCCCCCTGGAGACAAGTATTCCCCACCCCTCGGAGACATTATATGTTAACCTAGTTTCTATATATGTGACAGAGAATTCAGATATATTTATACAGGGCAAATAAAAAACGTGCCCCCCCCCCCCCAAAAAAAAAAGAAAAAAAATTTCATTCGTCCCACGGCTAAAAAGTCCTGAAAGAAACACTGGTTTGAATTAACTTTACAAATTAAATGCAATGGTGAACATATTCTAAGAAGAAACATTGTGTTATCCTTGTGTATTTTTAATAATTATTTTCACAATTCCTTAGTAATGCTTTCCAAATGTGCTAGAAAATTGATGGAAAAATGAAAGGGATATTAACAAATTGTTTATCAATTACAGACTTTCATGAACATACTATATTGAATTCTCTTAGAATTTTTAAATTAATAAAATATTTTACGAAATGGTTATGAGTATTTTTGAAAAGTTCAGCTTTTTATGAACAAACTCCTATTTTTTCTAACGTTTTCCTCTCATATTTAAAAAAATAAATTATTAAAAAAGCACAAAGTTATCATTAGTCCTTTTTTAATGTTTAACAATATGCCATTCACTGCAATTCTAAAATTCATTTTCCCTAATTTTAAGATACCTGGCGTAAATAGGCCCGACATCAAGTGATTTTTTTTTATTTTCTAAAATTCATATTTTTTTAACCTTTTAGCCCCCCCTCCCCCCAAAAAAATGTGGACAACACATGACTTTCCCTATATTATACAGTGATTTTACCTTTTTAACAGAGAAACAATAATGCGCATGATCACGGCACACTGTGGATAAGGAGCTTATTTAGGACGTATTAAACTCGAGTTTTCTAATTAGCATGGTTGCGCATGGAAGAAACAGAGTTTTGTGATTTTGATGATTTTAATTCAAAGCAGGTGAATTGGAAACCGGGTGTTATCAGTGTCTGTATTATTATAGTAACGGGTGCTTTTTTTAGGACCCTGTTAACAGCAGCTAATTTGTTCCAAATAGTAAATAAATACAAGGACTATTAATTTTCATTATGTAAATGCAAATTATAGATTAAAATTCCTATTTATATTCATAATCAGTCCTCCCAAATTTTAAGGAATTATAGGAATCTAAATTCAAAAATTACATATTGCATGGCAATTGACATGCTTATAATGGTTGACAATAAGAAAATAATTCATTATATTTGCTCACAACGATTGAACAAGCGATGAGGAAAATGCACCAAAATTAGCTGCTTGTGTTCTTGTACATGTTCGTGACTAGTTTATTGAAAATTCAGTTAGTGAAACACAATGCAGTTTTTATATCGTTTCCTTCAATAGCAGTTAACTGTCGACAAAACATGAGTTATACAAAACTTATTAATATTCAGAGAGGCGCTCTCTTCACGAAGTTTTGTGCGATGCAACTTTACTCCAAAAGGAAAAGTAGAGTCCTTGATCAATCACACGGCAATTTTCTGGCAGACTGTATCTATCAAGGGTGAAGCTATTAACAGAGTTTTGACCATTCCAAGTTTCCTCTGTCGTTTATCAAGATATGATATCATTATGACTATGATAAATCAAAGCATTTGTATATAAACAATTCGTTCAAACCTTTGGCTTAGGAAATTTGAAAATTGAGAAATGTTGCAAGTTACAGAATAGGACAGAGTTGATTAAAGAACATTCTTCCTCAGAAAAGAAAGGCACACCACCAAAAACAAGAACATGCTTTGAACAAAAGCCTATTTTGCTTTGGTTAGAGTGATTGAGTTGACTTTCTGTCCTGAAAAAAAGACTGTTTTCTTCCATTGAAGCCGGTTAATATCTCTAATCAACTATCTTATGATGTAACTAATTCAAAGTACTTTTATTTCCAGATAATATTTGACTTCGCTACAATGATTACTCGTCGCTGATTACAAAATCACAAAGTTTTAAAGAGTTCGCCCAAAAGGCGCAGTATTTGTTGACGGTAGTTATCTTGTATGCCTATATTAACGCTGTCATTGAAAACTTTTATATTTTACTTTATGTCATATTAGATGCATGTGTTACAAAACCGAAAAAATGCTAAAAGACGTATCTCGACATGATTTACTAAAGAAATCATTAATAATATTAAATTAAAGAATAATTATTAGGAAAAGTTTAGGAGGTTCAATCGTACTGATGACTGGAATTGCTATAAATCTCTTAAGGAAAAGTTCAATTGGATATTGATAACGTTTACAAGAAATATTTAGATTTCATCAAAAGAACGTGTAAATCTAATTCAAAGTCATTTTAATCCTACAGCCGCAAAAGGAATTCTATCGGCGAATCTGATAATTTTCTGATCCACAATTAAAAGGAATTCTATTAATTCCTGTATTAATGATGTCACTGAAAACTTTTATGTTTGACTTTATGTCATATTAGATACATGTGTTACAAAAAGGAAAAAATACTAAAAGAAGTATCCTGACAAAGTTTACTAAAAGAATTATTAATGACATTAAATTAAAAATAATTATATGGGAAAAGTTTAGGAGATTCAATCGTACTGATAACTTGGGTTACTGTAAATCTCTTAAAAGTCCAATTGGATATTGATAATGCTTACAAGAAATGTATTGATTTCGTCGAAAGAACGTAAGAATGTATAAATCTAATCCAAAGTTTTTTTAATCCTACTACCGCAAAAGGAATTCTATCGGAGAATCTGATAATTTAATGTATCTTGCTTAAATTGAACTAATCACTAGTAATGAAAAAGTTGAAGCGTTTAAAGATTATTTTTCCATCATCTAATATTAACAGTTTTTTTAAATCAATATAATCCGAATAATAAACGCTATTTTTGTACTGATTCAATTGACTTGGTTAGAGTATATCCTATCAAAATGTTGAAGTGGCAAAGAAGAAGCTAAGAGGTTCTTGTTCTGCGGGGTTGAACCTTGTTCCTTCTTCTGTTGTTAACGCAAATATTGATAACTTTATTTGTCCTTTGCTGACACATTTCAACTTTTCTATTAATACTATGGTCTTTCCTGAAGTGTAGAAGCGATCTAAAATATTTCAGGTATTTAAAAAAGGTAATAAATCTTGTATGAAAAATAATAGACCTTTTGCAATTTTTTCAGTTTTTTCAAAAAACTTTCAATCCATAATATGTTAGAGAAAATCTCTGCAAATTGCGAATTATGTTTTTGTTAATTAGCATAGTTTGTTAAAAAACATTTCAACTACTAGTAATTTTGTATTTTATTTTTGATACTGTTAAAGCTCTAGAGACTATAAACAAATGTTATTTATAATGATTTTGTTAAGGTTTTTAGCAGAGTTCAGTTAACTTTGAACTGATATTCTTACAGCTTATTAACATTGATTTTAGTTAGAAATTAATAGGTTATTTATATACTTTTTTTACTTGAAGGTTATTCGCAAATTATAAATTTGTTTATTTGAAAGTTTATTATAGTAATCATGGTGTGCCCAAGGAATCTGTTTTATGACCTTTGCCTTCTGTTTTATTTATATTTGATTTGGCTGATGGCTTAGTAAATATCAAAATATTTTCTTTTAAATGTAAGAAATTTTTTTTATTATATATATATATATATATATATATATATATATATATATATATATATATATATATATATATATATATATATATATATATATATATATATATATATATATATATATATATATATATATATATATATATATATATATATATATATATATACATATATATATATATATATATAATGATAATCTATTTTTTACCTGACAAATCAACAAAATTTTTCAATTTCATATTCCAACATCAACACTTAATAATATTTAAAACAGCGCTAACTAACGTCCACTGCACAATACGAGTTAACTCTTAAAACGCCAGTTATATTCCCATTTAAAAATTATAAAGCAAAATCTCAGCCCCCGTTTGCATTCCGGATATAGTCAACACGCTGAAGTTGCGACACTGCTTATGAAAATTTTGATGCAATTTTCGCTTGTCACGTGCATTACCATACAAATGGACGTCTATGAATTAAATGCGATGTTTGCGATGCGACTATAAACAGTAACAAAATCAAAATACAGATCATACACTGCCCTCAATTGAACTTGTCCCTCCAGAAAGCAGGTATGTCTATTGTTCGAAGTGCAACAGATTTAGTGAACAGGAGAGTCAAGTAAGAACAACAAGATGGGAAATTGCAAGGAGAGGATGGTATGTTGTCGTGAATTATCTTGTTGGAAAATAGAGTTCTGCATGGTTCTTAGATACTATATCAAAACATACCATTTCAGAGTACTTTGTTACTGCCAGATTGTCATTAACAACAACCAGGGTGATCGAGTGTCATAATTAATGGATCACTACCCCATAATGCCGGATGTTGTGTCGGTATGGCTGTTCCGTATACACACTGACGTACTCTGTTTTCGCAAGTGCTCGTGGTCGAAATGGTGCTTAAACAGAAACGCTGTCCATCATTGAAGGCGACACGATGTCATTATGTCCCCAGGAGATTCTCTCTCTGTATAACTGAACTTACCTATTCTTTCCAAATGTGGCAACAGAGGGCTGTGCATATTAGCCTAAAATTAGTCATTTGTAGGATCAACTTCAACTAGAAATGAAAATACTATCGTTCCAATAGCTAGCCAAGAGGTGACCTGTAGTTTTAATCAGCTATAGCAAATAAGACTATCATCCTAGTAGTTCAATAGAACGTCGACTGGCCAGATTGAGATTCGTGATTCTAATTCCGGTTGGGGCATGATATTTTTACACACCTAATATTTCTCAAAATGCAGTATCAGATTTACCGATAGGAGGATTATGCGGTTTCATGGGACTCCTGCCGCTGAAAGGAGCTGTAGAGTTTTTTTCCTGAGAAAAATGCTTAATATGGGGCCCACAAATTTATTACTGCTTCGCTTAAAACTCTAAGATAATAAATCTTCTGATGCCTTAATTTGAACATATTTAATTTTAATTTCGTATATATCCAATGCTTTTCATTTGAAAATCATCTCCTCGTCCCTGCACTTTAGTCGTTTATTTACCTCACTATTAGACAAAAAAAAAAGCCTTTAAAAGGTAAATAAAGCGTGAAATTCACTTTCTTTCTCTGAATGACGTCAACGACGTCCATGATGACGTAGCAACTCATAACAAATTACAACAGCACGGGCGGTTTTTTCTGGATCTTTACAAATACTCTTCCTGCCACAACCTGAGGCATTTTAAAAGTATTTTTTTTTTACCTGAATATGTAATATCGAACAGAGTATGAAGTTCAAGGTGAGTTCATAGCCGCGTTTAAATCCCGCTTCTGTACCACCTAACAGTTCTGTGTTTATTCTACCAGTTTATAAACCAAGGTCAGGTCTTCGTATAAAAAGTTGCTTTTATTTCTTATGTGGTTTCCCGCAGACCTGTCTCTTCAAGATAATAGTAGAAGCCTGGTGTGAAAATGAATTTGAATGATTGAAACTAAATGTGAAAACAATTTTTATGTTTAACATATTAACTCTTTCAATGTCACGTGGTTTAATTTTACTGTCAAACAGGAAAATTGCTTTTATGGTATAAAATGTATTATTTTAGCATTTACGTACTGCAGAAAACTACATTATTATCCAATTGTTGCATACATAATATATCGGATGTTATAACATCTCTAAGAAACAATTCTTCAGAAGGTAATGTAAAAAAGCAGGGTTGAGAAGATTTGCATTTGTTAAATTTGATCTTATGGACACATTAAAATTGAATTTTTATGCACTTGGCAAAGTAAATCAAGGGAATTCCTTACATGACCGGACTGGTATAATGAGTAACATGACGAAGAGCAATCCAGGAGGCACACAAGTTCGTTTCCTAGTTCAGGTGAATTATTACTTTAAGGGGAAATATTAAATTTAATGCTTCTAGTTGGCACCTGAGGTAAATATATGGTGGGCTAGAGATCTGAAGTGTTGGGGCTGTTCCTCGTAACCATATTCGAAGAGGAAGAATGTAATGTAATTCAAGGAAATTCATAACATGCCGAGGCGATGTAACTAGAAGAATTCATGAAGCCTTGGTTCTATTGTTAGTTTAATATGAACTCTAGTCTTACACTCAACCACTTGTAAATTTTCTTTGACCTTACACGTTAAATTTCAACATAATCCAGCTTCCGAAACGCCAGGATGATAAATATCCAGCTTCCCAAATGCCAGATCAATAAATATATTGTTTAAATGATTAATTATTTAATCATTTAAAGATCATCAAACTATATAGAATTCTTGTTAGGTTACAAGGCCTTGGCAATATAAAACGCTGAAATAAAAAACAAACTTATTTTTAATTAAAAAACTACATGATCCTACCTTGGTTGTAATTACAAAGACTGAACGTAGCAGTAGCAGAGATGAGGTCGCATTCGGACATGCGTCCGTTGTATCTGCTTGTTTAAAATGGCAGGTGAACATTGTAAGTTATTCTAGAACCAAATGTATCAAGATACTGATTGAGTAGATTGGTTTGTAACTGATTGAATGCTATTGTAAATCTGAAGAAAAGAAGTCAGTCTTGAAATTAAAATATATGATGTGACCAACACATAACTTTGCCTACAAGTTAATAAATTTCGATATTTTGGGAAAACAATAACAGAAATTAGAGTTTTCGTATATCCATATCTCGTTAACAACCAATGTAATTTTACTGTTATTGTTTACAATAATTATACAAAATTTCATATAATTCGATTGATTATTTCGAGAGATATTGGGGCATCTTGAGTAAAAATTAAATTTTAATATTTAAAGAGCGACGACTCGTGATAGCTAGTAAACAGTGCTGTCTGTTGTGGTTCAAAAGCTTATAAAACATTTACTCATCTGATTATAATGAACGTATTTAAATATTGTATGACTGTTTAGATTTTAGATTTAAAACGTGCTATATCTCGAGTATGGTGGCACTTGTTATCGTTCCCTAAATAATGTCATAAAATGTTCAATAAATTTAAGACCGTCTCTTCGTCCGAGTTACCCTAAAAGTCAACGGGTCTCTAACATTTAATCATTGAAATAATGTCATCTTTTATCTGAAGTATAAATTTCATCCAGTTTGCTCAATCTTTTTCTGGAGAAATGGCTCTTTGTGCAAAGAAGTAATACTTCCAGTATTTTGAGAACGGGTAAAGGCTAACTTCTAAACAAGGATGTCCATTTATTTTTGGTTATAATTGTTTACAACTCACTATCGTACTTGGGAATTCTGAGTTTATTTTGTCTTATTTGTGTGTGTGAATTTGTCCATTTTAGATCAAAACATAAAATATCTCGAGACAGACAAATGCTACCGTCTTATAAATGATAGCATTCACCTTTTAATAAACATATGATATGTTGAATATCTATAATCATATGTATGTTTTTATCAATAGTATTTTTTTTTTGGTTTCGAAAAGAAAAATGTTCGAAAAATTGATGTCCTTCCATTATCGGTCCAATCACCCCGAAAATCAATAGACCTTTGACGTTCATCGATTGAAATATTCATTTCAAATTTCATTCGATTTTCTCAATTTTTCTGATAGACGTGTCGTTAATACAGACAGACACACAAACATAATTGATAAATGTTTGATTATTATTCAGGGATGTTTAAAAGGTGTTAATCCATCCAAATCTGAGAGTCGGATTTTTAACCCAATTCTTTCCCCTTAAATATAAAGTATTGTAAATAAGGAAAGTAAAAATCTGATATGAGCAGCACATGGCTTACCCTACAGTCTCAAATTTATTTTCGCTTTCTTTCATAATGCAATGAGTTTAATTACATAAGATATAAGTGGATATTTATTTAAAATTGCACCGAATTTGCAGTTTTAATTCACCTTTTGTTTTCATTTGGCGACTGGCCGTATTTTAAAATGGAGGCGTTGCAAAAATGCCAAAAACATATATATCTCGAGAACGGTACATCTTAAACTAATGGGACTGCTTTTATTCTTTTCTTTGTAAAAAATGACGTATAAAATAAGCATTTAACCAAAACATTTAAGCATTTTTATTTCATATTTTTACGAATTTTGATGGCCATTTCACAAAAAACGACATGTTTTATTATTCCTATTCGCTCCAAAGACTTACCAAATTTTGTGAAATTTCGTCGAATAGTTTTAAGCTAGAGTGGATACATACATTGCGCAGATATACACACAGGCACAAACTGACACACACACACACAGTTTTCCCGGCCATCCAATTTGCTGCTCTAAGTCCTCGGACGAGTCGGGTGGTCTGGGCTTTCGACACACACACACAGACGTTACGTTAAAAATAGTGGATTCGTGTTCTAGCATGCTCGAAACTTGTAGGTCCGTCAAAATTTCGAGTTCCGATTTTTGACACGGTTTCAGTACTTTCCCTATACATTACCGTGTATTATAAGGAAAGTAAAAATCTGATCTGAGCAGCACATAGCTTTCCCTACAGACTCAAATTATTATTTTTTTTTCCTGAAGCATTAAATTGAGTTTATTTGTAGAAAATAACATGGATACTTTTCTAATATTGTACCCAATTTGTATTCTTAATGCATCTTCGTTTCATTTGACAACTCAATTCACTTTAATGTGATCAGATCCTCAAAATTCCAAAAAACTAAAATATCTTGAGAACAGCTCAACCTAGAGTCACGTGGTCAGTCTTATTCGCTTTGTTGTGAAAATTAATTACATGAAGAACAAGTACTTAATTAATACATTTTAGTAATTTTAGCATTTCAGCAATACATTTCAGCAATCATTTGTTTCAGATTTTCAAGGATTTTGTGGGCCATTTCACAAAAAAGGGTCAGTTATATTTTTCTAATCATGCCTACATCTAATCAGCAATAGGATAACTCTCAAGGGACGTAACTACTGAATTAAAGAAAAAAGTGTTTAAGTAGTTATTTAACTGCAGTGCAAGTTCCTGAAAATTAAAAAAAATTTTAATATCTCAAGAATGATCCATTTTAGAATAATGGAGCTGATCTTTATCTTTTCATTGTCAACAATTACGTATGAAACAAGCATTTAATCAATACTTTTGATAATTTAATTGATATATGTGTAGTCTTTTATTTTAGATCTTGACGATTTTTGCAGGTCATTTCGCAAAAAAAAGCAGATTCTTTTTTTTTTTTTCGAATTGTACCAAATATAATCAACACCACGTTTTTCAGCTATAGTGGATACATACGAATTTTGCGGGCCATAAAAAAAAGGCAGGTTTCTTTATCCCGAATCGTATCAACACCAGTCTAATCAGCACCAGAATAACCCACAAGAAACTTACCTACCAAATTTTATGAAATTTGGTCAATTAGTTTTTGAGTTAGAGTGGATACATGCATTGCATAGACAGACAGATACACACAGGCATCACACTAAATTAGTTTTTTCGTGTTCTAGGGTGCTCGAAACGTGCAGATCCGTCGAAAACGCGAGTTGCGATTTTCTGCACCATTCCAATACTTTCCCTATACACTAACATGTATTGTGTGGAAAGTAAAAATGGACGCATGCGATGCATGTCAGCACTCATAAAATTGAGTAATAGCAAAATACCCCACACGTAGTTGATTATATGACACTGCCGTGCATTTCCTCAGGCAAAATAATGCTCCTCATCCTATTTATATATTTTCGATACTTAAGTGCGTTCTAATGTACCCAAAAAGGGGCATTGATCTTTACCATGATAAAAAAAGATAACATTTCGATTGATTTTCCAGTGCAATTCATATTTTCATCATGAGCTAAATGATAAAAAAAATCTTCTGAATGGTATTTTACAATTTGAAATTATCTTTGGATAATATTTTACAAGTAGACATTTTTTCGGATAGTATTTCACAATTTGACATTTTTTTAATAGTATTTCACGATTTGAGGTTTTCTTCTCTAGCATTCCGCAAGTTGAAAAATTTTTGGATAGTATTTTATAAGTAGAAAATTTTTTTGCATAGCACTTTACAAGTAGAAATGTTTTCTGGATAGTATTCCCCAAGTTGAAATTTTTTTTGGATAGCATTTGATAAGTAAAATTTTTTTCTAATAATATATCACAATTTTAAATTTTCTTCGGTAGCTTTTCGTAAGTTGAAAATGTTTTTGGATAGCATTTTAAAAGTTTCGAATTGTATTTTACAAATCGAAATGTACATCAGTATCTTGTTTTAATTCGTATAATTGTATTTATTTTTTTCAAATGTTCAGGGGTAGTGTACTCGTAATACTGTTTGAAAGAAGCATGCACAAGTTGCATTTTAATTACTGGTCGTCTAAATGATTTTTGCATTGTGTTATTTTAAATATTAATACTAGTATTTAAGCCTGCCAAAGACAGGGAAACTAACACTTTTAAAAATGGTGTTACAACTTTTTTAATGAATTTATTTTGCTTAACGATGTATGTTTGCTTAACACTGTCAAAAATAGTCCTCTTCTAACATAAGTGAAGATGTTCGTCTGTGTGTATATGTGTTGTCTGTAGCGAAAAATCTAAGCGTTGGACAGCGACGACATTTGGTACAGAGATAATTCAGGATCCGGGACGACACGCCTCAACGAGATTTTTTTTTAATTCAAAATATTTTTTAATTATTTTATATTTTATCATGATTTTGAGCTATTTTCACACGAATAGATTCCTTAGCAATCGAAAATGACATCAGGGTTTCCATCTTGACACCATCGGAAAGATCAATGACTGTTTGAGGCAAATCTGTAGAACAGTTCTTTCATATTTATTTATTTTTAAGTGCATCGATCTATGCATTTTTAGATTATCTGATACTTATTTCGGCACGACCGAAAAATAGAATATTAGCACAATTCTATAGTTTGCCAAAAGTTGTGTGTATATTCGCATTCTAACAAAAAAAAAATTATTACTTTTTTATGATTTATCAAGTAAACGAATAAACATTTTAATTGTACATACCGTAAATGAAGTCAGATGGATTTTTCTCCCCGGTGGACTTTACTGCGCATGCCTGCTTTAGAATTCATGGAGATGTATAAGCCCCGTCTTCTCTCCTAGACAAAGGAGGACCGGATGTGAAGGAATTTGGTTGGAATCGAAGGGGGGAAATGATTTGGAAATTGAATAGTCGATTCTACAAATGTATTATTTAAGTATTGTGCGCTTATTTGGGATCCGGACAAAGTCCGGTAATTCGTTCTAGTAATCAATATTTGACTCAGTTATAGATTCTGTACCGTGGTTGATGCTATAAGTGGGTAAAGTTTCAACATCCGAGGGGGGGGACTAGAGGGGGGCTTCTAGTGTGTTTGGAAAGATTTTTCGACACCCTACCCACAATTTGTCCGTCTTGGAGGAGATATCGAAAATCCTGCTTCATTAAGTTCTTCCCCATGGTCTAAGCCAGGAGTTGGCAACCAGCGGCATGCGGGCCTTGACAAAGTTTTTTGCGACCCATAACTACTCACTCGAATTTAACTATAGCAAATCTATATAGAAGTTATAGTAATATTTTAAAATTAACTTTGAATCCCATAAAACAACCAAAAATTATATGGAATGTAATTGTATGGAATTTTAGCCCTCTTCAAGGCCAATTTCGTTATAAGTTGTTAAAGAACGCTAAAAGGCGCGAGACTGGTTTACCGATGCTGGTCGTTTCATTAAAAGCATAATTCCAAAATTCAGGAAAGACTATTATTGTCGGATCATGTGATTATTAACATCACTACAGCTATTACCCTCACGCGCAATCACACTGCTTAGCTATTTTGCACATGCGGCCCTTGCTTTGCATTCAGGGAGCCGAATGCTCATGTTTTCAAAGGTTGTCGAACCCTGGTCTATACAATTAGTATGCAATGATTCAACTTCCTAAATCATCAAAGGAGCTTCTTAAGGGTCTGGAAATACTTTTTGAAAATCCCCCATTCCAAGTCTCTAAGAGCGAAATCGAAAATCCGGTTCGGTTAGCTTTGCATCCAAGCCGAATGCTGCCCTCTGATTTTCAAAGGTTGTCGAACCTTGGTCTATATAATACTATATGATAAGTATGCAATGATTCAACCTCCTAAATCATCAGAGGAGCTTCTTAAGGGTCTGGAAATATTTTTTGAAAATCCCCCATTCCAAGTCTTTAACAGTGAAATCGAAAATCCGGCTCGGTTAGCATTGCATCTAGGGAGCCGAATGCAGTCTTCATGTTTTTAAATGTTGCTGAACCCTGGTCCATACAATAAGTATGCAATGATTCAACTTCCTAAATCATCAAAATGGATATCAAATGGATATCAAAGGAACTTCTTAAGGGTCTGGAAATACTTTTTGAAAATCCCCCATTCCAAGTCTCTAAAAGCGAAATCGAAAATCCGGCTCGGTTAGCTTTGCATCCCGGGAGCCGAATGCAGCCCTCATGTTTTCAAAGGTTGCTGAACACTGGTCCATACAATAAGTATGCAATGAGTCAACTTCCTAAATCATCAAAGGAGCTTCTTAAGGGTCTGTAAATACTTTTTGAAAATCCCCCATTCCATGTCTCTAAGAGCGAAATTGAAAATCTGGCTCGGTTAGCTTTGCATCCAGGGAGCCGAATGCTGACCTCAGGTTTTCAAAGGTTGCCGAACCCTGGTCTACATAATAAGGGAACCTCCTAAATCATCAAAGGAGCTTCTTAAGGGTCTGGAAATACTTTTTGAAAATCCCCCATTTCAAGTCTCTAAGAGCGAAATTGAAAATCCGGCTCGGTTAGCTTTGCATCCAGGGAGTCGAATGCTGACCTCAGGTTTTCAAAGGTTGCCGAATCCTGGTCTATATAATAAGGGAACCTCCTAAATCATCAAAGGAGCTTGTTAAGGGTCTGGAAATACTTTTTGAAAATCCCCCATTTCAAGTCTCTAAGAGCGAAATCGAAAATCCGACTCGGTTAGTTATGCACCCAGGGAGCCGAATGCTACCCTCTCCTCTGATTTTCAAAGGTTGTCGAACCCTGGTCTATATAATACTATATGATAAGTATGCAATGATTCAACCTCCTAAATCATCAGAGGAGCTTCTTAAGGGTCTGGAAATATTTTTTGAAAATCCCCCATTCCAAGTCTTTAAAGAGTGAAATCGAAAATCCGGCTCTGTTAGCTTTGCATCTAGGTAGCCGAATGCAGTCCTCATGTTTTTAAATGTTGCTGAACCCTGTTCCATACAATAAGTATGAATGATTCAACTTCCTAAATCATCAAAGGAGCTTCTTAAGGGTCTGGAAATACTTTTTGAAAATCTCCCATTCCAAGTCTCTAAGAGCGAAATCGAAAATCTGGCTCGGTTAATTTTGTATCCAGGGAGCCTAATACTGCCCTCAGGTTTTCAAAGGTTGCCGAACCCTGGTCTATATAATACTGTAAAGTATGCAATGATTCAACCTCCTAAATGATCAAGAGGAGAGGAGCTTCTTAAAGGTCTGGAAATACTTTTTGAAAATCTCCCATTTCAAGTCTCTAAGAGCGAAATTGAAAATCAGGCTCGGTTAACTTTGCATCTAGGGAGCCGAATGCAGTCCTCATGTTTTCAAAGGCTGCTGAACCCTGGTCCATACAATAATTATGCAAATATTCAACTTCCTGAATCATCAAAGGTGTCTTAAGGGTCTGTAAATACTTTTTGAAAATCCCCCATTCCAAGTCTCTAAGAGCGAAATTGAAAATCCGGCTCGGTTAGCTTTGCATCCAGGGAGCCGAATGCTGTCCTCAGGTTTTCAAAGGTTGCCGAACCCTGGTCTACATAATAAGTGAACCTCCTAAATCATCAGAGGAGCTTCTTAAAGATCTGGTAATACTTCCAGAAAACTCCCCATTTCCAAAGTCTCTAAGAAGGAAATCGAAAATCCGGCTCAGTTAAGTTTTGCCCAGTGGTCGATATTTTAAGTGTGCAAAGATTCAGTCTTCTGAGTCACCAGGGGATTTTGGGGGGTCCGAAAACGTTATAGACATAAACACGTTATAGATAATTATTATATAGATTTTATTATTTCAACTTTCTTTGAGCAACAGAGAGCTGTTTCTTCAATCTTACATTTATGAACGAGCAGTGAAAACTATGGCGACAAATAATTCAAACAATTAATAAATGTCAAAGACATTCGAAAGTCGTAAGACATATGTGGTTCTGTGTTAATTAAAAAATATAACTATTACTAAAGGTACTAAACTAAATTCTAAAGTTACTAAATTCTAAAGTACTAAGTGATAGAAGAAGAGTTATAAAAGTGTCTTACGGCATGTTATCAATGGTTTAGCATTTTGAATTTTAAAAAATCGTGCTCAGTTTTATAGTAATCGTAGTAAGTTTCATAGTAAACGTAGTTTAGAAGTTGTTAGGATGAAATTGGGAGTGTGAAATAAAAAAATGTTATCTGCAATGTTTATTTTCAGATCATAACGTTTTACTTTTCCTGTAACATGTGCGGGCGTCGTATAAAAGTGTCTTACGGCATGTTATCAATGGTTTAGCATTTTCAATTTTAAAAAATCGTGCTCAGTTTTATAGTAATCGTAGTAAGTTTCATAGTCAACGTAGTTTAGCAGTTGTTAGAATGAAATTGGGAGTGTGAAATAAAAAGATGTTATCTGCAATGTTTATTTTCAGATCATAACGTTTTACTTTTCCTGTAACATGACGGGCGTCGCAGCTAATGTATATGAGATCTAAAAATAAACAATCATTTAATGTTGTTATATTTTAATAGACATCCAGCAGCTCTGTTACCGCCCCCTCCCCCCTCCCGAGCAGGAATATCTAATAGTGAGAAATCAGAAGAGGAAAACTTTTTCCCTCTGAATTATGTTTCCTCTTCTACATCAGTTAACGTCCAAGCATCAACTTAATCAAAGCTAATGGAAATTTAATGGGCTAAAGAGAAGATTGCAAAGGTTTCATGCAAATAACTTCAATTTTCCTCTTAAAAGAACTCCTACTAGACAAGTGACCTTCCTTCAGTATCATGCCAACTTGAAAGGAAGGATATTATTTTATATTTATATTTTACTCTTCAAACTTTCATAATTTTGACATTAGAAAACTTTTTCCCCTTCAAGTTGTTGCTTGAAGGTGGGAGCAAGCAGTGTATAATGGTGGGAGCAAGCAGTGTATAATGGTAGGAGCAAGCAGTGCATAATGGTGGGAGCAAGAGCCATTAAAATATTTGAAGACCTTGCTTCGAAATTAGATAAATAAGTAAATTTTTGTTAAGTACAGAACTTAAATGATAAAATAATCAAAGGGTTTAGGAGGCAAAAATCTCCCCCAGAATGATATCACAAAGCAACCACCTCAGTCAAAGAAAGATAGATTTCAGTCACTCGCTTTGACTCAGACTTTTATGTCTAGACAGAAACAGTTTCTTTGACTGGTGTGATTGATCTGACTTATTATCCTGAAAAAGGATGTTTTTGCCTCCGAAACCGAGTTATACCTTTTATTAATTAAGTGCTGTAACTTAACTGATAAAAGGTATTAAGTTAAATTTGAAATTCTGGAGGAGGTGGAGTTATTAGTCCGTTTTTTTTTATAAGTATTATAATCAACAGTTTCAATAAGTACGTGCAGAGACTGATGTGAGAGAGAGCATGTGGCGTTCACACATAGAATGAAAAATTAATAATTTTAAGTGGTTTAATTGATTTTGAATAGGACTTACTAGTATAATCACCCAAAATTTTTAGAAAAATGGCTTTGTCTTCATGCTGCATAAATAAAAAATGTCTCCTTTTTGGCGACTTTGTTGACATCTCATGCATACACAATTCAGAGTTTGTAATGTTTCTAACAAATATAGAGATTATAATAAACAGTTCTAATAAGTGCGTTCAGGGATTGATAGGGGGGGGGGGCATGTGACGTCCACTTGTAAAATGAAAAGATAATAATTTTAAATTTTTTCAGGCTATTGTTTTGCGAGCACTCCCAGACATTCTGTATTGGATTTAAATCTAGTAAAAATGTTGGCCATTTCATTATTCTGATCCCTTTCTAAAGCCCTCTTAAATTCAGCACAGGATTTGATGTTCAGATTGTTAAACCTAATTTTTAAATACTGAAAATCAAAAAAATTCAACACATCAATTGACCTTTTTAAGCTGAAGAATGTCACTGCTTCTAATTTTTTGTCGCACTCGCCAAGTGAGTTTTTGTCTCATTATATTATATTTGCAGTTAGCAAATGTAATGCGATATTCAATGCTACATTTAACGCTATGAAGCATTTGAAAAGTGAAAATGCTTCAGCTTCATTAAAATATAGGTTTTTCTGTGTTCATTCAAAATACACTTTAAGACAAAAATATCGACGCACCAAGAAAGAATTATCCAAATGACACTAAATTTGGTACGTGTAATGTGGATGTACAGAAAAAGAAATGATTAGAATGTCAGAACAATTGGATGATTTATTGCACTGACAGATCTACACAAAGTGAGCACGTCAATATGGCGTTGGTCCACCTCTGGCCTTGATACAAGCTGCTACCCGACATGGCCTTGATGCATAAAGTTGCAGGATGGCGTTCTGAGGGGTGTCGTTCCAAATGGCATCCAACTGACGAGCTAATTCGTCTACATTCTAGGATGGTCGCAGGCGACGCCCCATCTCAGCCCAAATGTGCTCAATAGGCGAGAGAGCTGGGGATCTGGTTGGCCAAGGAAGTGTGTCGTAAGCACTCAGATAATCAATAGAGAGGCGTGCCGTGTATGGCCTGGCATTATCTTGCTGAAAAGTTAGCCAGGGGTGTTGCGAAAGGAATGGCAGTACAACGGGTCGTAGAATGTCGGCAATGTACCGCTGTGCTGTGATGGTGCCACGAAAGATTATCAAAGGGGTCCGGCTATTAAACGAAATGGCACCCCCAGACCGTAACTCCCTGTTGTCGGGCCGTGTGGCGTGGGACAGTAAGAGCAGTATCTTGACGATGTCCGGGCTGTCTCCAGGGACTCAGTTCGAAATGGGACTCATCACTGAAGACAATTCGTTCCCAATCCGAACAATTCCACGTTGATCAAGTCCGCCATCATTGCAATCACTCTTGACGGTGCATACTGGTCAGTGGTAAGTTGCGTAATGGGTGCCGCGAGTATAGATTCCGCTTCCGAAGTCTTCAATTAATGGTCCGGGTGGCCATTTTCGTGTTTATCACACGTTGGATGGTTGATAACGACGAATCTCATGCTGTCACAGCTGCTCTGGCAATCGCTCTATCTTCCTGTTCTGTCGTCGCTCTAAGCCGTCCGCTGCCCGCTTCCTGCTGAAATCTGCCATTTCGGACCCATTCCTGCTAACATCGTCTAATTGCTGCATCGCTCCTACCCAAATGCCGAGCGATTCGTCAATGTGCCCATCCAGCCTCATGCAGTCCAACCGCACGTCCTCCTTCAAACTCATTCATATACTCGTAGTGGCTGCGAATTCGATTGCGAGGCATTGTTACAATCAAGGTACGTAAACACAATCGAAATCCACTGCACGTTTTGTTCCTGAAAGCGAGGTTCGCTCCTTAGATACACCACCATGGTGCTCAGTTTCAATGCGCTGTAGTTCCGACTATTCATTCATTGGCTGCGAATTTTTGATCATTTGCATATTCGGTCGAAAGGTGTTTGCATGTAAAGTTTCATGACTATCGGATTATTTTGCGGGGTGCTTCGATTTTTTGTCTTAGAGTGTATGTAAGCAAATGTATAAATTTTGCTATTATTCCTAAGTTGTAGATGATATCCTTGACACAGCTAAATTTTTATAACGTTCCGTTTATTAAAACCTGTAATTATTGCTCGTATTACTTACCCGCAAAATAAAATCTCTGCAAACAATGCAGCACAGTGTACATCAGATATACACTGTGTTACACTGTGCAACACTGTTGGTTTAAGTTCAGTCATGGTTTAAGTCAGAATACACATACAGCCATGAAATTTTATATTTATACTTATTATGTGGAAAAATCCAGAGCTGTATCACATATATTTATGTTTTTTAATAGAAGAATAATGTCTTCTATCGAATTCTTAAAATCTGGTTTTACATTTTATGTTGTTGTTCAATAACATAGTTTTCTTTATTCTGTAATTTTTCTAAATGTATTTTTTTATTCTTTTAGATTTTGAAAATTGTTTGAGTATCAAAATGAGTGTGATGGAAGAGTTAACGTTAAAGAAGAAAGAAGCTTTAGATGAGGTACATTTTCAAAATTGTTACTTCTAAGTTTTAAATAATGATACTATATATACCGCTGCAGGAAACATTTTATTTCGTTTATTGATTAACTGTGCAGCTGTAATAAGGAAAGTGTTTTGACTCAAAATCGCATTAGAACTTGAAACTTGGCCCTGAGCTAATTTGGGGCATAAGAAGATGACAGACGAAGCCTTTAACCTAGCAAATATTCGCGTCCACCCTTTATATACGTTGGTGCATCAAAGGGAAACATCACGAAAAATCACAGATGTTCTAAATTCATTTTAATCCAGTTATTTTAAATGTTTTTCAGGCAAAGACTGAACTAATTATGAAAAATTAGTTAATTATAACGTGATAATGTGGATTATTTTCGTCAATAAAATAATCTAGACAAAGAATAACACTACAGTCAGAATATTTCATAAAAGCAATTTCTGTACAATTTTCTGACAAACAATCAGTCGTTCATAGTGTTAAGTCTGATACATTTTCAAATGAATACAGAGTGTAACCAATGCCATATCCAGAACTTTTCCAAGAGTATAGAGAATAGTATTTTTAAATTTATTAGAACAAAACTTATTATATACGCACAAATGCACTCGCATAATGGATTTCTTGTCGTTTAGTTTTTGCCAGCAATTATCAAACTCCACATCAAACTAAATAGCTCTTCTTCAATCCTACGAATAACTGATTTATACTGGCAAAAGAAGTAAACTTCAAGAGGTTATATGTACTGGTTGCTTTTAGTGGAGTAGCAGACACCTCAATATTTTTCTTAGGAATTATTATTTCTTTTTTGATATTTCTTCGTCTTTCTAACCAGCCCAGGAGTCAATGAATAAAAATATTCTCTCATTGTTTTGGGGACCATCGGGGCAAAAACATTCTTATGAGAGATTTTGATGTGACTGTTTGTCAATTTTCCAGAAATACTAACTTCTGCATAAACATAATTTGCTAGGTTAGTAGCTTTGTCTATCGTCTTCTTAAACTTAAAATTAGTTTTAAACGAAGTCTCAACTGGCAACACAATTTTGAGTTAAAACGCTTCCTTTGGGAGACGTCAGTTCCAAATACACACAATTTCAATCGTCGCTGTAGTGCAAGTTGATCCACTCGTAAATTTCTATCAATGAATAATAACGTGAAAAGTATATGGATCCGTGCTGTTCATTAAGAAATCAATAGATAAAGCTCTTAATACCTATACATGACATAAAACAGACATGTAAAGGTTGATTGAACTACTAGAACGTCATGGCGAAATTCATTTAATTTAGTTTGACGTTTTTTCCCCTTACTTATCCCGCTTGTCATAGTCTGAGCTAGACTAGGTGCAAAAGAACATTAGTCTCGAGTTCATTTAGAACCAGCATTAGATTTTTTTAACAGGAAAGAAGATGTCAAGGCGAAGCTAGAGCGACCGTGCACTTGGCAGAAAGGGGAATATCTTTACACCCCGTACAATCTTCATAGGCCCCAAATGCCCTCTTCTGAATCTTGAAGAGCAGGATGTTTCTTCCTGTTTTACTTTTATGATTATGTAGTTACATTTATCAGAGCTGCCGTTCTTACATCTCTCACTGGCAAAGGCTAGTAAAGAAATGTACCGGGTTGCTTCCAGAGTATGTTTTTGGGAGATTAAACATATGACTTACTAAGTCAGAATGCTCTAAAAGGTTCTACGTCATTGGTAAATAGTAAAATCATACGATTTGATCATGAGGTTTTGAAATCAGCTTTCGTGAGGTTGAAGAAACATTAATAACATTGTTTTTATACATAAGAATATTGATATGGTCTAAATCTGACTCGGTTATAATTTAATGATGTTATTGGCTTTAAGTATGAGTAATTAATACTTGATACGAAATGGTGCAAGAATGAAAATCATTTGTGATAATTACAATTATCCTCTGGCATGTGGCCTAACTTAAGCATATGGTTCGAAAAAAGTAGGAACATATATTAATTTGAAAAGAAAAGACAATTAGAAAAGATTATATTACGTACATATACAGAATGTAAAATTATATTATTTGTATTTTTCTCAGACGTGCATTTATCTGCATCTGCCTGACACATTTCGAGACTATCGGATAAATGGGCCAGATCTTAATGGGGTGTATGGACAGCCACAAACAGAAAGTTAATAGAGCTTCTAAAAATAACTATACAAATCCAACAAAATTTTACATTTAAAGATTCAAAATATATAAACCCAAATGTATTTATTTTGTAGTATATATATATATATATTATTATTAAATATCTATATGTAAAATGCTATAAGGACATTAATGTGGAAATATTAGAATAAAAGAATTACGCTTGAACAGTTTACTATATAAAGTGGTAGTGGAGTGTTTGAAGCAGCAAGTAAGTTATTGATGATTTGGTCGAAATGCAGACCTGTTGACCTCCATTCAACATTTAAGATAATAATTAATATCATAGGTGTGATTTCACACAGCAATTTCTCATTTTTTTAAAGTAATTGTTTACATTTGTGATAATACAAATAGTGCACTCATGTCCAAAATTTAAGCAACAAGCGGGAAAATTAGCATATTCGGCGAAAGAAACAAAGTGCAGACACAATATTCGCATATATGACAGGCACACGCACGCGAAAACTATTCCTCACAAAACATTTTGCATACCAACATTTTTTAACAAGGAAACGTATTAAGCATAAAATTGGCCTATTTTATGCAGAGTCTGTATCTCCGCGTTACGGATTCCAGAAGGAAAATCGAAATAACCAAATTTTGAAAAATAAGTTGACGATATCATCTGAGTGACGCCAGGCGATGGGAGGTATTAGGGCATCTCGAAGGGGGCCAGCAACAGTTGGAAGTAACCCAAGCCCTAAATGTCAATCGTTCCGTCATTTTCCGCTTGTAGAACCTGTATCAAAGTGAAGAAACAGTGTCGCGAAGACCAGTACTATGGCATCTAAGGGTCACAACTATTCAGGATGATCGTTTTCTCTGTCTGCAAGTATGACGCCACAGGTCAATAACTGCACATCAGCTTGCTTCTGAACTTGAAGCATCAGCAGGAAGAGCGGTATCTCGGCAAACTGTCTACAGACGGCTACATGCAGGTCAGCTGTATGCAAGACGACCAGTGGCTTGCGTCTCTCTGACGCCCTCACAGAGAGGATAACCGCTTCGACTGGGCTCGAGATCACCTCAACTGGGCTCAAGATCAGCTCAACTGGGCTCGAGATCACCTCAACTGGGCTCGAAATCACCTCAACTGGACTCGAGATCATCTCAACTGGACTCCACCACAATGAGGTAATGGATTTCTGACGATTACTGTCCTGTAGAACGTCCGTAACTCGCTATCACACCAGTAACATTCGCGGAATGCACACATACAGAGGCGGTGGTTTAATGGTTTGGGCAGGAATTGCTGTCGGTGTCCGCACTAATCTCCACAGCTTCCCTAGCGGTACTGTGACTGCAGTACAGTATAGGGATGACATTCTTGCTCAATATGTTAGCCCGTTTCTTGCAGCCATGGGTCCTGATGCCATTTTTATGGACGATAACTCGCGAGTTCAGAGGACTGACATTGTCGACCAGTACTTAGAATCGGAAACGCTGCCTCGTGTGGAATGGCCATCGCGATCACCTGACTTGAATCCTATCGAGCATGTATGGGACATGCTTGAGAGTTCTCTCCATGCTTTAAGTTCATCCATGCTTTAAGTTCTCTCCATGACCCTCCCCGGAACTTTTACGAGCTAAGAACATGTCTGCTCAGTTAATGGGCATAGATATCCCAAACAACCATAGATGATCATGGCATCAACATCAACCATGGCATGAATTGACGCTATCGGACATGTGTTTCCAGCAGAGGTCATAACATTCCGTATTGACAAACCTTTACCAATACACTGTCTCTGGCCTTTCAAAATCAAGTGTTTGTGTTTATCGCTATTATTTAATTATTTGTTGATAATTTTCTTTGCATTCCTCCACGCTAGTGCCTTTTGTTTCACCCCATAATCTGTGTAAGTTTCAATGAATTCGAATAAATACTCTTCATTTTATCAATACTTCGCATTTTTCACTTTGTTGCTTAACTTTTGGACATGAGGGTAGTTTGAATAACATTACTACTTTGGATTACTACTTTTTTATAAATTTATACTAACTTGCTTATTTTATTTCCAGATAAAACGAAGAGTTGCTGACGATGTTTCTGCTCCTTTACGCGACGATCCATATCTCTACTTGCGTTTCCTCCGAGGTAAGCACCTGTTTTGTCTTACTTCAATGTGCGCAATTATTTATACTAATAACAAAAATGCGAATAACAGTAGATTTAAAGTCTTATTTCACTTGTAACAACTCAAGTTAAATATTTCAGGCCCACTAACAAAATAGATATCTTTATGGAAACATTTGGATAGCACGGATGAAAGATATGTATAAAGTTGCCAATATTTCTGCAAATATGCTGAGTTTTCAACGCTGCAGTTGTGAAAATAAAGTAAGACGCGAAAGGAAAGTGTTTTATTAATTCAGTAGAGAAAAAATAACTAACTGCGCCGGGACCTGATATGCTGTGGTTCAAAGGACTCGCTTGAACCCAATCACGGCGGGGCTTGCAGGATATGTCATTAGATTTACATGTTTTCAGAACAGTTTGTGGGTGGGCTTTTCATATGCTTAGATTCAAACCCAAGCATATATGTTACTAAGTTGTAATACGTTCTTATGAATAAAATGAATCGATAAAGTATTACTCTTTAATTGATTAAATGATGGCCTACTTATTTTATGTATGAATAGTTGTTGCGACACTACTTTTGGTTCCAGATTTTTTAACATTTTGAATGGATGTCATAAACCAACTAAATGACAAATACGGAAAAATGCCCTGCTAATTAGGGCATTTAATACCGGGACAAAATGGAAAACTGGTATTTCGGCATAACAACGCTGATACTGCATCTTAAATGTAAAGAGAAGCTCTTTTTACCTATCTAATTAAATACAAATACGCAAAGAGCAACAATGAAGTAAAAAATCTTAAAGTAAATCGCAACTGATAATAATAATAACAATAATACTTATTTCGACCAGTAAAAAGTAAATTGCCGACTAAAATTAACAAACAAAATCTGATTTGAGCAAGCACCACATGACTTTTCTCCAGACTCAAATCCACTTTTTCTTTCTTTCTTTCATAATTTATTAAATTATGTTTAATTTCACAAAATAAAACTTATAGTTGAAATTACACTGAATTTTATGTTTTAAATCAATTTTCGTTTCTATTTGACATCGGGACGTATGTTTGAAGGCAACGTTGCAAAAAAATGCGAAATAAATAAATAAATAAATATTTTGAGAACAGATAGTCCAAGAGCAATGGGGTTGGTCATATTTTTTTTGCCGACAAATATTATGTATAAAACAAGTATTTAATTTATGCATTTAAGCATATGTAGTCTTTTGTTTCAGATTTTGAGAATTTTTATGGGTTATTTTAGGGAAAAAAAACCGTAGCTTTTCTTCCGAATCGTTCCAAAATCTAATCAGAAAAAGGATAACCGACAAATGCCATTGCGATTAAAAATATACCTTATCACTTTCCAAAAGCTGACCTTTTAAAAGGAGCTTTTTCAAGTCAGGGCATGCAGGACAGAATTGGTTTTCTCCTCCGCCGGTTGCAACTCTAGTTCTTTCTTCAATAAATCAATTTCTCCACAATAACCCTCTTATTCAGTATACCTAAGTAATTTCATATCTTTCTCTATTTCTGCCAGTTTTACACACTATCCTCTCGAAAGAGGATCAACAATTCCTTCCAATTTCTTCACTCTAATACTGTAAACTTCATTACTGTCCACCACTATTCGTAGAGTATAAGCCATGGAGGCAACTATATCCTTAACCAATGAAGAATTCCTAGCTCGAATAAGCCTCAGATCATTGAATAATCAAGCCATTGATATCCGTAAGGTCAGCCATAGTGCAAAATCTCTGCAAGTGGCAGGCAAAACTAAATGATAATCGAAACTTCAAGAATCCAAGCACATGTATCCGGCAAAACTAATTGAAAAACCATGCCCCAAAAATTCAGGTACACTTAACTAGAGAAGTTGGTCGAGAAACAGATCAAACTGAGGTTCCATGCGATAACTCGCCAAATGTGTTACTGATGACATCAAGTTTAAAATGTTAAAAATTATGAATATATACACTATAAAGTACTTTTTAGAAGAGAGGGTGGTTTATTAGTTCATAAACTATAACTACTGTCAAGCACAATATCAATAAAATAGTCTAAACTACTTTTAAAAAAAGATACCTCTAAACTCCCGTCAATCCGAAGCTCTTCAAATTGCAATAGCCACCATCAATCGTTATCATAACATCCAAAGGAGAACTTCTAATAGCCACGATGACGCAAAATTTAAAATCAATTGTAATTATACTATGCACACACTAATTACAATAAAAACCCTCACTGAATAACCCTTGAACCATAGCCATCACTTCAATATCACTTTAAACACACACTGCTATTTAAACACAAAAATAAAGCAATTGACAGTTCGCTATAAAAAGTATGCATCTTCCATCCTGCCGGCCATGTTGGAAGGAAAGTGACATATCGAAACAAGCAGCCTGGCGTCATTGGAGGTAATTTTGCTTGTGAATGGAAGATTGTGTCAAAGGTCGGTTGTCAGTTGCCAATCTAAAATGTCTTCCAAACAAATAATTGAGGGAACGGGGGGGGGCACGACAGACCAGTGGTTAGCACTCGGGGATTGTACTCGGACGACCCGAGTTCGATTCCCGCCTCTTCCCAAACTGTCGTCATGTTCACGCAGAGTACGATCACGTTAAACATGTGGGTCCGTAAGTCCTTCCGAGAAACTGGTAGTAGGGGAAGGAGGGTATGGTCCCTGTGGGTGCCTCCCCCTAGGTTCCAATCTAAATTGGGGGACATTTCCCGACAGTCCGAACAGATACCTTACACTTTCGGCTAGGTCGGACGGTCTGGGTCGAAGAAGAAGAAGAAGAAGAAACAGATAACTAAAAACTAATTAACTGAAAATACAATGATAAGAGCTTCACGGTCAAGATGCGAGTAATTTTGTTTGACTGCCGTTAATAATCTGGCAAAAGCTCTTGTTCATCAATGGTGTATGCTAGAACACCTGCAACTCCTAATGGATTGGCATCACATGTAAGGACAGGCGTCAGCATAGGATAATAGGGAGTAATACGGTTGCTTGCAATACGGTCATAGGGAGACAGGGTCACTTGCAATTTCGATTTTCAACTCAATGAACGCTGTTTCACAGGCTACTGTCCATCGGAATTTGTAATTTTTTTCAGAGAAGCCTTCGAAGGGGATAGATAACTCAGGAATTGTTCGGCAAGAAACGGGAATCATCCCTAAAAATGGGCATAATTCTTCCGCATTGGAAGGTCTCGGCATATCGATAATTGCTCTAATGTTCGAAATTTACTCTTCGAAATTTTGTTGAATTCCACGATATGTCCTAAATATTTAATTCTTTTTGGAAGCGTGAGCATTTATTGCAATTTAAATGAAGATCGTATTTCTTCAATCTTTGGAAGCATAATTCCAGGTTGTTCTAACATTCTCCCTTTGTTACTTTATGCACAATAATATCGTCGAAGTAGGGCAGAACAAAGTTTTAGGTGAGCCTTGAAGAAGTCGGTCTATAATTTGGTTAAATTCACTGAGAGCAGATTTGATGAGAAACAATAATCTGTTCATGTGGTAGGTTCCACGATGTGTATTTAACATTTGAATAAGACTGCTTGCTCTCTTCGTCCACTGTCATATAAAGGTGGGCCTCAAATAAATCTAGTCGACAAAAATATTCTGAATTCCTGAGACTGTTAAGGATCTCATCAATCAGTCGAATAGGATAGTTGGCACTGCAAAGACGCTGATTAACGCCTATCTTGTAATCAACGCAGAGTCGAACGTTTCCATTTGGTTTTGGTATTTTTACTATCGATAATCTCCAATCGCTTGTAGCTATTTTTGTAAATTCCTTGAGATACGAGTGCATCTAGTTCCTTATTAACTTTATTACGGCGAACATATGGAACTCCCCTTTATGAAAAAACTGGTTTGCTTTTCTCACGGAGCATCAATGATACTTGGATACCTGAAATGCACGCAACTCTTTCTCCAAATACACTCTGTTGCAAAAAAATATATGTACCCATAAGAAACTCGGCTACAACCGCGAAACACGACATGTATGTATCTTTTAAGTATATATGTAAATGATAAAAATTTGGGAGCAAAAAAATATTTTATTGAGAAATAGTGGCAATAAGAAGCTGACATTTTAATAAGTGGTAAATCATTCCCTGGTAACTATACAAGTCGATATTTGGTGCAACATAGATTTAATTAAGTTGTTTATGTTCATTTATGGAAGATTCTGCCACAAATGTTGCAACTGATCAGATAATTTAGTATTTTGAAAAAGGTACAATTGCCGTCCAAGCATGTCCCAGACGTGTTCAATTGGTAATAGGTCTGCGGACCTGGATGGTCATGTAGGGGTATTAAATCCTGGAAGACATTGTTGAGAAAGTCATGCAGTATGTAGTTGAGCGTTGTCTTGTTAGTGAATGGAACCTGGGCAACTTGGCAGCATAGGCAGAACAACCTGTTGCAGAATATCGTTGCTACACAAGAGAACCGTCAGATTGGCTTGCAGCACAACTGGAGAAGATCGGCTGTCCCACGAGCTATCTCCTCAGACTGTCACACCACGTGGGATGGTCGTGTGTCGCTCGACAACAAATGTGAGATCGGAATGCTGACCAGTTCTTTACAGACATATGCGTCGGTCATCAGCACTGAGAGAATTGGGATTCGTCTATACGTGCCTCCAATCAGACACTGTTCGGGCTGACAGGGCTTGGCATCAATCCAGACAGTATGTCTATATTGAGGGTTCAGTTGTAGGTACTTGAATGTACGTCAACACCCAATCCCACCTTCTGCCAGTCCTCTAAGAATAATATCCCTTGATACTGTATGCGTGAAGGATGATAAATGCCTTCGAATGGCTTATAGTGCTGCACGATATTCTCGAGCAGTTAGTTGTCTGTTTGGGGCATCCTCAACCTCTACGACAGTTACATATGCCTTCTCTGATCCTCTGTTACCAACACCGAGTAACTACCATATAGCTCCTACCAAGATGACAACTGATATGTCTGTTGGACCAACCAGCTTCCCTTAGGCCTATGATGCGACCTCTCTCTAAATCCGACAATTGTTCGTAGCACCGTCAAGTACATCTCAAAGGCATCTTTGTGCACAACTTGCATTATCACAGCAGAAAATCTAATTCCAATAGCCCGTGAGTGAGTGCACCGGTCGTTTTAAATGCTGCACGATGCGTCATTCTCGTGTGCATTGCATGAACCCTATGACATCAGTTTGATCATTTGCATGCCGAGTTTCCCGGCTGTAGCTCAATTTTTTTTGGGTGTAAAAAAATTTTCAAGTAGAGTATATTTCTGGAGTGTATTTCTGTATACCTAGAGATAATATCTCTAGGTATCCAAAAATTATTAGATTATTCATTAGCTGCACATTGATTCCACCCTCGAATTTTTTTTAAATGTCTAAAGAGTCATAATCAATTTCTTGAAGACTAATTCCGAGATGAGGAATCCAGATAAGTCTTAGAAATACATTATATTCTTCCGAAATGACGTAGAATTCTGCACGTGACGTTCTACCTTGATATTCATTGTTTATTTCGACTTTTCTGTCTAGTAGAAACACATTACCAGTGTATGATCGAAAAGCGACATTCGAATCTTGAAATTCAGCTGAGACACTGAGCTTATGGAACTTATCACGCTGGATGAAAGTAAATCCTGCACCTGAGTCCACTTGGAACTTTTTCTTGCGACTTTTAATGCACACTGTGACAAAATATTTGTCAAGATCTTTCAATCCCTCCTTTCTATGTTGAAAAAATATCTATGATCTGACTTACACCATAACGGAAAAGTGCTTCTTCATCTGAGACATAATTTGAGTACTCCAGATTTGATCAGTCAGTCCTGTGGTTTTCCTTCAGTAATATTTCAATACATACTTTCTTGAGATGTCCTGTTTTCTTACAGGCACTACATTCAAGTGAGTTTTGACCCGATTTGCAATTTTTCGCAATATGATTATGTCGTCCACAACGTAAAAAAAGATATTTTATTCCTAGTTTTTCATATTTGATTCTAAACTGAGACTTTGGTAAAATTTAACTCTCGGTCGACGTCTAGAACTAGATCGCATTTCATATTGTAAATTTCCCGGTTTACGTCTGGGGGTTCGATACCTCGAAATCCTATTGATTTCTTCACTTGCACCAGTTATAGTGTTTGACTTTTTTGACAGTTCACGACTATCAATTTTCGAAGCTTCTAGGGCTAATATCTTTACCTGAATTTCATCAAATGTAAGAATTTCTGACTGTAAATGTTGCTAGATACCCCCCCACACACACGCACACACCACCACCACCCCCACCACTTGTTTTTCATTTCATAAGCCAGAGTCAACAGCATCGCATATAACTTTACTTAGAGAAGAGCTCGAAACTCCAACCACTAAGAATTGAGATTTTGATCCCGATATAAGTGCTTAAGCAACTCATTTGCCTCCGCATATCGGGGAAACTCGCAAGACCAATGAACCAACGTTTAAACGATAACGATTTCTAAGTTTGCAATTATAATCAGGAGGCCAGAGGGCACTCCACCTGCACCCCCAGACCATTTTTTTTATATAAATTACGGAGTGTTAAAAACTATTTTCCTTAGGAAGGATATTCCTTTTAAAAAAAACTGACTACGTTACCCAAGATGATGGTCATTTTCAAATTTTGAAATTAAAATTTGAAAAAAATAAATAAATAAGTAAAAGTAAAGTAAATAGTCATTTTATACGTATTTTTGTCCCAGACAGTAGTTGATATATTCAATCTTCTAAATATTCTTAAGTAACCATTTTGAAGAAAAACGCAGTTTTGGGGAATTTTTGCCAAATACAGTAATTTTTCGAAAATCCGGCACGTTTGGTACTTCAGCGGTACCGAATTACCAAATTTGTAGGCTAATCGGCTGCCAAACTAAATTTTGGCAAAAATGGGGAAAATTAAGTGAAAACAAAATAATAGTTAACAAATGTGTTATCTGTTTACCTAAAGCATTACACTGCACAGTATATGAAAAAACTTTTAAATGAATTTTAAAAATATAAGTTTAAATTTCAATAAACAGAAATCTGAATATAATATTATTTAGTCTGATAGGAAATGTACCTCAGTATAGTTGAACGGACGTGAATGCTGTTCGAGAAACTTGCCGGACTATCGGGCGTGTCGTACTGTGTGTGGGATGCCAGTTTAACAGCAGTTTACTATATTATGCATAGGGCATCATTCAAAGCAACACCAAATATACCAATTATTTTATAATTTTGTATATGAATTACGGAGTGATGAGCCGACTTCCAGATGCTATAAATAGCTATTCTTAGAATATTTCCGAGTTTAATAAAATAATTTTTGTAGGCGATTGCATCATTCAAAATTGCACCAATGCATCAATCATTTTGGGAGGAAAAATTTTCACGTGGAGGTCATCTGGTTCTTCTATCTAACATTGTGTTTCAAAGCAGCTGATAACAATTTGATACACGTCTCGCATGAGCATGTATTGTTTACTTACATGTCATCTTCAAATTCGTCAAAATTTTCAAGGATTCTCACCATTCTTTTTTTTTTTTTTTTTTTTTCAGCTCGAGATTTCAACGTAAATGCGACGGAAGACATGCTGAGAAATGTAAGACTTCTCTCCTTGTATTACTTCATAATAGCTATGTAATACCTTCAGAAGGACAATGCACATAAAAGTTTTAATTTGATTAGAATCTGTTAGTCGTTACGTCTGAAAGATCTAGGAGGAAATATGTCTTAAAAAGGAAAGCAACTGTGTTTAAATCTCACGGCGCGGCAGTAACACGGGCGATGGCAATGCAATACACTATATTACAGAAATGATTTCAAACTACATATTCTATACCTATATCTCGAAAATTACAGTGGTTAAAAGAAATTGAGGGGGTCTGTTAGAAAGGTCTTGAATATTATTCCAAAGTCGCATCGTTGTATCTTCAAAAGCGAGAAAGATACAGTCTTTTGAATTTCAGAAAAAGCTAGTAACTTCACGGTTTCCTTCTTATTACTATTATTATTCTTATTCAAACAACGTTTCAATATAAAAAATTAATCTGATTTTGCCAAATTTTCAGGTATGTTCACAAATAGGGTGAGACAGGTCCCTTAAAAAATTTGAATTTCCAAGATCTTCCCTTATTTTAAGCTAAAGATCCTATAAAACTTAAACATTTTTTGTAGAAAAGTGTAGCCATTGTATTGCAAAGTGGAAACATTTTTCAAATCAGAATTCTCTCGTTTTCATATTGGATATTCATTTTTAAATTATATATAATATTAGAAAATGGCCAACAAAATCACTAAGAAAATGGTCAATTACTAGTATAACCTAACCCCTTAATTAAACATAATTTAATCATCGAATCCTGGCGAATTATTTAAAATGTCGCCAAATTGACGAAAATGTCACCACAATGATGAAAATGTCATCAAATTGATGAAAATATCACCAAATCGATTAAAATGACGCTAAATTAATGAAAATGATGCAAAATTGATAAAATTTAAAGTCAAAACATAAATAGGAGTTTGATTTAAAATTTTATAAATGCTTTGGAATTCAAACTACATGATAAACGGATGATATATTTTAAATATATTTCAATAGGGTTTGTTTGTCTGTCCCACTTTACGATATATTTAGCAGCCTTGACAACAAAATTACTTTTAAAGTGGTACTAAATTGACGATGATGTCGTCAAATTCATAAACAAAAAACGCTAAATTAAAGAAAATGTCGCCAAATTGATAAAATTTAAAATCAAAACTGACATTTCCCAAATCTAACCAAATTCATTTTACTTACAGCATCTTGAGTGGCGACGAACAAATAAGATAGACACAATTCTTACAGATTTCAAGTTTTCAGAAGTAAGTAAAACTGTAATAATAGTTTATAACTGTCACTTGTATTACATATCACTGTCAACATTTTAAAAATCCCTATTTCCAGCACATATTTAGCACAATAAATAGATGTATTTTTAATTTATAATTACTGAATTAGAATTTTTCCTTAAAGCTATTTAGTACCTTCAAGTACTTTAAATTTTGTTTTTCGAATTTTAATATTACCATATGATACGGATGTGTATACGTTATTTTAAATGTCTAATTTGCATAAAAGGTTTGGTTCCTTCCTTCTTTCATTAAAAATTAATATTCTAATAATTAATGATATACGCTGAAAATATCTTGTATTGCTAGTATGTTCATATGTCAATGAAACATTTATATAATTAGTTATTTTCGTAATTCATAGATGGCGAAACTAATATTAGTATTCATTCATTTAAAGTGTATTATAAACTATTGCATATATTGTTTCATATTGTATTATATATATATTATCGAAAATGTACCCTGCAATGCCCGGGATGTAAGATGCAAACCTCTGATAAAAACTACACCAGACTCACAGAGAATTCCCGTGCCAAAGAACGTTTTAACAATACGCTCGCTTATAACAAAAAATGAAATGAAATAAACTGTTGCATGGGTACACATGGCTACGCCACTATCACTCATCATATCCCGGGCAACGTCAGATATATTTTCTATAAAATGTGTGATATTTGATAGAAAATGTATCCGACGTTGCAAGGGATGCAAGATTCAAATCTTATTTTTAAAATCACACCAGAACTCACATCGAATTCTCAAAAACCAAAGATCGTTTTAACGATTCGTTCACTTATAACAACAACCACATAAAAAATATAGAAGAAAACAAAAGCTGCGCCGATGACGTTAAGACGGACACTCTGCAAGAATATTCCAGATGCGTAGAGAATTTTTCGATTTTTCCCATACCGTCAAGATATAAACTCTAAGGTAATATCGCCAACTTGCCGACTTCTTTTAAATGTTGCCAAATTGACGAAAATGTCGCCGATTTGATAAAAGTGACGCTAAATCAATGAAATTGATGAGTAATTGATAAAAATTCAATATCTTGAACAGAATATAAGAATCTACTATAGGAATAAGCTATTTTTCTTTCCGTAACGCTTAGTGAGATTTTAGCGGAATATCGCCAACTTCGCGACTTTTTAAATGTTTCCAAATTGACGAAAATGTCGCTAAATTGGTAAAAGAAGTCGTCAAATTGATAAAAATGACGCTAAATCAATGAAAATGACGACTGATTGATGAAAATTCTATATTTTAGAAAGCCACTCCAAATACTTCTGTCGATGTTGGGTTATGGGCAAGACGTCTTAAAGGCCTCCGTGAGCGTAACCCCACCTCAGCCAAGCGCCGTGAGATGGTGGAAGGTACCACGGGTGGTATAGAAGAGGTTGTAGCACGTTGGATGGCGGACAATGATGCCATTGGGCAAGTTCGGGTCTGTCGCACAATCATCCGATCTTGCCTCGCATTCGTGTATTTTGGCCTTCCAGAGCCTTCATTCCGCTGATGAGTTCCTTGCAGCAACCATTGCTGCCAGCACCTTTGCACAGCAGTGTCCGTTCGGTGAAGGTGGCGGCCTATTGTTCGGTATGACCAAACAGCTTCACGCATCCCGACTCTAAGACCACGTTCGAACTTGTCTAATTGCTAATACGGTCTTCGGCAACGTCGTAACGGCATTATTGGTTATGTCTCGACGAAACTGCAACGCCAATAACGAGCAAAGGTAAACCGTCCACATTTTTAACCTGTTTTATAGGATGCTAGCTGCGCAGTAGAAACGCTCGTTATGACCAAAGTCAACACTCATTGGCCTTGCAAATTTAATCATTTGCATACGTGATATAAAGAAATTTACATGCGAAATTTCAAGATGATCGGATTATTATTATTTTTTTTTAGGGGTGCTTCGTTTTTTTTTTTTTTTTTTTTTTTCTTTTCTAGCAAAAGCGTGTATATCATTTCGTTATAATGTATTTGCAATTTTGTTGTTTTAGGAACATAATATGATCGTAAGTTTTAACATACTTGAAAATACGATTGTAAATTTTAGTGTCCTTGAAAACATGATCGTATGTTTTGATGTCTTTGAAGATATCATCGTAAGTTTTAATGCCCTCGAAAGTATCATCGTAAGCGTGATACCCCCCCCCCCCTTCAAAAATGATCATAAGTTTTATTTTCTAATGCCTGATCCCTTAAGTTTAATTAACTGAATCACATTACTCAGTGATGTCTTTTTTAAATTAGGCTTAATGCACAGCAAGTTTAGGATAAATCACTTGTAAGTATTAAACTTACAATTCTAATTAAAACAATTTTAAATGGATTGGCCTTTTTTTTATTGAAGGTTGACCCAAGAAAGATCCTTCAAACGGATTCTTCATCTTTATCTTCTACAGAGCAACGAGACGCAAGGATAGGGGTAAATATGGAGCAAATTGAAACATAATTGACCCGCTTTAATGGCACCCTGGCTTAATATTCCAGTATAACTGAATTCCAAATCCTGTGTGAAACATTGTCCTATCCCTCCTTGTGTTACCCTGCTATTAACTACTGCGCTTCGTACTCATCTAAATTTACTTTACAGTTTGATGTGCCTTTTAATGTCTGCATCCTAAGTATAGTAAGTATTTAGAACTAACTGTTATATTTATCTAATAAATGGCCATAAAACCACTGCTTGGGGATATAAAGTGTTTAAAGGTTCAAACGTTTCATTACTGCGGTGTTTTAGGTAATATACTATGTAGATAACCTTTCTATAAGTCATGCCTACATGCTGATACCAGTCATGATGAGTTTATAAGTCTTGGTCCAGTCTATAAGTCATGGTGACACCGATTCATAGGCTGTTTGGTTTCTGAAGAGTTAGCACGTGGAATAAAATTTAATTATTTAAACTTTCACCTTGGCGTACAGCAATCATTAAGGCTCTACCTTCTTGTTATTAATTTTTTAAAGTGTAAGAATATTTTTTGGAGACTGTAGATTAAGGTAAAATTTCAAAAATATAGTAAGTATGCGTATTTGAAGTTATTTAAAGAAATTTAATTGTTTCTAATTTTAAGTTATATCTTATTTGTATATATATATATATATATATATATATATATATATATACGTGCACATTATATATATATATATACGTGCACATTATATATATATATAATGTGTGTAATATTGGTGGAAATAGTCCAGGGAAAGTTAGATGAAACTAGTGTAGCGATTGAGAGTCGCCAGGACCGAACTCGAGACCTCGTGCTTACAAGACCGACATTATAAGGTTAGAGCAAAAGCTAGCTTCTCCTCGGAACTTCGTAACATCTTCGATGGATGTCTTTTGGCAAGAGCAGAGTCGGCTGCCACCCACCCATCCCTGATAAGAAGCTCGGGTCGAATTTCGGCGAGGAGGAGGACTATTTCAAAAAAACCCCGTGTGTCCCCATCCGAAACTCAGTTGAGGGGCTGAATGGCCGGGAGGCGTGTCGCCTCGAGCGTGACGTTAGTCGTGGTCAAGCAGGAAGGGAGTGGTGGGCGCCTCAGGTTCAGCGTGGTGCTGCCATCTCGTGTTGAGAGATCGTTGGAGACAGAAGGTTTTTCGTGCTCGTATGTCCAGGGTAACCATTTGTGGCAATTGTGCGTCGCCAGGCCCGAACTCGGGACCTCGTGCTTACAAGACCGACATTATAAGGTTAGAGCAAAAGCTAGCTTCGGGTACAGGTTCCAAGCATCTTCGATGGATGCCTTTTGGCAAGAGCAGAGTCTGCTGCCACACTAGAAATAGATATAGTTGAATATCTTGGATG
This sequence comes from Amaurobius ferox, assembly GCA_951213105.1. Taxonomy (NCBI): domain Eukaryota; kingdom Metazoa; phylum Arthropoda; class Arachnida; order Araneae; family Amaurobiidae; genus Amaurobius; species Amaurobius ferox. The sequence goes on along the minus strand of OX578133.1, from coordinate 140,865,507 downwards.
ACTCCTGATCGTCGACTAGTCGCACCAAATCTCAGTGCAGTCTGCGTTGGTTCACACAAGTGCAAATTACATTTACATCGAAGGGGGAGGGATAAATTAGCAAAATACCGTCAACTTGACATTTTATTTAAAATGTTGCCAAATTGGCAAAAATGACGCCAAATTGATGAATATTCAATATCTTGGAAAATGAAGTTTAATTTATTTGATAATTCCTGTACCTTTGGGGAAATTAATATTCATGATTTAAGTTATATTGAGTTTCACGGTTATAATCGTTTCAAATATAATATTTGCGTAAAATAAAAGTTAATTCGGTTAAGCTGTGAAGGACGCAAAGTCATTGACAAAGTATTTTTGACACTCCCACCCATTTTATTCGCCCTCGATAGAGAAACAAAAAGATTCAGCTCCGTTAGGTTCTGTCTAGTTGTCGATATTATAAGCATGGGTATCCATAGTACTTTTCCAGGGGGCAAACTCAAGAATGATATGTACAATATCGGTTACCTTGATCCCCACATTTGGGACCTTGAATGTCCAGGGGAGCGGAAGTGCCTCCTTTCCCTCCCCTTTGGGCGCCCATTGAAAAGGCTCCCTGCTTATACTAGTAACCTCAGAACAGAACCTAATGGAGTCGAAGCTTCGATTTCCCCAGGGATGAAAAAACCTTTCTAGACCCCACAAAAATCTCCGTGAAGTCTGAAGCTTTACACAAACAGCTGCTGTAAGTGCTAGGGCCAGTCGAGTGATCTGGATCTTCAACACTTATAGCCATGGGTGCCCATAGGGGCGTTCAAAGTCACAAATGTAGGTATCAAGCTAGTCAATATTGTACGTCTCATCCATGAGTTTGCCCTCTGGAAAATGTTCTATGGGCGCTCATAGGGAAGCGCGAGGGGACACTTTCGCCCCCGTGAATGTTCAAGGTCAGAAATGTAGGTATCAGGTTAGTAGATATTTATCTCTCATCTTTGAGTTTGGCTAACCCAGGAATAAGTTTTATGGGCGTCCTTGAAACCTACTTATTCGAAACAAGGTCGACCTCTCCTGTAGTTACCACACTATATTTTGATTATACTATATTTTGAGACACACTATCTCTCGCTCTCTCTTGCTCTCTGTATCTCCCTCTCTCCCTTTCACCCGTGTTCTAATCACGTTAATTAAATAATGATCTACCTAAGTTTTTCAAGATGCAGCTACATATAGAATTTCATGGCTGTACATACTCTATTTTAAAATCTGTAATTTCGAATAATGTTTTAATCCCATTTATTACAAAATATTCTACATGTTTCTAATTTTCTACAGAATGCATCTACATATAAATTGTCATAGTGATATATGCATTCCCACCTCACAGATACACACACACACACACACACTGATGGAAATATTTTCCAAAATGTTCGAAATGTGTCCATGAGGTCTTTAAGTGTATTTTTTGGTCTAAATGTCATGATTATCCGTGAACTTCCTCTATACAATAGCATTAGAAAATAATAAAATTATTCTTTAATTTAGTCAATATTAAATTAATTTAATTCTAATCTAAGAGATAATGCATTTAAAAAGTGTCTATATTGCTTAATTGTAAGTTATATATCCGCTTCTTTAATTTAGTCAATATTGAATTAATTTAATTCTAATCTAAGAGACAACACATTTAAAATGTGTTTATATTGCTACATTGTAAGTTATATATCCTATAAAAGGATAAACAAAATTGAGGGAGTTCATTCTCTTGATGTAGAGAATACGTGACTGCTAGGCTGCTATAATAACCTTGAGAGAGAGAGCGCGCTCCTTCGCTTATCACGCTGGCGACAAAACGACGTTTGGCGTCTGATTTGAAAGAAGGGCTCTGCCGTAGGACACTCTTTGGCTTGCCGCGATCCGGACACTAGCATGTGAATAGCACGAAAAATGAGGTAAAATATATATTTCTTCAATTTCAGTTAGTACTCGTCTTCTTAGGCCATATCGACGATGAAACGAATCTGTTGATTGCAGTCGACCTATCAGCCGTAGAATAAAAACTCTAGAATGATGCCGACTGTGCAGAAAATGACGGCAGTTTTCCACCATTGTATCATTAACAGATCGGTTGCATATGCCGTAAATCAAAATCATCTCACAGAGTTCGACATTACTGAACAACGCCAGAATCCAAACTCAAGTTAGAATTACGTGGATGCTTAAATACAAACATAATGGTGAATCGACATAATGGTGACGTAATAGCTTTACTGAAATATCTGCATAAAATAAATTCAAAAAAGTGGTAAAATTTTAGTAACTATTTGCCACCGAAGTTGGTTTGTAGATACCCTTTATTTCAAAATTAAAATTTTAATCTTTGTCAAATTGGATCATATTACAGCCAAATTTTTTTCAGTTTTACCGATATGGGTAACATTTCTGTAATTTGATATTTTCTATGGAGGGGCTGTATAAAAAGTGCAGTTTCTTAATTTATTAGAAAAATATGGTACAGCATTTAAATTACTACTTCATAACTTTCTACCTTATTTAAAGCTTTTTTGCAATTGCAATTATGGGTCTACACCCAGCCGTTCAAAAAATCTTCGACTGTTCACTTTTTGTGAGACGCCCTGTATACATAACTTTTAATATCTTTAAGAGAACAATTCATTTTTTCTGTTATTGATTTTATGAATTCAGTCTGAAAGAGAGAATCAATTTAATTTCTCATTATAATCAGTGGCTCCTATTTATATGCCTTCTAAGAGAGAAATTTACTTTATTCTAAATCGATCAAATTATATATTTGATTCAATCAAATTATATATTTGATTGAATTCTTTGTACAAAAGTATCTATTATGTTTATTATGTTTATTTTTTTATCCTTAACAAAAGGAGAAGCATAAAGTACATGGAACCTCTAACCCCAGAATTAGAATTATAGCTTTCCGATCTGAGTTTTGGACTTAAGTTAATTGCTTGCTTAAGTATTCAGCCCACTTGCTCAAAAGTTGTACATAGAATGTCCCTTAATGCAGCTAAATTAGAAAATTAAAATATTCATTTCCATAAAAACTCTTCTAAATTGAAGATTCTTTATATATATATATATATATATATATATATATATATATATATACATATATATATATATATATATATATATATATATATATATATATATATATATATATATATATATATTAGAAATATGTAATAATAAAAAATTCAAGTAATATTAACATCATCATAGAAGCAAAGACACGGCCATAATTCCGAAAGATATATATAGAAGATATATATAGAAGATATATATATATATATATCATTCAAAAAATCACAATCTAAGAAAATTATGCAAAAGCTGAGATGAGTATAGGCGCAGTTGCAGCTCTGAACAAACCCGCTATATAAAATCTTTATATAAACAAAGAAAAGGTAAAAAGAAAATAATATGAATTAAATTAAGGTGCTCTTACGGGGTATTAGCAATGTCAAGGGGGATTGTGACCCCTTATCCTGGTTGAAGCATGCTTTAAATCCCGGGAAACACTCCCAGAAACGACTAATTGCCCGAAGCAGCAACCATCCGTGTGTATACGGGAAAAGCAGAATCCAGTATGGAGTACAAAAGACCATAAAACTAAAATGAAAGTTACAAAGAAGCCTATTCCATTTTAGACATCACGTCTAGTAAAAATGCAATCCAGTAAAATGAGAAATTAGTACGTATCTGGTATATATGTATCACCTGATTACTACTTATAGTAAAAAATATGGTAACGAAGAATATGCTAATTTTAATGATTTATTGCCTTACAACTCAACAGAAACCATTATTTCACGGTAACCGTTAACATTTTAATGTATCTTTGAAATAGTAATCAGGTGATACATATATACCAGATACGTACTAATTTTCTCATTTTACTGGATTGCATTTTCACTAGACGGGATGTCTAAAATGGAATAGGCTTCTTTGTAACTTTCAATTTTCACTAGACGGGATGTTTAAAATGGAATAGGCTTCTTTGTAACTTTCAACTTTCATTTTAGTTTTATGGCCTTTTGTACTCCCTACTGGATTCTGTTTTTCCCGTATACACACGGATGGTTGCTGCTTCGGGCAATTAGTCGTTTCTGGATTTAAAGCATACTTCAACCAGGATAAGGGGTCACAATCCCCCTTGACATTGCTAATACCCCGTAAGCTCACCTTAATTTAATTCATATTGTTTTCCTTTTACCTTTTCTTTGTTTATATAAAGATTATATATATGTGTATATATATATATATATATATATATATTCCTTATATGTGTATTTTAAATTTCCATCTGAAATTAATTAGGTGCTACTTATTAATACTTAATTTATCCATTTCAAATTAAGTAGTACCACATTTTCAATAATTACCTTCATTACTTTTATTCAAAGGTTGTCATCAAATATCTACCTATAACTCGAATTGGATTTGACAAAGATGGAGCACCAATCCGTTATTTTGCATTTGGAGACATGGATGCTAAAGGTATATTAAAATGAATATACTATTAAGTAATTGAGATCCAATAGAATAGCATTAGCTTAATTTATTATAAGTGCTATGAGTACCATAGGGACAAATCTATGACAATATTTCTAGGTATTTTGAAATCTGTGAAAAGAATTGATTGCATTAAATCCTTGATTTGTTGTTTCGAAGAAGACGTTGCCGTTATGAAAGAGCAAACCATAAAGGTATGCTTTAATTTCCAAGTAATATCTTACAAGATATATGTTTTGAAATATTTAAAAATACAAAGAAAATTCCCCTATGCAGCATATGCGTAAAATACTACCTCCTATTTAACAACTGCGGGCTTCAATGCATCCTTTTGCCTTCGGTTCCCTGTCGGCTGTCCAATGTGTAAGAAATCGAATGATGTCTTTAGATATACTAATAGCTAGTATAAAATGTTCCGAAATTATTGTCGTTTCTTTTGGGAATATATTTAGTGAGTTGTACTGGAGTCATCCAAGACAACATCAAACACAAATAATAACAATAAAGAATTTCAAATTGGATGCAGTTCTAAATGTATGTTGTTCAATTTATATATTTGCCTAATAAAATTATGAACTCATTCTATTTATTATTTAAAAAAACATAATAGGGGGTTTTAGAACGCAGATAAATCAAGCATTAGCCATAAAACATTTTTTAACTAATAAAAAAGAAAAAATTCGGAAAAAAAAATAATTTTTGGGACCAGAAAATAGCTTTTAAAATGTTGTATAAAATTCATATTTAGTTAGGTTTTATTCATTCGACTCTAGTTCTATGGTCACTATACTCGATAACATTGGAATTTCAATCATATGTATCTGTTAAAGGGTATCTTTTTCTAATTTAATCATGGTGTTGGTAGTATAACTAATAACATAAGTGTAAAAAACCTTGCTGACGCACGGGATCGAATCCCTTGATTTTCGTACTGGCCAGCAGATGCTCTCCCAAAATGGGACGAAATTGCAAGCTCTTATCGTCAAAGTGGACTCAAAGGATTTAGTATGTAATAGACTCAGTTTATATATAAATCATTTTAAGTAAACTAGCCGCCTTTGGCGACCAGTCTGTTCGCTACACTTGAAAATTCTGACCGTGGCAAACTCGCTGGCGCGACCTACCAGAAAGGTGTAAGGTAACTGTTTGGACGACCCAATTTAGACCGGAACCCAGTGGGGGAGGCATCCACAGGAACCGTACTCTCCTTTCCCTACTACCAGCCTTTCGGAAGGACTTACGGTTCTACATGTTTAACGTCATCGTACTCCGCGTGAACATGGCGGCAATTTTGGGAATCGAACCCGGGCCTACTGAGTGCAATTCCCGCGCGCTAACCACTGGACTACTTTGCCCTCCGCGACATTTTCCATAACTTCTTTTTATTCACCCAATTTAGACCGGAACGCAGTGTGGGGAGGCATCCACAGGGACCGTACCCTCCTTTCCCTACCACCAACCTCTCGGAAGGACTTACGGACCCACATGTTTAACGTGAAACACATCGCCACAATTAAGTTTTTACAATACAACAATACATTAAGCCACAATAATACATCGCAATCAATACATCGCCACAATAATACATCGCAATCAATACATCGCCACAATTCAATCCACCATAATTCAATCATTTAAATTTTATAATGACCATATGCTAAGCTCTTAATTCTATCATTTAAAAGACCGGATGCAACGACGTGACTCCCCTCCCCCCATTTCTCTCGAGCTGTCGGAGAGGAATAGGAACTTCGCCGGGCGCCGAGAATGGCCGAGAAATATAAAATCATGACGTCTATAAAATTGCGATCCTGCGAGCAATTTTCATCATTTCTTGACCAGATTGGACTTGTAAGAATGCCAGATGCTTGTGCTTTCTAAAAATGTAAATTATTAGGCGAAATTATGAGTACTTTTTACTATGCGAGAATTTAAAAACCAAAAATCGTTTTTTTGAGCCAAAAGTGACTTTTGTTTTAAAATCTTTAAAAAATATTAGAAATCAAAATTGAGATTTGAAATTGATATATTTTTACTCGCAATTGTCTGCTCTTTCCGGTGGTGTGATTTGTTTGTTTCTACAACGTTTGAATCGTGGAGAAAAAAGGGCAAAAAGGCAAAAAACTGTCGAAATCGCATAAAACATTAAATAACAAAAAAATAATTAAAATTTTAAAAATCGGTTTTCACCTGTCCCCTTCCCACCTCCCGGGTCTCCGATTGCCAAATTTCGTAGCTCTCCGAAGCGCGGTCGCTGAACGTATAGTGTATAAGGCACACACACATTGCCTTTTATTATTTACTAGCCGCCTTTGGCGACCAGCCTGTTCGCTACCCTTGAAAATTCTGACCGTGGCAAACTCGCTGTTGCGACCTACCAGAAAGGTGTGGAAGACCCAGGCCGTCCGACTCATCCAGAGGACTTGAGCAACTATTTGGACGACCGGTACCAGAAAGGTGTTGAAAGCCCAGACCATTCGGCTCGTCCGAGGACTTAGAGCAGCAAATTGAATGGCCGGTTGTACCAGAAAGGTGTAAGGTAACTCTTTGGACGGCCAGGAGTGCCACCCAATTTAGACCGGAACCCAGTGGGGAAGGCATCCACAGGGACCGTACCCTCCTTCCCCTACCACCAACTTTTCGGAAGGACTTACGGCCCCACATGTTTAACGTGATCGTACTCCGCGTGAACACGGCAGCAGTTTTGGCAGTGGCGGGAATCCAACCCGGGCCTACCGAGTGAAATTCCCACACGCTAACCACTGGGCTACCGCGCCCTCCGCGACAATCTCCATAACTTTCTTTTCATTCACCCAATTTAGACCGGAACCCAGTGGGGTGGGATTTAGAGGGACCGTACCCTCCTTCCCCTACCACCAACCTCTCAGAAGGACTTACGGCCCCACATGTTTAACGTGATCATACTCCGCGTGAACACGGCAGCAGTTTTGGCAGTGGCGGGAATCCAACCCGGGCCTACCGAGTGAAATTCCCGCACGCTAACCACTGGGCTACCGTGCCCTCCGCGAAAATCCCCATAACTTTCTTTTTATTCACCCAATTTAGACCGGAACCCAGTGGGGGAGGCATCCACAGGGACCGTACCCTCCTTCCCCTACCACCAACCTCTCGGAAGACCTTACGGATCCATATGTTTAACGTGATCGTACTCCGCGTCAGTGGCGGGAATCGAACCCGGGCCTACCGAGTGCAATTCTCGCGGGCTAACTTCTCGCGCGCTAATTTAAATTTTATAGTTAAGCTCTTAATTCCATCATCCTCGTTCCATCGTTCCATCATTTAAAATATCCGTAAAATTAAAATATCCATTTAAAATATCTATAAATTAAAATATCCATTTAAAATATCCATAAATTAAAATATACATTTAAAAAATCCATATCGTTCTATCAATCATCCATATCGTTCCACCAATCCATAAATGCAATAATTTCAAATACATCACCACAATTCAAACCACCATAATTCAATCATTTAAATTATTTAAAATATCCATTTAAAATATCCATTTAAAATATCATATAAATATAATAATTTCACCCGATGTATCCAATACATATGCTAAGCTCTTATTTCATTTAAAACCGAAAGCGCGGTCTCCATGGAGACGAGTAAAAAAACTACTGCTAAATGGGAAAAGCCGTTGAAGAACTTAGCGGAACGCCGAGAAATACAAAATCATGACGTCTTTAAAATTGCAATCCTGAGAGCAATTTTCATTATTTCTTGACCAGATTGGACTTGTAAGAATGCCAGATCTTTGACCTTTCTAAAAATGTAAATTATTAGTCGAAATTATGAGTAGTTTTTACGATGGGAGGATTTAAATACGAAAGTGGTTTTTTTTTAACCGAAAGTGATTTTTCTTTAAAAATCTTTAAAAATATTAGAAATCAAAATTGAGATTCGAAATTGATATATTTTTACTCGCAATTGTCTGCTCTTTCCAGTGGTGTAATTTGTTTTTTTCTACGACGTCTGGATCGTGGAGAAAAAAGGGCAAAAAACGGTCGAAATCGCATAAAACATTAAATAACTGAAAAAATAATTCAAATTTTAAAAATCGGTTTTCACGTGTCCCCTCCCTCCCCGCCCCGGGTCTCCGATTGCCAAATTTTGTAGTTCTTCGACGCGCGGTCGCTGAACTTATAGTGTATAAGACACACAGACAGACAGTCACACACACAGACATTGCCTTTTATTATATAGAAGATTATTTACTGATTTTACTGTTTTCGCACGTAGACTGTGATTATTTTTTCGATTTGGGGACTTTATATAAAATATGACTAGTTATGATTGTTAATTAATATAGTCATGGTTAAATGAAATATTTTCTGTATTTCAGTTGGGGAAACCTATCGAACAATGGACATACATATTGAATTTTGAAAACTACAGTTTTGCCAAAGCAACGCACAAAGCAAGTAAGTTAATTCTACATGTATTTCCATAAAAGTTCATTTGACAATTAACGGATCATTGACAGTGGCAAAGTGTGATAAAATAATTTGGGAATAGACATAAAACCACGAACCAAAACTAGCAAATAGAAGGTTTCATGCTGCATCTTTTAACAAGGTTAAAAATAAAATAAAATAAAATAAAATAACTGAATTGCAATGAAAATAAATAAATAACATTTTACAATTTTATTATTACAGTGGAAACCCGATTTTATGTCTCTCTGTGGAACCTATTCAAAAACGTGCGGGAAAACTCAAAACGCGGGAAAATTGTATCTAGTCCAGGAAAATCAAGAAAAACAAGTAGTAAAATAAATATACCACTCACCAAACTTTACATTTTTATTTATTAAATGTTTAATTTATTATTCACATAGAAAAATTCTAAACGTATCGAACCGCAAATGTCAGTGTGATTCTATAAATCAAATATGCTATTATTAACTTTTAAAATGACTCTCCAGTGTCTCCAGGCAATAAACACTATGTTTACGGAAACGAAACGATTTACACAAAAAGAACGGAATCCCATCCTGGACTATGTACGAACTAAAGCATTTTATCTGAAAACACTGAACTCTAATGCGCAAGAAAGAAAAAGAAAGAAAAAAGAAAAAAAAAAGAAAAAAAATGTGAAAATGAAAAACAAAGCCATGGTGTACTTACATGACGTAACGATGAAACGTAATAAAGTAAAAATTTTATACATGACAATGTTCTGCGAGATAAAACTGTGTGACGAGTTTTAGCTCTCTACGTGCTCTGGGATCCGAGAGCGAGCCCGTCAAAGATGTTGAACGAAGGGACAAACAGACGTAAATGACGTAACGACGTAACGTTATGACTTGAAAATTTTATGGATGAAAACGTTCTGCGAGATGAAGCTGTGTGTCGAGTTTCATTTCTACGTGATCTGGGAGGAGAGAACGAGCCTGTAAAAGATGAGTACGTAAATGACGAAATAAAGTAACGTAAGGACTTAAAAACTTTACGTACGACTCGTTAGAATCAGAAGTACATTTTATCTGAAGACACTGAACTGTAATTCGCAAAGAAAATCCATGAAAAGGGCAAAAACATAGTCATGACTTACGTAACGACGTAACTTTATGACGTGACAATTTTATAGATGTTTCCCGAGATGAAACCGTGTGTCCTTCAACTCTCTACGCTCTTTGGGAGTCGAGAACGAGCCCATCAAAGATGTAGAACGAAGGGACAAAGTTGACGAGAATAGTGTAGGAAAATATACATTGCACTTCAGTAACAATTTCTAGTACGGGTGAAAAATTCGCGGTGGGGCGTTTTTATCTTTCCGGATGCGGATTGACTTTTACTTTTAACAGGTGCAGAGATGCAATATTGATTTTTTACTCTTGGATGAGGGAGCCGCCCACCATATTTTAAATACACGTCTTTATCTATCTTAACAACTCTTAATCCGATTTGGATGCAATTTTCATGTATTTTCTACTCTGCAATGAACCCACTCGACCTCCTTACGCTGAACTACGACCCACTTTTGTTGCTTTGCGACTTCTATAAATAAAAGGGTAGGCCGCCTAGAACTTACGAATTATACCGCGAATATTGGGAAAAGATGCTTAAATATGAAACGGAAACAAGTGTGAAACAGTACATGACTCATAATTATCTACATTTTCTTTTTAGCACTTGAAACACTGATCTCTGTTTTCATGCAATATGAAGCTAATTACCCGGAGAGACTAAAAGCTGCATACATTATAAATGGTAAGTTAAAATGTATTCTAGATTATTTGAAAATTTATTTTTAGAGTTTAAAAGAATTCAGTACACAGCTCAAACAATGACATACTAAAACAATTCTAGATCTTGTTGAGAATTTTGAGCTCATTCCAATGCTTTTATATACATTCCCACGCATTGAAAGTACATTTTACCTTTTCTAAAGTATATTTCATCTTTTTGTAAAGTACAATTTCATTACAAAAAAGATCAAAATAGTATATTCACAAGTGAAATATTGTTTTCCACTATTGTATACTGCATGTAAGTTAAACATCACTAACATGAAGAGCATAATGAACGTATTTTAACTAAACAACGGACGTTAGCTATGCAATTTACTATGAACAAGTGCATAAAATAATACACTATTTTAGTTCATTTTCTATTTTGTTTTATTTTTTATTTTGTGTATTTTATTTTATACTTTGTTTTATTTTTTTATTTTACCAATTATATTTTTTCACTGTTATGCATTTTTTATTTTACCCCTCTCTGAAGATCAATTTCATTAAAAGATAAGAATAGAAAGTATTTTCAAGGTCTGGGTTAATTTAGCTATTTTGTACCACGGGCCCTAAAAAAATGTTCTGCTACAGTAAACCGTCTGATATACAGCTGGTTAAAAAAATTCGAATACCGCTCGTTATTCCTCGGATCGTACAGTCAAATTAAAGGTATCATTAGCCCCGTAATGATGCCTACTGTGCATCTAATTTGGTGGGCATGAGGGGAGTTATTTAAAGGGGGGGAAGCCACATACCCTTAAGCTCTGATAAACTTTTTTTTAAACTCTGACACTGAAAAATCCCTTTAACATTCATTGTTATTTATCTAATTTTAGCCTGTTTTTCGTTAAGAAAAGGAAATTGCATCACCTCAATATTTTTTTTAAATACTGCCAGTTAGACTTATAAAAATGTATTGCTTATTGTAATATTGTTTTTATAAAGCATCTGTAATAAACGGACAGTTTACAGGTGAACAGAAAAAATAAAACATATTGTACTTCATGTTGTATATGTCGACTGTTATGTCTATCATCTAAAATTATGTTTAGTCCACACTATAAAAGATATCACTTCGTTGACTAACTTCTTTTATCTTACGTACAGCTCAAACAGATGAAAAAGTAATACAACTAAAATAACTTCGTTAAAAGCAGCATACAACACAAAATGAATAGTATCGACCGGTTTCGAAGTCCAAACTTCTTTTTTTGTCATGACATACGAGAAGCGTAACCTTCACTCGTGAGAGAAATATCGGCCACTGATTTTCTTACACTTCTTGTGTGTTCTGCCGAAGAAGTCTGTTTTTGCCTTCGAAGCTGGTCGATACTCTTAGTACTATCGATACTTAGTCGATACTCTTACAACTAAAATAACTTTTAACGAAGTTATTTCAGTTGTATTTTTTGCCTTGTTCAAAAATTGTGTCTGTTTCTAAAGAATGCCAGAGTGTACAAAATATGAATTTTTTATTAAAAAACAATATATATATATATAAGGCGTGCCTGTTATACACCTAGAACGTTTAGTTAACAGGTGTTGGGCTTACTGGTTTACATCTGCAATATAATTATGCAGAGGTACACATGAATGGAACAAGTTTTAGAAGTGATATCAATTTGTCACTAGTAAAATTCAAATAATTTATAGAGCTCACTATAAAGTAATTGGATTTCACCAGTCACGAACTGCCACAAAATTGGACACTGTAAAAGGTTTTCTCGTCAAGATATTCATGAAACTCCAGTCTATAAGAAATGCGTAATTGCTTGAACATTTTATAACCAGTATTTCAATAAATTTTGAAAGTATTGGATGTAATTCTGACTCTACCTGTGATGATTACCGCAATCAATGAAAGTTTTTTTCTGTCATTGAAGTGAATTAAGAATTATTGTAAGAATTTGATTAGAAATGGGTGACTGGCTTGTTCATAGCTGTAGAGAGCAAAAAAGCCAAAACAATTAGCATCGAGATAGTAATAGATGTTTTTACAAAAATGAGAAAGACAATATCCTTCATATTAAGTTTTATATTGGACTCTTTTTTTTTTTCGTATTCAAACAAAACATGGTTTTTAGATGTACACATTTAGTACTCAACATTTTATTACAATCTTTCAGTAATTTATTAATTATGATATGGTTCTATACTCAAATATTAGACAAGATAAAAAACAAACTTCTGAATTTTTCTAGATTATAGCTATTGCATTGGCTATTTTAAGATTAGAAATCACTAAATTATGAAACTCAGTGATATTTTCCTGAGGTATAGTATCTATCAGGGTAGTATCTATAAACCTAGTCACCACAATACGGCTGCGGTACACGGAGCCTTTCCCATGTGGCACTTAGAAACCACTTTAATTCAGAACTCCGTCAGAACGTGAGAAACAATACAACTGATTCGATACTGGTAACGTGAACATCACATAATAATATAATACGAAATAATTCAACATACACTAAGCCACTAACAATTGGGGATTATCAATTTTGAATCACATGTGAAATTCGTTTTCATCTCGGAAGTGAATGACAGATATTGTTACAGTTTTGGTTACTTATTGTTCAAAAGGTTTTTGTCCATATTAGTTCGCTGGGCTTTTTAAGGTAATAGCTTGATGCAAGTTGGGGAACTTATTATTTTATATTAATACTTTTAATTTCCCTTTAGTTTGACGGATCTGTTATAACTTACATTTAGTCAACGTTTTAAAAGCTTGTATCAACTGACATATGCTGCCATTAACATTTAAGTTACCCGAGTTAAATAAAAATTGTACGTCTTTACAATCATTCATTCTTTTGATTTATAAACTATTATTCTTTGTATTTGATTTCTATATGACTCGTTCTGTGATAAAAAACATAAACTGCCCTCTTTATTTTCGTAGATGTCCCTTTTACTTATAGCTGGTAGTTTAACACAGCAACATAGTCCTTATATATAATTTATCTGCTTGTGATAATAACATTTAAAAATAATTCTTGAATCACAGAAATTCGTGTTCTCTTCTAAAATGACTTTTTTTTTTCTTTCAGCATCAATTTACTTCACTATACTATTTTCAGTCATCAAACCCTTGTTATCTGGAGCCACAATAAGGAAAATAACGATATTTGGGAAAGGTAAGATTATACAGACAGACGTTACGCTTACACAGCCTGTGGCGCGTCGAATGTTAAGCAACTCAAGCGACCGCTTGGGGCCTCATGTTTGTTTTCAGAGAGAATCATGCATTTTCATTACTTTTATTAGATCTCTCTTGAATCTTTTTAAACTCATTAGGATGTTCTGCTAATGAGATGTATTCTTATATTTATGCAATTTTGTTCTTTACCTTTATGTATTTCTAAATATCATATTTTACTTATCTTTACGGATACTCTAAACCTGAAATGGTATACTCAATGTGTTTTGGTCTAAACGGTTTGTTTGGCTAAATGGTATGCTCAATGTGATTTGGTGGTGTAAATGCAGGCTTTGCAGAATTTTATATTCATTTAGACTTCCTCAACTTTCTGTATTTTGCGATTGCAAGCGATCTATAAACCTGAATGGGTCTGTACATAAAAACATTTGCTTAATCAGTATTCCTTCTTCCTATACCAGAGCTATAATAGCATTTTAGTATTAGATACGGCAGTTACTAGTTACGGTATGGGTAGTATAACTGAGGTGAATTACACATTGCGTTTAGGTAGTCCAAGGCGCAGGAATTTTTGTTTTTAACACTTCTAAATAGTATAATGCTAGTTCACCCTAACTATTATTTTAAAGATCACAAAATTGGATATTTTTTTTTTTTTTTGCAGCGTATAAACAAAATTGTTGAGAAATGCCATTCAAAAGCAAAATGTTTTAGAAAATGGCAATTAAACTTCATAAGAATCAACTAGTGGTCAGATTTTAGGACCATGTACACCACATAAAACTGAGTGAGCAATATAATTGTAAAATAGTAATTAATATAATGTTAAGGCATTTTTAAATTTTTATCTTAAATAATTTTGTAGTTATGTACGCCAGAGTAAAGCTTCAATATACACCACCTTAAGATCTGCGAATTATTTTTTTCGAATTATTATATATAATAATAAAAGGAAGAATCTATCTGTTTTTCTGTCTACTGCGTGATATCTATGGTACTAAAAGGTCTGAGGTCTTTCACACGGTACCATCTATACCTGAACAAATGCGCCTCGAAGGCCTTTTTTTAAAGTTTTAATCAGATATTTAACGAATTTTTAAAGTCCAAAATCAGCTAACCTCCAGCTATCGACACGATTTAACAATTACCCATACGATCTAGCATTTACCGTCACGATCTACTGCCACGTTCCTCTCCAATAGGTTTTGAATATTTTATTATTTATTTATTTATTTATTTGTTTGCTTGCTTTGCGGAAAGCGTGCATTTTTTTTTCTTTGCTTTGTGGATAGCATGCATGAAAGTTTGGCGATGGTTTAGGATTTAAAGAAAATTCAGTAGTTTTATCTGTAAATGTAGCTGTCGTTTATATACGACCAAAGGCAACGACGGGTAATTCGTTCTAGTATAAACATAAAAATCTAAATAGTTTTTAACAGCGTCCCAGCTCGTGGTTGAAGCAATCTGCTAGCTAAGCTCCTTTAATGTAGCATTTCAAACCTGTTGGTTAAGAATTCTATCCCGAATAATACGAAATACCAAGTGCCAAATATTCACTTGGACTTTTTATTACCAAAAAATAATTAAATAAAATAATAACATTAGTTAAATACTTTTTGCAAAATAAAACGTTATTTAATGAATTGGTTTTTTTTTCTTTTCAAATGTTTTTAAAAAATAAATTTCAAGACTTATTAATTTAAATTTAAATCTTAGCTGAAACAGTCTAGTATTTAAAGGATTGTATTCTGATCTTAGGAAACTGTTGACAGCGAATCGTTTCTTCGATAGCCACAAAATTATCTTTTGAAACTCTTCATGAACAAGAGAAATGCACAGCCACAAAGTAATAACGCATAGACAAGAATAATTAGGGAATATTGAACCGTTAAATTAGTTTTAAATTGTGCAATATTTTCTAGATTTCCGATTAAGTTCCAATAGAACAATTTGACAACAGCAATAGAACAACCCTTTATTGTGGTCATTTGTGGCTCTCATCGGTATTCAAATCAAGCGACTGTGGTTTGGTTCTTGCTGTCCTATTTTTTAGAAAATACTACAATACCACCCACCAAAAATGTATATATATATAAAAAAAAATGCACATTCATTTTCAACAACCTTTCTGATTGGACGTATGTATCTGAAACCAATTGTCGAAACAAGAAAAGTGAGGGCAACTATGCTGAAACACACTATATATTCCCTGCACTGTTGTTTACATTCTTCTTATGTTCATAACTTCGGTAGTAAACGTTTGATTTAAATGCTGTTTCTAACGTTGTTGTTGTTTTTTCTTTGTAATATTGTGGGATAATACAATAATGGGAAGTAATGTGTATAATAATATTCTGACAAAAATGAATTTTACATAATATTGTCAACTAACAGCATACCCGTTCTTCGTACGGTGTATATTATATAAAGAAACTTAAAATTCACAATCTCGTGTAAATTCCTATAGTATACTAAACGACATTGATAATCAAAATATTTTGTTAAAATATTTAATTTAATGTTCCCAAAAAGAAGTTCAAGAATCTCTGTTCTCGCTATATAAAATTATCTTCACGGACAGATATGAAGAATAAAACATCCTGGCCCCGTTTGTTAGCAAATTCACAAAAAGTATGAAATTGAATCAATATATACAAATTAAAAGCGTTAAAATTGTGTGGGACCCGTACTACTTATTTACGCGAATATTAGAAGATATAACCTATATTAGTAGATTACATGTATAAATTGAAAATATCAATAAACCAGTAATCTTTAAACTTGAAGGCAGTAATTGATTCCAATATATGCCGATATGAAACTGCTAAAATTATATGGGAAGATATGCCGGTACTAATTATAATGTCGTAGATTAGAAGATATGCCCCTACTAATTATAATATCGTAGTTAGAAGTTATGTCCGAATGTTAGTAGAAGATTGATTACCCGTATTACAATATGAGTCTCAAAAATCTTTGCCAAAATAAAACAGATAACGTAATAAATTGAAAAAAAAAATAACCCCGTAATCTTCATACCAGAAGGCCGTATTTGATTCCAATATATGCCAATATATATCAAAATATATGCCAATATACCTGTACTACTTATATTCTCGTAGATTAGAAGATTTACCCGTGCATTTGTAGATTATTCGTACAACGTACAATATATGAGTTTCAACAATTTTTGCCATAATAAAACAATGGCACAATAACTTGAAAATATCAATAATTTCTGAATCAATAATAATAATAATAATAATAATATATATATATATATATATGTGTGTGTGTATATATCAATTATAATAATGTTTAAACCTGAAGACCGTAATTGATATTATCCAGTCAAAAATGCAATGTCAAGGAAATTATTTTATATGCATATCTTCATTATTCAAATCGGAGAAGATTTAATAAAAATCGTCTGCGCATAAACACATTGGATTTAAATCCGTTGCTAAGCGACATGATGTCATTTTCTTCAAATAAATTGGTGGAAAATATATCGTCTGAATAATATTATCTCTATGGAAGGTTTGGCGACATTTTCATCAATTTAGCGACATTTTAAAAAATCGCCAAACTTATCGCCAAGTAGGACTGGAGAACTAACAGTCCCACTTAGAGACAAATTGATGAAACAACATCACAATACTATCTCCTAACAAAACACAATTAATTTCATTTATTTAGCGTAATTTTATCAATTTCAAGATATTTTTATGGATTTACAAACATTTTTATCAATTTGGTGACATTTTAAAAATTCACTGAATGTGTTACTAAGTAGAATGATTGGACTGAGAGACAAATGCTACCGAAACATCTATTCAGTACTCTGTTTTAAAAAAACAAAATTAATTTCATTGATTTAGCGTCGGTTTTATCAATTTGGAAACATTTCTGTCAATTTGGCAACGTTTAAGAAAAGTTGCCAAGTCAGCGATATCCTGCCAAATTCGTAGATCTGAATTTGCAGATCTGAATAATAAAACATCCCGATCCCGTTTGTATATACTTAATAAAAACACTAAAATTCTATTAGAAGATACACCTGTTCTACTCTTATTCTGTTTCAGCAATCGGCTACATGAGTTTATCGGCTAAACACAATATATAAGTTTGAAAACTCTTTGCCAAAATAAATAAAAGTGATGTACGCAGTCCGTAATTAATATAATTATAAGAAAAATCAAACGGTTCATTTATAAGATATATTTTTATAACCATTTATTTATTATTCAAATCGAAAAAATAATAATAAAAATTAACAAACACATTTGATTCAATTGCATTGCTGAGCAACATGTTATAAGATAGAATCTTCCTCATAAAATGTTGATAATGAAATAACCATTTTGATGTTTTAATATTTTTCATTGCTGACTAAGAGCGTGTGATAAATAAACCATGGTTATAGAGTTTCCATTTAAATTCATGTTTCAAACCTGCGATTTTCAAAAACTGTCTGATTAGCCCAATAACTCCCTCACCAAACTCAGAGATAGAGTTTTAATTCACTTTCACGTTTTAAACCAGCTCTTTCCAACCTTTTTCGTTTGGAGGAACCAGTGAGTTAGAGAGTAGAACTGCTAAGAAAAGTTTCGTTTCTCAATACTATCTCGACAACTCCTGGTCTTAGAAACTCGAAACATGGACTAACACTAAATTTTAAGTGGGATTATTTCAAGGCTGCCCACAAAATTTCATCAAATTCGGTTCAGCCGTCCTCCCGTGACGATGAGACAAACAAACAGACAGATTTTCAATTTTATTTATATAGATTTTTGCTCATTTCAACGTCCTCTTCAGAAAAAAATACGAAGAACTACTAAATAATTTTCATTAAGCCATGAGAAAAAAAAAGATTGACTGTTGTAATCGTTTATCCTGAATCCGAAAATAGCGTTTGAAAAGTGTATTACAGACTCATTTACACTTTATGCAAGCAAATTATCAATATATTTATATTATTAAGTGATTAAAATTCTTTGGAATGCATAAATAGTTTTAATTAAATTTTCCATTTAATCTCATGACGAAGATTTCTTTTCCTGATTTCAGATGGTTGGAAAGAAGAACTGTTGAAGACTATAGACCCCGAAATTCTCCCTGCTTTCTTGGGAGGATTGAGGACAGATCCTGATGGGAATCCTTTGTGCAAAACTTGGGTGAGTTTTAATTAGTAAATAAATACCCAAAAGGTTCCAAGGTTCTATTTTTGTTTACTATGTTGTTTAATTAACGTGCAGCTGCATATTTATGATTTAACTGTTACTTATTTGTGTTTTCTTAACCGAGTTTAAATATTTAATACATAATATATACATACTGTAAAATGACGGATATAACAGAAGTTTTGATGATAGAAAGTTTATTAAAATGTTATGATAGCATTTGAATCATTGTATACACAGTATTTAGAAAGATGTCATTTTTCACTGTTTGTAATACTCACAGCGCGGTATGTATTTTTCATTAAAATTACAAGTGTACAAACAAGCTTTCAAAACAAATAATTAGATCATGAAATTAAAGTATTTAAGATCTCAATAGGGTTCCTAACTGATTTTCCACGATATTTAAAAATAAGAACATGGCATTTGGCATATGAGATTCTATTTTGGATTTTGAATTCTCATATAAGTAACTTATGAAATAATTATACAAAAATGCACAATCTATTATGTGTTTGTGCTGTTTAAGCTTCTAAAAAGAATAAAATATGATTTTCAATTATTTCAAAAGTTTATACATATTATTTCACATATTAATGCAAGATAAAGCCTTAAATTTTAAATGATGAAAGGGTATAACAAATTTTTTAAACCACTTCATGTGAATTTAAATTCCTGTTTATTCTTAAATTTTATTTTTGTACTTATCAAACAATTTTAATAGCTATTTCTCCATTTCCCATTTCTGACCTTCCTTTTTTTTTCAGGTTAAACATGGTGAACTGGTACCAGAAGAGTATTATTTGACAAAATCGACTAAAAGGCTCAGTACCCGGCCTGACGTACAGAAGGTCATTGTATCCCGCATGTCTAAAGTAAATCTAAATCTAGATGTTCAAGAACCTGGTTCATTAATTGAATGGGAATTCGAAACTGAAGGAAAAGACATTGGATTTGGACTATTATACAAGAACACTTCCTCTAACGATTCCGCAAAAGAACTTATTCCCAATCAAAGATTTGACACGCAGTTAATTGCAGAAGTTGGAATGTTTCAATGTGAATGGCCTGGAACATGTAAGTCAGTAAACTTAATCAGTGACAAAATGACACTTAGTTAATGACAGATAACTTAAACAGTGTGTTTTAAAGTGTAAAGCGTTATCCCCCCAATATATATGAATATATATATATATATATATATATATATATATATATATATACATATATAATATAGCATAAACTGAATACAGAGGATTTGAAATTTTGAAAAAGGCCAACAGGAAATACATAAAAGGCAAAGGCCTAGGGGGATTGTCATCCCTTGTTCCCGTTTACGAGTCGACTTTTACACCAAGGCAACACTCACAAAGCCATGAATTACCTGTGGTCATTTTCAGAATAACGCCGAAACAGAAGACGTCCACACGAAGTAAAAATCATCCGTAAAAGGAAAAGCCCCCAACAAAAGAGACCATATATAAACTATAACAGAATAAAAATCGACACGTAAGACAACCTCAACGCCATATCCTAACTACAAATACCATTCATCTGTCTAAATTACACTCATCAACTTAACACTCTTATATATTTCCTCTCTGTATCGATATCATTTTATTTTTGGAAATAAAAGTGTTGCCAAAATCCTTACTGAATGCTTCGAAAAGTTTGCTGTGCACCACATTGTAACATTGACTAATAAATATTAAAGGATAATTTTCTGTTATAGCTTCCTTAATAAAAATAGTATCATTTTTTAACCGATCCTTTCTATATGAATGCATTCTTTCACTACGTTTAAAGTGATTAATGACTATATTGTGAAAGATCCTGATACTTAAATTAGAATACCAGTTAATTATATAATGTATCCTAAAGCTATATTGTCTTCTTTTATCCATATATGGATATATATATATATATATATATATATATATATATATATAATAGTTTGAACGTCCAATGAAAGAAAAGTGAGAAGCTGTAACTCGAAAAACCTAACTTTTTAACAAGCTTACAAAATAAAAGTATAAATCTGCAAATCTACAATCAAATGGAAAAAACAAAAATATAAAAAAACAAATTTCGAATCATCAAGTTAAAGAAATCATCAAAAAGCAATGATATGGAAACGATTTTATCTTTAAGAGATACGTATATATGTATAGTGAAACTATCTGCGGTCTCAAATTCTGAATTTCACACAAAATATTTGGTTTGTGACTTGAAGAATTTAGATACATAATTGTAGCCAAACTGTTAGAGTAAATATTGATATTAACTTGATTATCCTCTGTCCACTTTGTTGTAAATTTGATAGCAGTTAACGCCGACTATAATACAGAGTTATTAGAATCCAATTTATACTTATTAATAGAGCATTCTCAAAGATACACATCGCCGCACTAACTCCATTATCAATCTTAGATCCATCTGTATAAACCTTAATTTACACATCATCACCACATTTTGTTAGAATAATGGTTCTTTCACAAGGGGCACATTAGATATTTTCTTTAGAAAAATCTTTTGTAGTGAAACAAGGATCTGTTGTCAAATTTCCAGCCTATACCTCTGCATGAATAATAAGATAATAATATTTTCTATCACTATCTTATACCAAGTTTTTAAAAGACTCTTATTCATATCCCTTCTGTTCCAAAAGATTTTCCAAAATTGATTCAAACATTTAGAAGAAGATATGTGAGCTCCAAGACAATTTATTGTCTCTTATAATGCTTAAAAATATTTAAGACGTTTACTAATTTTTAGTGATTTATTATTCAATTTAAAAACAGGGTTTCTTTTAAAGAACCTAATCTTACTCAAAACTATTAAACGGCATTTTTCAATCGAAATTCATAATTTTAGATCATTAGGAGAAACTGGAATTTTAGCCAATAATATATTAGTGCTGACTTCAAGACACCTGCGCGTGTCACCAAATCGTCCAACTGTCGAATCGTCAGCATAAATTTGTAAATAATGAGTGGAGTTATTAAGTAAAAGAACATTATAAAAATATAATCCAAAGAATAGGGCAATAACTGATGCCTGGGGGAGCCTTTAGAAATAATTTTAGAAATAGAAATATTGTCCTCCAGAAAAGTAATAGAGTGGTTATCCAAATACGAATATATAAAATTTTGTAAAGAAAGGGAGAAATTTAAAGTAATAATAATATCAGAAAGAACAATCCAACTCCTTTTGTCCAACGCTCCCTTAATGTCTATGATGGTAAGTGAAACGTGAACATTGAAATTAAAATTTCTGATAGCCTCGATAAGACTGAAAGAAACATCTTCAACCTAAAACCATATGCAAAATTTCATGACTTTCCACCCAATGGACCAACCTATTTACAAAAACTTTTTTCCATTATTTTTCCTAATGACGGGAGCAAACACATCGGCCTGTACGCAGATATTGAGACAGGATCCTTTCCGGGTTTCAGCAAGAAAACAACCTTAGCGTTTCTCCAACACCGAGAGAAATAACTAAATATAAAATTAAAATCAATCGATTTAACAAATACATGCGAATACACATTGAATAAACTTCTTTATATGTTATCAATTGGGTCAAAACCTGGAGCTTGCGCTTTATCCTTTTCTAAATTATTAAATATATCAAATTCAACTTTCTATTTTAACCTTCTTCATAAGTCTTGATTTAAATTATGATAAATTAAATTCTTGATGAATGCAAAAACAATGATTAATTAAATGTTAAATTTTGTCCTTATAAGAGAGATTTAAATTATCGTTAAAATGTATATCTATACTATGTCTTTTAGCTTGTTTACTAAAAATGAACTTAAAGAGCTTGCTATAATCATCTAAACACTCGACTTAAATTTAATCCTAGTTAAATTTATATCAGAAATAGACATAGAGTTCTTTATTAAAGAATCAACTCTCCTAGATAGCGCCTTAACAAAATTTCTGTAAGAAGCTCGTTCGTCCACCAAGAAAAACCATAATTTTTTGAGGTTTTCTTTTTCCTCAGGTTTTCAAAAGCACAGTCCCTAACCTTTTCAAGGAAAATGTCAACAAACAAATCCAGCTCTTCGGTATTATTAATATTATCTAATAAACCCAGACCTTCAAATTCCAACAATGGTTTTCTGTTACGTGTTCGTACCAATATGATGTCACTTCAGTTACATACTTCCACTTCCATTCCGTCTAAGTCACATTCCTTTCAAGATTTACTCTACCCCGCGCCCTAAGATGTTTCACATAAATATATATATATATATATATATATATATATTGTGAATATGTAACAAGTATATTACAAATCAAAATCAAAATCTTCAATTAAATTGTATATATATATATATAATATTAAAATAGTAAATCCAATGGTAGAATGGAAGAAGTAACTCATAATACACTATCTTAAAAAAATTAAAAAAAAATTTTATGCCTACAGAATACAATGAAACAAGTAAGATCAATCATGCTTAAAGCATTGATTATGAAACACTTTCCAAATTTAATGCAATTTTATTTAAACAAGTCTAAAATGCAATACATTCCTCGGTAATGTTTTAAAACTTATCACAATACTACATTAATTTATTATATTTGAAAACTTAAATCTTCATAAAAAAAAATGAACTTCATTCAAATGACGGCATTGAAATATAAATTGCCTGGTTTAAACATCTCTAAAATGTTATACATTCCTCGGTAATAATTTTAGAATTATCATAATACCACGATAATTTATTATATTTGAAAACTTCATCGAAAACAACTGAAATTCATTCAAATGACGTCATAGAAAAAATAACACTCCTGGCTCTCTCTATAAAAGCAGCATTTCATTCATAAATAATTTCCCATTCATGTCATTCATCACAATACTATAATAATTTAATTTATTTAAAATTTAAGACCATGGAGCTGCAAGTAATTAAACTCTATACGTAAAACTTCATCGAAAAAAATCGTCCTTCTCTTTGTAAAATCAATGAATATTTCATTATTTCATTCATATCAGCTGTGCAGACTCCATGAACTAAATGATTTTGTGTTAAAGAAATACAGCAATTCTAATACAACTCATTCCACATATTTCGCTGTTTACATTTTACATAGGTGAAAAATAGGCTTCGTTGTAGAAATAATTAAATTTGAATGAGCATTTAAACTCAAATATATTGTAATTGCGTTGTTTCAGTATGTAGATGCACAGAATTTATGCAAAAATAAAGTGGTTTTAGGACGGATACAACACTCAATATGAATTAAAAAGAACTTTAAAAATCACGATTTTGAGACAAGATGGATGCCATATATAATTTTGAAGTGGGTCACGTGATCTTTCATATCATGGTCACGTGATCGCTTCATATACGAGGTGTTAGTATTATTTTAATTTTTATTTAAAAAACTACTGAATATATTTCGCTGAATTTTTTTTTTACATATTTTATGGAACAATTTGAATATTACCTAAAATTTTCGAAGCAATTTGTGAATTTTAAATCCGCTTAAAAAATGTTTGAAAAATTAGGTCCCATAGGGCTCAATGTATTTCATTTTTTCAACCCGGGTTCAATCCAAAACTAATTGGGTGATATTATTCATTTATATTCCCATAGGTCCTACAGACCGTCTGAACAACTTACTAAAATTTCATTTTGATTAAGTCATTTTTACGGCAGTTATCGTGCTAACAGACAGACAGACAGACAGACAGACAGAATGAACAAAGTCATAAACACTTTTCAACTAATTTTGTTGTAAAGTGTTAAAAATAGAAGACAACTTATCACTATAATGAAAAGGGGGGTGAGGGGAAGATGAGTATACAAAAATCATAATAAAAAGGTATATATATATATAAATATATATAGAATAAAATAAAAAGCAAACACGGCAAAAGTGAGAAAAGGCAATAATAAATAGCTCAAGATTGAAAATCAAGACATGGAGAACAATCAACTGAAACTATTCAAAAAACTGCGGTTAGTTCGAAATTGCATTCTCGTCAGGACAGCCATACAATTCGAATTAAAACCGAGAGAATAGCCAGTTTCTGACAATGGCGATAGTATTTACCTATGGACACCATTGGAACTGTCTACTGGGTAGTGGAAGGACAAATAATGAAAACCAAGTGAATTATAAACCAGAAATCTGAAAAACAGAAATATTAACTCACAGGCACAGCCACCACGTGGGAGTTTACACGTTTGCAGAACATTCGACAGAGCATTTTACATCTCTTCGTCAAAGCGAGATATATCTATTTATATTTGAATCACCTATTTCTCATTATCTATGATACCTAGAGCTTAGATAATGCATTCCGGAACGAATTCCGAAAGAGGTAGAGAGTTCATTAAAGATTTCCACTTCAAATTCTTTTCCATTTCCGGTTCAAAATTTTCCGTTTTCTTCGAAACATCTATTACTCAAGATTGACTATAAAGAGCTGATGCTGATATGGATTCAGCATCAAATTCTGAAGGAGATATGGTGATTCACTAAACATTTCTATTTCTGGTTTCTCAACTTTTCTTGAAACACTTATTGCTCAGGATAAGCTAGAAATAGAGCTCGGGTAATGACTGATATGGATTCAATATTGAATTCCGAAAGGGTTGGGACTCACTAATGATTTACACTTCCGATTCTAGATATATCACTTCCGATTCAATAACTTACATTTTCTTTGCAACATATGTTCCAGGATCGGCTATAGATAGATTAGATGACATCTGGTTTGGATTCAGCTTTGAAGGGGCTTCAGAAGGGGCTGGAGAGTTCACTAAAGATTTCTACTTCCGGCTCAAAAAATTTTCCGTGAAACATCTATTTCTCAGGATTTGCTAATTTCTCATAGTCGGCTATAGATAAAGCTTAGATGATGACTGATATGGATTTAGCGTCTAATTTCAGAGTATGGGGGTTCAGTAAAGGTATTCACTATCAGTTGAGATGTCACTTCTGGTTTTACCAAACATTCCCATGATTGTACGAAATAAGTGAATAAAAGAATATACAAATTCTAAACTATACTGTCGAAAATGAAGTGTACACACCACTTTCTATCATATAAAGGCTCTTTCATAAATTTCTTGTTTGAATTTCAATTACCAGTTAAGAAAAATATTTCAAATGTACTTTGTATATCATGAGAACGACAAATATGTAATGTTTTAATACAAAAATAAACTAATCTTTAGGCCCCCAAGTATAACACGTGCTATGATATATTTTTCTGTTCGACATAGAATAAGAGATTTTAAATTAAAATTGAATTATTTATTACTTAATTGTGTTAATATTTCAATTTGTCCTATGATCAATTTTCTTTACAGATATCCTTGTATTTGACAACTCTTACAGCTGGATTCACCAGAAAGAAGTTTACTACAAAACATCTGTTGTAAATCCTAGAATTTTAAATGGCAATAAGTAATTTTCTTGAGAAGTATCATTTGTATATGTTGGTTTTAATGTTGCAATTAGTATTTGTATGAACAATTCATCTGGGAAAGAAAGATTGTAAAGATGTATGTTTTTATGAAGTGCGGTGTGAATAGCATATGAAATACAGCATACAAAAAGAATGGGTTTCTGAAAATACACATTATTATGAAATGGTTTATTTTTTATAATGCATCCTGTATTATGTGTTTGTTCTTTTCATACCATATCAAAGGAAAGAAAATTTCAATATCACATTAATGATGGTTAGTGTTAAAATTAGACTAAACTTTTCAAATGAAATTAAAATTATTCCACGGTCAAGATTCGCTCAGATGTATCATTTATCTCGATTTATTTCATGGTTATTTCAATTGTGTAAGAATCTGATAAAGAAATGAACCTACATACTATTACATTCCGTCACCAATATTACTGGTCTATGATTTCTATCTAATTTAGCACATCAAAGTTAAAATGTACAGCTGCGGAAAATATATGAACCACCCCTCGTTATTCGTGCACCATTTTTAGTAGAGCGAATCCAAATATACCATTTGATAGGGAATAGCATCTTCTATATGCTAAAATTTTTCATAAAGGGCCTTCTTCATATATAAATGTGCATCAATTTTAAAATTTCCAATTTGGCGTCAGATTTCGAATCTACATCAAAATTTAACCTCGGGTACCAAATTTTAAGTAAATTGGTCCAGCCGTTTCTGGATTATGTTAATGCAAAGTATTATGCTTCTTGTGTTAAATTAGTTTCCCGGACATCTTCCAAAATATTTTATTGATCACGATGAATATTCATATTTTTTACGTTACTATTAAACGACGTAAACAAATTTACGTAATTTTTTTTAATTCTCTGTATGCAATATGAATTATAAAATTAATATGCGAAAAACATATGAATAGCAACCTTGATGTATTTTGATAGAAATAGATTCAGAAGGATTTTTTTTTTTTTTACGATTAATCCAAATTTCAGTTCTTTCCTCCCGGTAGTTTTTTTGCTACATTTAAATTTTCACCACTACGACAATTTCAGGGGCATTCATTAGTTTTAAAATAAAATGACTAATTGCATTTCAAAGAAAATTTTGGAAGTTTACCCTTTAGTTTATTAGTCATTTTTTTACCCAGTTCTTATGACAATTTTTATAGAAAGTGTATTATAGATACACCCTTATAATAATAAACGTAATTCTGCGACTCTTTTAAATATTACCTTTCATTAGAGAAATTGTAAAGAAGAAGGAGTTGAAATTTTACATAGTTATATAAAAAGTCGTTCCTATTCATATTTTTTAGAAAATCAATTTCATCATTCATATTGCATACGAGAATTGATATTGAAAATTAAAAACAAGAAAGGTTGATTTTTTTGTTAATCGTTTAATGCTAACGCATTCAAAAGTAATCAACGTGATGAAAAAAAAATAGATGATACGAATAAGTCTAAGAACCTAATTTAACATTAGAAGCTCAAAATTTTATATGCTCATAATTCATGAACTACTGTACGGAAACACTTCAAACTTGTCATCATTGGAGAAGGGGGGGGGGAATAAAATAGTTGACCCAATTTATTAGAACAGTTTTAATCAAGCAACGATGATCTTATTCTTCAAGTTGCGGTTTTGAATATGGAGAGGATCTCCGAATTCATCTCCATATTTTTTTAACTACAATATCTCCACATATGACGACAGGAATTTTGAAAAAAAAAAAAGGTAGTCCAATTTAAGGATATAGAATTTGCTTATGGCATCAAAACTGGGTGTTATCATTGGAAATTTTAAAGTTTGTGAGCAATTTGATAAAAAGACGGCCTCTTATGCAAATATTTTTACATATGTATTTGTAGGTGTTATTTCCCATCGAATGATTTTAAATTTGCTCTATGGCGAATGATGGCAGAATAACGAGGGGTGATGCGTTTTTATTTTACTTTTATTATTTTTTCCTCATTTTCTGCGAAAAACAGACGAAATTATTAATATTTTTAGAATACACATGAGGGTAACTAACAGATAATATAACTATAGATATTCAGAATCTCTTAAAGAAACTGATGAAAATTCCAAATAATTATAGTATTTTAAAATGCCATTATTTATTTATTAATTTTTTTTTTCATTATAACATTTTAACAAAGTTTCATAGTCAGGCCAGTAATTTTTATAATGAATACGACATAACTAGCATCAGTTATTTTGCATCAATTATTTGATTTAAAAAAAATATCATAACTAACAGAACTCAAGCAATTTTTTATACCTAAACTGATGGCAAATAGAGCAATGCAGTTGTCCATATTCCTACTTGAAATATTGTCATTTAATAAAATTATTTTTTTACAATACAATAGATTCCCAATTGTCCGGAATCGGATTAACCAAGGCTGAAAAACATTACGAAAATATTGAACCAAAAAAAAAGAAAAAAAAGGACCCTGAATGCACAATCGACAAAAAATAAAATAAATAAGGAAATAAATTCGAAATGTTTCGCGCTCTAATCAAGTGATCCACAGTTAACTTGTATTTACTTTATTGGCTATATCTTACTTGTCCCATGTCGTACCGTCTCTACTATTTTGATCAAAAATAAGAATGCTCCGATAGTTTCTTTATTCAAATAACACACGCACACACACACATACACGTATATATATATATATATATATAATTTGAAAATTTTACTTCGTTTTAAACATATAAACGCAAAATTTCTTTGAATTCGGCTAACAAGTTTTTATTTTTGTTTTAAATAGTAGAGATCAAACTTTTTTAAATTTCAAAATTTACATTTTTAAATCTACCTGATAGAACGAAATAATAAAATATATTTTCCTGATAGTTAAAAATATGTAGATGAAGCTTCTGTGAAAATATTGGCATGTTAAAATCTCCTTTCTTCACAACTCATTTTTCACATTTTCTTTGAAATTGAAAAAAAAAATAAACCAATTAGAAAAATAAGTACATTTCCGGGCCATTAAACTACACATTCTGAAACAAGAAAGATCAATCATGCTTAAAGCATTGATTATGAAACACTTTCCAACTTCAATGCAATTTCATTTAAACATGTCTAAAATGCAATACATTCTCGGTAATATTTTAAAACTTATCACAATACTACATTAATTTATTATATTTGAAAACTTAAACCTTCATCGATAAAAATGAACTTCATTAAAATAACGTCATTGAATTATAAATTGTCTAGTTTAAACATCTCTAAAATGCGATACATTCCTCGGAAATATTTTTAAATCTATCATAATACTACGATAATTTATTATATTTGAAAACTTCATCGAAAACAACTGAAATTCATTCAAATGACGTCATAGAAAAAAATAACACGTCTGGATCTCTCTATAAAAACAGCAATTCATTCATAACATTTTCCCATTCATGTCATTCATCAGAATACTATAATAATTTATTTACTTAAAAATTAAGACCATGGAGTTACACGTAATTAAACTCTATGCGTAAAACTTCATCGAAAAAAATCGTCCTTCTGTTTGTAAAATCAATGAATATTTGATTCATATCAGCTATGCAGACTCCATGAACTAAATGATTTTGTGTTAAAGAAATACAGCAATTCTAATACAACTCATTCCACATATTTCGCTGTTTACATTTTACATAGGTGAAAAATAGGCTTCGTTATAGAAATAATCAAATTTGGATGAGCATTTAAACTCAAATATATTGTAATTGCGTTGTTTCAGTATGTAGATGCACAGAATTTATGCAAAAATAAAGTAATTTTAGGACGGATACAACACTCAATATGAATTAAAAAGAACTTTAAAAATCACGATTTTGAGACAAGATGGATGCCATATATCATTTTGAAGTGGGTCACGTGATATTTTCAGATCATGGTCACGTGATCGCTTCATATAAGAGATGTTATTATTATTTTAATTTTTATTTAAAAAACTACTCAATATATTTCGCTAAAATTTTTTTTATATATTTTATGGAACAATTTGAATAGTACCTAAAATTTTCGAAGCAATTTGTGAATTTTAAATCCGCTTAAAAAATGTTTGAAAAATTAGGTCCCATAGGGCTCAATGTATTTCATTTTTTCAACCCGGGTTCAATCCAACACTAATTGGGTGATATTATTGATTTATATTCCCATAGGTCCTACAGACCGTCTGAACAACATACTAAAATTTCATTTTGATTAAGTCATTTTTACGGCAGTTATCGTGCTAACGGACAGACATACAGACAGACAGACAGACAGAATGAACAAAGTCATAAACACTTTTCAACTTTGTTGTAAAGTGTTAACAAAAACGATTAAAATAGATAGCTTCAAAAAATACTTTGCCAAAAATCTATTGCGTGACAGATTAGCATTAAAAGATTAATTAGGATTTAAACAGCTATTATAAAATATTAAAAAGAAATTTATCACAAAAAGACGGCATTTTGTATTCAGAGAATTTCAATATACTACTAATCGATAGATGTACAAAGGAACCAGGGCCCGATAAAAACAGTCTACTGGAGCCCTTGGCACTACATTCTTTCGCCCCACCCCTCCGCTCATTTTCCAAGTTTTCACAAGAGAAAAATAACAATAATTGTACTCCATATTAGTAATTTTACACGGACAAAAAATAGAGTTATTTAGAGTGCAAAGTATAAAAGTACAATGCAGTCTTAAGTAAAGTAACAGCTACTTAATTCCAACTTTAAAAAATATCTATCTTAATCGACATTAAATGTTACTGATTTTTCATAAACTAAAAATTTGAATAAAATATTTATCTCTTCCTTCTCGGAAGAATACCGTGTGTAAAAGTTGCATTTATTAAATTAAATATTTGTCACGAAATGTAATGGACAATATTAATTCAGAAAGGCTTTTGAACTCAGAAAGCCCAGGACTTAAAAGGAAAAGATTTTATGTGAGCAGCATATTACATCAAGAATATTAATTGACTCAAAGTGACAAGGATTATCAAAGAAATTGAAATTCGTTCTCCAAATTATAATTATCATCGATTTGGCATCATTTTCGTTAATTAAACGTCACTTTTACGTATTTGGGGGATATTTTCAAAGTTGGCGAAGTTCATCGGCAAGGTCGCCAAAATTGTTGCTAATTTGACGCTAAGAGTTACATATTGGCAAACAGAAAGGGGGATGAGGATTTCTTTGTTCGATGATTATACGTTCTAATCAATGGATGTCTAAATTGCTGTCCTTTATAGAACATGCTAGATCCACAAGAATGGTATTAGTAAATTTGTTCCACAAGAATGGTGTTAGTAAATTTGTTCGGCCAAGAACATAATTATGAGCTAATATAAATTAATGTTAAGCTCTAGTGTTGATTGAATGATTAAAATGCGGAATATTTTAGGTGGATCATTTAATTATTCTATTTCTGATTATGTTTTAATGGGGAATAATTATTAAGTAATTTGTAAACTAGGATTAATTTCTCTCTATATTATCCGGATAATTTTGATTCTGCTGTATTTACTAATTATAACTATAATAGTAATTTCATTTATAAATATTTTTGATGGATTGCCATAATTAAGTGCAATGGCAGATATATTTGTTCAGTATTCAAAAGGATGCGATTTATTGTCATTTATTTTATTTTATACATTTTAAAATATAATTTCAATTACATTTATATATAAGCATTTATATAATTGTGGTTTTTTCTTCTTTAGTAACGGAAATATATCTTTGTATATTATGCATTTGTTTCTGTGGGGAATTTTTAATGTTCTTAAGAATATTCGTATATTTATACATGTATATAATAAAGTTATATTCAACTTAAGATTGTGTTTTCTTGTATGTCATTTTGTCTGCAGCAGATTCTTTAAATGCACTCTAGACTATACATTTCAATAATCCCACAAAAGACAAAAAGTATGGAAAATAATTAAAATGTGATAGAATCGGTTTCTTTAAAGGCGCTCATTAAGGGTATATATAGGGTTCCTCGAAAAGTCCTTAAGGACCTTAATAACTTGTATTTTGTAAGTATATGTTCATAACCCATGAGTGTACCTGTTAGATCTATCGTAAAGTATAAATAATTTAAAAAATTGTAATAACAAACTCGGCATTAAAGCAAGACAAATTGAAAAATCTAGTTACAAAGTTGTAGAACATCGTCTAATGAGAAGGAGTCGAAAATAAAATTGTTACAGAAGGCATTTATTTGGAACAATAGGGTTATTTGCGAATTGCTGTCCTATTCAAGAATTTTAAAATAAACAGCATTTACATTCACAGGAATCTAATGTACAGTCTGTTCAAAATGATCTCTGTCAGCAACAATACGCATTTGAGTTCGAGAAAGAATATGACCGCGTACTTTGATAGGCATTGCAGGTGTCACCGTGTTGCAGGTTCCAATGATACGACTTTTTGACAGGTATTTACTGCCTTCCATATACGCGTTTCGTACATATCTGGTGTCGATTCCTGCTCATTAGACAATGCTCCACAGCTTTATAATTGGTTTGTTTCGTCTAACTCGCTTTGCTGCTCAGTTTGTTATCCTAGCTTTTAAAATTCTCAACTAGGGGCTCTGCAATCGCTTTTATTCAATAGAGCATGGTCACTTTATAGACAGACCTAAAGTGTATACTCATGGACCTCTCCTTACAAAGTTGTCTGTAAGAGCTTTCCTAGGAATCCTATATATCCTAGTTTCGCAAACTTTTCATAAATGCTTACTACCAAAACCAAAACCAAAACCAAAAATCTAAAACTTCAGTATCACCAACAAAAATATGCCTTACATACAAATATGAAGTCAAGGCTTATGCAGTTAATTAAGTTATTGTCACATATTTCCTTTTTTAACACTTTACAACATAGTTGAAAAGTGTTTATGACTTTGTTCATTCTGTCTGTCTGTCTGTCTATCTGTCTGTCCATTAGCACGATAACTGCCGTAAAAATGACTTAATCAAAATGAAATTTCAGTATGTTGTTCAGACGGTCTGTGGGACCTATGGGAATATAAATAAATAATATCACCCAATTAGTTTTTTATTGAACCCGGATTGAAAAAATGAAATACATTGAACCCTATGGGACCTAATTTTTCAAACATTTTTTAAGCAAATTTAAAATTCCCACATTGCTTCGAAATTTTTAGGAAATATTCACATTATCCCATAAAATATATAAAAAAAATTTCAGTAAAATATATTAAGTAGTTTTTTAATTAAAAATTATCTAATTTAGGGAAAAAATCAAATTCAATTAAATTCTGACTTTTGGGATATCCTCCAGAAAGAAAAAAAGAGATATATTATATAATAAATATCTTTCCAAGAGTTTAATCATTTTGTATATGAGAGAGACTTCACATTTTAAAATAAATTTGGTAGTTAACAATTTTTCAATTTTTTTTTAAATTTTATATAACTCTTCATGATATACTTATTTGATGGTATTTTTAATGCACTTTCCTACGTCCTAGAAAGTTAAAATTTGGTACACAGCTTAAATTTGTTGAACATTTTACTCTACAAAAATTTGGTGGATCTTTAAATATAGATCATACATTTTTTTCGAAATGGCCTGCACATAATCCCCGTTCACTTCTATAAATCATTGTTATAATATTGTTAAAAATTCTGATGTGGGCAGCACATGTCTTTCCCTGCAGACTCATATTCACGTTCTCTTTATTTCTTCAATAATCATTTGAGTTTATCTGCACAAAATAACAGCCATAAGTATTTTAAATGACATTGAATTTGCACGTTAAACTTAAATTTGGTTCTCATTTGATAGCTGGACTTATTGTCAAAGGTGGCGTAGCGAAAACGCGAAAAAACTAGAATATCTCAAGAACGGCTAGTCCTAGAGTAATGGGGTTAGTCTTATTCTTTTTGTTGTCAAAAATCACGTATAAAATAGGAATTTAATTGATATAATTGAGCACACGTAGTCTTATTTTTATATTTAACGATTTTTGCGGGCCATTTCGCAAAAATAGCCCGTTCCTTTTTCCCGAATCGTACAAGAATAACCTTCAAATGATTTATATACCAAATTTTGTTAAATTTGGTATATAAATCACTTGTAGGTTATTGAAATATTATTCACCAAATTGTGTTAAATTTGTTCCATTAGTTTTTAGCTAGAGTGGATAAAGGCAATTTCTGCCGGACATTTCGCAAAGAAGGCAGATTCTTTTATTACGAATCGTACTATAATCTAATGAAGATCAGGATTTCCCAGAAAAAATATACTTACCAAATTTTATGAAATTCGGTCCATCAGAGTTCGGTTCAATTAGAGTGGATGTAATATCCTCACAGACACACAGAAATATACACAGATACACCCTTACACATACAGACGTCTTCCTAAAAATAGTTTTTTCGTGTTCTAGAAGTCCCAAAACGTGTAGATCCTTCGAAAATTCGAGTTCCGATCTTCGATACGATTCCAATACTTTGAATACATACACACACACACATATATATTATCTGTGTATTATCTGTGTATCTAAATTCCGTGCCTATGCAATTACAATAGTTGTGATTTTAAATGATCCCTAAACTTTTATTATTTCTTCAACGAAGCCTGATTTTAACTTATGCAGAATGCAAATATCTCAAGCGATTGTAGGGTGAGTTACATAAGAATTGCTGATTTTTTTTCACACAAAATTATTTAGCTCTGGAGTCTAGAATACAAGTTGTATGAATGAAATATTCCTTGATTTTGCATAGGGAATCAGATGATTTATATTTCGATACAGTTTTAAATATTTAAGTATAATAAATTACTGTAGTACTGTGATAATGTAAAAGATATCACCACTGAATGTATCATATTTTAGAAATTTTTAAATGAAATTTCATTTCAGTTGGAAAGTGTTTCATAATCAATGCTTATGCATGATTGAACTTTCTTGTTCGTTTTAATAAAGAAATTGAACAAAAATAATAAATTTAGCTCCATGTCAAGCTTTGTTCTCTATTTGTTTCAAATACAGCATAGAAAAAAATCTTGCTTCACATAAGTTCGTCGAACAAAATGGTATTAAAATATAATTACTCTTTCTGAAAATTATTTAAAATATTTCTTTTATTTCATCCAGAAGTTGGCAAAAAAGTTGTTTTAAAATCTTCCTTTAAATGCATGTCACACGAAATATTAATGTCGACAGGTAGCAATGGATTGAGACAACCCATTTGACGCTAGTTATCCAGAGTTGGTGTAAGCACGCATGCTAACACTGAAAATAAATAACAATGCTAGCATTGGAAATAAGCACTAAGTTTGGATGATAAAACTTGTATAGTCTATTGCACACATTACCAACGTACTGTCCTACAGCCACGAGAAAGTCCCCAGACAGCAGACGTTTTGGTGGCGGTCGCTATAGAAACAGGTTATTCCACTGCATTTTAGGTGTGACGGAAAGCTCTTTTTAACACTTTACAACAAAGTTGATAAGTGTTTATGACTTTGTTCATTCTGTCTGTCTGTCTGTCTGTGTGTCTGTCCGTTAGCACGATAACTGCCGTAAAAATGACTTAATCAAAATGAAATTTTAGTATGTTGTTCAGACGGTCGGTAGGACCTATGGGAATATAAATGAATAATATCACACAATTAGTTTTGGATTGAACCCGGGTTGAAAAAATGAAATACATTGAACATTGATTCAAACATTTTTTAAGCGGATTTAAAATTCACAAATTGCTTCGAAAATTTTAGGTAATATTCAAATTGTTCCATAAAACATATAAAAAGAAATTCAGCAAA
The DNA here is from genome assembly GCA_951213105.1 of Amaurobius ferox. Classification (NCBI taxonomy): domain Eukaryota; kingdom Metazoa; phylum Arthropoda; class Arachnida; order Araneae; family Amaurobiidae; genus Amaurobius; species Amaurobius ferox. The sequence goes on along the minus strand of OX578133.1, from coordinate 140,829,094 downwards.
ATATATTCAGTAGTTTTTTAAATAAAAATTAAATTAATAATAACACCTCTTATATGAAGCGATCACGTGACCATGATAAGAAACGATCACCTGACCTACTTCAAAATGATATATGGCATCCATCTTGTGTTAAAATCGTGATTTTTAAAGTTCTTTTTAATTCATATTGAGTGTTGTATCCGTCCTAAAACTACTTTATTTTTGCTTAAATTCTGTGCATCTACATACTGAAGCAACTCAATTACAATATATTTGAGTTTAAATTCTCATCCAAATTTGATTATTTCTACAACGAAGCCTATTTTTTACCTATGTAAAATGTAAACAGCGAAATATGTAGAATGAGTTGTATTAGAATTGCTGTATTTCTTTAACACAAAATCATTTAGTTCATGGAGTCTGCATAGCTGATATGAATGAAATATTCACTGATTTTACAAAGAGATGGACGATTTTTTTCGATGAAGTTTTAAGCATTGAGTTTAATTACTTGTAGCTCCATGGTCTTAATTTTTGAAGGAAATTTTTCCGACTAATATAGAAAATTTCCGACTGTACAAACAAGTGAGTTAACTTTTGGTTTTGAACGAGTGCATTGCTGTTCTAGTGACTTTTGTCCAGTTCAAAGTCTACACAGCAATTATTTGTTTTAATTTTCGAATGTTTTGTGTATATATCCAAATCATACCCCAATTTATAAAAAGAAAAAAGTCTCAAAACCAAATTTTTGGTTTGGAGGGTTTTGTTTTATAAATAATTTTACATTTGTTATTTAATTATCGGATGTGTTATGCAAATGCACAAATTTTTAGCTATCATTTGAAACAAGGCAAGTTTCTAGGGCAAGGATTAGCAGAATGTTAAATGCATTTGAAAAAGTATTAAATTTCGTATGTTTTGGGATTTTTTTTCGAATGCACTTGACACATTCCCAGATGATTGCCTAGCACTTAAAAATCCGCGAGTTTCTATGCCAAGAATTGGTTGTGTAAATTTCGGAACATGTATCTTTTTTTTAGCTAAATTTGGGTCTTTTAATAGGTTTTTGTAAATAATTAAAACTTTATTATTTTTTTCTAATTTTCGAATGCACATTGCACATTTCCAAATAATTTTCTCAAAAAAGGAGAAAAACACGCGTTTCTAGGCCAAGAATTATCTTTGTAAAACACGGGATGTGCATAATAGCATACATACATTGTTCAAAGGAAATTAATATGATATGATTTGTAGTGCTCATAAGGGATGCCGTTGTTTCATTTCCTCAATATTTGTTTTAAAAAAATCGTCTAGACACGAACTTAAAAAAAAATTCAAAATGGTCCACCAGAAAACCTACTTGCATGTAGCTATACACATATTCTTAAATACATCGAAATTGCATTTTTTAGTTTATATGATACTTATTTTTCAGCATCCAAAACAGGAAGATTAGCTTAATTCTACAGTTTGAATTCTACAGAAAGTTGTGTTTATCTTCGCAGTCTAACAATTTTTTTTTAATTACTACATTTTCTTTTAAGGAAACGTATCAAAGCAACAAATGCATCTCCCTTAATGAGATGCATAGGACTGCAGTTTTTCCCCGGTAGATTGCACATGCCTGAGCACTCTCCTAGAAAAAGGATCGTTTATTTTCTTAATTTTTTTTTCCAGGTTTGTGGATCGCATGCTTATAAATTTGGTTTGAAACTAACATTGTGTTACACAGCGTTTTTCAACGTGTGTTATAGTTTCGTGTAAATTTACGGAAAATTAAAGAATTTTGATGTGCAGTTTGGACCACATTGGACTTTTTCTCATTTTGGGGTTCTGGTATTAAATTAAATCTCCAAAAGGGGTTCCGAGACCAAAAAACTTCGAGAAACAGTGAGCTATTGAATACAACTGGAGTGAGTGCATATTACACTTTAACATTGTTGGGCCGCCGTTCCTTTCGGAGCTGGCGAAAATCATCCACGTTTGAAAATACAATTCTTTATGTAGTATAGCGGGCTTTTATCTAAGACCTAATTATGTGGGTTACAAGAAGTTGGTGGTAGGAGGATGGTACGGTAACTGTAGTTGTGTCCCCCACTGGATTCTAGTCTAAATTAAATGGGAATATCTCGGCCATCCAAACAGATACCTTACACTTTGGTGTATGTCATACGGTCTGGGTCGAAAGTGGAAAGATCTCCTCTAGTTGTTGCAAGCCAATCTGAAGACTCACTTGTACGTTGACGATATTCTGCCGCCGATTGTTCTGCCTATACTGTCAAGTCGCCCAGGTTCCATTTACCAACAAGACAAAGCTCGAACATATACTGCACAACTTTCTCAACAATGTCTTCAAGGATTTAATACCCTCCTATTGCCATCCAGATCTCCAGACCTATCACCAATAGAGAACGTATGGGACATGCTGTGACAGCAGTTGCAGCCTTCTCTGAATACCACTGAATTAGCTGATGAGTTGCAACATTTGTGGCAGAATCTTCCGCAGAGGGACATAAGCAACCTAACTGACCCTATACCGCACCGAATATCGACTTGTATAGTCGATAACCACTTAATAAAATATCAGCTTCTTGTTGTCACCATTTCTTAATAAAACGTTTTTTATTGATTCCAAATTCTAATCATTTGCATATTTTCTCAAACGACACATGCATGCCGATCTTCGTGGCTGTAGGCTCAATTTGTTATGGGTGCATATAATTTTTTGTGTGTATAGCTTTAATGCTTTTTCATCACTGATTTGAACGAATTTTTAATCACCTTTTTAAAAGCGCAATGTCATCATGTCAGAGCACCAAATGCAATTTCGAAGGCTAAAAAACTTCTGTTTGCTGATTTTACCATGCTGAATTTAAATCTGAAAGTTGTTTTTAAAATTAACCCTTGGATCTGGGAAGATAGCCTCTCAAAGTTTGGCCTTTTTTTTTGCTATTTTTGTGTTTATAATCTCAGGTCGAAGATGTTGCCACAACATGATGCAATTGCATGATTATGAGAACTTAATGCTTGAAGAAATAACAGGAAAACTGTATTCAACTCATGAAGTTAGAGGTGAGACCACATCCATGATTCAGCTGACTAGGAAATTTAATTTTGTGAGGTCATCCCTAGTTAAAAATTCAGAATATGAATATCTAAGCCATGGACTTAGAGAGACTTATTTTCTGCTTTATCTTCAAAATCACCTTGTAAACGATGCAATTACACAAACTTTGTTTATAGATAGATTGGTTGGAGCTGAATTATATGATCCATAAAGTTAGAGAGAGTTAGACTCTTTTCTTCTATGGTATGGCTAGATCAATTAAAAACTTATGATGAAAAGTTTGAGGTATTAAACTTGATAAATTGATTTGCTAAGGTTATAGGGGAATGTAACTTCATTGCGTTATGTTAGGAGTCGGTATAGTATGTATGTCTTTATAGGGAGATATTATCCTATAAGAGATAATAATATTGAATAGGGGGGTGTATGACTGGTATGTGACTGTGGATATTAGAAGTGGGTGGGAGGATCGGTGGCAGTTGATGTCCGCCGGTTCCTGTTTCTCATGCTTGGCCGTGGTGTACTTAGATGAGCTTAGCGCCCGAAGTGCGAGGAAGTTTGCTGGCTTATAAAAAAATTTCAACTTCGATGAAAGTCTTCGAGAAATAAATATTTCGAAAGAACGTAAGATTACATAAACCAATTGCAGAGATGGGAAGTCCACAAAATATAAAAACAATTTTTTTTTAATTGAACACCAAAATTTTTAGTATAAGTAAATTATTACTGAAAATGAGTGCATATTAAGTGGTGCAAACAGAATCAGAAATGAATGAAGTAATATAAAGCATGACCGTATTTTATGGACAGCTGACTTTCAAAAACAAAAAATTATGTTATTCATTATTTTGATCTATTTTACTGGCTTCGTCATCGAAATTGGATATGTAGGATCATTTCGTTACTTTTATGTTTCCTACTTATAGGGGCAACTCTAGTAGAGAGGTTGTGACTATATAAATACCAAATGATGACCACAAAAATCTGAATATAATATTTCGCAACTATCAGTGTTGGTATATTATTTTGAAATAACTCTGTTTAATTTTAAATAATATTTTGGGGAATTTTTATTTGAACAAGAAAGAAATATTTTAATTTAAAAATAAAATAATAGTAATTATAAATAAATTAATGAGTATTTATTAATAAAAATATAATATATAAAATGTGTCTACAAAATGTACAACGGTAAAGTTATAACTAATGAAAATTTTGAATTATTGGAAGCTCAACTATTTAACATATTTTTCTCTATTAATAAAAGGTTTATAAAAACATTTTGACGTAGTTAACATTTTACTGTAACATTCTAATTTATATACAATTTAATATCGAACGGTCGAGTAAATGTTGCATTATTATTACATATTTAGTATTTTTCAAAAGGATGTCTGTTTCTGTGTGTGTGTAACGCGTAGCAGAAAATTCAAGCTTTCAACAGCTTCGAAGATCTGTATAGAGTTGGCATCTCAGCTTATGCAAATATGCACCTCGCCGGGATTTTTTTTTTTTTTTTTTTTTTTTTTTTAAATTTCAATTAGTTTAAAGGTCATGAATATTTAAAGTTGAAATTTCGTTGTTTCTAAATTCATTTATCCCAGCAGACAATTGTTTGCAGAATGGCAGATGTTTATAGACAATTAGCGCGACACAATGTGGGTGATGAAATCAAAAATTCTAAGTTCCAGAATTTTACAGATATCATTTTGATTTTTTTAAACGAGCAATTATTTTATAAGAATTCGCTTGACAAATCTCTTCTATAGCACGAAAATATTCGGAGATAGTATTTAATTATCTAATTTTACTTTTCGACATTTATTTCACGAAAATTGCAGCAGACGAAACACATAAAGAGATTTAAATTGAGAAGTTTTCTTATTCCTTGAATTTTAAAGATATGATTCACATTTTTAAAAATACAATTATTTGCCATTAAAAGCATTGTAAAAAAATCATTTGAATCGGATAACTACAACCATAATCCCGATTTTTACCTCCTTGCTTTTTCTTCAATCCTAAAGGTGACGCAGCGCAACGAGAAGAGGCGTTGTTGTTGAGACTCAGACGGTCCGACGTACCAGAAAGGTGTAAGGTAACAGTTTAGACGACCGGGAAGAGCCACTCAATTTAGAACGGAACCCAGTGTTGGGAGGCATCCACAGGGACCGTACCCTCCTTCCCCTACCACCAACCTCTCGGAAGGGCTTACGGACCCACATGTTTAACGTGATCGTACTCCGCGTGAACACGGCGGCAGTTTTGGCAGCGGAGGGAATCGAACCGAGGCCTACCGAGTGCAATCCGAGCGCTAATCACTGGACTGCCGCGCCCCATGAGAAAAGGCGTGTTTAAGCGCGTTAATGTGTTTTTATAGATCTAATGCAATTTTCGAGGAATCTTCTTATCAAGTTTAAAAAGATTGATAATATTCTGTTTTTAACACTTTACAACATAGTTGAAAAGTGTTTATGACTTTGTTCACTTTGTCTGTCTGTCTGTCCGTAAGCACGATAATTGCCGTAAAAATGACTTTATCAAAATGAAATTTTAGTATGGTTTTCAGACAGTCTGTGAGACCTATGGGAATATAAATGAATAATATCACCTAATTAGTTTTGGATTGAACCCAGGTTGAAAAAATGAAATACATTGAACCCTACTGGACCTAATTTTTCAAACATTTTTTAAGCGACTTTAAAATTCACAAATTGCTTCAAAAATTTTAGGAAATATTCAAATTATCTCATTAAAAATATAAAAAAAATTTCAGTAAAATATGTTAGGTAGTTTTTTAAATAAAAATTATTTAATCTGGGAGAAAAACAAATTCAATTAAATTCTGATTCTCGCTATATCCTCCAGAAAGAGACACGAGATCTATTATATAATAAATATCTTTCCAAGGGTTTAATTATTTTATATATAAGAGAGGTTTCATATTTTTAAATAAATATGGTAGATAACAATTTTTCAAATTTTTAAATAAAATAAATTATTATAGTATTGTAATGAATGAAACGGTTGGAAAAATGTTTATTAATGAAATGCTGCCTTTATAGAGAGGCGATTTATATTTTGATGACGTCATTTGAATAAAGTTCATTTGTTTTCGATGAAGTTTTCAAATATAATAAATTATTGAAATATTATGATAATTTTAAAACTTTACCGTGGAATGTATCGCATTTTAGAGATGTTTAAACCAGGCAATTTATATTTCAATGCCGTCACTTGAATGAAGTTCATTTTCTTCGATGAAGTTTTCAAATATAATAAATTAATGTAGTATTGTGATAATTTTAAAAATATTACCGAGGAATGTATCGCATTTTAGAGATGTTTATATAAAATTGCATTGAAGTTGGAAAGTGTTTCATAATCAATGCTTTATGCATGATTGATCTTTATATATGCTTGTTTAAGTTTATAAATGCTTATTTCTCGAAAACAAAAAGTGGTAGCTATAAATAATATTAGGTTATTTGTAGTCCTTTGAAAACCATATAGGAGTGTACAATTGGATTTTGCATAAGTTCTTAGTTTTTGAAAAATAGTGGCAACAATTTCGATATTTTAATATTTTGTAGATGTGGTTCTAATTTCGATATTTTAATAATTTAAAAAATATTGAAAAGGTGTTTCTAATTTCGATGTCTTAATATTTTGAACCATTTTGAAAAAGTGGTTCTTAATTATTTAAAATTATTTTAAAATTGTCAAAAAATATAAACTACCTACATAGAAAAATGTTATTCAAGTGAAATCATTTCGACTCGGGCCGCGCCGGAGATTTAGAAAACTGTTTCGGGCCGGGCTCGAACTTGACTTTTAAAAAAGGCCAAACATATTTGATTTTGAAAATTTTTCTGGGGCCGAATATATTTATTTCGCCAGGCCGAACATATTTAATTTTGAAAATTTTTCAAATGAGTTTTAATTGAATACATGAAATAAAATGTCTTTATTTCAGCTATATATAGATAAATGTTTAAAAAAAAACTTTTATCTCAATTCTTCGCAGAAAATTTTCACACATTCATGTTCCCCCGGCCATCCATCTTTTTACTCTATATCTTCGGATGAGTCGGTTGGCCTGGGCTTTCGACACATTCATGTTCCCGGCCGTCCAAGTGGATGCTCTATGTCATCAGATGAGTCGGACGGTCTGTGTCTTCAACACATTCATGTTTACGTCGGCTGCTCACTTTGCTGCTCATACCCTCGGGCGAGTCGAGCGGCTTGGGCTTTCTACACATTCATGTTTTTAACACATATGAATATAAATTATTTCGGGCCGGATCAAACCGAGACTCAATGGTCTTCGGGACTGGTTTAAGTACTGGCATTGTCGTGCCAGGCAGGGAAAAACTCTAAATTTTCGGTCCGTTCAGACCCGTATTGGAACCACTGCTGATCTTTTTGTATAGTCTAGTGTTTCATTCACAATTTGCGATTTTATTTTGCTGCAGAAAATTGATTTAAATGACGTATGAATTGTTAAATGATACCTTTAAAAGCACAATTTTATAACAGAATTTAAAAAAACAATAAAAATAAATAATAATAATTATGAGAAACGTATATAAACGATTCTTATGCATGCCTTTATATAATTTAAAAACATTACCTTACTTTACGCAGTCATAACCTAGCTCTGCGAAAAATTGAAGCAATCTGGACTGAATAAAGATGCCATGCTTTTCAGCATTTTACAGAAAAGACATTCACATTTTCTGAGAGTCATAAATTACTTGCCCAATTATAGACACTTTTAAGGGTATACATACTGGGTTTACTTTCCAAATCCCTGGACAATGTGTTTCAGTATTTTTCTCCTGCTGTTTTGCCGACAGCATAGCGCTGCTGTTTTGCCGACAGCATAGCGAAGAAAATAGGTTTTGTCTGAAGAACTCGTACCAGAACCTAATTGCTCTTTCACGGTTTTGTCCCCACCAAAGATTCAAGGATATCCAATTACGAAGTACCTAGGTCAGCCGAAGGCTGTCTTTAAACTTCAATCCTGAGGGCGGCGGGGGATAGTAACAAAGGTAAGTTAAATAAAAGAGAGTTCAATAAAGAAACGGGCGGTGCTCTTCGATTTCTAATGTGACTAATCACAGTAGAAATCTAACGAGTCGCATAATTTGGAAAATGAGGAAGACATTTTTCCTCAAGAAATAAAGGCGGGGGGATCGCGCTGTGCTCCGTGGAGCACTGGCCTTGAATCGATGAAAAGCTGCGTATAAGAAACGCGGAGAACAGTGAACAACATAACGGGCCCAAAACAGCAGTTATTCATGGGTGGGATGACCTTTATGATCAACGCGGAGGCCATTTAGGCTGGCAAAAAGGATATTAATTCTTTCGAGGTTGTCTTCAGCGGCTCTTAACAGGTCCCCACCAAAGAGCTAGAATCATGTGATTGCTTCTCGAAGGTCCCCACATATGTGTACTACAAATTATCCGGTTGCAAGATCTGCTTCTCCGAATTTCCTCAAGAAAAATGCCGACAAAGTTTGGGGACTTCCTGGACCACCCTCGTTGACATAGCCCTTATCCAGGTGGCTCATACGTATTTAAATGAGATTTATGACATCGCAAAGAAATCATTGCCCCACGTTCATCAGATGACTTTGCATGGACAACATGGACAACAACAACATTTTCAACATGGACTTCAAGGATTTTGTTTCACGAAAGAGAATCGGTGATTTTGTAGTGAACATTTAGAAAATTAAAGTAAAAAGTAAGTTTTTAAAATGAAATTTATGGAGAACAAAACACACTCTTATTCCGATTTTTTTTCCGAGTGATTGCCAAATTTTCCGACTTTTTTGAGTCAGGGGAGGACTTTTTTGAGTCAGGGGAGGGGTGACCCCCCCCCCCAACACACACACACACCCCGGTGACACTACCCTTTCTTCAGGGAGTGGGTGTCCAATGCTATTTACCAGCAGGATGACGCCCAACCGCACACCGCACGCATCAGTCAACATGCCCTATAAGGTACCCAGGTGCTTCCCTGGCCACCAGTCTCCCTTAAGGGAACTCATTCCTCACCACCACTTATGAACTGCCTCCATGTTAACCAATGGGGAAATTTGTTTAGAAGATTCCTTCGTGAATTTTACCTGTAAATGTTAGCAGTTTGTTCGATATTAAAGGAGAAACACATACGTTTCAGTCGAAGTACGATTTTTTTTATTACTTAAATTTAAAGTGTTTCAAAAATGAATTTAAATGTTAACAACACAACGGAATTTACCATTAGGGAGCTTCTGTAGCAAGTTTAAAAGAAAATTTGAATATTTGGCCCAAATAAAAAAAATAGTAATACATTTTTCTATTGATATCAGCAAATATTATAATGTTGTCATTATAAAATCTATTTTTAATGATCCAAAAACTATTTCAAGTGCAGATACGTAGAACAGAATTAAAATAAGTTTACGGTAACCCTGTAAGCCACACGGTTGTGGGTTGTACAATCTCTATCTGTCAACAATAGATCTTTATGTGCGGAGGGTGATAAAGTATTTGTTTGATAGCCGTAATCAAAGAAAGTACAGCTCTCTATAGTTCCCTGCTTCTAGAAGCAACACCTCTCTGGCTCTGTGGTTTCATGACTGTGACAATAGAGTTTTCCCCAGAATTTGTAGAAGATTCCAAAGTAGTTTTGTGCAGGATTTCAGTTCAAGCCCTTTTGCTGTTGATACAAATCTGTTTTTCATTTTTTGAGAGAAATATTTGTCTTTCCAATTCTTTTTTCTCCCAATATTGTTAGTTTGAATAGTTTGGGAGGGGGGGGGGGAGCCCTCTAGTTTAGAAAGAAATAATTACAAAGCAATTTTTTATGCAGAATTTGGGTTAGATCTTGTATTAAATTTCATATCACTACTGAAAATTGAATATTTTCTTTCATCAGGGAGGGCTTAGTGTAATTTATCAAGGAGGGGGTCAGTCCCCTCTGGTCACTGGTTGGCTGCAACCCTGTGTTTCTGCCATGAGCTTCTGACAACGACTCTGAGTTTGTTCACGATGAAATTTGAGCATTGCATATGGTAGAAATTTGCAGTATCAATGGACCTCAGTGAGTCTGGCAGCGACCCCCCCCCCCCCCTCCACCAGTGACTTAAGTCCTGTGTGGTCCGGCACACCAGCGGTTCTATACGGTCATATGGTCCGGACAGGCTCGTCGCTCATGGTCGCCACACGGAAACAATCAGCCAGCAACAACCTGGCTTCATTAGGCATGGAGTATGATTCCGGCCATCTCAAAAGGAGTGACGATGTTATGGAGTCGGATCCGGCCTAGCCTCGGGTCATCCCAAAAGCAGTACCGTAGTTAATCTTCGATCCGAAAGGGCCTCGGATCATCCGGACGTCAGAAGGGTCACCCCAGGTAACACACATACGGTATTATAACCGTTGATAAACCGTTTATACGTTATATTTTCGTATGTGTTATACGATAAACGGTAATACATCGGTTATAATACCGTTATGAGTAAACGGTATATAAAAATACCGTATATCATACGTATGAATTACCGTGTATGAACATACCGTATGTAGAAATACCGTTTTAAATACGTATGTATTACTGTTTATTTTACATTAAAATAACCGTATTTATTACGTTAAAAATACCAATTTATCATACGTAAAAATAACCATTAACGCTCCCCTCTCGCTCAAATCCTCTTTCAGCTTTGTTCTCGAACCCTTTTCCCAAAGGCATTTTTATGTATTACCGTTTAAAATACATTATAAATACCGTTTATCATACGTTATAAATACCGTTTATATTACATTAAAATTACCATTTTTCATACGTAAAAATAACCATTAACGCTCCCCCTTGTTCAAATCCTCTTTCAGCTTTGTTCTCGAACCCTTTTCCCCAAGGCATTTTCATGTATCCCTTCTTGTTTATCTTCACCCTCCCAAGTTCTAACCCCGCCGTGACGTCACGCAGTTCTGGAAGCTTCCAGAACGGACTCATTTCTACCTCAGGGGACGAAGCCATAAGCTTTGTGCATCTGGCAACACTGAGTGCAGTAATCATTCTTTACGTTTCCCGCCATGGTTTGTAGCACAGAAAGGTTTGTAATCTTGAACTTTATTTTCCCGTGTTAGGTTAACATGTTGCTTAATTTATATAACTTATTTAATTATATTTAGCTTTAACTTTTATTTTATTTTATATATCTTCCTAGCTTTGTTGTATGTATGCACATATTGCTTTAAAAGCAAACGGGAAAAGTACATGTTTTCAGCATCGTGGTATGTGCATCCATGCTCGCATTTAATACTATCTAAGCGGAGATTAAATGAAAACGTGGTCCGAGATTGCATTTGTTGTCATGCATGCATGTTTATTTCAAATATTGTAAAATCAGAAATTATTCTTTTACATGTTTTTATGTATTTTAAACTTAAAGATGGTATAACTTAAATTTTAAACTTAACTTAGATTTTAAACTTAAAGATGGTAATAGGCTGCAACCTGAAAATGCAAAACGCTTAATTTTCCTGTACCGTAACTTACCTCTAACTTTGATTACAAAGAATAATTAGTTTGTTTTTAAACAATATTTCATATGGTGTAAAACTTAAGAAATTAAAATACTGCCAAATTGAATATTCATCCAAGGGTCATTCCGTGTCAAATCAACCAATGATCTGAACCTTGACATCATGGAAAATGATAATTTTTGGTACAATAGTAGTACCAGTGAAGCTGACAAAAACTGTAAATATTAGATTTTTTGGGCTCTTAGTTTTCAGTTATTGACTTTCTTAAAAGCGAAATTTGGCAAAAAAAAAAAGTATTTGACCTAGAGATCTCAAATTGGTGTCATTTTTTTTTTCTTTTAATGGGTCTTAATTTGATATGACTATGCTATTCTCTAAAAACAATTTCTCTTTTAGTTTGTAATTATTTTAGAAACTCCAATTTTAAAAAAGAGTTAAATACCATAATCATGTTGTATATCAAATTAAGGTCCATCGAAAACAAAAGACTGCACTAATTTGAACTCTCTTGGTCAAATAGTTTTTGATCTACCACTGTTTAAAGATTTCAAAACTTTACCAGATTTGGCTTTTTTAAAAAAGTGAATAACTGAAAATCTAAAAGCGCAAAAAATATGAAATTTTACGGTGTTTTTAAACTTTACTGGTACTATCACTGTACCAAAAATGATCAATTTTTTAGATATCAAGGTTCAAACCATTAAGTGATTTGACACAAAATGACATACATTTAGTACATAACTCATTAGCCAGTTTTTTCATACATTCAGCCCACATATGTTCTCAATTTTTACAATTTGCTACACACTTAATATTCAGTCCAAACAGTTACCTTACACCTTTCTGGTAGGTCGGACGGTCTGGGTCTCAACACTTAATATTCAGGATGGCCACTCAACCGGGAAAAGTCAGGGAATTTTGTGAAAATTCTGTTTTTTTTTTTTGTTTTTTTTTTTAAATACTAGTTGTCCTTATAAAAACAGGACTGCCCAGTTTGTATGCCATTTTCGAAAAATTTCGCCAAGTATTATGCTGTACTCGTAACTTCTAAATAAAGGCTGCCATGTGTCCATTTGATTCCGTATAAAAACAAAAATGCAGAGTTTGTGCTCCATTTTGGACAACTGTTGCCAAGAATATTATATACATTTTACAATATTTTTTCTATTTTAATGACATTCTTTTGACATTGCTGAATTGACATTAATTATTCAATGGCTGTAGCTTGTTACAGTGTAGTTTTTGCATATCTTTAATGTCTGTCATTGTGAACAATTTGCAATGCCCATATTTAAGGACATCAGTTTAGACTATTTCTTTTTATTTCTTCAGGGAAAAAAAACATTAAATTCTTTTAAATATTTCAGTAGTTCAATTTTGCTGCATTTACATGTATTTTTTATTAAAAATGTCAAAATTTATTTGTAAAAACAAAAAATGTGTATTTTTTTCTCCTGATTTAATATAACTTTTTTTTTAATAGTGGAGTAATTGTTAAGATTCTTTAATCAAATTTGTAACTAAATAGGGATGTGCACGCATTTTATGTTAAAATTACTGGTCTGGAATTTCTTTTCAATTCACCTGGAAAAGTCAGGGAATTTCAATGTGTCTGAAGAGTGGCCACCCTGATATTTCACATGCCACTCAATATAATTTTATATTTACAATTATAATTACAAAACGTTCAAGAACTTTTAAAATAAGTTCTTCTCCAAACTGAGTGAAGATAATTTCATTTCTTCCTTGCTCAAGAGTACAAACTCTCCCAGTTGCAGTAACAGGCTCTACTTTTTGCAAAATGGTCTCACCTGGCACATTCAATACGTCACTCGGTTGAGGATGAAAGTAAGAAAAGGTCCCTTAGGATGTAGGAAGCTTACTTTATAGTCGCTCGTAACATTATTCTTCTCAAGAATACATGCAAGCCACAAAGATCCTTTATAGACTATATAGTGCCAAATCCAGATTCAATTTTTACTAAATTAGTTTGTGTAATATAGTCGAATGCTGTCACACGTTCAGTAAACCGGTGTTCACTACAGTAATAATGCTTAACAAGAAGCCAATTTTCAGAAATTGGGTAAAAAGAATGAAGTTTTTGAGTATAGCACAGTTGATGAGTATGAAGAAGTTAAAGAAATACTGTCGCCACAGTTGAATGACTTTAAGGCAATCATGGGTACTCAGAAACTTCATTCTTTCTACCCAATTTCTGAAAATATACTTCATGTTAAGCATAATTACTGTAGTGAACACCAATTTACTGAACGTGTGACAGCATTAGACTATATTACACCAACTAATTAAGCAAAAATTGAATCTGGATTTGTCACTATACTCTATAAAGGATCTTGGTAGCTTGCATGTATTCTTGAAAAGACGAGCGACTATATAGTTAGCTTCCTACATCCTAAAGGACCTTCTTCTTTCTTTTATCCTCAACCAAGTGACGTATTGAATATTTGAATGTGCTAGGTGAGACCATTTCGCAAAAAGTAGAGCCTGATACTGCAACTGGGAGAGTTTGTACTCTTGAGCAAGGAAGAGATGAAATTGTCTTCACTTGTTTGGAGAAGTACTTATTTTAAAAGTTCTTGAAAAGTAACGTTTTGTAACTGATTGTAAATACAAAATTAAATTTTGAGTGACATATGTGAAATATTAAGTGTGTAGCAAATTGTTAAAATTGAAAAGAACATATGTGGGCTGAATGTTTGAAACAACTGGTTAATGAGTTATGTACTAAGTATATGTTATTCCGTGTCAAATCAATTAATGGTTTGAACCTTGATACCTCAGAAATCGATCGTTTTTGGTACAGTGATAGTACCAGTAAAGTTTACAAAAACTGTAAAATTTCAGATTTTGGGGGCTTTTAGATTTTCAGTTATTTACTTTTATTAAAGACATTAAGGGACTATTTGTGTGCCAAATTTCATAGTCGGTCGTTAAGGGGTTCCTATGGAAATTAAATTTTTTGTAATTTAGCTAATTTCACTTATAGTTTAATACAAAAAAAAAATAATTTTCATAGGAACCCATTGGCTTCCCATTATGAAACTTGGCATACAAGTAGTCCATAAAGCATATATTTTTTTTTCAAAAAAATTAAAAGGGGTGTTTTTGAGATTTAAAAAAAAAATTTTGAAGCTTTTCAAAAAATTCAAATTTGAAATAGCATAGTCATGTTATATATCAAATTAAGACTCATTAAAAGCAAAAGAAAATAACACTAATTTAAGCTCTCTAGGTTAAATAGTAAGTCTCATTTATAAGCATTTAAAAAACGATATTTCGGTATAATTTTTTTAAATACATGATTTGGAAGAATTAAAAAAATATATATACTAGGAAGAAATTTTAAAATAATATGCTACTTAGGACAAATTTTAAAAAAAAGTTGATACTGGGGTGAAATGTTAAAAAACACAATACTAAATTAAAATAATTTGATACTTTTAAGAAAATAAAAAAAAATACCTGGAAGAAGTTAAAAAAGCCTTATACTTAAAAGAAAATAAACATGATACGTACAAGATATAAAAACACAATTCTGGGAATTTTTTTAAAAACATTAAACACAATATTATATTTCATAATGTAGTAGATTATAATTTTTGCAATTTTTAAAAATAATTGTGAAACAGTTTGTGTTCTGTGTATCTAGAAACATGTTCTACTTGGGCTCTGTGCCCTTACTCACTGTTTTCACTCTTAAAAATCATCACAGTTGCATGATACCACCATTGATCAGAGATGTGTAGTTTTAGCATGCTAAATTAAAATTTAAAATAGCCTATAATTGTAATTTAAAATAGCCTATAAACTTAATTACAATATTATTAATATTGTTTTTTTTATATATTTTTAGTATTGAAGTTTACTTTTAAAAAATTAACTCTAAAAATTGCAAAAATGTTTTAAGTATTATGTGTTTTAATATATCCCAAAATTTTATTCTGTATTTTTAAGTTATTTTCAATTTAAAATAGCTTATCTTTTAGATTTAAAATTATATTTCATAATGTAGTAGATTATAATTTTTGCAATATTTAGAAATAATTAGAATTAAAAATATATTTAAATATAAACTGAAAATAAAGGAAAAAAACATTTTTGCATTAAAATTATTGTATTAACAATATATAATATAAATTAAAATAAAAATTTTATTACATATGAACAGAGTGATTCTATAGTATTGTGAATTTTGCATATATGACACATTTGATATATCGTATCTTTGTAAAAATATGATTTAGATGAATGTATTTTAAATTTTAAAGATACTGTTTCAGATTGTGTTGATTTCAAATTTATAAATTCAAGTACATTATTGAAATCAACACAATCTGAAAATTTGACATCTATTATAAAAATATATTCACCTGACTCAATATGTTTGTTTTACAAAGATGCATAAAACTTTGTAAATATCATGTCTGCAACATGCACTATTCTGTAGAGTTGTCCAATGTGTGATAAATATGTATATAAACACGTAATAAATACGTGTAGAAACACAATATAAACACGTAATAAATACGTGTAGAAACACAATATAAACATGTAATAAATACATGTAGAAACACAATATAAATATGTATGGGAATACATTATAAATGCGTATGGGAACGCATAAATACATATGGGAACACGTTATAAACATGTATGTGGATATACGTAAGAAACACGTATGTGAATATACGTAATATACACGTATATGATATGTAATAAACATGTATCTGGATACGTAATAATAACGTATGTGGATATACGTAATATACACGTATGTGATACGTAATTAACATGTATCTGGATACGTAATAATAACACATGTGGATATACATAATAATAACGTATGTGGATACGTAATATACACGTATGTAGATACGTAATAATAATGTATGTGGGTATACGTAATAATAACGTATGTGGATATACGTAATAATAACGTATATGGATACGTAATAATAACGTATGTGAATATACGTAATATTAACGTATAAGGATACGTAATAATAATGTATAAGGATACGTAATAATAACCTTTTTTATAACGGTTGGTATACCGTATTCTAACGTACCATTTTTGCGTAATAATTACGTATGGCCTGACACGTAAAGATTACATATTGCTTGATACGTAAGAATTACGTATTTATGCTACCTGGGACATTTCCTCAGACAGCAATCACTCACGGACCTCAAGGCACCGGCACTGGTGGCCAAGTTCCCGAGGCCCATCGTGAGCATCGCCAAGTTCCCGAGGCCCGTCGTGAGCATTGAAATTATCTAGGCCGAAGCCCGGACTACCGTAGAGTACTCAAGCAGTCAAAATTAGGGGACATGCGCCCGGGAAAATGGTGTGCCAAGTATTTATGTACACCTCGCGGACGCAAAGAGAGTTACCTTTCAAAATCCAAACCGTCAAAATTCTTCTCACGATATCAGTACCAAATGCCTCCAAATCGCGCCAGAAAAGAAGGGAAAAACCTACCTTCGTCCGTCGCGACTCAAAGCCACCACCTCTACATATTATTTTCCCAGCAGAAACATATACATTGAAGACAGACGAAAATCCAGCATTCAATTTCATCAGCCAAAACGGTGACCTAGAACTCAACGAAAGAAAAAGGAACACCGAATGCCCGCTCGATCAAAATAATACTTTTAAAAATGGATTCAGATTGTGGCTTAAAGAGTAGAAATGTTCTAAAATATATCAATTACATACATAAATGACTAGAGGTTTTTTTAACCAGACTTAAATAGATAAAAGCTTTAAATAAATTAGATGACTTGAAATACATTATGAGTTTATACACTTTATACAAAAGTAAATCCCGTTCGAATCCCGACCTTACACACCTAGGGACCTCCGGGTGAAATATTTCAGAGTACAGCGAAGACATTTTCAAAAAATAAGTAGGTGCATGGATGCATCAGGCCCTTGAAGTCTGCAGATCCTTTAAGAAGAAATTTAGTGGTGCAGCTGACATTACCAAGACGGGTCTGGGTCGTAATCCCGACAGCCGAAATCCCGACAAGCCAGAATCCCGACAGCCGAAATCCCGACAGGGTCGAAATCCCGTCAAGTCAAAATCCCGACAAGGTCGAAATCCCGACAAGCCGAAATCCCGACAAGGTCGAAATCCGACAAGCCAAAATCCCAACAGCCAAAACCCACTCTTGCACAAACTAATACAACACTAAGGCGGTCATCGCAGTGACGTCACTAGGGTTAGAATTTACTAATCAGCACCTCCCCCACGCACATGCGCTGGACTCACGCTCCCTCTTGTCTCCATCCGCTTGCTACGACAATGGCCATATGCTATTTGAATATGCTATTTGAACGTATGCAGAATGTGTAAGTGTTTTTTTCTTTTTTAATAAAATGAATTTCCTAAATCGTATACCGACCTGTTATATCATTTTAATCTTTGTTATTTCAATTTGTCAAAATTTATTTCAGTAATGGCATAATTGCTATTATTTAGTGATTAAAACTATTAATTTGTAAAATGTAGAGATGTAAAAAAGCCGATAATTTTGATCAAGCTATACATAGAGGCGTAGACAGCCATGTGCGTGGGCCCAACGTGAGTCCAGCGCATGTGCGTGGGGGGGGGGGGGGTGCTGATTAGTAAATTCTAACCCTAGTCACTGCGATCACCGCCTTAGTGTTGTATTAGTCTGTGCAAGAGTGGGTTTCGGCTGTCGGGATTTCGACCTTGTCGGGATCTTGACTTGTCGGGATTTCGACCTTGTCGGGATTTTGACTTGTCGGGATTTTGACTTGTCGGGATTTCGACCCTGTCGGGATTTTGGCATGTCGGTATTTCGGCTGTCGGTATTATGTCCGGAACCGTACCAAGACATAATTACCAGCTTGGCGATATTTCGCTCCAGATTAACGAAAATAACAAAAATGAATTAAAGTTAACGAAACTGATTTCAAATTGATGAATAATTATTAAAATATATATGGACTATATTGTTGCTTATTGCGAAAGCTATCAATATTGATAATTGTCAATTTAAAGTTGCTTAAAATATAAGTTAATTGGGTACGTCGAAATAGTTTTACATGTTGCCGTCCGGAAAAGCGCCAAATGTACAATTTAACATGAAAACATTGTGTCGTAGATCTAAAACATCAGTTTTTCACTGTGAAAGAAGTAAATTCAATGCATTATAGAGAGAAAGTCATGTGCTGCCCACACCTTTTTTTTTCTTTCTCTTTCCGATGCATATCAAATTAAACTTGCTAAAATAATTGATATGAGCTTGAATTCAATAATAGACTTAATGTAATACGAATGTGCCATGCCCAACTGCAAATCTCCAAATTGTCCATACAGACGTCAAAAGGTGACGGAAACAATGAGAACATCAATGCACCACCTGCCAATTTGATTTATTTTAAAACTTACAGTATGCGAAATACATTCATCAACTTATGATGTTTTTATTTGTAAATTACGTAGGCTGGTGTTTAAGTTGTTAGAAAATAATATAAAAAATATTTTTGTATGGAAATAAATCGTTTCATTGTTTTTCAAAATATTCTCCTGTAACATCAATACATTTTTTCATTCGAATAAATCAATTTTCAAAACAGTTATGCCATTCAGAAGATGGTAAAACAGAAACATGTGATTTATTAGCTCCAACTGTTTCTTCTGGACCCATGCATTTTATTTTGGGGAGCCAAAGAAAAAAGATCACTGAGTGCTAATTTTAATAATTATTCATCAATTTGAAATCAGTTTCGTTAACTTTAATTCATTTTTGTTATTTTCGTTAATGCATTTTATTTTGGCATGCATTATTTTATATTGACCCATGCATTATTTTATTTATATTGACCCATGCATTTTATATGATTATTTTATTATGATTATTTTATTTTATATTGACCCATGCATTTTATTTTGGGGAGCCAAAGAAAAAAGATCACTGAGTGCTATATTTTAATAATTATTCATCAATTTGAAATCAGTTTCGTTAACTTTAATTCATTTTTGTTATTTTCGTTAATCTGGAGCGAAATATCGCCAAGCTGGTAATTATGTCTTGGTACGGTTCCGGACATAATACCGACAGCCGAAATACCGACATGCCAAAATCCCGACAGGGTCGAAATCCCGACAAGTCAAAATCCCGACAAGTCAAAATCCCGACAAGGTCGAAATCCCGACAAGTCAAGATCCCGACAAGGTCGAAATCCCGACAGCCGAAACCCACTCTTCAAACTGACTCATCAAATGTATTTGATGAGTCATTGTCCTAAATCAGGCGAATAAGGACAATGACTCATCAAATACATTTTTACATGCTTCAAATAAATGATAGTTTGAAATGCAATGTGTGAGCTAGCATTTTGTCATGATGAAGAATGATGCGACGTTTCGCAATATTTTTTTCTGCTTTGAGCAATTATTTTTGGCAAACAAATGTTCACTTTTCTACGATCTTCCAAAGCAACGGTTGTAACATAGCCGGATTTACCAAAATACAAAGCTATCATTTTCTTTGAAGCTATTTGTGCACTAGTAGCTTTTGTAGGATTTGGTTCATTTTTAAACACTTCGTGTGCACACAACTTTTGTACTTCCTCATTAACTTCAAAACTACACCGTGAAAATAATTTTATAGTATTTCTAGTTCTTTAACAGCCACGTTCACGTGAAAGCACAGATTTTTTAAAATCTTCTACACTGAAAGCTGTTATTTTTAGTATTGCCACATTCTAAAAACTTAAGTACTGGCTCTCATACTAGAAAGAAATACAAGGCATTGCCCTTGATTTAAGATGCAAAACTCTGATTAAAATTATACCAGATCATACAGGGAATTCTCGAAAACCAAACAACGCTTTAACAATACGCTCTTTTAAACAGAAAATAAAAGCAATTTGAAATATTGAATAGATTTTTAGTTCATTTACTTTTTGCGTAAAAGATGCACGTTGTTGAAAAATCATTGTAACTTTTTACCCTGCTACAAAATTTTAATTAATAAAGGAAGATATCTGGGTTACTGTCTGTCTGTAGCGGGGTATCTAAGCGTCGTATGACCATGGGATTTAGTACACAGGTACTTCAGGACCCAAATAGGCAGTGTTTCTTTCAGGCATACATCCTGGGGCGTTGCCCCCCCCCCCCCCCCAAGATCTGAAAAACTCTTTTAATTTGTGACTGCAGAAAAAAAAATCGATAACATTTGTTGTGATTTATTAAATGATAGCTTAATTCCTGCTAAAAAAATAACATCACCTCAGTACTGTGGTAATATAGTGTCCTTTTTCAATGAAAATAAATAACTTTATCCCTTATCAACCGAAAAGGCTTTCAGCTAGTTACTTCAAAATATCATAGTAGGTCCAACTTCAGGTGTGTATTTCTCAACCCGTACATAAGGTAATCATTTTGTCAAGAAATTGCATTATTGTTGCCTCTCGCCATTGTGCAAAATACTTGAAATATTGAATGGATTTTTAGTTGATTGAGTATAGAGAAATATAGAGAAAGTTCGCTTTGTTTAAACACTATTGTCAGAGTGAAAGAAAGGCGACAACCGTTCCTTTTGTGAATTTTTGGGATGTTAGGATTTCATCAGTAATAACCAGAACTCCATCCCACTCCATCTAATACTTTCCCTTTCATCAGAGAGTCTACAAATTTGGCATGGGCACTCAGATCAGTGGCCCAATTGCTGGAAAAGTGTATAAGTTAGCAAACTTGAAATCCTTGGACGGGTGGAATAATGGGGGGGGGGGATATAAAAAAATAAAATGAATTCAAAACAATCGAGTGATCAGGATTAAAAGAAATTTCACATCAGGACTAAAAGGCAAATACCAGTTCGTTTTGTTTTTGCATATATTGCCAGCGGGGGAGGTAAAAACCCTTAATTTTCGCTTAGTCTAATGTTACAGAAAGTAAACGAAAGAATCTGGAACAATTTTCCCAGATACATCAGCCTAAACCAAATATAGGGAAAAAAACCTTGATATATATAGAATTAACTAAAAAAGAAGAATTAAATCAAATGTGGGGTTGAAAATTAAAAATCAATCAACATATCAAGTTGAATATCAAAATATCAGCCGGCAGGAAAGTACCAAGTACAAAATTTTAAGTTTTGCGTTCATGGGAGGTTTGCTTAAAAACCATGATGTTTTTGTTTTCTTTGTTTAAAAAATATAATTAGACATTTTCCAGAGACACATCAACAAAATTCAATATTTAGATATTTATTAACCAAAAATAAACAGGTATTTCAGACTTCTTAGTGTTCATGCATACATTAAATTTAAATTAGGAAGAAAATTAACATCAAACATAATTTCCAGTACGAGTAATTTACTCACGTTTTTATCGTTCACTGAATGTCAATTAGTATATGCACATGTTCGGCGAGTTTGGTTTGTTTACATTATTTTCTCCTAATAAAGTAAGAAATTACATTATGTTAAAATACAATTTTGCAATTATAAAACTTTATACACAATATTTTTGTCTTATTTTATAACTTTCAGCTGATTAATTAAATCTCATTTGAGGAAGGGGATGTCAAAATCGATTTAATGAGATAATTTTGAGTCTCTTTACTAAGGAAAATAATACTATGTAAAGTGTATACTAAAATATTCTTTTTGACGATATCTTTGACATAAAAACTTTATTTTATTAACTTAAATAAACTTAAAGATGTTCTACATTTAATATCTTTCGGTGAATAAAAAAATTTCCCGTGATTTTTCACTGGTACTAGCTAGTTATTTAAATAATTATAATTTCTTTTGTATATTAGCAAAGTCCGCTCACTACGTCCATCCAAGTACACCACGGACATGCATAGGAGCGGTAGCCCAGTGGTTAGCGCGCGGGAATTGCACTCAGTAGGCCCGGGTTCGATTCCCGCCACTGCCAAAACTGCCGCAGTGTTCACGCGGAGTACGATCACGTTAAACATCTAGATCCGTAAGTCCTTCCGAGAGGAAGGATGGTACGGTCCCTGTGGATGCCCCCCTACTGGGTTCCTGTCTAAATTGGGTTGCACTTCCCGGCCGTCCAAACTGTTACCTTACACCTTTCTGGTAGGTCGGACGGTCTGGGTCTCAACAACAACAACCACAGACATGTGAAAGAAACAGGAACCGATGGACATCACCTCCCACCCGCTCCTAATATCCACCGACACATACGAGCTATACACCTTTCCATTCAATATTACTATTTCTTATACGACTCCCTATCGAAACACACATACTATACCAACCTCTAACATGACGGAATTAATTTCCACTCACCTATACCCTCTAACAAAATTGGTACATTGACCCTATACAATTTCTGGTCATTCCATGGAAAATAAAGAATTCCTATAACTTTATGGGTCATGCCATTCAGCTCCAACCAATCTATCCATAAACAAAGTTTGATTAAATTAAAAAGTAAGTCTCTCTAACGCCATATTCATTTTTTGGATTTTTAAATTGGATGACCTCTCGATATTAGCATTCCTATTCAGCTGAATCATGCAGGTGGTCTCATCTCGAACTCTGAGCTGAACAGTTTTCCTTTGCATCGTTGTAGCAATGCCTTCCGCCTGAGATTGTAAACGCGAAAAAGACCAAATTTTGAGAAGTTATATTTCCATATGCAAGGGTTACTTTATAAAACTGATTTCATATTTGGATTCAGTATGGCCGAATTAGCATACAATAAATTTTTCAGCTCTCGGGGTTGTATGTATCCCAGCGTCACCTGAATTATTGTTTCAACTCCTTTTACCTCTATGGGTTGAAATGCATCTTCTGCTGAAGTGAGATACTTTTAATTTGTGGGAGTAAATGCCGGTAAAATTTAAATTTTATTTAAGTAGTATATTAAAATGCTTGCATTTGATAGGACTGACTACATAAGATTAGACACTACATGAAAATTTACAATCTTTAAAGGCAATTAAAATATAAGAAGGTCTATATATTTCTTACCTTCCCATTCATCAATATATGCGGTAATCACAAGTGGTCAATTTTTTCCGGATCAGATTTAATTTTATAGTCTGAAACCCACAGTGTTCATGTAATATTATATTTGTAAGTTGAATCTATGCCTTGATAATTTCTGGTCGTTCTAATTTAATTTAGACTTAAAGTTTTTATAAAATGTATTATGGTAGTTGAAATATGTGTTTACTTACTGCCGAAATTAGTGTATGCAAATGTTATTAAATTTATATCACCAAATGACTACTTTATCTGCGGACATCATTCAGTTTTATCCCCAAATCCTGTTTAAAAAATCTGGTCATCTTACCCTTGGGATTCCGCGACAGTATTTCGTGGAGTTCCATGATGTGATAATTTGGTGTAAATTTTCTTAAACCTTTAAAATCGAGTAAAATTTAAATGCATAATTTGCACCACAATGAATTTTTTCTCATTTAGGAGTTTTGCCATCAAATAGAATTTCAAAGTGTTCCACGTTTGGAGCTAGCTACATTTTTTTCTCTTTAAATTATTCCGGTAGGGGTATACCAACATGGCCACTCTTTGCAATCACTATATGCCAAGTTGGATAAGTGATCTGATTGGTCAAAGTATTTCATTTTCAGGCGGCAAATAGGTACTCGAAGTAGGTATCTGAAATGCGTATTTTCTTGTTTATTGTTTACATGAAAATTATAGAAAATAATATTAAGAGAACTAAAAATTTCAAACGAACGATAGCCCAATGAAAACTGTTTTGAATGCATCTGCATGTAGTGTGTAATGGAAGATTTTGAAATTGACAGAAGAGAAAGTAACGGCATTCAGTGTTTTATAGGTTTGCAAGATAGTAATCTAATAAATCAAAGCATACACAATGGTGATGATCCACGGCTAAAAATTGGCGAACGTTATCTTGTACGCCGGTACGATGACACTTGGCGTAAGTATGTAGCTTTTCAAAAGCTAAAATATAAGTGTCTATTTGAAAGTTTTACCATCTGATTGTTTAGAACATGTTACATTTTACGTTAATGAATTATAATTTGATTTGTACTAATTTATAATGTTTCGTTTACATTAGTTCCTGAAGATGCGATATTGTATTCTAGAAGGAAAATTATATATTATTTTTTGTCACAATTTTTATTTTAGTGAAAAACAATTTAAATAGACAGCATTGCAAAACAAATTGTAAAAACATTTCTTTCAACGAATTTGCAAGTAGAGTATACTCACAATATTAAATAAAGGACAAATTAGTCAAATTGATTACTGTTTTATTGTCCTAAAAAAAACTATCTCACATTGATCAAATCGTAAAAAAAAGCAGGTTTTGTGTTCATGAACTTTTCAGCTTCATGTGGCTTGTTCTAAATTGTAAATGAGTTTTATTCTGATCATGTGGAAGGACTGAAATTGCCAATTCATATAGAAATTCGCAAAAATTGTGGCTTAGGGTTTTTTGCGGCCATTGCAGATATCTGTTATTCCATGCTGACGAGTGCATAATAAGCGTGAAACCGGTCCATGGATACTGATATCAGCAACAGGAGTGTCTTCCAAAAATTTATTTTCTTGATCATTGTTATTAAACCAAACATTACACAATAATGTTAAATATACTAAAAGGAATTAAAGTGATTAAATAAAAAATATCTCACATACATAAATAGGACCACAGATGGACTATTCCATGAATAAAATTCAATCCCCTTTCCCCAGCCTACAGTGCTGAAAACACCGGTTCTCGTTAGATCACTGAAGTCAAGCAGCATCGGGCATGGTTAGTACTTGGGTGGGTGACCACCTGGGAACACTGCGTGCTGTTGGCACATTTCGGGCGCGGTAGCCCGGTGCTTTGTGCGCTGGATTTGCACGCTGCCACAACTGCCGCTGTGTTCATGCGGAGTACGATCACGTTAAACATGTGGGTCCGAAAGTCCTTCCGAGAGGTTGGTGGTAGGAGAAGGAGGGTATGGTCCCTGTGGATGCTTCCCCCACTGGGTTCCGGTCTGAATTGGGTGGCACTTCCCGCCCGTCCAAACGGTTACCTTACACCTTTCTGGTAGGTCGGATGGTCTGGGTCTCAGCAACAACAACCCCCTTTCCCCAAGTAAAATGAACTCAACTTATGATTTTCCAATATGTAACCAATCTATTTTTTTAGTTACATGTAGAAACATCTCGTTAATAAAAGGCATCAGAAATATTCTTTTCCATAAAGATAATCTCCCCTCCTCTCCTTAACAGAAAAAATAAGCTCAATATGAAATTTCCATATATTTGCACCCTATTGTAATGAAGACAAATCATAAATGATAAACTGACATGATATGGAAAGCACAAGCAGCTATACTTCTTTGCTTCTGTCATTAATTCCTTCTTGAGTAGAAAAAGGGGCATGCATCATGTCGGTGACATCGAGTGATGATCAATCAGTCTACTGATTAGTTTTCTATTTGAGTTTTTCACCCCTTTTCCAACACTTAACTGTCTCTGCTCTGGCCTAATGGCTTTATGTGTATGAAATTAATTGCATCTATTAAAAAACATTGGAAGAATGGATAAAATATTTCTTAACATTGTGCATAACCATGACTAGGAAGAAAATCATATCTGTTATACATTAATTGGATCTTAATATCCGCAAATGAAAAAGAAATGCTTATTTAAATGAGTATTTTCTAATGGATATGCAAGTACTAACATAACTGACAGCCATGTTAATACTTAATGAAATACTGCAATTAACTTCCATTTTTAATTAAACATAACAATATGTTTGTATTTTTTAGTTAAGCACAAAGTAATGAAATATGTAATTAAGCCAAAGAATTAAAATGAGGTTGGCATTGAAAAATGGTACCTGATGGTACCTAGGATTTGTTATAATATATTTTCTTATAATGTAACACACTTTAATGTATCCTAAATATAACTTGTTATATTATTACAATTTTATACTTTTTTCCATTAAGTTTAAAATCCTTTATTTAAATGCAGTGAATCTTGTCTATAACAATATTTTCCTTGGCCCAGCCCAGGCTACTAATGTATGTATCATAATGTGTGTATTATAATGTATGTATTATGGTATGCCCCCCAAACTTGCCTATAATGATAAACTGTCTGCAACACTATATTTTTCCGGTTCCTTGAATATCTTTATAGACAAGTTTCACTGTATATAAGGCTGAATTTCTGATAATTGTCAATTTTCAGGTTCCAAAAAATTTTTTTTACTTCATACTTTCTAGAAACTTTTGCTTGGAACAAGTTCTTAGTAATGATTTTTAAGATTTCTCATAGATTACTGAGCTGTTTCGCATGATTTAATGGAATTTGAATGCATATTTTGAATGTAAACATGGTAAAAACATCATTTTGGTGACACATTTGTGTCAAAAATATGTAAAATATAAAAAAAAAATTATTTTTTTGCACACCAATTCAAGTAAGCAATACAAGCATATCATTTCTGGTTTATAATGTGCAAATATTGGAACAATTATTTAGCAAAAACATATTTTTTTAATGAACTTCAGGTGTAAATATTTAAACTTTGTCATAGCTTTTCTGTGAACGGATTTCATTAGCCTCATTTTTGCAAATAGATAACATCATTCAAAGTTGATCTTTTCAGAGTTTCTTAGAATTCTAATAATTTCATATATATATATATATATATATATTTATAAAGGAAAATATTCATGTCAACTGAATGACACATCCCCAGAATGACTGTTTATATTGAGAGGGCTAATTAATCAGCATTATTATAATAATGCAACTCACATTGAATAAATGAAAAATTACTTTTATTTTGGTACACCACAAATTAAATAAAATATTTTACAAGAAATGGTAAAAGTTCTTGGACACAACATTACAGCTTTAACTCTAGATCATACAAAAATTAAACATTGCTACTATCACTCCTGCAGTTTTGTCCAGGTAGGGCCACCCCTAGAGGGTTGTACTTAGTACTAGCACCACTCAAGAGGGGGGGGGGGGGGGGACCTCCAATATATTATTTTGTTTTTTGTGGGAGAAGACATGAAAAATTCACAAAAAAGTGAAAATAAAATCTGAAGTAGTGGACCAGGACCCATATACAGAGTTCATTCTAGGATTACAAAAGGGCAGGGTGTTAACTTTTAAAAAAGAGCACATTGCATACGAAAAGGATACATTACATACGAAAGGGTACGATTATAAATTTTAGCTAAGGAATGCATTGCATAATGTGGCCCACATGTAAAATGTAAAAAAGATACAGATAATTTATCTATTTCAAAACTTAAATTCAAAGCATATAAATAATTAATAAAACAAAATTGCAAATATACAGAAAATTTTATAATTACGTATCTCATACTTTAAAATATATTCTTTATAAATTTATTTTTCTAACTGTACAAATTGAAGATAATAATTAGAATCCTCATAATTTAGGCTGCTTACTGAAGATCAGAAAAGTAGATAGAAATACTTATGCATCATTTTATATACAGAAACATAAATTTTTATAATATGGGGGGAGGGGGGAATTTATAAGGGGTTCATAAAAAAACAATGATGGTTATTCATAAGTTATTTCCTAATCTGTTTGAGAATGGTGTTTAACAACCCTGCTTTAAATAAATATTATTTGTGTCATGTAAGTGCTAATACACTTCTTATTGATAGGAAACAATAAGGAATATTAATAAAGGGAAGGAATAAAAGCCATTGTAAACAATGCCTGGGCTCAAAGCAGTCAGTCACTGGCTGGTAGGTTCATGATAAGGCCAATTGTTGACAACTGAAAAATGTGCCATATTTTTTTTTCAACTTGTTTGATGTTATGCAAAATTGTGTTTAAATATTTTGTATAATAATTAAAAAATTTACAGATATATTACCCATACTTATTTACAGGTTTATTATATGGTAGACATAAGTCAAACAACCT
Source organism: Amaurobius ferox (assembly GCA_951213105.1). Taxonomy (NCBI): domain Eukaryota; kingdom Metazoa; phylum Arthropoda; class Arachnida; order Araneae; family Amaurobiidae; genus Amaurobius; species Amaurobius ferox. The sequence continues at coordinate 140,800,537 of OX578133.1, read as the reverse complement.
ATCTTTCTCTCCATATCTTGAGCTGGCGAGTATCGGTTAGGTGCAAGACACTACTATGTCTGTTAACAAGGAAAACTTTCCTTAAGAGATCTACTTTTGTAAGATCTATTGTTTGGCAAAGGGGGTGGAGTAAAAGTTAGGGGAAATTTAAGAGATTAGCAAAATACAAAACTTACTTCTTATGATAACACAACTTTACAAATATACTTTTATTTTTTAATGAGTAATATTGTTAACATGCATTTATTGCTAACTTCTCATTTTTGATATTGAATACATTTTCAAAACTTATTTTAGGTACTTTTTCTAAATCTAAGTTTTCTGCAAGTCACTGTCAGTATCCCTATCTTTTCCATTTCTTAAACATTTTCAAAATTTTGATCTTCCATTTATCAATTTTCTGAATATTTTAAACATTTATTGTCACTCATTTTTTTAACCTTATTTTAAATCTTGCCAAAGTTTTTTATTATAGGTATTTTTCAGTGTTTTGTAATTGTTTCCCAAGTCATCTAAAAAAATTCATTTACCATGAAGCATTCAAATATTTTTGGGGGTAATTTTAAATTTATTTTTTCCCATAACACTACTTATTTAACATTTCTTCAGCATTAATTTTTTGCCATAATTACAGATATTTCTGAATATGTCTGTTTCTTAAGTTTTTAGAAGTTTTAAGATAAGAGATCTTGATCTTTTTTTTTTCACAGCTGATGAAGCATTTACTATTAATATTTATGCCTTTTTTTATTAAGACAGCCGGCCACTCCTTTTTCTTTAATTTATGGTATTTTACCAATGAGTTTCGGCGACTTTGAAATAATCTACATTCTTGTTTCTACCTTTTGATCACTTACTCTGTAACTTTAAATCATCGATCCCGATATTTTGGTTATTTTTCCAATTATATTATCGGACTTTATAAACTTAGCAACCATTTTTATTTAAAATTTCCCCAATATGTTTATTTTATAACAACTAAATTCTTTATCCTTTTGAAGAAATTCATGATTTTATTTAATATTTTGACGTTTCTAAATTTAAAAAATATCAGTTTGTATCGCTAAAAACATATATTTATTACTTTACTCGAATTTTCCAATCAACAGGGTGGGGCATGAACCAACTTTGGCCGCGGATAAGTTGAAAATCAAGCTGATTTAACTTTGAATTAATAATAATTGTTTGAAATGAGATACGGGTGGCTCAAAAAGAGCCCAGCACATCGACCAGGGGTCTATTGTACTACACCAGACAGAACAAATCTATGAAAAGAGACCAGTAGCTGATGCAAAGATGAGCAGGCACTTGACAGGCATGTCATTCAGCTCCCAGGGTTCAATCACATGACGACCAATGTGTTCGAATCTGTGAGCAGAGTAAAATTCACATTCACGGAGAATGTGAGCAGCAGTTTATTCGCTGTATTTGCAGCCCCTGCAAAGTGAATCTTTAGTGACGCCCATAATGTTAAGGTGTGTCTTGAGGGTGCAGTGCCCAGTAAGGAGCCCAACAGCCCTCCTGATGCCAGTTCTGCTGAGCTGGAAAAGTTCCTTTTGACATGTACTAGGGCAATTGCAGTTGAGAATTTTCGCTTGCCTTTGACCCTTAATATTATGCCAGTTCTTACATTGAAGCTTCCTGAAGATGTCATAAACAATTCTTCTGGTAAGATCATTGGGAATACCCAAGGCCGGCTCAGGGCCAACAAAAGGAGTACTTGAGCCTTTTCTAGCCAATTCATCAGCCAACTCATTACCTGGAATGCCCAAATGTCCAGGCACCCAGTAAAGAATGACTTCATTATTGCTAGCAATTTCACAGAGTGCATATTATAGCGCTCCCAGACAAGGGAAGATGTCATGGTAGACTTCCCAAGAGCCATGAGAGCAGCCAGACTGTCAGAACAGATAAGTATTTGGTTGCTCTTATGCTTTCTGTCATAGCAAATTCTATAACACATAAGAATGGCAAAGACCTTGGCCTGAAAGACAGTAGCATAACTGCCAAGCGGATAAGATAGCTCTGTGCCATCATCCAGACAGCACACACCAGCACCAGTACTTGTACCAATTGAGCCATCCGTATACCATACAATACAGTTCTGTTTATTGTAGGTGGGAGTCCTCTTTCAGTCATCCCGCGAGGGGACCTGAATTTCGTAAGGCTTGTCAAATGTATATTTGACATGAATGCCATCAGGTGGCATACAGAAATAAGGATGAGTAGCAACGTTACTGTTAAGATCACTCCAAGATAAATACCTTGAGTAATCTTTCCAGTGTTTCAGATATTTAAGTCTGTTCATGCAAATGAGTGCCTCTGCTTCTATACGTATATAGAGTGGGTGCAATCCAAGTAAAAGTTCAAGAGTTGCAGTAGGAGTAGTTTTCATGCATCCAGAGATTGCGATACAAACCATCCTTTGAAGCTTAATTAATTCTAATTTAGCAATTTCACATCTTATTCTAGACCACCAAACAATGGAGCCATAGGAAATGATGGGACAGATTACCATCGAGTAAATCCAATGGATTGCCTTGGGATTTAAACCCCAGGTTTTCCCAATGGCATTCCTACAAGACCAGAAGATTCTTCTGGCTTTAGTCGTGCAGTAATTCAAGTGTCTCTTCCAGTTGAGTCCCTTGTCAAAATAAATTCCTAAAAATTTAACCTCCTTGGAGCAGGTAAGCTTCTGTCCAAAGAAGCGAATGTCTCCAAGATTAAGAATGTGTTTTCTAGTAAATGCAACCATAGCAGTCTTCTGCGGATTAACGGAAAGACCTGCATTTTTACACCATGTCTCAACCCTCCTAACTGCAGTGGACATCATGTCAGAGACAGTGTTGCCAAATTTGCCCCTGGCAACGATAACATCGTCTGCGTAACCAACGCAGGAAACACCAGAAACATTGATGCTTTCCAAAAGAGAGTCCACAACTACACACCAAAGAATTGGTGAAAGCACACCTCCTTACGGACAGCCTGCAAGTGCATGCACCATCATACTATCACCAAGTAAAGATGCACAAATATACCTATTAGATAAAAGGTTCTTGATCCAGTAAGAGATCTTAATATCAACACCTTTCCTATCAAGAGCATCAAGGATGGCATCGATGGGTACCTTATCAAAGGTGCCTTCAATGTCAAGAAAGGGGGCAAGAGCAACTTCCTTGGCAGTTTCTCTCCAAAATAAAGGAGAGACTATAAAGGGCAGTGTCCATGGATTTACCCGGTTGATAGGCATGCTGAGAGCTTGACAGGGGCTTAGCAGCCAGAATCACTTCTCTTAAATACCTGTCTATAAGTTTCTCAGTAGTCTTTAAAAGAAAAGACATAAGGCTAATAGTTCTGAAGGATTTGGCCTTGTAATAATTATCCTTTCCAATCTTTGGAATAATGATTACTTTAGTATTCCTCCAGGCAGATGGTACATGACCCAAGGCAATACATGCTCTGTAGATGCTGCAGAGAATGGGAGCTAGCACCTCAATTCCCTCCTGGAGAAGAATTGGAATGATGCCATCAGTCCCCGGAGTTTTATAGGATTTATAGGAATCAATTGCCCACTTAACCCTATCCAGTGTAACCATACTCCTAGCAATGCTCCAGCTTTTATCATCACAAGTAGACGTGGAGACAACTATGTCGCTATGAACATACGGATCAGAAACTGGAAAATGGACAGAAAAGTCACCATTTGACTTCTTGACAGTGTTCGAATTACAATTCCTGTCTCTTGCCATCAGCTTAACAAGTTTCGCCGTAGCAGAGGCATCATTAATGCCTTCCCAGTAAGTTCTCCAAGAGTTTCTCTTGGAGTCTCTGACTGCCTTATTATAAGAGGTAAGAGCAGATTTATAAACCTGCCATTCTCCACTCTTTTTAGCTCTATTGAAAAGCTTTCTGCATTTCCCACGCAAACGGCTGAGCTCATTCGACCACCAGGGAACAATCCTTGGGGAGTCAGCATTTGTGGTCTTGCAGTTATTGTGGAAGGATTGGATTATGGTGTGTTGCACAAAGTCAACAGCCAAATCCAGGTTTTCAATAGAAGAATACTCACTATTATGGCTAGCCAAACTGACCAGAAGATCTTCTTTATAGGAACCCCAATTGGTTCTTCTTGGGTTCCTACCTTTAGCTGTTATTGGTTTTACAGGACCTTTAACAGAAAAAGAGATTAGTTGGTGGTCAGACAAAGATATATCATCTGAAACCTTCCAATTAAACACATCGTCAAAAGCAGTGCTATTGCTTATGCTAATATCTATCACTTCACGACGATTAACTGTCACGAAGGTAGGAGAATTAACCTTATTGAGAATAAAAAGGTTATAAAGTATGATCTGTTCTAAAAGGTCATCACCCCTACGGTTGCAATCACTACTGCCCCAAACAGTGTGGTCATTCGCATCACAACCAATAATCATTTTCTTGCCATTGCAGTACTCAATTAGACTGGTAATGACATTTGAAAAGGTTTCCTTATCTTTGTAAGGAAGATAGGCCAAAACAAAGATGTATTCTATCTTATGCTCATTGGTATTAAGATTCACACTGATGGCAACATTATCACCATCAAGGAATTTTACAAGATGAACAGCATTGAGCCTGTTGCTGACAGCAATACAGGCTCTAGGTCTGATACAAGATGTATCATAAAAGACCTTGAAGCCCTTGATCCCAAGACCCAAATTTTTTCCATTGCAGGTCCAGGGTTCCTGGATAAAAGCAATATCTGCTCTACCATTTATCAGCCTTTTACTAAGAATAGCAGAGGCAGATCGACTGTGATGCAGATTGATTTGCACGACGTTAAGACAATCCATGACCAAAGTCAAAAAAAGGGCAGAGAAAACCTAGGAGAGAGTAGCCCTCCTAGTTACATGACAATGATCAGTGTCAGGTACAATGTCATTATCAAAATCCCGCATGTGTTTTTCCAGCTCATCATCAGAAATCAGAGGGTTAGCATGTAGCGTGTTATCAGAACCAGAAGCAATTTCCAGATTGTCAAGTTTAGGTATTATAGTATCAAGACTAGTGATACTACCTGAGATGAGGTTACCTGATTTTCTGGCTGTACCTCCATCTCCAACTTCCCTTTGGGCCTTTCGTTTGGGTCCCGAAGAATCTTGAAGACTCCGCGGTCCAAACTGGTGTAAGCACCATAGTCAGCTTTGCGAATCGCATCCACAGCCTCCGAGTCCACCTCGAAGATCCATCTTATGGAGAGGGGTTCCACAAAATTTTTCAGAACGCGCCACTCCTCAGACTTCAATACAGGCCAGGTTGAAACGGTTCAGCCGTTTCAGCAAAACACTCGGCTCCTTGTTGTAAACATCTCTGGTCTTAAAGGCCACCTTGACGGGTTTGGGTAGATCATTGGCACTCAAGACTTTGAGTACCTCACCCAGAACCTGTCTGTTATTGTGGAAGGTTTTCTTAACCCATTCCACAGTATTTGCATCATTGCATTGAAGAACCAAGGCTCCAGCGTATAGGCCAGAGCCATGAATCTTCGGTAGTTGCTCACCAGTGGGGATCTCATCTATTTTATCGAGAATCTCCACCTGGATGATGTCAACCTCATCCTGGCTCAGCTTACTTGAAGGGAAGGAATCCTTGATGATTGCCGTCTTAATAACCTGGACTGCCTGAGCATATGATCCAGATTGGATGTCAGTCCTTGATCTTTTCTTGTTAACCAGATCTCTTGGAGAAGGTGTGGCTCCTTCCGACCTAAGTCGTTTGGTGCCTCCGACCTACTCTTTGACAGCACCAGCTTTTGCAAGCTTCTGTTCTGGCTGCCTAGGAATGCGCCTCCTCCTGCGCCTCTGTGCTTTTGTGAGTATATCCTGTGTCACAGCCTTGGTTTCAGTGTGTCGGTCACCAAGGCTCGCGACTCCACTTCCTTCCACAGCTAGACTACAGGTTTCCTCCTTTTTGCCAAGATTTAACCCCAGAGGGGTTGTCTCAATGGCTGACTGGGATTCACCCGAGGGTGTACCCAGTTCTTCAAAACTTTCTCAGTGGCAGCTCGAAGAAACAGGGAATGAAGAATCTGATTTCTTCATGCTGTAACCACTGATAGAGAAAAAAACCACAGATTACTTCCAGTTCGATCGGAGCCCCCGCTAGGCACCGTCTCCCCACACTTTTCTAACGTGAAAGTGTAACCGCCGGAGTCATTCGCAAAGCTAGATGATGAGGAGCGGGCCATAACGTGCACCAGGTGCACAGGGCCTGAGGATCAACAAAGATCCAAGAGGGATTTCTCGATATGAAACGCTTCCCACCATCCAACCAACACAACCAAGGGACTCGACCTCTGGAACTGTTTACTACAAACGTTTCTTAAAAGCAATACTGCAGATGCACGCCGCTTCGCCCTTTTCGCAACACAACCACATGGTCCTGTTCCCGAGCCCAGAACGGTATACCTTACGGCAGAGGCTGAAGGGTGGTACTAAGGCCCATAGAGCAGAAGTGATGTTTACTAGGGGCTCAGCATTGGTGCAATCTGCAGCTAGAAGAAAAAGATCGCTCGGGTACCTCGGGATTGCAACACCCGTATCCACAAAAGAAATGGATCCCTGAGGATTTTAGAGAGTGGAGCTGAGTGCTTCACTTCCAACCCCTAACCTGAAGGACCAGGATGCTGCATTTTGTCAGGAACCTCACCTTCGACCTGTTCGGCAAGGGACACCCTACCAGTAGCAAAAGCTACCGCCGGCATAGCTCTTAGGATCGGAACACACAAGCTCCACCACCGTGTTAAGGCTTAGGCATCAGTTAGTGGAGTAAAAATTGTTTACCGTTGGCACTACTGAAAACACAACTAAGTGGTAAACAGTTTAAGAATACAGACATTTTTAGTGTTTTACATCATCGAAGACAGATTAATAACTTAAAACAGGGTATCATCTATAACAGGAAATCTGAAATTTCTCTGATCGAGAAACTATTGCGCGCCGAAACTTTAACAATTGCGAAATTCTTGCGATCTATAATATCTAGGCAGCATAAAAGCCTGCATTGCAAGCAATTTTTGCCATTGTCGTTCATATTTACTGTATGATCGTTTATAGACCTTAAGTTGAAATAGAACAATACATAACATCACAATATCGGCAATTTAGCTTCGAAAAGCATCCCCAAGGTTGACGCCCTTTATTAGCGCCTGGCATCCCCAACTACAGCGTATACCCGAAACTATTGCACATAGATTAATTTTTGTTTAATTTATCATGATGCAAAATATGTTATGAATACCAATAAATAAATTCACAAGCCGAAAATAGCGGGGGCATTTTTCGCTCACCATTTTTATTTTAATGCGCGATTTTAATTCTGTTTGCGCATTCGCTTTCGGAAACTGTTTAAAATTTGAGGCAGGTGTAAAAATGATTAAAGCCCTATTCATATGGTATGTAAAAGTGGGAGCACTCCGAATTTCGGTAAGGCGCTAGTAGGGTCAATTGATAGAATGCGTTGCGCCCTGGCATGCCTCAAAAGTAAACATATGGATATGTTTACTTTTGATATATGGATATGATCACGGATCCGTGATCACGGGGAGGAAGGAGATAGGAATGTGGATTGCACTCAGCTGCAAGTGCGATAAATTAACAGCCATAGCAGTATTGTGGTGGTTTTTGACAGATTTTTCTCACTCTCCAGAGGATTTGTTTAGGAAAAGAGTCATTTTAGACTATTGCAGTTAGGCAGATCACGATTTCGTTAATCGCTCATTTAAGTTGAATCGCCATGGACAAGTGGGCATTTTAGCGGCTGGGTTGGGGAGAAATGAATAGGATATCTACGGAATATTCACCCGAGGGGGGAGGGAGACAATAAAAAACCCTTTATGATAACAAGGCCTGTATCCTTCGAGGAGTAATCAAGCTCTTTGCATGTATCACTCTTTGGTGTCGCCTACTTGAGTGGTCAGGCTCACAGGGATGCGATTTCATCCTGAGGAGAGACTGCACTAGTGTCTGCCCGTTGCACTGACTGGCTATGGAAGGAACTTTGATTCATATATTTTCTAGCAACCCCAATACTTAGCGCTTTGGCGATATTTTATGGTATTGCACCGCTGTAAATTGGCATTGGAACGGAGCTTTGTTTCGCTTATTGCCTATATCAATATAGTGCAAGTTACTTTTAATCTTTCACATCACATCTTTAAATTGTTACATAAAGATATAATATTAATATAGCAGCACTAAGGGGTCATAGAGTATAGTGTCATATAGAACTACTAAACTTATTTATAGCAATATATATATAGTATATATCTTTTTGGTCTTTTATCTAAGAAATAACACATTTGCTTCATCTTATATAGAAAATAATTTTTTTCAAATAGAAAATTATTTTCTTTATTTATTTACCCACTTGTACCAAATTAAAATACAAAATATATTTTCCATATAATGTTATTTGTGTTGGATACTTGCTAATGATAATAATGCTTAAAAACCAGACAAATAATGTGTAGTTTTGGATACTGAAAATGTGCTGCTATTGGAGCATAACTAAACACCATAAAATATTTAAATATTTTAAAATACATAAAAATATGGAATATTATAATTCTTCGAATAGATTTAAAAGTCCCAAAATGCCAGTTTTGAATATTTTCTGGGTTTCTACATTTTGTATAACCGTATTATATCCTTTAATATTAATTTCTGAGTTTAGAATTTTAATGGATCAAGTACAACTAAAAAATTGTTTAATTCGTTGGTGTACTATCCTATCATACATATTAAACTAAAGAAAAAAAAATCAATATTTTTAAACTGATTTAAACAGGGACTGGAAAAAATCTTTCATTTATATATCATAGATGGTGCCACTAAACACTTTATTAAATATATTCATATTAAAAATATAAAAGGCAATATAATTTTGAAAGTAAAACACAGAAATTACAAATTTTAAGCTACACTATACACAAACATTTACATGCAACTATTATAAACTATTCTGTGAATGAACTTTTTAATTAAATAAATTCATTACAATACGGGAAATAGTATTTATACAATCTCTAAATAAGCAACGTGGAGTCGACATTAAAATTTCAGAAGCTTATTCTCGAAATTTTGTTTTATTGCATTCATTTTTATATTTGTTAGGAATATCTGGAAAATGAACAATTACGTACTATGGAAATTTCAAAATTTTTCTTAGTGCATACATTACAGTAAAGTAGCAGTCAAAACATACATCCAAATGAGCGATTTTGTGCCAAATATGTTTTTCGACCTGCAAAAGTTCTTTCCTTCTAATTCTCCATGAGCATGCACAATATAGGTTTTCATATCGACCATAGCCGGTCAGCGTAACAGGCAGACACTAGTGGAGGCTGCCGACAAAGGGAGAAGGATGCCTCAGTGTTCAGTTTGGTACACTCCCCATTCGTCTGTAAATACTGCTGTGACATTTGTGTGGGAAAAAACTGGATGTTTTGATAATGAATGCATGGTAAGGTGTCATTTTGAAAAGGGGCTGTGGCTGTATTTTTCGATGTCAGGGTGCAAAACTGTAGTACTGGGGCAGGCAGGGCGGGATTTTTTATTCTTGAGGGCAGCGGGACAGGCCGCCCTGTGAAAAATGCTTAGGATGAACCCTGCATTATAGATATTTGTAGAGAGGCTCATAATTTGTATGGGCAATCCTGCTCAAGGTGGTTTTAGAAGAGTGCAGTGCCCTGGCTGCCTTTTTGCCCTAGTTGCCTTTTAAAAACAGCACCACCCACCTTACCTCTTTATGATGAGAAAAGCACCCTGCTTGGCCCTTTATTAAGAGAGCAATATTTTTCACTGCATGTTATGTCCTACCCCCCCCCCCCCCCCCCCCCCAAAAAAAAAAAAAAAATTGTAAGATTAAGTTGTGATCTTGTGTCAAAGAAAACACCCCCTTTGATATTTTCCTCCATTAAAAGAAACAAAATAGAAATAGCAGAAAGGGGAAGTTTGCTATACCAATTCATTCCCCCTTCCACCTGATTAAAACTTTAAAAACTTTTTAGTTTTAACTTGAAATTTTGTTAAATTATTCTTTGTTTGGTATGCATTTGGGGCAAAAAGTTCTGAAAATTAGAACGCTGTAAACATTTTTGCTCTAAAACCAATATTTAAAAATATAGCTTTCTGGACTAAAGTTCTTTTGTATCATTTACAGGAGCATGTGTTTGTTTATGTTGAGTCCGTCAAAGTCAAAACACAGGAAGATAGGAAGTCAAAATAAGATGTGTCTAAATGAACGTGTTACAGTAGCTTCAGATCTTCTCTGGCTTTAATGAAATATGAGAGAACTTATTTCCTGATATTATTTGCTAACCGCCTTCCAGCCCTCAGTGACCAGCACAGTTGCTTTTTATAAAAACTTATAATTTGCAATAGCTGTCGATCACATACCTATGCTATGCCTTTATCCTGCAGCAATTCATGCAGTAGTTGTTAACAGAGTGCCCTACCTCTACACAGGCACACACAATCTACTTAAGCTATATACAATAGCAAAAACAATGCTCCATGAAAAATGAGATGCACTCTGTGTGATTTAACAATTACTACAAACAATTAACTAACCAAGTAACTTTAGTAAAAATTCATGATGTAAATGTTTTATTAAAAATATGTTTTAATTTAAATATCTGAAATTCTAATTTCCAATGTAAATGCTTAACTAAAAAAATGTTTTAATTAAAATATTTCATTCTGAATTAAGACTTCCTTACATTTTGCAGAAATTCGAATTCACAATGTAAATGTTTTAGTAAGAGGATAGTTTTATTAAAATATTTCGTTCTGTATTAACATTTTTTCTTAAATTTTGCAAAAATTCCAATTCGTGATGATTCTGTTCACAAAAACTACAGAAAAATCCTACCATAATTTCAAAATGAATTCCAGCAATGCATCATTCTGGTGACGTAAATCATTCTGTTCTAATGATAGAAATGATGTTTTGGTTTACTTTTGTTCCACATCAAAATCTAAATTAACACTGGAAAAAAAAAACACTGCAAATCTTGCTTTTATGTGCTAACAATAGATGCCTTATTTTTACATTTTCATTCATATTAACAACTAGCAGCATACCCGTTCTTCGTACGGAGTATATAATATAAAGAAACTTGAAATTCATAATCATGCCCAAATTCTTATAGTATACTAAATGACATGTTTAATCAAAATATTCTGTTAAAATATTTAATATAATGCTCCTAAAAAGAAGTTTAAGAATCTCTGTTCTCGCTATATAAAATTATCTTCATGGACATATCTGAAGAATAAAACATCTTGGACCCCTTATGTAAGCAAATATAAAAAAAAATATGGAATTGAATCAATATATGCAAAATAAAAGCGTTAAAATTGTATGGGACCCGTACTAATTATATACGCGAATATTAGAAAATATAACCTGTATTAGTAGATTACATGTATAAATTGAAAATACCAATAAACCCGTAATCTTTAAATCTGAAGACAGTCATTTATTCCAATATATGTCAAAATTAAAGTGCTAAAATTATATGGGAAGATATACACGTACTACTTATAATGTCCGATTATTAGTAGAAGATTACCCGTTTTGCAATATGAGTCACAAATGTTTTTTGGTAAAATACAACAGACGACGTAATAAATTGAATATATAATTAATCCCCTTAATCTTCATACCAGAAGACTGTACTTGATTCCAATATATATGCCAATATATGTCAAAATATATGCCAATATACCTGTACTACTTATATTCTCGTAGGTTAGAAGATATACCCGTGCATTCCTTGAAGATTACTCGTACAACGTACAATATGCGTGTGTCAGCAATTTTTGCCGCAATAAAACAATGGCGTAATAACTTAAAAATATCAATAATCCCTGAATCAATAATTCCGGAAAATATCAATAAAAATAATGTTTAAACCTGAAGAGTATAATTGATATTATCCAGTCCAAAATGAAATGGCGATGAAATTTATTTTATATTCATATCTTCATTATTCAAATCGGAAAGGATTTAATAAAAATCGTCTGCCGCATAAACACATTGGATTTAAATCCGTTGCTAAGCGACATGATATCATTTGCTTCAAATAAATTGGTAGAAAAAATATCGTCTAAATAGTTATATTTCTATGGAACATTTGGCGACAGTTTCGTCAAATTAGCGACATTTTAAAAAATCGCCAAATTTATCGCCAAGTGGGACTGTAGAACTGACAGTTCCACTTTGCGACAAATTGACGAAATATCATCACAATACTATCCCCTAACAAAAAACAATTATTATCATTTATGTACGCAATTTTATCAATTTCAAGATATTTTTATAGATTTGAAAATATTTTTATCAATTTGGTGACATTTTAAAAATTCGCTAAATGTATTACTAAGTAGGATGGTTGGTCTGACAGATAAATGCTAACCAAACATCATTTCAGTACTCTCTTCTAACAAAACAAAAAAAAATTTCATTGATATGTAGAAGACCCAAGCCACACAACCAACCCGAAGGTTTATGGCAGCTGTTTGTGTGTCGTTTATATCAATTTGGCGACATTTCCGTCAATTTGGCAAAGTTTAAGAAAAGTTGTCAAATTAGCGATATCCCTCCAAATTCGTAGCTTTGAATTTGCAGATCTGAATGAAACATTCTTATCCCGTTTCAATATACTAAATGAAAACACTACAATTGTATTAGAAGATATACCCGCTCTACTCTTTTTCTGTTTCAACATTCGGCTATATGAATTTATTGGCTAAACACAATATATGAGTTTAGTAGCTAAATACGATATAAGCTTGAAAACTCTTTGCCAAAATAAATGAAATTGATGTACGCAGTCAGCAATTAATATAATTAAAAGAAAAATCAAACCGTCCATTCATAAGATATACTTTTATATCCATTTATCCATTTATTTATAATTTAAATCGAAAAAAAATAATAAAAACATTAACAAACACATTTAATTTAATTGCGATGCCGAGCAACATGATATATCCACCTAAAATGTTAAAATTTATTAACCACTAACAGCACACCCGTTATTCGTACGGAGTGTATAATTTAAAGAAACTTAAAGTTCGCAATCATGTGCAAATTCTGTTAAAATATTAAATTTATTGCTCCTAAAGAGAAGTTTAAGAATATATGTTCTCACTATGCAAAATTATCTTCACGATCAGATATGAAGAATAAAACATCCTGCCCCCTTTTGTAAGCAAATTTACAGAATAAAAAAATAGGAATTGAATGAATATATGCAACCCCGTACTAATTATATTGTCGCAGATCAGAAAATATGCCAATGTGTTAGTAGAAGATTACCCGTATTTCAATATGCGTCTCAAAAATATTTGCCAAAATAAAAGAGATGACGTAATAAATTGAAAACATCAATAATATCCGTACTCTTTATACCAGAAGGTCGTAATTGATTCCAATATATGCCAATATATATCAAAACATATGTCAATATACCTGTACTACTTATATTCTCGTAGATTAAAAGATATACACGTGTATTTGTAGAAGATTCGTACAACATGCAATATATGAGTTTAAACAATTTTTGTCATAATAAAATAATTGCATAATAACTTGAAAATATCAATAATCCTTGAATCAATAATCCCCGAAAATATAAATAATAATAATTTTTAAACCTGAAGACCGTAATTGATATTATCCAGTCAAAAATGCTATAAGAAAAAACAAATCGTTCTTTTCTAAAATATATTTTTATATCCATTTATTTATTATTCAAATCGAAAAAATAATTATTAAAATTAACAGACAGATTTAATTTAATTGCGTTTCTGAGTAACATGATATAAGATAGAATCTTATAACATGTTAAATATGTCATGTCTTATAACATAAACTGCGAAATTAAATAACGATTTTGATTTCTCTATACTTCTCATTGTTCCGTAAAAGCTTGTTTTAAATAAACCATGAACCATGGAGATAGATTTCCCCTTTAAATCATGTTTCAAACAATTCATGTTTTCAGAAAGTGACTAATTAACGCAATAAATCTCCCATCAAACTCAGAGATTAAATTTTAATTCACTTTCAAACGATTTTCAAGCTTATCGTTTGGATAAACCACGGAGTTAGGGAGTAGAACTCCTAGGAAAAAGTTCCGTTTTTCATTAATATCTCGACAACCCCAGGTCTTAGAAACTCGAAACTTGGACAAAATTTATGGGGGGATATTTCAAGGCTATTCACCAAATTTCATTAAATTCGGTTCAGCCGTTTTTCCGTGACGATGAGACAAACGAAAATTTCGTTTTTTACTAATATCTCGAGAACCACTGGTCGTAGAAACTCAAAACACAGATATAATTTTAAGTGGGGCTATTTCTGGGCTACCCACAAAATTTCATCAAATTCGGTTCAGCCGTTCTCCCGTGATGGTGTGACAAACAGACAGACAGACAGACAGATTTTCATTTTTATTTATATAGATATGCATGACAGGTATAAATATACACATCAAAACTGAATAATAAAACTGTATTTTTCACTTACCTATTAATTCACTCAACTCATTACTGGGGGACAGTGACAGAAATGACAAATTTGCAGTTTTATTAAATCAAAACTATATTTAATATTACTGAAGAATATTTTTTTGTTTAAAACCATATAGAACAAATTGAATTCTAAACAAATACTGGAAAAAAAAAAAACTGGTATAATTTTTCTTTTAAACTCAAGTGACACAAAATTGACAATTATGAAAATTTCAGCCATAAATGAGATTTTCCTTTGTCCAAAAAGAGGAAAAAGGAACAATGCTTAGAATTTTTGTATTTATATTTTTTTGAATGTACTGACAAATAAAATATATGTATGAATTTACTAATTAATATTTTTACTTTCTATACATAATTTTTTTTTCTATTACAAAATACACAATATTTGAAAAACCTAATCTAAAATTTTGTGCTATTGACATGTTTTGAGCTTCACTGAATATGAATAACAGGGATAATACTGGTAGAATATGAATGGAAATTCAGGACACCAATCTATATATATATAAATTTGAAAATCTGTCTGTCTGTCTGTTTGTCCCATCATCACGAGAGAACGGCTGAACCGAATTTGATGAAATTTTGTAGGTAGCTTGGAAATAGCCCCACTTAAAATTTAGTCTATGTTTGAAGTTTCTACGACCAGTGGTTCTCGAGATATTAGTAAAAAATGAAACTTTCGTTTGTCTCATCATCACGAGAGAACGGCTGAACCGAATTTAATGATATTTTGTGAGGAGCCTTGAAATAGCCCCCCATAAATTTTGTCCAAGTTTCGGATTTCTAAGACCAGGGGTTGTCGAGATATTAATGAAAAACGGAACTTTTTCCTGGGAGTTCTACTCTAACTCCGTGGTTTATCCAAACGGAAAGGATGAAAATCGTTTGTTCAACACGCCAAAGAGAAATAAAACTTTATTTCTGAGTTTGGTGAAGATATTTTGTGCTAATTAGTCACTATCTGAAAGCATGAATTGTTTGAAACATGAATTTAAATGGAAAAATCTACCTCCATGGCTTATATTTTTCACAAGCTTTTACTCAACGATGAAAAGTATAAAGAAATCAAAATGGTTATTTAATTTCGCATTTTATGAGGAAGATTTCTATCTTATATCATGCTGCTCGGCAACGGAATGAAATTAAATGTGTTGTTAATATTTATTATTATTTTTCCTATTTGAATAATAAATAAATGGATGTAAAAATATACTTTTAAATGAACGGTTTGATTTTTCTTTTAATTATATAAATTGCGGACTGCGTACACACATCACTTTCATTTATTTTAGCAAAGAGGTTTCAAGCTCATATATTGTGTTTAGCTAATAAACTCATATATATTGTGTTTAACCAATAAATTCATTTAGCCGATTGTTGAAGCAGAAAAAGAGTAGAATGGGTGTATCTTATAATACAATTTTAGTGTTTTCATTAAGTATATACAAACGGGATCAGGATATTTTATTCTTCATATCTGCAAATTTAGAGCTACTAATTTAGCGGAATATCTCTAAATAACTTGGTAACTTTTCTTAAACTTTACCAAATTAGCGGAAATGTCTCCAAATTTATAAAAATGACACAAATCAATGATTTGTTTTTTTAGAATAGAGTACTGAAATGATGTTTCGGTAGCATTTGTCGGTCAGTCCATCCATCCTACTTAGTAACACATTTAACGAATTTTTTTAATATCACCATATTGATAAAAATATTTGTCAATCCATAAAAATATCAAGGAATTGATAAAATCGGGCTTTATAAATGAAATTAATTGTGTTTTGTTAGGGGATAGTATTGTGATGATGTTTCGTCAATTTGTCGCAAAATGGGACTATAAGTTCTACAGTCCCACTTGGCGATAAATTTGGCGATTTTTTAAGTTATCGCTAAATTGACTAAAATGACGCCAAACCTTCCATGGAGATCGCATTATTCAGACGATATGATTTCCATCAATTTATTTGAAGCAAATGATATCATGTTGCTTAGCAACGGAACCAATGTGTCATGCGGCATATGATTTTATATTAAATCTTTCCCGATTTGAATAATAAAGATATGTATATAAAATAAATTTTATTGACATTGCATTTTTGACTGGATAATATCAATTACTGTCTTCAGGTTTAAACATTATTATTCTTGATATTTTTGGGGATTGTTGACTCAGGGATTATTGATATTTTCAAGTTATTATGCCATTGTTTTATGACGAAAATTGTTGAAACTCATACATAGTACGTTGTAGGAGTAATCTTCTACAAATGCACGGGTATATCTTCTAATCTACGAGAATATGAGTAGTACAGGTATATTGGCATATATTTTGATATATATTGGCATATATTGGAATCAATTACGACCTTCTGGTATAAAGATTACGGGGATTATTGATATTTTCAATTTATTACGCCATCTCTTTTATTTTGGCAAATATTTTGAGACTCATATTGTAATACGGGTAATCTTCTACTAACACACTGGCATATTTTCTAATCTGCGACAATATAAGTAGTACAGCGTTGTTGTTGTTGTTGAGACCCAGACCGTCCAACCTACCAGAAAGGTGTAAGGTAACTGTTTGGACGGCCGGGAAGTGCCACCCAATTTAGACCGGAACCCAGTGGGGGAGGCATCCACAGGGACCGTACTCTCCTTCCCCTGCCACCAACTTCTCGGAAGGACTTACGGACCCACATGTTTAATGTGATCGTACTCCGCATGAACACGGCGGCAGTTCTGGCAGAGGCGAGAATCGTGCGCAAACCACTGGGCTACCGCCTCCGAAAAGTGCCAACAACACGCGGTGCTCCCAGGTGGAGTAGTACGGAGTGGCATATATTGATTCAATTCCTTTTTTTTTGTAAATTTGCTCACAAAAGGGGCCAGGATGTTTTACTCTTCAGATCTGCCCGTTAAGTTAATTTTGCATAGTGAGAACAGATATTCTTAAACTTCTCTTTATGAGCAATAAATGTAATATTTTAACAGAATTTGCACATGATTGCGAATTATAAGTTTCTTTATATTATATACTCCGTACGAAGAACGGGTATGCTGCTAGTCTATATAAATAAAATTGAGGTCTGTATGTATGTTTGTCTCATCATCACTGGAGAACGGCTAAACCGAATTACATGAAATTTTGTGGCTTAGCCTTGGAATAGCCCCACTTAAAATTTAGTCCTTGTTTCGAGTTTCTAGGATCAGGGGTTGTCTAGAAATTAATTAAAAATGCACAGTTAAACCTTTTATAGACATAGCATTATGCAGACAATATTATTTCCCTTAAATTTATTCGAAGTAAATGATATCATGTCACTTAGCAAAGGTTTTAATTCCAATGTGTTTATGTAGCAGACAATTTTTATTAAATTTTTTTCGATTTAAATAATAAAGATGTATATAAAATAAATTTTACCGAAATTGCATTTTTGATGGAATTGTATCAATTACGGCCTCCAGACTTCAAGATTACTGGAATTATTAATTAGTGAGAGTATAAGTAGTACTGTTATATCTTCCTATACAATGTTAGTGCTTTCATTTTGGCATATATTAGAATCAGTTATAGTCCTCAAGTTTAAAGATTGTGGAGATAATTGATATTTTCACTTTATTATGACATCTGTTTTCTTTTAGCAAAGATTTTTGAAATTTATATATTGTAGTACAGGTACTTTTCTACTAATACATGAGTATACTTTCTAATATTCAGGAATATATATATTCCCATACAGTTTTAGCGCTTTTATTATGGCATATATTGATTCAATTTCATATCTTTTGTAAATTTGTTTAAAAACGGGACCAGACTGTTTTATTCTTCAGATCTGCCTGTGAAGATAATTTTTGTATAGCGAGAACAAAGATTCTTAAAACTTCTTTTTAGGAGCATTAATCTAAATATTTTAAATTAAGGCTCCTAAAAAGTATAAATAATATAATTTTTAATTTAGAATAGTATAGGAATTTGCACATGATTGTGAATTTTATGTTTCTTTATATTATATCTTCCGTACGAAGAATGGCTATGTAGTACAGGTAATCTACTACTAATACACGAGTATATCTTCTAATTTACGAGAATGTAAGAGGAGAGAGAGAGAGTAGTACAGGTACAATACAATTTTAACACTTTCATGTTGGTGTTTATTGGTATCAATTACAGCTTTTGTGTTTAAAGATTGTGTGGATAATTGATATTTTCACTTTATTACGTTATCTGCTTTATTTTGGCAAAGATTTTTTAAACTCATATATTGTAGTATGTGCAATCTTCTGCTAATTAGTAAGTATATCTTTTAATATTCGAGAATATAAGCAGAGTCAGAATATAGACGAAGGCTGTTTGTTCACAGAAAGTTTTTCGAATTTTAGAAATTTTAGAGAATTATTAAAATAATTTTATTGTTATGAACAATGCATATGCACTGTTACTTTCATTTTCAAAATACTATATATTATATATCTAACTCTGGTAAATCATGTTTTTTCCCCCTTTTTTTCCATTTACTAGTACCCTGAAAATATTACCTGAATAAATTTGGTAACCAGAAAATCAATATTTCTGTGTGCATATATACCGTATATGACTCGACAGATTTTGCAAATTTTTAGGCAAATACTTTTGTTCGCAGACAGTTTTCAATTTTATACCACTCTGAATATAAGTAGTACTGGTATATCTTTCCATGCAATTTCAGCACTTTTATTTTGTTATATAGTGATTAAATTTCATATTTTTGTAAATTTATTTACAAATGGGACCAGGATGTTTCATTCTTCAGATCTGCCTGTGAAGATAATTTTGTATAGGGAGAACAGAGATTCTTAAATTTTTTTTTAGGAACATTAATTTAAATATTTTAATAGAATGTTTTGAATGGCAATATCATTTAGAATACTATAGGAATTCACATGATTCTGAATTTTAATTTTCTTTACATTATACATTCCATACGAAGAACGGGCATACTGCTAGTTTAAAATAATTTTAGGACAAAAAATTATAATATATATATATATATATATATATATAAATTTACACTATAAAAACAAAATGTTCAAGAGTATATATATATGTAGTTTTTATCCAGTGAAAATTATGGTACTTTTTTATTAACCTCATGCCAGTGACAAATCGCTGGTATGAAGTGAAGTGACCAATGACCTTCAGTTGTTTACCAAAACTTGTTTTAGAACCACAATTCAGTGTTCAGTGCATAGTTGCATTAAATACTCATGTTCTATTTTCTCTGTTTTTACATCAAAGTAAATTTTTACATAACACTTGATCGTTATGAATCTGTGAAACTTGCCTCGAAATGAAATGGAGTCTGTCTGCTATTTCCAGAAATACAGCATGTTATACCGGAAAATCGATATTGCAATCTTTCGCATCTAATAAAGTTATATTTCAATGAAAAACGCATTTATTGGCAGTGCAACATTCGTATATGTCAAAAAAGAGTTAGAATGTGTGTAAAAAACTGGTTTGAAAACAGCCGCATAGCATATACAACAGCTTTACGATTCATTTATTGCTGGCGTGAAGAACTAACATCAGTCAAGTTCTGCCAGAAGCAACTAAGAATGGCAGACAAAATGGTTGTTGATTGGAATAATTTTCTACAAGAGATATGCATCCTTGAAATGGCGGAAGCAGAAAATGAAAAAGTTGGTGGCATGGATTGCATTGTGGAGATCGACGAAAGCATGTTCACAAGATGTAAAACTAATGCTGGAAGAATAGTCTCTCCCCAATGGATATTTAGGGGCATTTGACACGAAACATGAGAAACATTTCTTATCATGGTCTTTGATCATAGTGCTACGACATTAATGAACAAAATAAATAAACACATTAAAGATGAATTGACCATTTTTTCCGACTGTTGGAAGGGGTATAAGATGAAAGAACTGAAGCAATCTGGTTATATTCACTGCCAAGTGAACTATAAATACAATTTCATTGATCCTGAAACTGGTATGCACACACAGAATATAGAACACATCTGGGGAAATGCAAAATGGTGAAATAAAAACATCAAGGAACATTTCTCCACCATCCCGAGTCCTATCTCTTGGAGTTTATGTGGAGGAAAAAACAAGCCTCAAATGATAATGATATGTTTGATGCCATCCTAAGGGCAATTGCTAAACATTTTCCGCCCGAAACAAAACTTGGTTGATATTCGCCATTGTCATGCGGTTAATACTAAAATACCAAAATTACCTTATAATGAAAATAAACATTTACGTTTGGTAGAACACAAGTTTTCACTAAAGAGAATAACAAATATTGATCTTTAATGAAAAATATAATATAGCAATGAATTCAAAGATATGAATATATCAATTTTAATATATATCCCTGCCAAAATGATTGCCTTTTTATTTGCCTAAATCATTGCTTTTATACCACTATTTGGAATATATCCCTTCACAGAGTTCATACCCATTTTTCAAAATAGAAAAATTTGTATTATGCAAATATAATTAAAAAATTAATCTTAATAACCTAGACAGAAGGTAATTTTCCATAAAAAACTATGCAAATTCCGAAATCCAAAGTATGAGGATGTTTATCGTATAAACTACGGAGAATCCATAGTAATCTCTGCTTTTGAGATATACAGGTGAACCTCGATATGTCGAACCTCGGTATCTCGAAATTTTTGATATCTCGAAATATTTTCATCTCCCTTCACGCACGGTATAAAACTAATGTTAAACAAACTCTTTAACTCGAAATTTTTCTAATCAAACTCTCGATATCTCGAATTTTTTCATCTTACCATTTGGATCATCTTACCATTTTCAACTTTTCATTTGGAAAAATACGATCCAAAAAATGTGTTTAATGCAGATGAAACAGGACTATTTTTTAAGTGTATGCCAGATAAAACTATGACCATAAAAGGTGAAGCATGTCATGGTGAGAAAAGGAGCAAAGAAAGATTAACTGTGCTGTTTTGCACTGATATGGATGGTTCAGAAAGGCTCAAACCTCTTATGATAGTTAAATCTGCTAAACCCCGATGTTTTTCAGGAATGAAATCTTGTCCAATGACTTATTTTGCGAACAGAAAGGCTTGGATGACTGCCGAAATTTTCACTAATTGATTGAAGAAACTAGACAGAAAAATGTCCCGTGAAAATCGCGATATTGTTCTCTTCTTGGACCAAACAAAGACATTCTTTACATATGGTTCAAACAAAGACATTCTTTACATAATCTGAGGGTGAAAGGTGAAAGTGCATCTGCTGATTCGGATGCGGCACAACAATATCCGGCAAAACTTGCTGAAATCATTGCCGCTAACTCCTACACTTCTGATCAGGCTTTCAATGTTGACGAGTCCGGATTATTCTGGAAAAAAATGCCGGAAAAAACCTTTATAGCCAAAGCTCACAAATCAGCTAGTGGTCATAAAGTAGCGAAAAGTCATATAATTGTTCTTTTCTGTTGCAATGCTTCTGGCGATTATATGATGAAACCATTGGTGATTAACAAATCAAAATCACCACGATCATTCAAAGGAATAAATATCAAAAACCTTCCTGTCTATTGGATGGCTAATAGAAAAGCATGGGTCACTGCCATAGCTTTCAATGAATGGTTCCATAACTTCTTTGTTCCAGATGTCAAAAATTATTTAACTAAAAAGGGATTGCCTTTTAAGGCTCTTCTATTAATTGATAATGCATCAGGTCATCCTCCAGATTTACAACACGAAAATGTAAAAGTTGTTTTTTTACCAAAGAATACAACTTCCTTATTACAGCCGTTAGATCAAGGGATAATTTCGACTTTTAAAGCACTGCACATCAACCAAACTTTCAGGTATATCTTAGAACAAATGAAGAATGATGAATTTCTTACTCTGATGGATGCTTGGAAGAAATTTACAATTTTAGATTGCGTTAAGCATGTTAGACTGTCATACACTGAGATCAAACAATCAACGATCAACGTCTGCTGGAAAGCAATATGACCGGATGTTGTTGAAAGTGGAAATGATAAATCACCAATAGAGCATGAATATTCTCAGATCACTGAGTTGGCCCATACTATAGGAGGAGAAGGTTTTGAAGATTTAGCTCAGGCAGATATTGAAGAAATAATGGCTGATGAAGAATTGAAAGAAGATGATTTAATTAACATGATTCGTGAAACAAACAAACATGATGAAGACAATGATTCTGATGAAGAGCAATCTGAACCAGTTGCGTTCACAGCAAAAATCATAAGCGTAGGACTTGATTTGGGAAGAAAATTGGGCAACCATTTCTTACAATATGACACAAATGTTGATCAAGCTCTCCGATTCCAGTGAGACCTTCGTAAATGCTTAAATCAATATGAAGAGGTCTATAAAGATTTAGCAAAAAAACCTACACAATTGTTAATTACCGATTTCATGACAAAGTCTTGTCAACCCGAGATCTTGCCTAATTCATCAACCATTGAGCCAGATTCGCATCAAGAAAGAAAACACCTCATTGAGGTTTTTTTAAATGTGAATTAGTTTTTAGTTATTAAATGTTGAAATGCTATTTTGAGCGATTTTCACACCAGTCAATTCCTTAGTAATAGAAAATATTATCAAACATTTTTAATTTTAACATCATCGGAAAGATCGAAGAATTCACATTCAAACAAACTTTGAACAGAATCAGTACTATCAAAAAAAAAATTTTCATTGTTTTCCTCGAAATCTGTATGTGTACCTGGAAAAAAAAATTAATAGGGTGTATCCCTTTACATTGGCAGAACAATCGACAATATCAATGTGGTGTCACTTATGTTCTCAGATCCCCAGTGCTATTCCAACTATAGACGTAGATAAGCATAGACTTATACTAGCAGCATAGCCATTCTTCGTGCGGAGTGTACCAGAAGGCCGTACTTGATTCCAATAAATGCCAATGTATGTCAAAATATAAGGAAACTTAAAATGCTCAATGATGTGCAAATTCCTATAGTATACTAAATGACATTTTTAATCAAAGTATTCTATTAAAATATTTAATTTAATGCTCCTAAACAGTAGTTTAAGAATCTCTGTTCTTGCTATACAAAATTATCTTCATGGGCAGATTTGAAGAATAAAACATCCTGGTCCTTTTTGTTAAGCAAATTTACAAAAAATATGGAATTGAATCAATATATGGAAAATAAAAGCATTAAAATTGTATGAGACCTGTACTGCTTATATACGCGAATATTAGAAGATATAATCTGTATTAGTAGATTACATGTATAAATTTAAAATATCAATAAACCTGTAATCTTTAAACCTGAAGGCAATAATTTATTCCAATATATGTCAAAATAAAAGTGTTAAAATTATATGGGAAGATATGCCCGTACTACTTATAATGTTGTAGATTAGAAGATATGTCCGAGTATTAGAAGATTACACATATTACAATATAAGTCTCAAAAATCTTTGCCAAAATAAAACAAATGATGTAATAAATTGAAAATATCAATAATCCCCGTTATCTTCATACCAGAAGGCCGTACTTGATTCCAATAAATGCCAATGTATGTCAAAATATATGCCAATATACCTGCACTATTTATATTCTCATAGATTAGAAGATATACCTGTGCATTTGTAAAAGATTACTCTTACAACGTACAATATATGAGTTTCAACAATTTTTGCCATAATAAAACAATGGCATAATAATTTCAAAATATCGATAATTTCTTAATCTGTAATCCCGAAAATATCAATAATAATAATGTTTAAACCTGAAGACCGTAATTGATATTAGCCAGACAAAAATGCAATGGCAATGAAATTTATTTTATATACATATCTTCATTATTCAAATCGGAAAAGATTTAATAAAAATCGTCTGTCGTATAAAAAGATTGGATTTAAATTCATTGCTAAGTGACATATTATTTCTTTCAAATAAATTGGTGGAAAAAATATCGTCTAAATAATGCTATCTCTATGGAAGGTTTGGAGACATTTTCGTCAATTTAGCGACATAAAAGTCGTTAAATTCATCGCCAAGTGGGACTGGAGAACTGACAGTCCTACTTGGTGACAAATTGACGAAACATCATCACAATACTATCCCCTAACAAAACATAATTCATTTCATTTATTTAGTGCAATTTTAAAAATTTGTTAAATGTGTTACTAAGTATGGACTGACAGAAAAATGCTAACGAAATGTCATTTCAGTACTCTCTTCTAACAAAACAAAATAAATGTCATTGATTTGCGTCGTTTTTTACAATTTGGTGACATTTCCGTCAATTTGGCAAAAATGAAAAGTTGCCAAGTTAGCTGTATCGTACCAAATTCGTAGCTCTGAATTTGTAGATGTGAATAAAACATCCAGATTCCGTTAGTATATACTGAATAAAAACACTACAATTGTATTAGAAGATATACCAGTTCTACTCTTTTTCTGTTTCAACAATCAGCTAAATAAATTTATTGGCTAAACACAATATATAAATTTGAAAACTCTTTGCCAAAATAAATGAAAGTGATGTACGCAATCCGCAATTAATATAATTAAAAGAAAAATCAAACCGTTCATAAGATAGTATATTTTTATATCTATTTATTTATTATTCAAATCTAAAAATAATAATAAATTTTAACGAACACATTTAATTTAATTGCTTTACCGAGCAATATGATATATCCTCATAGAATGTTAAAATTAATTAACCATTTTGATTTCTTAATACTTTTCATCGTTGAGTAAAAGCTTGTGAAAAATAAACCATGGTGATAGATTTTCCAATTAAATTCATATTTATAAACAATTCATAATTTTATAAAGTGACTATTTAGCACAAAAATCTGCCTCCAAACTTAGAGTTAAAATTTTAATTCACTTTCACACTCTAAACAAACTATTTCCAACCTTTTCATTTGGAGGAATCAGAGAGTTAGAGAGTAGAACTCTTAGGAAAAAGTTTCGTTTTTCACTAATATCTCGACAACCCCTGGTCTTAGAAACTCGAAACTTGGACTAAATTTAAGAGGGGCTATTTCAAAGCCAATCACAAAATTTCATTAAATTGAGTTCAGCCGGTCTTCCATGATGATTATACAAACAAAAGTTTCATTTTTTACTAATATCTCGAGAACCCCTGATCTGTAGAAAAATATAAGACACATTTCAAGTCGAAACATGGACTAAATTTTAAATGGGACAATTTCAAGACTACCCACAAAATTTCATCTAATTCGGTTCAGCCGTTCTCCCGTGATGATGGGACAAACAAACAGACAGACAGACATACAAACAGATTTTCAATTTTATTTATATAGATTAAATCTTATTCTAGTCTAACAGTCGAGTCACAATTCCTCATTTCCCCGGCCGTCCAAATAGTTGCTCAAGTCTTCAGATGAGTCGGACGGCCTGGGTCTTCAACCCCCTCATTTCCTTGATACAGTGCCATACTTTGTATGGACCAATACAGGCCGCTTTCTGAAAATGATCGTTTCCTGGATCACTTGAATGTGTGCCTGGAAGAAACACTGATATGGGGTGGGGTATCCCCTCACAATGACAGCATTAGTATGATGTCTTCGAAGCATAATTGAGTATAACAAAATCTGTTTCCTTGAACATTGCTACTATATCAAACATTTGAAATTGACATTCAAGGTACTATAAATAAAATATAAATGGTTATGTACGAAATAACAGACACACATAACTCACCACAAGTTGTTCCATCAATAAAACTCACCCCCCCCCCCCTCCTTTCCTAAAAAGAAAAAAATTAGCTATGTATAGAATATGCTGACTATCAAATACTGCATGTTTAGTACCTTAATATATTTTAGAGGAATACTGTCTTGTAATATTCTGAGGTTTGGGATTCATTGTTATGTTGGCTACAAAGAATGAATCCTTATAATCCTAAATCCTGTGAGTATTTTGAGTGAATCAGAATTTACAAAAACCAACTATTCTGGTTAATTTAGCTGAATATTTGTTTTAACTTGTCGCTGTAATATTCTGTTAATTTTTTGAAATTTTTATCCACTTTAAGTTGATATTTTGGTTTAAAATTACATTTTATTTGCAGATCCTGCTGAAGTGATACAGATAAGAGTTAGTGAACATGAACAAGAAATTGGCAAATATGAATATTATGTCCATTATGATGGATGTAAGTAACCGTTGAGTATTATAGTGTTTTAGGGTGTATGGTTGTAACATGCAGTAGAAAATATTGCTTATGTGTTTGCTCATTAATATATTTACATATGCATGGGTAGCAGTTGTACTATTTTTCCTATATGTTTTTTGATATTAGCAAAATGTGTCTTATATTTTTCTATTGACCTATTTTCCTATATTTCTTGTATTAATTTTTCCTAGTAAAACTACTTCAGGTATTGTGATGCCTATTGCTAATTTGGCATTTGTAAAAAAAATAAAAAATGCAGTCACCACTAGCGATACAATTTGTATAATTAGAAATAAAAATTGTTTCTTGTAATTCTCAAAATGAAAAATAGGCAGTGCCAATTATTGTTGTTGATACCAATATTCCTGCACTGTTTGTTGTTATGTTATGCTACTTTCAACAAAATAGAGGAATGTTGAGCTTCTTAGGGAAAAGCTAGTATATGCATTGAAAACATGTGTTTTTTAGTGTGAATATGTACAGAGACCTCAGAGCTCCTATTTTTCCTTTTTTTTTTTTACATCTTACTTTTTTTCTGTTTTCTTTTCATATTTTTCCGAAAGTTATAAATCAATTATATATAAAATTTATCTCTTAAAAAAAATATGAACTCAAAATAATTTTATTTTCATATTCTATTGCCTTCAAATCAGTATTTCATTAGTGGAATCAAAAGTAAAAATACAGGGTGCCCCATCAAGATCGCCCAAACTCTGCACAGCCAGATTCCTCGCTTGGAATGCATAAAAATTGGCCAAAAAACTACCTCTACGACCCATAGTTTTTGAAAAAAATGCGAGAGAAAAGTATGTCATATCCTGTGTACGAAAAAACAACTTTATTGGGAACATGAACATCGGTATTTGCATATGTTTACATAGGAAGATGTTCAAAATGTCCACAATAAAAGCAAAATGTAAAAATGAGCAATAAAAAGAAATTATCCTGAAAGCTTCCTGAAATATTATTATACAGTAGGTGCCGCTTAATGTGATCGCGGATAATGTTATCATTCGTTTAATGTTATCAGAATCGCGAAGTCCCGAACGCTTGTATATTAACACATGTTAAAAAAATCGGTTTTTGTAATCAGCGCCTTCGTTTATTGTTATCACTTTCGTCGTCCGTGTACCATTTTCGATTTTTTTTTCATTCTCTCAACAAAAATTGAAACTACATATACGTAAAAGCAAAGGGAGAATCCCCAAAACCCCAAATAGGGTCCCTTTTGTTGACACGTGCAGGAATTTGCCGCAAGGCCATCCCTCAGCCGCGGCGCCCGGCGCTTGGTGCCGACTCTGCAGGTGGTGATTTCTCTCCACTTTTCCCCCCTTTGAGAATAGTGGGGGCGTAGGAAAAGCGTTGAGTTCTTTTCTTATCAGTAAGAAAAGTGCTTGGACTGTTGTAAGCTGTAGAATTTTTCCTCTATGTCAGGCTGCATTTTAAACTTTATTGCAGAGTGCAGACAGTCAAACATTTTAGCAAAGGAAAAAACGCAATGATTTAACTGTTAAGGACAAAATTGACGTTTGAAATGTTTTGATAATTTACGCAAGATGAGTCAAAGAAATGGTTGCTGCACTAAAAATCTCTCAGCCATTACTCTGTAAAATGTTAAAGAATCGCGACGAGATTGAAAATAAAGCGAAGTTGAACGCAAATTTGAACTGTAAGCGAAACGTACTGGGAAATATGGAGAAGTCGAATCGGCTTTGGCACTGTGGTTTGCCAATTTTAGGGAAAAGGATGCACGCATAAACGGTCCTTTAATGCGGCAGAAAGCTGAAAATCTTGCTTCTAGAATGGGCAAAAAAAATTTTTTGAATGGGCAAAAAGACTTTTTTTTTAATTGACCTATTTTAAAGATTTGTTTAAAATAGTGTTTGAGTGAATCGTTGTCTTTAAAATTTGTAGTAGCTGCAAAAATACAGTACATATTAACCTTTTAAAATAAAAATTTTATGTTTCTGATACTTTTTGTTTATTGTTATCAATCGGTTATTGTTATCAAATAGTATCTGTCCCAAAGCGATCACATTAAGCGGCACCTACTGTAATTCTATTTTCAATGCAGAAAAGGAAGAAAATGCATACTTTAGAGATATAGCGGATGTTTGCAGTAACACTTTGTTCTTAGTGGGACCTTTGTGCATGCGTGGAGAGCGCACCCTGGTGCACGTTGATACCAGATTTCTGATTTAAGCATCAGCATGCCCTTCATACGGATTGCATTCCATCCCTTTCTCTTGCAATTGTGGTCGCTTCTAGATGGTTTGCTTCGCACTTTTTTCAGTGTCTTTGACTTCACACATATCCGGAAGATAGACCACTGCATAGCATTGGTTCCGGGAGTGTTGCCCGGGCTTAAAAGCATGCTTCTAACCGGGAAAGAGGTGTCGCAATCCACCTCTGCCATTTTTGCTATGCATTTGGTCGTTTCCCTCTTTCATTTGAATCTTATATGATACTTTTTGTGCGTGTGCTGCTTTACGCCAACACTTGAAGTATAAGAATTTCCGTCGTATAAACGTTTTATCTGATATATATATATATATATATATATATATACAAAGTGCTTAATTTGAGTCATTTTGTAGTATAATTTATTTGCTATAGAAATGGTGGTCAGTCACCAAAATGTCGTGCAAATTATATTTAATAAGTACCTGTACTTTAAGTCACAATAACCCTCCAAATTTACCCAAGTTAAAAAGCAGTACTTTGATCATTAATTACACAATTAACTTTTAAATTATATTTATTTAACACTCACTTATTATTACATAAATAGTTACAAGAACTCTTACTAATTAATTGTTTCAAGATACACCTTAATTGAATAATTTATAGAAGTGACGCAGGAGGTTCGAATGTGAGACCTTAACTCTGATCGAAACATTGCAATGAATTATACTGGACTATTTGCAAATAAGTGGTTGGCACATATCTTTTACCGATGGGTGGCTTGGTACAGTGATCCAGCACAACTTATGTTGAAATATCAGTAACAAATTTATTATATCCAACATTTTAATCCTGCTGTTGCCAATTTTTTGGAGCGACCTCATCACTCCAACTCTAGTCACCATCTCACATCTCTTACTTCGTTCTTTTCTGACTTGTCTCACTCTTGCCAGATCAACATGTAGTGTATCTTGAAATAATAATTAGTAAGGGTTCTTGTAATTATATATATAATAATAAGTAAGTGTTAAATAAATATAATGTAAAAGTTGTGTGATTAATGATCAATGTATTGTTTTTTAGCTAAGGTAAGTGAGCTCGAACTTGGGTAAATTTGGTGGGTCATTGTGGCTACTACGTATATGTTCTTATTAAGCATAATTTATGCCACATTTTGGTGCTTTCTCCATTAATACATTCCTTTTCACCACACATTCATCAAAACTCTATAAGGTCAATAAGAGTTTGTGGTTTGTGATCTGGAAAAGAAATTGATAGAACTGCATGAGATTGAAAATATTGGGTTTCTCTTTATGCTACTACATGCATTAATTGCCCTAATATTTTAATAGGACTCGTTTTAAGTATCATCATCTTGTTATTTTTAATTTTTTTATAGTTTTAGTACTCTAGTACAAGAATATAAATCAATAAATATTTTTCCAAATGAATACTATTGTGCAATCATTTGAATGCATTACTGAATATCCATAAGCATCCTTTTTCATCTCTTTCCATCCTTTAATTATTACTCAACAGGCAATCTAAACTTGCTTATTTTTATATTTTGGTTAATTTTAAAGAAATATTTTGTATAAGTTAATATGAGAGTTTATTATAATGGAAATAAACTTATTGTTGCAATAAAATGCTTTTTGGAATGCTTAAAATGCTCTCAACAAGGTTAAAGTACATTTACTGGCAACTATTGCTATTATGTGAAGTTAGGGTTGCCTGACCTTGGTGGCATATTGACCTTTCTTCTAGATTTGGTGAAATATCGCCAATTTTTCTGAAGGCACTGGAACTTTCTAGTTTTATCCATTAGTTTTGAAGATACTCCCTGTTTATACAGATTTCTATGGAGAGTATATAAGGAAGTCATTGTTCAGTAGGAAAAAGTTGACATAATGAGTTAAATTAAATTGCGAGATACATCAGTGTTTTGAGAACAGATTCTGCTGTTTTGTCAGTTAGTTGAGCATTTTATTAACACTTTACAACAAAGTTGAAAAGTGTTTATGACTTTGTTCATTCTGTCTGTCTGTCTGTCTGTCCGTTAGCAAGATAACTGCCGTAAAAATGACTTAATCAAAATGAAATTTTAGTATGTTGTTCAGACGGTCTGTAGGACCTATGGGAATATAAATGAATAATATCACCCAATTAGTTTTGGATTGAACCCGGGTTGAAAAAATGAAATACATTGAGCCCTATGGGACCTAATTTTTCTAACATTTTTTAAGCGGATTTAAAATTCACAAATTGCTTCGAAAATTTTAGGTAATAGTCAAATTGTTCCATAAAATATATAAAAAAAAATTCAGCGAAATATATTCAGTAGTTTTTAAATAAAAATTAAAATAATAATTACACATCTTATATGAAACAATCATGTGACCATGATATGAAACGATCACATGACCCACTTCAAAATGATATATGGCATCCATCTTGTTTCAAAATCGTGATTTTTTAAAGTTCTTTTTAATTCATATTGAGTGTTGTATCCGTCCTAAAACTACTTTATTTTTGCTTAAATTATGTGCATCTACATACTAAAACAACACAATGACAATATATTTGAGTTTAAATTCTCATTCAAATTTGATTATTTCTACAACTAAGCCTATTTTTCACCTATGTAAAATGTAAACAACAAAATATGTAGAATGAGTTGTATTAGAATTACTGTATTTCTTTAACACAAAATAATTCAGTCCATGGAGTCTGCATGGCTGATATGAATGAAATATTAATTGATTTTATAAACAGAAGGACGATTTTTTTCGATGAAGTTTTAAGTATAAAGTTTATGAATTGTAGCTCCATGGTCTTGATTTTTAAATAAAATAAATTATTATAGTATTGTGATGAATGAAATGGAGAAAGTTATGAATGAAATCCTGCTTTTATAGAGAGATCCAGGCGTGTTATTTTTTCTATGACGTCATTTGAATTTATTTCAGTTGTTTTCGATGAAGTTTTCAAATATAATAAATTATCGTAGTATTATGATAGTTTTAAAAATATTACCGTGGAATGTATTGCATTTTAGAGATATTTAAACCAGGCAATTTATATTTCAATGCCGTCATTTGAATGAAGTTCATTTTTTTCAATGAAGGTTTAAGTTTTCAAATATAATAAATCAATGTAGTATTGTGATAAGTTTTATAATATTACCGAGGAATGTATTGCATTTTCGACTTTTTTAAATAAAATTGCATTGAAGTTGGAAAGTGTTTCATAATCAATGCTTTAAGCATGATTGATCTTTCTTGTTGCTGTTTTATTGTCCCTGACAGTTGCTTTGTGATCTTGTAAGATAGATATAGTGTTATTAGCTGTAAATTGTTCTTGTTTATGCTTTTTGGTGCTTTTATATAAAAGCAATAGTTATCCAGAAATTCGGACTCATTTTTGTATCCAGGGAGTACGCCCAGTGATCGGAAGTAGCTTGCTACAACTAGCGAAACTACAGTAATCACTACTTTTTCTCTTAGTTTTTAGTGTAACGTGCTACTTTTAAAAATTAGTAGTATAGCAAGTAGCAAGATACAATAAATTAGTAGTTTGTATCGAGTTTTGACACTACTTTTAACATTACTTCAGTAAACAAGGTGCTATTCTACATATCACCCTCTCTTTGTGTGAAATTTGATGTTCTGTATAACGATGCACAATTTGTAAAGTGCTAAGCACTTTGGAAGACATGAAAAATATCGGTTATTTTAGCTGACAAGATATCTTCAGAGCTAAGTGCCCGTCTCATAATACCAAATAAGACGAGATAGAACTCAATGCATTCTGCCATCGAATGCATATGACTTCCTTAGAGAGAACTAGGAGAAATTATACAAGATTTTCTATACTGCAGCCGCTGCAGTAAACAAGGTGCTTTTCAACATATCACCCTTTCTTCCTTTGTATGAAATTAGATGTTCTGCATAACGATGCACAGTTTGTAAAGTGCCAAGCACTTTGGAACAAATAAAAAATGTCGGTTGTTTTAGCTGACAAGATATCTTCAGAGCTAAGTGCCTGTCTCATAATACCAAATAAGACGAAATGGAACTCGATGCATATGACTGTTCCTTAGAGAGAATCAAGGGCAGATCCAGCGAGGGGCAGAGGGGGCAATCGCCCCCTCCCCATCGAGGTTATCAATAGGAAAAAAATAAAGACGATGAAGAATAATTTTTGTGTTGTTTGTTATATATGACAGCCTGTAATAAACAAAAGTCTAATGTGAAAATTGTTTTGACATTTCTCTTTAAAAATTGCTATTCAAATTGGCCACTAGATGGCAGCAGGTCCTTGGCAAATCAAGCAAAATAATATTTATTTTTCTGTATGCAATGGCAACTCTGTAAGCGTTACAAAGTAACACTTTCGCATCCTCATAAGTGTACTACCCCGTTCAAGCGTCCTCGTAGTAAACCTGAGATTGACTCACTAGATATTAGTTGCAGCAAACACGGTAAGCTAATTTTGATATATAGTTTTAAAAACGTCCAAAATGAGTAAAAGAACAAATCAACCAAAGTTACTGAGTTTTTTTAACAAAAAACCCAAAGTTGGTGATAGTGAATTACAAGGTAAAAAAGACGAAGTTCCTTCACATAGTATTCTAACACAAAAAGGAGATGGCAATACTTCAAAGGAGACTACCAGTGAAAACTCTTTATCAACAATCATCTCAAACTCTACAAAATCGTCAAATGACAAATTTCCTGAAACTATAATACAAACTTGTGCACATCCTGAAGTCTGGACTGGTATTCTTAAAAACAATCTTGGATACTATTTGAAACGTAATTTGCGTCTTGATGATACCTCAAGGTGCTACTTGTTAGAGAACCATTGGGTTCCACCTCCTGACTATGACTTTCCATTTTCAGTCCACACAAAACAGCTGAAAGAAGAAAAAAGGTATCTCAGCCAAAATCATCTCAATAAATATAAGCTTTCTGAAGAGCTAAAAGGGTTCTTTTGTAAATACTGTGCGTTGTTTGTGATTGGAAATACTGAAAGTGGCGCTAGAAATGTTATGCCATTAAAAACTCTAGTCACAGAACCCCTGACAAAATATTCAAAGTTGCTTGGAAAAGACGGATATTTAAAAACTTTCCAAAAAAAAAACACGTATGATATATATGCAGTACAAGATGGGAAAAACTTTTTGAAAAGATTTCACGACCCTGAAAAAGATATTGTGAATAAGCTGGATTCTCATCATCTGGAAGTTGTAAGAGAGAACAGACGAAGGCTTGTGCCTATAATTGAGAGTATAATTTTCCTGGCTCGACAAAATATGCCATTTCGTGGGCATAGGGATGATGGTTCTCTTTTAAATAGCGAATTAGAAAGTTTACTAAATGAAGGCAATTTTAGAGAACTTTTGAAATTTCATATACAATCTGGTGACTAAGTACTTGAAAATCAGATGAAAAATTCTCAATCAAGAGCAACATACATTAGCAAAACTACACAAAATGATATTATTAACATTGCTGGTGACTGTATCTTGAAGAAATCATTTCAAGAGTGAAAGAATCTAGATTCTACAGTGTTATATTTGATGAGACTATAGATTTGTCTCATACATCTCAAATGTCTGCCATACTGTGCTATGTTTACAAAAAAAGTGTGTGTGAAGATTTTATTGGATTTGTAGATCCACACCAAATGCATTATGGAAGCAGTTCAACAACTGAGCCTAAACTTTCTGGAGACGTACTTGGCCAATCAATACTTACAATTATTGGTGGTTTAGGCCTAGAGTTTGATAACTGTGTTGACATATGTACTGATGGGTGCAGGGTCATGACATCAGAAAGCTGTAGAGCTGTAAAAGTTGCTCAATCTAAAATTAAAATGAAAAATGCCATCTTGTGCCCTTGCAGTAATCACGCCTTGAACTTCTCATTAATAAAGTGCAGCAACATACAGGCAGTTAGAAACATGTTTGGAACAATGAAAAAAGTAATTTCATTTTTCAACATGTCATCAAAACAGAATTTTGTTTTAAAACAAACTTTGAAAGGTAGGCTACACTCCCTATGTGAAACACGATGGGTGGAGAGACATGATGCAATTTTACAGTTTCAAGGTGGATTTCTTCCTATTGTGGAGGCTCTAAGTTTTATTTTGGGGTGGGAAGACATTAGTTCATCATCAAAAGCAAAGTCCCTGTGTGAGTCTATATGCACTACAGAGTTAATTTTTTCTATGCAGCTGACATTTTCTCCGTTACGCTACCATTAACCCTTTCGGGATGGTTGACACGCCTGCGCGTCGGCTGCGAACTTGCATTCAAGGATGACTGTCGCATATCCGCGTCGAGGAAAAACTTATCCTAAAAGACGAGGATCACGTCAGTGCATTTTTATATGGAACGTTTTTATTTGAATTTATTTGTCTACTAGATGTCGTTAAATTTCCATGGGAATAACTCCAATGTATTTTGCAGATTCTTGACCTTGGCATAGGAAGATCCAATGAATCATTTCTCCATTTGGATCGGTGAAACATGATTTTGTAATATAA
The DNA here is from genome assembly GCA_951213105.1 of Amaurobius ferox. NCBI lineage: Eukaryota > Metazoa > Arthropoda > Arachnida > Araneae > Amaurobiidae > Amaurobius > Amaurobius ferox. Next base: position 140,765,011 of record OX578133.1, on the reverse strand, counting down.
ACAAACAAAGCACTTCTCGCAGCATCAACAATTTTATAATTGAGTTTTGGGTCTCATTTTAATTCTAGCTTAATGATTTTGTTAGTGAATTATAGGAATATGAGAGAGAGTATTTTTTTTTTTGGGGGGGGGGGGGGGGAGGGTTAGAGGAATGTGCGGCAGTGAAATGATTAGGTTATTTTGGATAAAAGAATGACTGGACTGAGATATTTTCTTTTTGTGGAAGAATATACTCGTATGGTAAACGAACCAGGCAGTAATGAAAGTGATGCAGATAGTGAAGATTCGTCGAACTGTCTTATTTCTAATGATGAATCTGAAAATGCAATTGATTCTTCATATTCTGAGTGTACTATAGTTACAATGCCGCCAGCTTCAGTAGCTGTTTTTTTTTAATGATGTTTGGACAAGTGATTTGAAAGATCTGAGTTCTTTTGAGTTTTTGAACATACCTAGAATCAATCACAATATCATGCTACCTAATTTAGATAACAAACTTATTTTTGTTAGCATATTTTTTGATAATGAAACTAGTAGAATTTATCGTAAAAGCATTTAATGAGTTTGCAAAGAGAAAATCGGAGAAAGATCTCCTCTCTCCTTCCACATTAAAGACTCCACCTGTTTCAAATGTATTTACACCTGTGGCAGGAAACGAATTTCGTGTGTTTCTCGGACTAGTAGTTTTGACAAGCATTGTCAAAAATCCAAATCTTAAAATTAATTTTTTTAAGAATCCTATTATCAGTACTCCATTTTTCAATTCAGTTATGAGTCGCAATCGATTTTTGGAATATTACGCTACCTTCATTTTACTCTTGATAGTAATACTCAAAAACTAGATAAATTGAAACCTGTGTTAGATGCATTAGTTTCAAAATTTAAATCTACATACATTCCTAGAAGAAATGCGTGCATTGATGAATCTTTGTTCTCATGGAAAGGAAGGTTGGGATTTCGTCAATATATCCCCTCGAAAAGGTCCAGATATGGAATAAAAATATATAAATTGTCAGAATCGGAATCAGGCTATATATGGAATTTCCTTGTGTATACTGGAAAGGACACGGAATTATCAAACTCTGATGGTGGGTATGGAGAACGTGTTGTGAAAACACTTCTAAGTGAAATTTTAGGAAAAGGATATACTTTGTATTTGGATAGATTTTTTACCTCTCCTGTACTCGCAAAGTATTTGTTGTCTAAGAATACGTATGTATGTGGTACAATTTTAAAAAATCGGAAGGACATGCCAAAGAATTATCCATCTGTACCTTAAACATATATACACTAAAATTTTTAATATTTTGATAAAAGAAAATTTGTATGAAAAATATACATCAAATAGAAAATAAGTATTTCCTTTATTCCTGAAAAAGTAGAATGCTGTGTTGAACGGGTGATTTTTAGCGAATTTTTTTCAAGAGTTAAGCTTAGTGCAAAAAATTAGCCATCCTTTGGGAACAGTTCGGAAATGTAGCGCTCCGTCCTTTGGGCCACAGCAGTTTTGGAATACCGCCATCCCGAAAGGGTTAAGTACCAAACTCCAGACAGAAATTCGCGACAAGCACTCTGTATCATCACTCATTAAAAGCACTGTAGGAGTTTTGCAAGAGAAGTGAGTGGAGAGTGGCACTGTTTTTCATCTTCTTTTCAATAGAACAACTGAAATGATGAGGGATTTGGACATCATCCCCAAAATGCCTAGAATTATCCGAAGAATAACACATCGAAACAACCCTACCGTAGAAAGTGTCGAAGACTATTATCGAGTAGTCATCTACAACAAGGCTTTGGATGAAGTTAATCAAGATTTGAACTCAAGGTTTGACGAATCCGTACTGAAAATCTTTGATATTAATGTTCTCATCCCAAAAAATGCAGATGAAAAAGCCGAGGACAAAGCAAGAAAGCAAAAGTGCTCTGCAAAATATATCACCCAAATTTGGTTTAATTCTGGATGATTGTGAAAGTAAAAGTCTGTTCAAAAGTGCACTTCAAGGAGAATATGAAGTTTGGTATGAGTTTTGGAAGAATGCTTCAAAAAAAAAACCCACAGAAGTCTTAGAATTTTTGGAGAAATGTGATCTAGATGTTTTTCCACGAATCTACAAGCTTCTCACCCTTCAAGCTACGTCCCCAGTAAGTGTGCTTCTGCAGAACGTAGTTTTTCGTCATTGAAGCGTCTTAAAACTTGGCTTCGAACGCAGATGACAGAAGAGAGACTTTCAGGACTAACATTAATACACATTCATATTGATGTAAATAAAGTGATTGACAAATTTTCAAAGAAACCAAGGCGGCTTGACTTTTCACTATAAACTTTTTTTTAGAAAGTTGCTTGTTATGAAAAAAGTAAAATAATTACAATGTTTTCGTAATTTAGATTTAAACTTGTTCTATTAAATACATTGTAAATTATCATTTTGGTTGTTGTATAAATGTATATGTATTGTATCCTTTATTAGCTTATCCTTTCTGTCATACTTGACTATAATTTACCCTAAACCATATTTCCATATAGTTTAATTATAAGCTCAACTTTAATTATTAAGTATATTAATATGACTTAAGAACAACAAAATTTATCTAAACTATTCAATAGCCCAAAATTAAAAATTTTCCGGGGGCGGGTCCCCGGAACCGCCCCTGGAAATAGAGATTTGAACTCAATGTTTGACGAATCCGTACTGAACATCTTTGATATTAATGTTCTCATGCCAAAAAATGCAGATGAAAAGGCAAAGGACAAAGCTAGAAAGTAAAGTGCTCTGCAAAATATATCACACGAATTTGGTTTAATTCTGGATAATCATGGAAGTAAAAGTCTGTTCGAAAGTGCACTTCAAGGAGAATATGAAGTTTGGTATGAGTTTTGGAAGAATGCTTCTGAAAAAAAAACCCACAGAAGTCTTAGAATTTTTGGAGCAATGTGATCCAGATGTTTTTCCACGAATCTACAAGCTTCTCGCCCTTCAAGCTACGTTCCCAGTAAGTGTTGCTTCAGCAGAACATAGTTTTTCATCATTGAAGCATCTTAAAACTTGGCTTCAAACGCAGATGACAGAAGGGAGACTTTCAGGACTAGCATTAATACACATCCATAGAGACATTCATATTGATGTAAATAAAGTGATTGACAAATTTTCAAAGAAACCAAGACGGCTTGACTTTTCACTATAAACTTTTTTTTAGATTTAAACTTGTTCTATTAAATACATTGTAAATTATTGTTTTGGTTGCTGTATAAATGTATATGTATTGCATCCTTTATTAGCTTATCCTTTCTGCCATACTGGACTATAATTTTCCCTAAACCATATTTCCATATAGTTTAATGATAAGCTCAACTTTAATTACTAAGTATATTAATATGACTTAAGAGCAACAAAATTTATCTAAACTATTCAATAGTCCAAAATTAAAAATTTTCCTAAGGTCGGGTCCCCGGAACTGTCCCCTTCCCCCCCGCTCCTATAATAAAACGAGTGGAAATCAGTAAATTTTACTTATTCAGAATAAGTAAGTTAAATTACTAATATATACCTACATCCTCAAATTTTTGTGTAAATTGAAACTGTAGCAAAATTCATGTTATAAAAGTAGTTTGTAGTCACTATTTTTTAAAAAAAGTAGTTGTAGTTAACTACATTTGTCATAAAGTAGTTGTAGTTCACTACAAAAATAAAGTAGTTTTTCCAACCACTAAATACACCCATGATCAGTAGCGTAGCGTGAAATTTTTGACTGGGGAGGCTGAAATTTTGGCAAAAACTTTAGTATTACAAGTGAAATTTATATTGGAATTTGCATTTTCATAAGTTTCATTTCAATAAGTTGTATTTATTGGTGAATAAAATAAAATAATTTTACATAGAAATGCAAAGAGTGGAGGAAATGCACTAAATTTTAAAATGTTACCTATGTAAGATGAATACATACAAGATATAACATTTTAAATGTTTTCTTATTTCTAAATTATATGAACTTTTACAATCATTTTATTGAATATGAAGTCATGGTTGCCCATAGGAGAGGTAAAGGAGGAGTCACCCCCCCCCCCTTGCACATTCAATATAACAAAGGCAAGCTGGAAGCTAGTCAATGTTGTACATCATATGCTTGAGTTTGCTCCCCTCCCTGCTATGGTTTAACTGAGATTCTTGTGTAACATGGTTTTTAAAGGGAAATCAGATTTATTCTAAAACTCCCAAAATATGCAAATGGATGCTTCGCCATATTGCTGCTGTGACTAAGTCTATGCCACAAACTACTTCAGTTTAGTGGTAGTCATTATTAGTGTGTATGTCACATAAATGTTATGTTATTCTTGGAAAATGCTCATATTTTTTAGTATTATATATGACTTTTTTATTAATATTTTTTAGTATAATAATCATATTCTTAGTATTATAATCAAATTTTTTAGTATTACATATGACTTTTTTTTCTTGACTTTTTAATTAATAGAACCATGATTGACCCAAAATGGCAGATCTATTAGCCATGCCCAAGAAATTTTCAATCATGAAATGTCACATCCCATATCCAATCATTGTTATAAGTTTTGCTGTTTCCAAAAGGATTGAAAATGGGGGAAGAAATAGCCACACCTTTCTGGAAGCTAGCTTATAGTTCTAGCTTATCAACCATGGCGGAGTTTAACAGGTGGGCGGTCCTAATACCATGCTTCTTTCAATGCACTATGAAGGCTAGATGATTTCAGCTTCTAGATATGCATTTTAATAGGGGAAAAATACTTTGAAACATCTAATTTTAAGTAAGCAAAGTGTAACAGTTTTCTAAAAAATGACATATATATTCGCAAAGTTATTTTAAAAATATAATAAATAAAAGTATCTTCAAATTAGATTTTAAACAGGGTAGGCTCAGCTTCTGAGCTTCAATGGACACTACGCTACTACCCATGATTGAAGAGGATATATTATAACATTACTAGTAGCTAGCATTCTAATACAGTGCTTTGAATCTAAAGACTTTTTTTCAAGCATTTCAAATTTTCAAATAGTTAATATGTTGAAGCTTATTATACACACGCACACACACACACATATATATACAGAGTGTCCCAGAGACATTGACCTTAGCTTTTATTCCTTAAATATTGATCTTGGACATATACAGGGTGTCCAGTGCTATTGGTGCCCAATGGCTATTTCCTCAACCGTTAGTCACATAAATATAATACTTTCAATTGCAAAAATGTTTTAAATTTTAAAATCTATTATCTTAGAAACAGTTTAAATCAATAAATACATTTCTGAAAGAAATACGAAATATAAATTTTTGTATGGTCCCCCAGTCTTACCAATTATATTTAGGAAAATTATCCTCATACAATTTCATGCAAAATAAAAATAAAAAAATCTTCCTTTTATGACCAAAATTCACCGAGTTATGGAAGCATTAAACTTTATGACTTAAGTCACTTTTCCACGCATAAAAATGACCCGTTTGAGGCAACCAACCAATCAGGGACTGTATTGACCATTTCTCAGCATAAAAAGTGCTCCAACTTTAAACAGCTATAAATCTGTCAATTTTGATCGTAAAAGGAGGATTTTTTTTTTATTTTGCATAAAATTGGGAGGATGATTTTCCTAAATATAATTGGTAGGACCGGCAGACTGTATAAAAATTTATATTTCGTATTTCTTTCAGAAATGCATTTATTGATTTAAACGGTTTCTAAGATAATAGATTTTAAAATTTAGAATTTTTTTGCAATTGGAAGTGTATCTCTGTAACTAACATTGAGAAAATGGCCATTGGGCACCGATAGCACTGGACACCCTGTATAATAAATTACAAAGTTGAAAAAAACAAAGTTGCATAAAAAAAAGATACAGCATTTTATGAAATCGATAATATTTTTCAGGGGATTAAATTTGAAGGAATACAAAATTTAAATTTTTATATGGCCCCCGTACAAAAACACTTCCAATGAGTAAAATGTGCCCATACACCAGGGTTCCCACTAAGTCAGGAAAAGAGGGGGAGAATTTCTCTCCTTCCAAAAAATTTTGGGAGAGATTTTCTGTTATAAGGAGAGACACTTAAAATTTCATTTTTTTTATGATGCTAATTTAGAAAGTAATAAAAAAGAAAGCATTAACTATAACTCATATTCTACGACATTTAAATTTTTTAATTCTTAAAACTAACATTCTTTTTAAAAATTAATTAGGAGTCGTTTAAGTATTAAGTAAGCACATTTTTGGTAATTTTATAGCTCCCCCCCCCCCCCCCCCCCACTTGTTACCAAAAATACTCAAATTTCTGACTTCCCCCATGCTTACGTTATGATTTTATTTGCTGACATAAAAACGTCTACATGGGTTATTTTATGTAAAATGACTCACATGCGAATTTACGATTTTTTTGTCTGTAAACTGCAAAAGTCGAGGGCCGACTGTATTTACTTTATATTTTGATTTTTAAAATCATTTTATGATCAATTTTCATGCAGCAATAGCAATTAAAAACTTTAAACGATTTTTGATCGCCGAAGGCGAATATCGACGAAAACTATTTCACTAGGCAAATAGAATTAGGTAATAAATTTGACTTTATGTTTGAAAATGGATTTTTTTTTTTTTGTATTTTTTACAAAACTTGCAGAACATAAGGATTGCATCTTCCTTTTGTTGAATCTCAAGCCAGTCATGTGATTTTAGCCATTTTGTTTGACTCGACTTTTTCTTTTTGTTTTCAAAATAGCCCTTTATTTCATAAATAATACGTTTGTAAAATAATTTTTCTGTATAAAACGCGAAACAATTACAAACACTGTAGTCGATGCAAACAGATTGGAAAAGTGGGAAATATTTTTCAAATTAAACGAGGTATGCCGAGGATAACGTACAAATGCAGATTTTTCGTGATACTGTTGCAAAATAACCTTTCATTTTATTAATAATACGGTAGAAAAATGGTTTGGTTTTTATTATTTGTATATTAAACGACATAATTATAAAAAAATTCAGTCGATGCAAATATATTGTGAAAATGGCAAAAAGATATTCATTGGTCATCTCTCCTCAGAAAATGTGGGAATCGCCGTATGCGAACGCCGTTTTCGCAATCGCGGAGAAACAGATTTTCAGATCATGTAAGAAAGGAATGTCTCTGATAAAAAATTCGTTGCTTTGTTCAAATTTTGTAACATTTTTTGGGCATATATGGCCAATTTCACGACATTTTCGGGATTTTTGTAACCTGTAGACATACTGTGTACGGGGGAAAGGATTTTCGTCCGCGGAAAGAAGAAAATTTCTCGAGCAAAACACAAAAAATGCGGGAAGTACGCGGAAAGAGCATAATTCAAATCCGTGAAAGAATCCTATAAAAAAAAGCAAAATTTTATTTGATCGAATTTGCCACCCGCGCAAGCTGAGGGGACACTTATAGTTTTCTATAAAATATCTCTCTAATTAGAAACACGTAGTACTTTAGTGTACCCAAATCGCGATTGACTGCGATTCAGACGTAGCTACGAAATCGCGGTCCGCGACCGCTCGGCAATCGGCCCACGATTCGCAACAACGAGGCAACTGATCGCGATTTGCGGTCGCGAAGCAATCGGCCAGATCTCCGATCGGGCATCGGATTTCTCGGTATCCAATTTGAAGGAAAAAATAATTTTAGGCCGGAACTGGAGAGAGAGAAATTCTCGCGCAGTCTAAATTTTTACGCGAGATTTTTCATGGATTGCGCGAGAATCTCGCGAGTTCGCGCTGAAATGGGAACCCTGGCATACACTAATAAGGTGATTTACAAAATTTCAGCATTTTATCATAAAATGTTCCACAGATATGTTTAAACAAAGTTGGTGAGGGATTAACAGGGCCGGTCATTGGGGGGGGGGGGGGGCACTGGGACGTGCGGCACCCTTGAGAAAACACTCCAAATTATTTTTTTAGCTATATAGATTATCACAATTTCTCTTGAAAAAAAATCTGAATTTTCAATTTCATTGAATCGAGAATAGTGATGCACTATGTTACTAGACAGCAGCACTACAGCTTTTGTGAAGATAGGAGATCCATAAAAACTGTAGTGCGTCGAATTTTCAACACATAGGGAAAATACAGGGATATGTCTTAAAGCCACATCCCTTTTCCCGGCTTCTCATGAGCGAACGAATGGTATGGGAACAATATTAGAAATTTGGAGTGATAAGAAACAGACATTGCAGTTTTAGAGCTTGTTATGTGTAGCGTTTCGCGAGCGCTTCTTGCCAAAGAGAAATAGAAAAGTAGTAAAACAAGAAGAGGGACCTCTCAGATTGGCTCGGTTTCGCTAATTTGACTTCAGTTTTCTACATTTAAGAATGTGTGTTGTTCTCTTTCTCATCTTTTTTTTTTTTGTGAATGAATTTGGAAGTTTAAATAAACATTTGAACAAGTGAGTGGATTAAATGTGTGAGTGGTGGTGGGGATTGTTTATTATATTTTCAGGGTTTCTGACTATCGTGAGTAAAATGTGTTGTTTGAGTTTGAGGGATCACTTTACCCAGCTACATATTGAAGTTGTTTCGCATTGTCATTTCTAATGTAGTGTGGTTATATCCTTCGCTAAAGGGGTCATTTCTGATTTGTGGCATTTTTGTGCTCTGGCTGATCTGCTGGTGATGCATTCCAATATGTTTGATTTAAAATCAGTTTTTTAAACGTCAAGAGTTTCCTATTTTTGACATCCCTGTGACCGATAGGTTATTTTTAGTGACACTTTCTGAAATGTGTTGTTTCGGACATTTAGTTTGAGGGGTCACTTGACCTATTCAGCTGCTTTACTTTTTCAACTATTTAACATTCAAAATACCTAAAAATTAAAGAAATTCTAAATATTTGTTAAAAAAAACTTTAAAATTAGATTTTCAATATTATCCTTTTATCTGACGTCATTTCCCTTGAACGTTTGACCCCAGCTGGTGATTATGTTGCTCAGATACCCCTAATGATGGTTATAATCTCTGAACTCTCTGTATGTGTTACCTGAATATACATATTTTGTGCCAGCTCCCTGGGCATAACTTTTAGTTTAACTAGCCCCACAATGTTTCATTTCGTTTCCTAATTGAGCGATTGTAGTTCTGCTAGTGGCTATAGTCTCTGCACCATTTGTACTTAGATATGCATCTTTGTTGTGACAACGCTCTGAGTGTAACTTTTACTTCAGTTGCAACCCCCCCCCCCCCCCCCCCCCCACCACCACCACCACCAATTTCCCATCTCACCTCCCAATTGAGCAATTTTGATTCTGCTGATGGTTGTAGTCTCACCTTGATATACATATTTGATGGATATAATATACATGCGTTTTTAGTGTCAACTCCCTAGACTTAACTTTTAGTTTAATTAGCTCCCACAATTTTACATATCAGTTCCTAATTGAGCGATTTTGATTCTGTTAGTGACTATATTCTCAGCAACAATTGTACATGTCACCTAGATATACATATTTTTGTGTCAATCCCCGAGTGTAAATTTTAGTTTAACTATCCTTCACGATTTTACATATCTGTTCCTAATTGAGCGATTTTTGTTCTGATGGCGGTTATAGTCTTAGTAGCATTTGTACATGTCACCTGAATATGCATCTTTAACATGACAAATCCCTGAGTATAACTTTTACTTCAGTTACCCCACCCCCCTAATTTTCTATCTCGCCTCCTAATCCACCGATTTTGATTTTACTGGTGGCTATAGTCTCTGAACTATTTGTACTTATCACCAGAATATGCCTATTTTTTAGTCAACCCCCCTGGGCATAACTTTTAGTTTAACTAGCCCCCACAATTTTACTTTAACTTAAATTGGGACTATATAATGTTTTTACTAGGAGGGATGCTTGCACATGTGTCCAGGAATTTCATGAACAGGTGAAAGGTATGTTATTTTACTTAATACATCCGACGTTTACTTAATACATCTTAATTTAATACACCCGTCTCTATGCCCAAAATATGTATATATACATACTTTATATATATATATATATATAAAAGGAATATCAAAGGATTCTAAATAACAGGGATGACCAAATGCCTTGCATAAAATGGCAGAGGAAGATTGCGACTCCTCTTTCCCGTTTAAAGCAGCTTTTATAGCCCGGGCGAATGCTCACGGTGCCTATGCAATACAATGGTCGGTCCCCCTAATGTGCCAAGGTAAAAGCACCCAAACAACAGGAAAAGCAAGAACTACGACTATGAAACGATGGAGACAATGAAATCCAACGTACAAAACATAAGTTAAGTAAGGCTTTTTGCGCATGCGTGTATTGACAATAGTCTCGCACAATCAAGCAGTCCTGCATAATCAATCAGCACTCATCAATATCCCTATTGAATGAATCTCAACGTCTTTTTCTTCGTTATAAAATGAATTATAATAACTTCTTACAAAATAAATGGGTTAATGCTTTTTTATAGCTTCTTTGATAATATTTTGGTTGCACTTAATGCAATCCTTTTTGAATGTATTATAGATTTGGTTTCTTTTGAAATGTCCGACAATGATATTCCTGAATATATTCTTAGTAAGATTTGTCTTCCAATCAATGATATGGTTGATCTTGATTTTATATAAATCGCGTTTGTCATATAAAGTCGTATATAATCCATATTGCCTATGTTTTCTGATTGATAAGTCCAAAAAGTTTACTGTGTCTTCATCAGTATCTTGATTAGCTATTATAGATAAGAATGCATAGATGAGCACCTCCTTCGACATATCGCTCACGAGCCGCCACTGGGGATTAATCACAAATTAAAATGTAAGTGTTTACAGCAAGAGTGCAAATGATGCAATGCAGAAATGCATCATAGGCAAATAATATCTGCCTCTAATCATTAATGGATTTTTGGCATGGATGGAAAACATTTTGAACAAGCTTTGTAATATTTGTGTAAAGTTATTATTTCTACACAGTGTAGATACTTTTGTACCAATAAATAGCAAAATTATTATTTATTTATGTAATCATTGTTTTCTTTCATAATTTGTGTATGACCCCTGACACGCGATCTGCCAACATGATTTTTCACTTCTAAGATCCCATGTCCATGCATTGAAAAGTGGTTTAAGTCAGCATTTTTGTCTTTTCATATCTGGGACTTTTTATGATAAAATGCTGAAATTTTGTACATCACCTTATTAGTGTATGGGGCACATTTTACTCATTGGAAATGTTTCTGTATAAGACCATATAAAAATTTTAAATTTGTATTTCTTAAAATTTAATTCCTTTGAAAATTTTAATCAATTTCATAAAATTCTGTGCCTTTTTTTACTCAACTTTGTAATGTATTATATATGTCTAAGATCAATATTTAAAGAATAAAAGCTGAGGTCAATGTTTTTGGGACACCCTGTATATATATATATATATATATATATATATATACATGGTGTCACGAAAAGATTGAAACACACTTTAATTCTTTACCTGTTGGAAATAAGTGGGCAATGTAAATTGCAAAAATGTTGAAAGTGAGGTAGGAAATAAGACTACGTTAATGAAATAGTCCTCCCATTAATTTTCAAAAAGTTACTTTTTTAATTTTTATACGACCCCCCGTAGACAAATTTGGTCAATCAGAAAATTTTTATTTTTAATGCAACAAGATCATTAAAAATCCTGCATAACTGTATCTTTAAAATCAACTGAATTATGATATAAAGGAAAAAATCTGACTTATGCCACTTCTCCGTAGCATGTGAAAGGCTGTTTCATCAGTGAAAATAGGGATCATGAGCAACTTGACGATGGAAATTGTTTAGATAAAAAATGTACTTAAAAGTACTTAATTATTGAAAAAGTACTTAAGAATCAGTGATTGCATCATGAGCCTACGTGGAATTTGCAAAAATGTCTCATGTATTATCATTCAGTTTTATCTTTTTTGTAATATGTCACAAATTTACATTTCTAATTTGATATATGGTCCCCATTCACAATGTTCAATTTTCAATTAAATATAACTCGCTCAATTTTAAAGATACAGATATGCTGTTTTTTTTGTTTTTTTAATGCTCTTGTTGCATTAAAAATAAAAATTTTCTAATTGACCAAATTTGTCTAAGGGAGTCGTATAAAAATTAGAAAAGTGTAACTTTTTGAAAATTAATGGGAGGACTATTTCATTAACTTAGTCTTATTTCCTACCTTACTTTCAACATTTTTGCAATTTACATTGTCCACTATCTCCAACAGGTAAAGAATTAAAGCGTGTTTCAATCTTTTTGGGACACCCTTTATATACACAGGGTGATCGTAAACTCTTTCAACAAAAATGCAGGGTCATAGTACATATCAAGATGAACAATAGTTGCAAAAGAACCTAGGGCCACATTCTACTCATAGTGCCAAAACGTAGTAAAGTTTCATATCCTGCATTAGTGTTATTCGGTGATGAGGCCACTTTCAACCTGGAAGACACATTCAACAGTCACAACCAGCACGCTTGGGCACAAGAAAATCCACACGTCACTGACCCTCATACACACTAGCAGAGATTTGTCATCAACATCTGGGCAGGTTTCCTTAATGATTGTCTGGTGGATCCTTACCAAATTCACAGAAAAGGAAATCATATGTGGAGGGGGCCCTATGATAAAGGGGGACCTCATTTTCTATGGTTAGCCTGGCTAAAATTAATAAAACTGCTTGAAGGACAATAATTTACAAAACTATATGCCACTTTGAGCAGCTACTTTGAGTCTTTCTTTGATGTGAAGGGAAATGGGAAACTCCTAAATTAATTAAGACTTTTATTTTCACTGGTAAAGGATCAACATGGATATGTAACTTTACTCTTCTCTGGCACTATGAGTAGAATGCTGCCCTAGGTTCCATTGAAAATATTGTTCACCTTGATGTGTACTATCACCCCTCTCTCTTTTTTTAAAGAGTTTATTATTACCTTGTATATATATATATATATATATATAGTATATATATATAGTATAAACAATATATATATATATATATATATATATATAGTATATATATATAGTATAAAAAAAAATATATATATATATATATATATATATATATATATATATATATAAAAGATAAATCTTTAAGAACTATAATGTCATTTGGCACTAAATTCAGGTTACCTTCATGTAATAATTCTAAACAAGTGTTAAAGTCAATCAATCTGGACCTTGATAAATTTATTTATGGATTAGCTTCTAAATATGCTCAGCCTTTAGAGGCATTTAATATGTGGAAATTTACTATTTTAAGATCTATTAAAAATGTCATTTGTAGTATTAATTTATCTAGATCTATATATGTAATATGGATAATATAAAACACTCTGTTAATGATTTACATAGATCTTTTGTTATTACTTATGTTGATAAAGCCTCTAATAATTATGCTATTATCATACCTGCCAACTTTTACGAATTTTTCGTAATTTTTATGAAAATTCTTTGTTTTACGATTTTACGCGCGTAATGGATTTCTTTATGATTTTTAATATTTTTTACTAATTACGCCTAAAAATCGCACCAATTTGCCGATTTATCGCCAAATTTATATTTTTACACCAAAATGTCGCCAAGCATTTGGATTGCTTGTCACACGAGAATGCGGACGTTCTCGTGTGACAAGCAATCCAAATGAACGCGGACGTTCTCATGTGACAAGCTCTATTTATTCTGGTACTTCCAGCACACAGCGTTAAAAAAAACGGACGGCAGACAAAGCTCGTCTTTCTAACCTGGAAGTGGAGACATAAAATTCCCCACAGAAATGGAATCAAAAATAAGTTGTAAATTTTTGTCTCCGTAATCACCGTGATGCATGTCATCATATATGTCATTAATACATATGTTGTCATTGGACTCAAAGGGAAAACAGAAGAAAAAACTTCGCGCAACATTTGAAAATCTTTGTTTTACTTTTACCCCTTTTTGTTGAGAGTCCAAAATTATCATCCATTTTCATCTTCTAATCGTTTGCATCCATTTTCTCCTTCTAATGATTTCATATCAGAACAATAGACCTAATTTATTTTTATAGTGCGAGTAAAAATAAAGAATTATTTTACTAAACAAATTATATTTTGCTTAAATTATAAGATACGCAATTCAGTCTTTTCTTTTCGGGCTTTGCTGAGAGTACATAATTGCCTTTTTCCATCCATCTCCATCCCCTTATTATTACACATTAATTTTACTAAACTAGCTTATTTTCATATTTCAGTTGATTATAAAGGTCACCTTTTTAATTATTTTCATATAAATAGTGATTTTTTTTTTCTTCTCTGCAGCCATTGCCAAGAGAACTCTATTATCATTTTCCATCGATCTCCATCTCCCTATTGTTGCACATTAACATAGTTAATAATTTATAGTTAATAATTTATATGATAAAAAAGATTTTTTTAAATTTAATATTAATAAATTATTACCTTTTAATTCCTGCAGCTCGATTCAATTGTTTAGAAATATTATACTTAATCAACTTTTTAGAATTTATAGATTATCAGATAAAAAATGTCATGCTTTGCACATTAATAACCTCAAAATTACCAGTGAAATGTATAAATATCCTGCATATTTAGTAAATGGTATAGTTAATAAGTTTCGATTAGCCTAAAATTCTCATAATCTCTCCTTAGTATCTTATTTTAGCCGTACTTCTTCATTCTCTTGAAATTATATTTTTATCTTGAAGCTTTAACTGTTGAATATCTCATTTTATTGCTTTTGCGCAGTACAGTTTTTATTACTCTCTTTGGCAACAGCAAATCACATCTTTTCATTTCTGCATATGGCAACATTGGTTTAGTTATATTTTGCTCGTCATGGTTGTACTAATTATGTGTATTTTAAGGTATTTATGTTTCCTTTATTTTTCTAATCTATATGCTTGTCGTCCATATAACACAAGTTTTTAGATAAAATCCATCTTGTGTTTCAGAAACAAGCATTTTTGTGTTCATTTCGAAGGGATATATGGACTTGACGAGAATTTTTTCGAAATGAACTTAAGCCTAAAGCTCTTCCATGTGCAAGCTTTTTCGCTTGATTTTTTTGTTTTCCTGTTTTCATTCCTCATCTTTGAAATTTGTTGATTGTCTTTGTCTTTATGACCTGCATTACGCTTTATAATTTCCTCTTTATGTTTTAATTTTTTTTATTTCTTTGTATTTTGTAGAAAATTTTGGAATAGTGTATTATGAGTTACTACTTACATTCTAAAATTGGATTTACTAATTTATATTTATATATATATATATAATTATTTCGGCCATGTGGCTGTATCGTTGAGCGAAACACATTTGGAACCTCTGTGGATGCAAAGATCCTTGATAAGCTGGATTCACAGAGCTTCTATCCTATTTCATATTTTCGGATTGTATCTTTTCTCTTATTTTGTCATTTTAATATTTTGAGCCTCCAGATTTTGATAATCCTTTGTTGTTTGAACTTGATTAGTATGCTTCGCTCTTGAATGTTGATAAATTCATGTGTATTATTCATATTTAAAATTAAGATCATTTTGTCTTTTATGGTAGCATTGTTTTCCTTTTGTCTGATACTTCCTATCATATCATATTTAATTAATTTTCCTCCGTATTGTTTTTGAACCAGGGTATGACACTGATCATGTTTTAAATTAGTATAACTATTTTACTTTTATTTTTAATTTTATCTTATTTATTATATAGTATATATATATATATATAGTATATATATATATATATATATATATATATATATATATATATATATATATATAGTATATCAATATTGTTAAATCATATAAATATAATATCCCATTCGGTAGACTTATTTTTAACTATAACCAGATTTCAAAATCTACCGATCCATCGTCCTCCACTCCGATAGATAAAAATAATCTTTGTAATTGTCATTCACCTGCATTGAAACCTTTTATAAATACCCATTTTGGTCATGTACTAACGGGTAACTTAGATATAATCACCGACCCTTCCTTAAAACTCATTATGTCATATGGAACAAAATATAGACTACCTTCTAAAAATCATCCTTATTCTACCCTTAACACTCTCTCTCTTGATATTGATAAATTCATATATAAAATGTCCATTACACATTCTCTACCAATGGAAGCCTTTTGTATCTGGAAATCTAAAATTTTATCCCATGTTCAATTTAAGCTATCACATTCGAATATTCCACAGTCTAATTTCCAATTATCAAAACTAAAGCAAAGTATTACACATATGCAGAAATTCCTAGTTTTTACGTATGTAGACAAAGCTTCATCAAACTATGCTATTTTCTGCAAATTTTTCTACATTAAAACATTATTATCCAATTTAAATCAAATTAATGCCTTCAAATTGCAAAAAACAACCATACATGATTTAAAACGCAAACTTATTTCCAAGTATAAACAATTTTTTGATACTCATCAAAATTTAAACCTTCCATATTTAGTAATCATACCAAAATTTCACAAGGACCCAGTAAAATTTAGAACCGTTACCAGTGGACACAACTCTTATGCATCAAAAGCTAATAAAAAACTTCTCAAAGTCTTAAATATTCTTTTTCATGCTATTTCCCTTGAGCCACATTGCATTATCCGAAATAGCTATGAACTTATTCAAAAACTGAAATCCTTTTCTGCCATTGATTCATTCCAAACATTAGATTTTAAAGATCTTTTTAATAACATCGACATCAAAGATTTATTTTCTGTCATTAAACAACTCTTCGATCAATTCAAATTAAATACTCTTACTAAATATGACTCGTCCACCTTCAATAATTTATTGCATTTTGTGCTTTTTTACAACTATCTTGTACATGGCAATGCTGTATACCTCCAAACGATTGGAGTACCGCAAGGATCCACTAGTAGCTCCATGCTCGCCAATATTTATCTTTACTTCTACGAAAGAAAATCCACTCTGTTCACTCGTAACATTTCTATTTTTCGATACATTGATGATGTTTTTCTTTGTTTTCATACTGCACACGATTCTTTACCCACACTTAATATATATCCATCCAATCTTGAATTAATACCGAATGAATCCCACCCTTCCAAATCTGTAAATTATCTTGACATCACCATTGATATACATTGTAACTCTTTCACTACTACTATTTATGATAAGAGACATCAATTTAAATTTAATGTAAAATTCTTCCCACATTTCTCTTCTTGCCTTAGCAACCAAGTTTTTAGAAATCTAATCACTAGCTATCTGCTCCGCATTAAACGCCTGGATAGTAATAAGTGTACACTAACACACATTAATCGTCTCAAAAATCTTTGCTTTATGTACAATTTCCCCCCCTTATTTGTAGATCGCAGTATAAGTACAGTATTCTAAAGTCGTGGAAACACCATAAAATAAACACCGCCCCGGCAGGCAAAAATAAAAATGTAAAAATATTAAAAATCAGTAATTTCGATTACACTAAAAACAAAAAATTTTTAAAAAAACCGCCTCGGCGGGTAAAGAAAAAAGTTTAAAACACTCTTAAAACCGTTAAGGCGGATATCTAAAAAGCTAATAAAACAAAAAACAGGCTACGGCTCCAAAAAACAGTGTTATCCATTCTTTCAAAGTTTTCGATAATCGTGGTCACATCTCGGTCAGTTTCTAAACTCTTGGGTTTATCTCTCCGAAAGTATGTACTGCCACTTCCACTTCCTCTGGTCTGGATTATTCCCACGTGGTAGTAAGCGAGGTAAGCGTTCAAATTGTAGCATGTGGTGGACTCATTTGAAGATTTTTCACGGTGACGACCTTTCGACATGTGAGTTGCTCTTTTTTGCAAATTCGTATATTTGTGCGCTATATTTTTCATGTTCATGTCTATGTGGTATTTTATATTTCATGTTTATGTGGTATTTTATATTCTATTATTGAATTTTATCCTATTTGTTTTTTTTCTGTTATTCCGTTGTTGGGCACAGATTGCATAATATTTTAACCACGTGTTTTTATGCAATCATAGAAACAACGGATTTTAGTATATCTGTCTAGAATGTGCCCCTGAAGACGTTTCTGGCAGATATACTATTCTTTAATATGTTTTCCTTGTCCTGGCCTCTCCGTGCTCTACTTTTTCGGCCCTTCCTCGTTGCTTTTTGCTTTTCACAACACGCTTTATTTTGCTCGCGGTTTGATACTGTGGTTACTGATTCACACTCTTGCACTTTAGTTTTTGTTATTTTAATATATATATAGTATATATATATATATATATAGTATATATATATATATATATAGTATATATATATATATATATATATATATATATATATATATATATATATAGTATATATATATATATGTCTGTCCAGATTTTTGCGTTTGCTGACGACATTGACATTGTAGCACACACTCCCGAGTTACTTAAGGAAGCCTTCACATCCTTAGAGGCCGCAGCCAGTAAAATGCATCTAACTATTAATCAAAATAAAACTAAGTATATGCCCTGTGGTAATTATGACTGTCCTTATTTCGAAATTGGGGTTTACAAGTTTGAAACTGTAAGCAACTTCAGATATTTAGGATCTGAAGTTAATACTCTCAATGACATTATGCCCGAAATTCGTGGTAGAGTTACAGCTGCTAACCGATGTTTTTTCGGCCTTAAAAGGTACTTAAAGTCTGACTTCATCAGCAGAAAAATGAAGATTATAATATACAAAAGTTTAATCAGACCCATTCTTACCTACTCTGCTGAGACTTGGGCAATGACAGAAAAAGTTAAAGACATCATTTCTGTTTTTGAGAGAAAAATCTTGAGAGGTATGAATTGAAATCTTGAAAGGTGGCTTGAAATCTTGAGAGGTGGCTTAAATTGTAACAACATCTGGAGAAGAAGAACTAACTCAGAGCTTTATAAGTCTTTTAAAGAACCAGATATAGTCAATTACATCACGATTCAGAGAATTAAATGGGTGGGTCACCTGTGCAGGATGGCCGAAAGCCGTACAACAAAAAAGATCTTCTCTGCCAGACCATTCGGCACCCGTAAAAGAGGAAGACCTAAACTCAGATGGCTCGACTGTGTGGAAAAGGACTTTAAAATTTTAAAAGTTTTGAACTGGAGGTCTTTGGCCAGGGATAGGGGAGCCTGGAGTTCTATACTGCGAAAGGCAAGGGCCCATCCTGGGCTGTCAGGCCATTGAAGAAGAAGATATATATATATATATATGTATATATATATGTATATATATATATATATATATATATATATATATATATATATATATATATATATGTATATATATATGTATATATATATATATATATATATATATATATATATATATATATATATATATATATTTATTTTAGCAGGTATACTTGTCATATTGCGAGATGCAAAATGTTTTGAAACATTACCTCCTATCCACCCATTGACAGCCCTTGCTCTGCTACTATCTATGGGCACATTAGAGTTGTGCACCTCTCCCAATCAATACTATTATTTACTATATAACTACCTAATAAAACATACATGTTATATCATCCCTTAACAAAAGGCAATTCATTTACAACCTCCTAACAAAACGTATTTGTCCCACAAATTGAAGAACTCACTTAAATTTGAATCAAGTATATTAAAATAATAAGTCATACAAAGTGACAGGGATTATCAAGGAAATTGAATTTAATTTTGCAAAATATTGAATTTTCATTTATTTAATTGCATTTTATTAATTTAGTGACATTTTTGTTAGTTTAGCGATATTTTGATCAATGTGGTTACATTAAAAATAAAGTAACCAAATTTGTCACCGAATAAGACGGTTGAGCTTACAGACAGACTCTACCAATAATATTATTCTTTAGCAAAACACAAATAATCTAATTAGTTGAACTTAATTTTTATCAATTTGGCAGCATTTTTATCGATTTGTGGACATTTTCATCATTTTGGCAACATTTAAAAAAGTTGCCAAATGGCAGTATTTCACCAATTGTTACTGATGATTGGAGAAATGGGTTATTCTTATACTGAATATTATCCATAACATATTAAAAACGATAAGAATAAGGTAATAAAAATTGTTTGAACACTTATTTATTCTTGTACAGAAAATTTTAATTATTTTGGTAATCAGTTAGGAGAAAAATTCTCCATTTTTTTAACTTCAACTTTTTTTCATCTTGTATTCCCCTCTTAAAAATGTTATTAAAATTTGTTAGTTTCTTCTAAATGTTAGTATGGATAGGGACCCAGGTTTTTTTTTCTTATAAGACCAAGTAGGGATTTTTCCTCTTATTTTTTGGGTTCAACCATCCTATTTTCCATACTATTTTTTCAGAGATGCCAACTTTTACTGATTTTCTGCAGTTTATAAGGATTTTTACTTCATCTTACAGTTTTACAGACATTATTCCCTTAAAATCCCATGAAATCCATACATCCCATTATTCGGTTGATGCGACCTAATATTATATCCAATTTGCATTTTTATTGCATCTGCGTTTCATTTGGCAACTTCATTAAGTTTAAATACTTCAGGTCCTCAAAATTCCAAAAAATTAAAGTATAACTCGAGAACAGTTCATCCTACAGTCATGGGGTCAGTCTTATTCGTTTAGTTGTCAAAATTTACTTGAAGAACAAGTACTTAATTAATATATTTCAGCAATTTTAGTCATTTATTTCAGATTTTCACTATCATTGCGGGCCATTTCGCAAAAAAGATTCGGTTATACTTTTCCAAATCATATAAAAATCTAATCAGTATCAGGATGACCATCAGGGGACTTACTTACAGATTCTTTTTTCCGAATTATATAAAAATATAACCAGCACCACAGTATTCCAGAAGTGACTTATCTACCAAGTATTGTTTAATTTGGGCAATTAGTTTGTTATATAGAGTGGATAAATACAATTTTTGCAGGCCATTTCATAAAAAAAGGCAGGTTCCTTTTTCCTGAATCGCACCAAAATCTAACCAGCACCAGAAACACCCACAATTGACTTATCTACCAAATTTTGTGAAATTTGGGTAATTATTTTTTTAGCTAGAATGAATACATGAGATTTTTGCGGGCTATTTCACAAAAAAAAGGTGGATTCTTTTATCCTGAATTGTACCAAAATCTAATCAGCACGAAGGTCACCCACATGTAACTTACCTATGGCTGAATTTCTGATAATCATCAATTTTGGGTCCCTTGATGTTTAAAAAAAAAAAATTATAAATAAAACATATATTATTTGCCTTATTTGTTTAGAATACAATGTGTTCTACATATTTTTCAAGAATATTAAATATAGTTTTAACGTCATAAAACAGCAAATTTGAAACACTTGTATCACTATCCCGAGTGATGAGTTGAGTTTTCATCACTTTATTACATAAGTAAAAGGCATAAATAATGGAAATAAATGATTGAAGTTTAAGAAATTACGATATTAACTTGTAAAAATATCAATTTCTTAAAAATGTTAACAATCACTTGGATCGATGGAAAAAGACGAAATTGCTTATACATGCTTGTCCCCGAGAATCGGTGATAGTGCGATGTTCGAAAATTCGTCTTTTTTTTCCACTAGATGATGACAGTGCTGGCATTAAATTCTAGAATAATATCACTTAGAATTTTGTTTTATATTTGTTTAAAGTTTTATCACTTTACGATAATTAAGGAAAATGAAAAACACAATTTTATTTTTCATTTTTATGCACATATTTATTATCCGTCAACTGTGTCATGTATTTAATTATTGTTAATATGGATGAAAATTTGAAAGTAATGTAATATGTCTTCTATTAGCATATAAAAGCGTGTTTTGCATAGTGTAAATTTTATTTTCAAGTGTTAGTTTCGACTTTTGTGTGGAATAAAAATATGCACAAACATCATTTGTGTCACGTTAATGAATGATTTATGTTACGTAGAATAATGCCCGGTCGATTCGGCTTTGAAATGATGGTAGGATTTTTTTTTCTTTTAAGGATTTTTTTTTAGTTTTCCCTAACAGGATCATCACAAATCGGAATTTCTGTGAAATTTAAGAAAATCTTTTAATACAGAATGAAATATTTTAATTAAAATATTATTTTAATAAAACATTAACAACGTGAATTAGAATTTCTGCAAAATTTAAGGAAATCTGTTAATACAGAATAAAATATTTTAAATAAAACATATTTTTAATACAGAATTTACATCACGAATTTTTAATAAAACATTTACATTGCACAGTGTGCATTTCATCTTTCATGAAGCGGAGTTACCATTATTATTTATAACTTACACGGATTGCATGCACCCATGTAGCAGTTGGGCACACGGTTAAGGAATTGCATGAATTCTTGCAGTCGTACATGCGTAGCATAGGTATGCAGTCGGCAGTTACTACAAGAACGCTGTTTCAAGTTATGAGTTTTTTAAAAGAAAATCGTGCTTTTCGCCAAAAGCAGTTAGTAAATAATATCAGGAAAAACGTTTTCTCACATTTCATTACAGCCAACGAAAGTTTGGAAGTTACTTCAACATGCTTATCAAGACACAACTTATTATTTCCTTCCTATCTTCTTGTGTTTTAACTCTGACTGACTCAACATAAACAAACAGTAGCTCCTGTAAATGGTACAAAAGAACCCTAGTCCAGAAAGCTATATTTTTAAATATTGGTTTTAGGGCAAAAATGTTTATAGAGTTCTAATTTTTAGAACTTTTTACCCCAAATGCATACCAATCATGGAATAATTTAACAAAATTTGAGTTTTAATCATGCAAAAAGGGAAACAAACGTATTGGCTTAACAATCTTCTCTTTCCTACTATTTCTATATTTTTTCTTTTGATGGAGGAAAGTATGGTGGGGGATGTTTTCTTTGACAGTAGATCAGGTCGTAATCTTATTATTTTTATTTATTTATTGTTAGGAGATAACAAGCAGTTGAAAATGTTGCTCTTTTAACAAGAAGGCTAAGCAAGGTACCGTTCTCATCGCAAAAGGGCAAGGGGGCACTGCTCTGATAACAAAAAGTCAGCCAGAGCACTGTGTTCTTCTAAAATAGCCTGAGGCAGTGTTGCCCATACAAATTAATCGCCCTCTACAAACATTTATCATGGGACCTCTTCCTTCATATTTGATTTTCACCTTTGTGATCTTATCTATCATATATTCTCCCACAAAAGAATATATTGGAGGTCTTCCCCCCCCCACACACACTTGAGTGGTGCCCGTACCCCCCCCCCCCCCCCCCACACACACACACCTCCTATGGGTCGTTCTACCTAAGTGAAACTTTTCCGAGGTGATTGTGGCATGTTTCATTTTTGTAAGTTCTAGTGTTTAGGCTGTAATGTTTGTTGTGTTAAAGAATTTTTACCATTTCTTATAAAATGTTGTAGTTAATTTGGGGTATAATAAAATGAATCATGTTGTACCTTTTTTCCAACAAAGGAGCCTTTATCTAACAATAATTAATTGATGCCGTTTTCGGCTCACAAAGAAATTGCATTGAAACTTTTAAATTTTATCTTACTTTTAAATCTTTACATTTATTTTTACATACTTAAACTAACTACTTTAAAACTTTACATTTAAGATATAGTGGTTAGCATTCTATTTTAACTTCATTTTAACCTATTGCATTGTGTTTTTATAAGAAACAAAAATTTAAATAAACGATTTAAACAAACCCTCAGGTAAGAAAAATGTGGACGTTGGAGAACTGGACATAGAAATAATCACAGAAGCAAGTTTAAGTTTAGAGAAAAAGACAATTCATTTAAGTAAAAATTACCCACCCCTTAATAATTTGTCCCACAGTTGCAGGGAGATCCAAATTGGATTCCCTGATATGAAATATCATTCTGGCTTTGTAAATTTAACAAAAAATGAAAAAAATGAAAGTTAATTAAAAGAAAGTCTTCAGAGCCTGTTGATCCAACAAGATTTAAATGAGCTCAAAAAAAGGAAATTCAAAAACCTTGTACCAGGGGGAGACACTAGGTCCCTGCAACACAATGGGACACAAATAAATGGCATCATCTCAGGTCGGCAAAGTCCAGCTGGGTGAAGACGTTCGTCTCAGACATTCTTTGGAGAAATGGTTGCTTTTAGCTTGACAGATTTCTCCTCAGCTGCTTTGTCCACCTCATATCTGGTGTTGCAATACTTTGCAGGCGGGTCCCACTCCGATCAAAGTTACCGGAGGGTGTCAGCAAGGACTTCGACTTGCGGGCCCGGACTCCAAAAATGGCGATAATTCGGGCCAATCCAATTGGCGATGTTTCATTTTTGTATGTTCTAGTGTTTAGGCTGTAATGTTTGTTGTGTTAAAGAATTTTTGCCATTTCTTATAAAATATTGTAGTTAATTTGTAGTATAATAAAAGGAAAGTTATTTTTCAATGAATCAATGCACGTTGCATTATTATAATAATACTATTTAATTAACCCTTTCATATAAACAGTCATTTCAGCAACGCTGTGCCATTCAGGTGACATGAATATTTTCCCTCATAAAAAAAATATATTAAATTATTAGAATTCTAAAAAACTCTGAAAATATCAACTCTGATGTTATCTATTTATCTATTTGCAAAAATGAGGCCAGTAAAATCCATTTACAGTAAAGCTATGATAAAGTTATCTCCAAAAATTTCTCCTGAAGAGGAATTTCATTAACAAAAATTATATTTTTGCAAAATAATTACATAATATTTACATATTATGCATTAGAAATTATATGTTTGCTTTGTTTGCTTGAGTTGGTGTGCAAAAACATTTAGTGTTTTGATACTTTGCACATTTTAGACACAAAAACATGTGTCACCGAAATGATGTTTTTATAAAGTTTACATTCAAACTATGCATTAAAATTCCATTAAGTCATGCTAAACAGCTCAGTCATCTATTAGAAATCTTAAAAAACAGTACCAAGAACTTATTCCAAGCAAAAGTTTCTAGAAACTATGAAGTTGAAAAAAAACTTTTTGGAACCTAAAAATTGACAATTATCAGAAATTCAGCCCTATAAAATTTTATGAAATTCCATCCATTAGCTTTTGAGTTAGAATAGATACATACATTGCACAGACAGACAGACACACACAGAGACGTCACGCTAAAAATAATTTTTCATGTTCTAGAGGTCCCAAAACATATAGATCTATCAAAAACTTGAATTGCGATATTTTCGGCATGATTCCAAAACTTTCCCTATACATTGCCATGTATTGCAGGGAAAGTAAAAATGAGTTAAAATATGCAAATCCAATTAGTATTTCTTTGTCAAGGTTGGCCCTTGGGAATGTCTATAGCCACAGATATACTCTTTTCGGGATTTTCACATCTATTTCCTATCCTTGTTTTTCTGTCTTATGTTTCATTATTTCATCAGAGTAATGCTAAAGACTTTTATAATCACAAATTTCAATTTTAACTAGTTGTAATTACACATTTTGCATTTTTTTGCCAAAATCTCACTGTACATTCTGATAGGTGAAGGGGCTTTGTATATGTAAATTGTCTGTTTTTAAAAAATTCTATTACAATTCACTTAGTTTTATTACCTTCTAATATGTTTGGTATTGTTTAGTAAGAGAGAGTCGGACTGGAAAGACACCAGAGATAATTAAATACATGAAAATTTACATTTAAAATTAATAAATCAATATTATATTTAACCATTTTATCAATCACTAAACATCTTTTGAATTTGATAAGGGATGAGTCATAAGTATTTGGTAATGTAACAACTAATTGAAATTTTATATATACACTACGTGACAGTGAAAATGAGACACCAAGAAGGAGTAGGCAGAAAGTGATGAAAATCAGAAAACAGAGAGTGACAGCAACGAACAATAAGTGATGTTTATTGCAATATGATGCACCTATACATTGAGCGATAACACCGTCTGGTCAGTAGGTCGTAGGAGCAGCACTGGTGGCAATACAGGCAGTAACATGTCTAGGTGCAGAGTCAATGAGCATGTAGATGGTGTCCTGAGGGATGGCTGCCCATTCCCTGTTAACCATTTACCAGAGTTTGTCTTCTAAATGTAGTAGTGGCAGCACATGCAAGTGGCATTCAATCATGTCCCAGACATGTTTGATTGGTGAGAGATCAGGGGAGACTGGTGGTCATGGAAGCACCCGGGTACCTTGCAGGGCATGTTGGCTGATGCATGCCATGTGTGGTCGGGCGTTATCCTACTGGTAAATGGCATTGGGCACCCTTGAAGGAGGGGTAGTGCCACTGGCTGCAGCACATCTTCCACATCATTGGGCCGTCATAGTGCCCTCAATATGGATCAGAGGTGGCCTGCTATCATAGGAAATGGTGCCCCAAAACCATGATACCACGTTGTCACTCGGTGTGGCATTCCATAAATGCGGCCAGATTGAACCTGTCACCACTTCGGTGCCAGACTCGTACACAGCGACTGTCATTGCTAAAACAGAAGTGTAACTTGTCTGTGAACATGACCCTGTGCCATTCTGCTGACCATGTGGCTCTATCCTGCCATCATTGCAAATGCAGGCGTCTGTTCTGGTGGATCAATGGCAGTCTTGTTAACGGGTGCCATGAGTGCAGGTTGCAATCGGCGGATAGTAGTCCTGGTCCCCTAGTGTATGGGAGCATGAAGGATGTCCTGCACATGCTACAAAAGAGCGACGGAAGTGACCTGCAGTGCCGCCAATGCTTGCTGGCGGATGCATCGGTTAACGCATGCTGACGTTGCTCTGGCCATACCGTCATTCCTCAAACGTGCCACATTCCCTTGTTCCAACCATCTTCGCCACAGCCGGTGCACCATGGACACGTGTAAGTGACTGTCCACTGAGATTTGACATATGGAGCAACCTGCCTTTCTGAGTCCGATCACCATACCTCTTGTGAAATTGTCTGTCTGCTAGAACTGCCTTGGTTGGTGGTGGCCTGGCATTCTATGCTACTACATGTTTCCTCTGAGATAAAAAAAAAATTTCAAAATGATTTCTCTGACAGATAGAGTGTTGTGACTATTGCTGATTCTGCAGGTTCCTTCACTTATATCTCACTCAACAGACGTGGGACAGCTGTGCATTTTGCATCATTTACATAACTCGGTGAGCTGCGTTTACCCTGCAATTTGCATATTTTTCTGCCCACTCGTTCTTGGCGTCTCATTTTCACTGTCGCATAGTGTATAATTTTATATATAAAATTTTATAATAAAATTAACTGTCATGTTTAGAAGATAGACTCTGGCTTTCTAAAAGCAAGATAAATTAGCAAATGGTTGACAGGGAATGGGCAGCCATCCCTCAGGACACCATCCACATGCTCAATTGACTCTGTACCTAGACGTGTTGCTGCCTGTATTGCCGCACTCGGTGGTCCTACAACCTACTGATCAGATGGTGTTATCGCTCAGTGTATAGGTGTATCATGTTGCAATAAACATCACTTATTGTTCGTTGCTGTCTCTCTGTTTACCGATTTTCATCACTTTCTGCCCACTCCTTGGTGTCTCATTTTCACTGTCATGTAGTGTATATATATTATTTTTGAAGAATAACATTTTGTAATGAAAGTCTTTATTTGATCATATTAGTAAGATATTAAAATTACATTAAAACCAAAACATTTTTGGATGCCATTTGTCCATCATCAGTGGCAGTTGCATGGGCTCTTAACTCAGTCAAGGACCGCAAACAAAATTTGCATACGGAAAAATGTTAAATGAACAACATTTAATTATGAAATTCACACAATTGAAGTAGAATACAAATAAATGCTTTAAGTTAAATTAATAGAATTAAATGTCTAAAAATTCAGATAAAGATTTAACTCTCAAGTAGTCAAGAATGATACATCACGCGAAACTGAGATTTTGAACAGTATTAAAAAATTACAGATGGAGTCCCGATAAATTTAAATAAAAAGGAATTTAAAAAGCAATATATTATGTGGATTATTACAATTAAGAAATTTTTTATTACTTTATTAAGAAATTTTTCATTACTTTTATCATCTCTCGGATTACTAAGACTCAAAAAATTTCAGTTACCCCCATAATATTAGATCTGCTATTTTCCACGTTTTTTATCAATTGCTATAAATTTTTAGCCAACATAAAAACTAGCCATCTCATGTGCTCTATTGTTTCTATATGTACTGTCCCCATTTATTTCTTAAAAAAAAAACTGGCCTCTTTTCTTAAGCCTTAAGCCTATTTTCACTACTCATTATTTTTCTATGGAAACTTTATTAATTGTCTTTTTACTACCAAGTTCGTTCCTAATTTCACCCTTCATAGTTTGAACATGGTCTCTTTTCCCCAACACCCCATCCCTACTACTATTAGTATTATTGCCAAAAAGCTATAAAGTAACAATTATTCCCTTTTGTCCATCGATACATTCATTTCTGAATTGAACATTGTCGTCGAGACCAATTATTTTGGTTTCTGTATGAAAATATTTTTACGACCTGCTGGAACTCTCATGGGTAGACCTTTATCTAGTATTTTAGCTGAAGCCGTGTTGCTGGAGCTCGAGAATGATATTTTGTACCTTAAACACATTCTTTGGTGTCGCTATGTTGTTGTTGAGACCCAGACCGTCCAACCTACCAGAAAGGTTTAAGGTAACTGTTTGGACGGCCGGGAAGTTGGTGTCGCTATGTGGATGACATGTTTATTATTTGGAATAATAGTTTATGCGGCTTTCATAACCTTCTGGATACTGTAAATGGGTTTTATCTTTCTATTAATTTTACTTCTAAACATGAATCTAGGGAGTCTTTGCCTTTTCTTTATTTTGATTTCCCATGATATTAATGGCTTCTGTACCTCTGTTTTTCCCAAACATACTGTTGCTAATTCGTGTATTCCATCTAATACTTTCCACCCTGTTTCTTCTACAAAGCTTCTTTTATTGCCTATTTTAATTATGCTTTTAATGTTTGTTCTTCTATTCATGATTTATGTAATGGAATTAGCTTTATACACAGTCGAGTCACATTTCTGTGACCACCAGCTAATATCTGAAATGTAGCATGGACAGCAGCTAGACAGGCTGGGAGTGACTCAGTAAGGTGCTGGAAGGTATTCACAGTTATGTGGAGCCGTGCTGACTGCAGTACATCTGGCAGTTGGTGCATGGTGCAGAATCCAGAGAGCGAGCAACCTGATTGAGGTGGTCACACAGACGCTCAATTGGATTTAAGTCTGCGGAATTAGGGAGCCAGGGAAGTACGTCTTCATCTTGCTTCTCCAAGATTGCCTTCATCGTGCTCCTCCAATCACTTATTGACAGTTCTCGCTGTGTCACATCTCATTGTCGTGTTGGTAGATCCCATCCTCCCCAGGGAAGACAATCAGCATGTATGTGTATATGTGGTCTGCAAGGATGGATTTATAACAAATTTGGTTCATGGTGCCTTCCGCAGGTATGAGTGGACCCAGAGGAATGCCACTTAAACATTCCCCAGGCCATAATGCTGTCTCCACTGCCTTGTGTTCTTCCAGCAATGGTTGATGGGTGTCTGTTCTCCGATCTGTTATGCCTTATATGCCAATGTCCATCCGTTCGATGAAGTAGAAAATGTGACTCATCAGAGAAGGCAATCTTTTACCAATCAGCAAGGCACAATTCCGATACTGCCATGCAAATGTATATAAGCCTTTTCTTCCGATGCACCTTCGTTAGCATAGATGCAGTTATCATCCATCTGCTTCGGAAGCCCATCCACAGCAGGGTTTGCTGAACTGTCATTTGAGACACAATTCCAGTAGCCTCCTGGTTCATTCAGCCAGTGTAGTGCTGCAATCAGCCTTTACGAACCTTCGCAACCAACGTTCATCTTTCACATCAATTGCGCATGGTGTCCCATAGTTTCCACATCGCTTACTCACAATGGAACCATTTCTTTATTGATGATACACTTTCACCACAGCATATGAACAGTTCATAAACTGCACTGTTTCAAAAATCTGCCACCCTTGGCAAACCCGATAATCATCCATTTTTCCAAATTGATAAATTGCTCCTTCTAGCCATAACAGCAATGAGCGATATGTTTTCAGAATGCCTACACTACACCATATACCCACAAAGCCAGCTCATGACACATTCTTTCTTTATGTGCTATTGACGTCAAAAGTAAGAGATCACAATAATGTGACTCGACCCTGTATTTAATCTTGTCTATGAAGCCTTTTGAGTTTATTTATGAAATTTTCATCTCTAGTCATTCTAAATATATTTATCCTAAAACTAAACTTTCTCAGTTTTCTGACCTTTTGCATTACAAATCGAGACTTCCTTATCATCCTATGTTTTTTCATCCTCTGGTACAGTTTTGCCATGAATTTAAATTTAAACCTGCACAATCTATTGTTATTCTTTGTTTAGTCGTATTCATACTGATAAGTTTAAATATAAAATTAATATCTTAAAACAAGCTGGGGTGCATGTTGTTCCCCTCCTTTTCCCTGAAAATGGAATTTTATATGGGCAGTACTAAACATACTTTCGGCATTATTATACAAACATGTATGTGATATTAAACATAATAAACTTTCCACTGCTTTATCCAAAATTGTTATTAATGATAACTTCATCATGGTTTTTGTTAAAACATGTTTGTTAACTCATTGTAATGGTCCATGTAATATATTGCTGTTTGAATAACTCTTTATTTATATTTATCTGGACTCTATCTGTAATATTGACCTTCTTCGAAATCTTAGTTTCATGTGGTGTCTCATTCTTGACTCCTTGAGAGTTATCTGTATCTGAATTTTTAGACTTTGAATTCTGTTATTTTGACATCTAAAGCCTTTATTTGTATTTTGCTTCTACTATGTGAATTTTATAATTAAATGTTTCTCATTTAAATTTTTATGTAATCTGACTATTTGTATACAAATTTTGTTCATGGTTTTTGACTGAGTATAAGAGCCCATATATCCCCTATTCTTTTCGCAATTGAAAACTGGTGATGGATGCTTTACATCTGAAAGCACTCTGGTTTTAATGTGATTTTTTTAACATAAAGACTTTATTATATTCTAAGGTGTTACTCTTTAAATTTTAATATTTCATATCGCCATACATTTTGGTATATATATATATATATATACACACAGGGTGTCCCAAAAACATTGGCCTTAGCTTTTATTCCTTAAATATTGATCTTAGACATATATAATAAATCACAAAGTTGCGTAAAAAAATATACAGAATTTTATGAAATCGATTAACATTTTCAAGGTAAATACATTTTAAGAAATACAAAATTTAAATTTTTATATGGCCCCTGTATAAAAACATTTCCAATGAGTAAAATGTACCCCCATACACTAATAAGGTGATGTACAAAATTTTAGCATTTTATCATAAAAAGTCCCAGAAATATGAAAAGACAAAAATGCTGACTTAAAACAGTTTTCGGTGCATCGACATGGCTTCTCTAAAGGGAAAAATCATGTCTGCAGATCACGTTTCAGGGGTCATACACAAATTATGAAAGAAAACGATGATTACATAAATAAATAATAATTTTGCTATTTAGTGGTACAAAAGTATCTACACTGTGTGGAAATAATAACTTTACAAAAAGATTACAAAGCTTGTTCAAAATGTTTTCCATCCATGCCAATACAGAGCTGCATTCGCCTGATAACACTTCTGTGCACTTGATCAAGTTCTTGTACGGTGATGTCACTACAACCATCTTCAATGTGTTGTTACAACTCTGCTTTATTTAAGGGAGTTGACAGTTAAACAGTTGTGCATGAACAACCCCACAAATAAAAATCCATAGGCGTTAAATCAGGCAATCTAGGGGGAAATTGGACTGGCCCATACAAGCCAATCCACTTGCCTGGAAACTCGTTATTTAACGAGTGTTTCACAACTGTAGTATGGTGAACTGGAATCCATCCTGTTCAAACCATACATGTGGAAGTACTGTTAGGGGCAGTTCATCCATAAAATCAGGAATAACCGCATTCAGAATCTCATTAACATATCTGTCACCCGCCAACATACCATCATACTGTATGGGTCCCAGGGCCCGGGCTAGGAATTTCAAACTGTTAGCCAACAAATTAGCCAAATTGAAACATCATTAGCCAAATTACATGATTATTAGTCAAAGTTATCGCCATCGGTGAAAAAATTTCTACTTTTAAGCCATAATGCAGCTAATAATATTAATTTCATTCTAAACAAGATATAAAGATAGGTAGATTTCATTTTTTTAATCATTAAATAGGCTATTAGTAAATTAAACTTGTATTTACCAATGAAAGATCACAATGAGTTACAAAAATGACAAATTTATTTTATAATTCACATAGTTTCATTATCATATAAACCAGGCAAGCGTCGAATTTTTGTATTATACACCCATTTTCAAAAGCTGCCTTAAAGTTAAAATCTTTCATATCTGGCCCTTCACTATTTATAAGAATCAAGTCACTGAGATTTTTTACTCCGATGTTACTACTTAATGAAATTTATGATCTGTTTACTAAAGCCTTTTTCAACAATGGTTGTTGTCATAGGACACGTGAAACCAATTCTTGCTACATCCATAATATTTTTATATGCAGTAACATCATTATATTTCTTTAAAATTAGGCACCAAAACTATCTAAGGGATACATTTTTATGTCGGTTTTAAAGTTCAGGCAGGCTTAAGGATCGTATAACAACCACAAAGATGATGATGAAGATGAAACGAAAACAAGCCAGGCAGGCTTAAAAAATCATAACAAAAAGATAAACTACGATTCAACTTATGACAAAAACAGCAAACCGCAAGTTGGCATCTGTGATAATAATTAGTAGTGGCCTTTTTTCAGTTGGTTTTAACTAAAATTACATGCTTTTTTATTTACCGTATATACTCGCGTAAGTCGAGAAATTTGTGACCAAAAAAAAAACGCTTCAAAGTGTGTGTGTGTGGGGGTGGGGGGTCGATTTATATGCGGAGTCTATAAAAAAAAACATCGTAAGTCTAAAAGTTATTTTTTCCCACAAGACAATCGATCCTAAAACGATGCGGTAGTAATTACGCAATTGCACACTCCTAATTTCTCTACCCTCCAGATGCTCCGGACTACCATTGTATACGCGTCATCAAAAAATATACATACATTTTCGTTCGATGTTTATCACTTGTTTCTCTGATTACGGCTGATCGTTTTCGACAAAAAATGGCTCTTTTCAGAAATAATTCTGTAACACGGATTGTTTAAAACTATAATGCAGGATTTTAAGTTGAAAGTGTTTTTTTGTTTTGTTTATTGGAGGGTATCTAATAACTGTGTTGGAGGTTAACGGTTGTGCGATTCATGGTTAACGAAAAAAATAGTCTCACATAACGGACGGAATCCAGATAATGTTTTGATTGCCGCAGTTTGTCAAGGACGCCAAAACAGACAGGAGACAATGCTCGTATGTCATAGGCCTACTTGTCTGGAATCGGACTTTTATTCCAAATTAAATCGGACTTTTATTCCATATTACTTCCCAAAAAAATATTTACGAAATTTTCACAGTTTCCAAAAAATCATTCGCCATTTTTTTCGCCAAAGTATTTTTTTTATCGCCAGTTTTGCGATCTTTTCGCATTTGGCGTATAGGCGAATGGTTAGCGCGCCTGGGTCCAAGCAAACGGTTTCTGAAAATACTGCACCATACATTCACAGAAAATTGCTTCTGATGATGAATATCATGTACCACAAATGGATTTGTGTCAGACCAGAAGTGCTCATTTTGAGGATTTATGCATCCATCTTGTTTAAAACAGCATTCGTCAGTCCAAATTACGTATTTCAGGAAAGAGGGATTTGCATCTTCCTGATTTAGAGCCCAATTACAAAAATCTAAACAACGTTGATAATCTGTTGGTTCCTGTCCTTGCACACCATGAATGTTAAATGGATGCCATTTATTCAGTCTCAGTATGCTCCACACTGTTGCATATGGTATGTTAATTTCTGAAGCAGCGGTACGAACACTACTATGTGGTTGACTGCAAAAGTAAGCTAAAATATCAATTTCTACATCAGTTAAGTGAAGTCTGGGCCTACCTAGTCCACCTACATGATGTACGCTTCCTCTTTCACGCAGTCGTTGCACCATTAGAGAAATAAATCTCCCAGAAGGATATCAAGAATTGAGAAAAGTACGTTGATATTCCTATGCAGTTTCGTTAGCATTGCGATTGCGAAAATTGTACAGCATAAGCATTTAAAAAAGTTCTTTGTTGCTGTATTGCAATATACTGTCGGTACAGGCTAACTACATTATCAAAATGTAGTAGAAATGTGAAATATTTAAGTGTCGCTCAGACTGCCAGGTTGCACATGCTACACTTACTTAAGCAAGGCAATTGATCAATAGCAGAGTGAAAACAACTTTCCCCTGTGATGATGTGTCTGTTGCGATTGTGTAACACACTGATCAGAGGCAGATATTTGCATATGCATACATTTCTAAACTGTTTTAAAGTTCATTTTGATTGTGCCATTTCCAAGTTTTATTCTGTAATTAATCATGTAAAATTTTAAGGCATTTTTGAGGAAGCATATTTTTGAAAAATTATAAATAAATCTAAAAATAAGAGGCAGATATTATTTGCTTATGATGCATTTCTGCGTTGTGCCATTTGCACTCTTGCTATAAACATTTACATTTTAATTTGTGATTAATCCCTCACCAACTTTGTTTAAACATATCTCTGGGACTTTTTATGATAAAATGCTGAAATTTTGTATATCACCTTATTAGTGTTTGGGGCACATTTTACTCATTGGAAATATTTTTGTGCGGGGTCTGTATAAAAGTTTAAATTTTGTATTTCTTCAAATTTAATCCCCTGAAAATTTTTATCGATTTCATAAAATTCTGTGCTTTTTTTTTGTGCAACTTTGTAATTTATTATATATGTCTAAGATTAATATTTAAGGAACAAAAGTTAAAGTCAATGTTTTTGGGACACCCTGTATACAGGGTGTCCCAAAAAGATTGAAACACGCTTTAATTCTTTACCTGTTGGAAATAAGTGGGAAATGTAAATTGCAAAAATGTTGAAAATAAGGTAGGAAGTAAGACTATGTTAATGAAACCCATGTTAATTCTCCCATGAAATGAATGTTAGTCCTCCCATTAATTTTCAAAAAGTTACACTTTTTTAATTTTTATACGACCCCCCTTAGACAAATTTGGTCAATCAGAAAAATTTTATTTTTAATGCAACAAGATCATTAAAAGAAATGCATATGTGTATCTTTAAAATCAACTGAATTATGATAAAGGAAAAAATCTGACTTATGCCACTTTTCCGTATCATGTGAAATGCTGTTTCCTCAGTGAAAATGGGGATCATAAACAAATTGATGATGAAAATTGTTTAGATCAAAAATATGTTAATATGTGTCAAAATTTTTTATCACGAATCCATCTAAAAACAAAGCATTACACAAACAGAGATCATATAAAGCAGTAGTACTCACTACGCAGTTGGGGCACATAATTAAAATATGCATACATTGATCTTTTTTGTGATATGTCACAAATTTACATTTCTAATTTGATATATGGTCCCCATTCACAATGTTCAATTAAATATAACTCACTTAATTTTGAAGATACAGATATGTGGTTTTTTTTTTTATTGATCTCGTTGCATTAAAAATAAAAAATTTCTGATTGACCAAATTTGTCTAAGGGGGTCGTATAAAAATGTAAAAAGTGTAACTTTTTGAAAATTAATGGGAGGACTATTTCATTAATGTAGTCTTATTTCCTGCCTTACTTCCAACATTTTTGCAATTTACATTGCCCACTTATCTCCAGCAGCTAAAGAATTAAAGCACATTTCAATCTTTTTGTTACACCCTGTGTGTATATATATATATATATATATATATATATATATATATATATATTTATTTATTTATTTATTTATTTATTTATTTCTAAATAATTCCTATTAAAATGTACTTTTCTTTCGGAATCTCAAATTCTAAATATATTTCTATAATATATATATATATATATATATATATATATATATATATATATATATATATATATATATATATATATATATATATATGCATATATATATATATATATATATATATGTATATATATATACATATATAATTTTTTCCATTGCTTAAATATTAATGGATGCTCCCTGACTTTTAAAACTTTACATTAATATGATTTTTAGAATCCTGTTGAAAGTAAATTTCTATCCTTCAACTTATAAACATGTTACATCCATAATTGAAAATTTTATTTTTGCATTTACTTCTTTAAATCTAGATATGGTTTGTTACATGTTACTTAGAGATTTTATTTATCTCGTAGGTAATCGAAGACTAGATGAATGGGTTTTTACTGACAGATTTAATTTCAGTACTGCACCCAAGGAAAATAAAAGCAATGGTATTACTAACCATAATGAACAAGCAGATCGTAAAATTACTAGAAATCAAAAACGAAAACACGATGAAATCAATCATGTTTCGAAGGTAAGGTTAACACATAAGTTAACTTTAATAAAAATCTAAATTTTAGACTTTAGTTTAAAAATTGTTATAGCCTTTCAAAAATGCAAGGTCATTTACTGTAGTCATTTTCAATTTTATATGTTATGCAATGTTCCAACAGAAATGTCTAAATAGCTTATTCTGGGTGAACAATTTTTTCCACTTTTAATTAATGTACTTGTTACTCCATTTCATTTTATTTTATCTGGGTTTTGTTAATTGAGCTCTATTACACAACTAAAGTGATTGCTTATCATATTTCAACATTGCTCGATAACAGTCGATATCAGAGTAAACAAACATTGTCTGCACTTGTAGTGTGTGGCAACTGTTCATATTTGATCCATTCAAAATAATGCTAACAAGATCTTTAATTTCGTATAATGTGCAATTAAGCAATTTACAAAAATTTTCACTAAGTACTAGATTATTACATAATCTTCCTAAATATAAAATTCATAATATCTGCCTTTGGTCTCTATTTATTTAATGTATGCCTTTCATGAGTAAAATAACACATTTCTTGCTGGATATTGTAATTAATATGAGTGATAGTTAATGTCTGTTAAAAATTATGTCAAAACTGTCTGATATGTGCCAGGTTAAAGGAGATTGGAGGGGATCTGCATGGCATTTGAATGTAGGTCAAGATTTCCATTCAAATGTCATGTAGAACAAGCAACGTAATTTCATTTCATCCTTTAGCATAAAGGTAAAGATATTTCTTCATTCTTGAGCATAAGGATGGTGATTTCTTATAGTGAATGCGGTTATACTAATGAAAAGACAAAGTCTGACAAATTCAAGTTTCAACCGTTAGTAAGAAACTTCCACTATTCTTGATTTCAGTTACATTAAAATTAACCCTTTCAGGATGGTTGACGCGCCCACTGATCGGCTGCAAACTCGCATTCAAGGACGACTGTCACGTATCCGCATCGAGGAAAAACTTACCCTAAAAGACCACTTCAGCACGTTTTCATATAGAATGTTTTTATTTGAATTTATTTGTCTACTAGATGGCGTTAAATGTCTGTGGGAACAACTCCAATATATTTTGCAGATACTTGACCTTGACATAGGGAGGATCCAATGAATTGTTTCTCCATTTGGAGCGGTGAAACATGATTTTGTAATATAAACAAACAGAGCACTTCTCACAGCATCAACAATTTTATAATTGAGTTTCGGGTCTCGTTCTGATTTTAGCTTAATGATTTTGTTGGTGAATTATAGGAATATGAGAGAGTTTTTTTTTTTTTTTTTTTTTTTTTTTTTTTGAGGGGGGTGGGGATTAGAGGAATGTGCGGCAGTGAAATGATTAGGTTATTTTGGATAAAAGAATGGCTGGGCTGAGACATTTTCTTTCTGTGGAAGAATATACTCGTATAGTAAACGAACCAGACAGGAATGAAAGTGATGCAGATAGTGAAAATTCGTGGACTACAAAAGGCAAAAGAAAGCGCATAGACAGTTATTATGAATGCAAAGATTGCAATGTTGGATCTGTGCGTGGTTTCTTGCTTTGAAATATACCATACGCAAAAGCTGTATTAATTAATGAAAATAGCTATGCTATTTTCTTGTATATATATGTACATAATTTCTATTAGCTATATAAATATTTCATTACAAACATTTCAATATTTTTTCTGATTAACTGATAACTATTTTAATCAATGTAACTAATCATTTTTAATACGCTAAAATTTTTAATATTTTGATAAAAGAACATTTGTATAAAAAATATACATCAATTAGAAAATAAGTATTTCCTTTATTCCTGAAAAAAGTAGAATGCTGTGTTGAACGTGTGTTTTTAGTGAATTTTTTTCGAGAGTTAGGCTTAGCACAAAAAAATTAGCCGTCCTTTGGGAACAGTTATGAAAGGAATCGCTCCGTCCTTTGGGCCACGGCAGTTTCGGAATGCCGCTGTCCTGAAAGGGTTAAAGGAAAGTATAAATATAATAAACACACTTTTTAGGATGAGAATCATGGACAATGTTCTTTATCTAATTTGAATTTCACATGGTAATGTTTGGAAGCAGAATTTTATTAAAATATTTATTATTGCATATTGTTTTGATATTCACAAGAATAGCATTATAATTTATATATTTTATAATTAAATAATAGTCTTAAATTGTTAAGTTTTAACATATCATTATTATACCTATACAGCGATGCAAACCATTATAGATTTTTCATAATTCTTCTTACGGATTTATTTAACAAAATTACAGACAACAAAAAACACCTATTCTTTTCCATCTGTCTTTTTCCACTCATCTCCATCCTATAATTATTGCACATTAAATTGACAAACTTGCTTATTATTCATGTTATTTTTTTAATTATTTTCGTACATTTAGTACAATTGGCTAATTTAGTAAATTCTCGTATAGTCCTGTGAGTCCACAAGCATACTTTTCCATCCATCTCCATCGTCTAAATATCAATCATTAGATTGGCTAAACCAGCTTATTTTCACATTTTGGTTAATTATTAAGGTTCATTTTTTAATTATTTTTACATTAATAATGTGATTACACAATTCATTTTGCTCAGAGGAATTTAACAATTTAACCTAGAGAAATTTAATATAATCTGGTAATGAAAGCAATATTATTTATTCCCCATAATAATGCTGTGACCGAATGTATTGTTAGAAAATATTGGACTGGATTTAAGCTAAATTTGAGTGCAGAAACATTACATGATTTATTACTTTACTACTGGCTATTTAAAATAATGAGCATTTACGTCAAATGTTCTTTATTTTCAATGTTTTAGGAAGAAATTTTCAAAATCTGAGCTAGAGCAGGCAAAAAAAAAAAAAAAATAAGCTACATTTTAGCTTAAGCTAAGCATATTCTGTTTTCTTAACGATTTTGAAATTTCTTTTTTGTCCAGTAATGAAGACTATGTATTCATATTATGTTTGTTTAGTTATAATGTCAATTTAATTTGAACAATTTCATATTTTGTCATTGCATATAAAATATATATAAAGAATTTGAAATGTTTGATCAAATATTATTCTGATTATCAATGCAAATGATATTTTATCACAAATTGAACCACATGTGTCATTGCTGAAAGATTCCTGAAAGTTTCTTGTCTAGATTACTGAAACTGTAATTGAAAGTGATTTAATTAAGTTAAAGACGAAACATTTGATTCTAAATAGTCATGTAATAGACATCCTATTGACGTACAAATAGTTTTAAAAAATCCAGAGCGCTTTCAGGCATTAACACATCCTTCCTCAGTGGCGTCAAGTGAAATCGTACTAATATGCTTAAATATCATCTACATCGGCAGGCAAAATTTGCATATTACAAAATAGCATCATTATAACAAACATGATAAGGCATCAACATAAACCATGAGCAAGAAAATTAAATTAAAGACAATTATACTGCAAAATTATTTTATGTATACTTGCCATACTTGATATAGAATTTTATCCTTTTTAATTTTGCAGTATAATTGCTTTTTTTAATTTTCTTGCTGATGGTTTATGTTGATGCCTTATAATGTTTGTTATAATGATGCTGTTTTGTAATATGCAAATTTTGCCTGCTGATGTGGATGATATTTAAGCATGTTAGTACAATTTCACTTGACGCCACTGAGGAAGGGTGTGTTGATGCCCGAAAGCACTTTGGCTTTTTGAAAACTATTTGTACATCAATAGGATGTCTATTAAATGTCTTTTTAGAATCAAATGTTTCATCTTTAATAAGTCATGTAAAATCTTGACGTGTTACCACTCTATGTATAACTGAGAGGTTGGCGTCTCTGTCTATAACACTTCTGAAGGAGCTCTGTCCAGTCCATGTTTCGACTAATTCAGGGTGTCTACTAGGTCACGAAAGTCCCAAAAAAGTCACGAATTTC
Organism: Amaurobius ferox; assembly: GCA_951213105.1. Taxonomy (NCBI): domain Eukaryota; kingdom Metazoa; phylum Arthropoda; class Arachnida; order Araneae; family Amaurobiidae; genus Amaurobius; species Amaurobius ferox. The sequence continues at coordinate 140,724,551 of OX578133.1, read as the reverse complement.
GCCTGTTTTGGAAAATTCAGTAAAATTTTGCAGGGATGTTGCACTTGCGCCAAATCTAACCTACGCCAATTTCAAAATTCAATAAAAAAGAAAATCCGGCGGATATTAAAAATTCCCGTGCATATCTCGGTACTTTAGGAATATTTTCTACCAACTTTTTTGTTTATTACCGTAAAATGTGCGAATTCATGGATGAAAACTTGCACCATTCAATTCATTTTCCGGTGCATTTCTGAGCGTTCTTATCAATTTCCATCCACTTAAATCTTCTAATGATTCCATATCCGAGCTATAAAACTATTTTATTTTTATAATGAGTTAAAATAAACAATTATTTCACTAAACAAATTATTTTTTCTTAAATTATTCGATTGCATAATTTAGTTTTTATCCAGGCGTTGCCGAGAATACTCAATTATCTTTTTCCATCCATGTCCATCCTCTTATTTGTGCACATTTGCTTGGCTGAACTAGCATATTTTCATATTTTGGCTAATTCTGAAAAGTTAATTTTTAAATTATTTTCGTATGAATGTTACAATTACTCAATTCAGTTTTTATTCTCTCGGGTGTTACTGAGAGTAAGTAATTATCTTTTTCCATCCATGTCCATCCTCTTATTATTGCACATTAGTTTGACTAAACTAACTTATTTTCATATTTTGGTTATTTCTAAATGTTAATTTTTGAATTATTTTCATATGAAAGTCGCGATTGCAGAATTCAGTTTTTGTTCTCGGGCGTTGCTGAGAGTACGCACTTATTTTTTTCCATCCATGTCCATCCTCTTATTATTGCACATTAGCTTGACTAAATTTATTTTCATATTTTGGTTAATTCTAAAGGTTAATATTTTTATTATTTTTACATAAATAGTACGATTGCACAATTCAGTCTTTATTTTTGGCGTTATTGAGAGTACACAATTATATTTTTCCATTCATGTCCATCCCCTTATTATTGCACATTAGCTTGACTAAACTAGCATATTTTCATATTTTGTTTAATTTTCAAGGTTAATTTTTTAATTTTCATATAAATAGTACAATTTCACAATTCAGTTTTTATTCTCGGGTATTAAGAAATATTTTGTTCAATTTACCAAATAGTGTAAAAGTTCAACTCTTTAGCAATGAGACAGACATTCCCTTGCTGTGCTGTAAATCTAAAAGAATTTAGTTTTCTCTATTTTACAAAATTTCAGATTTTGAAGTGGTAAATTTGTTTTATCATGTTAATGTTTTAGAGTATGTTTTTTGTTGAATAAACAATAAATAATATAGTAATACATTAATATATCTTGCACATTTATTTATTTTTGCACAGAAAAGTAAATTGTGCTTTGATAATCACAGTCAAGAAGAAAATTTTCTCTTTTTTTTTTTTCAACTTTAAATACTCAAAATCTCTACAAATTAGTTTATACACAATCAACATTTTTTATATCTGTTTTCATTAGAAATAAATTTTCGGAACTTGTTTAGTCATTGTTTTTTGCTTTTCATCAATGTTTTTATATTACCTGAATGCAATAATGAATTGTATTGTACTTATCAGTTGCACTATTAAGTTTTATATGATAGTTAATTGCATTATTGTTTTAGTAACAAATATTTAATATTCATGTTCGTAAATATATAATCTGTAGGAGTGCAGAAAGTGTCAGTTAACAAATTTTTTCTAGAAGGCAAAGAAATTCAGGGGAAATCTCTCCAACAAATAATGTAAAGTTTTTACAATATTTTTTATTTTTGTGATTGTTGTGTCTTCAGGAGAAAAGTTATCTTTAACAGATTATAATTTAAATAATTTACTGGATTTTATCTTATTTATTTTATTTAAAAGAATTTTTCCAATACCTGTAAAATTTCCCTTGAACTTTATTTGTGTGTTTGAACATATTTTGTTCCCATGAACAACTGTATATGTATTAATAATTAGGGTAGCCATATAGATAAAGTCATAGTCAGTAATGAGTTGGTGTTGTGGTAGGGCTGCAAATAAATTGTATCTTATACTAAACTAGCTTTTTAATACAGTAATATAATATAATTTACATAACAACATACTGATAAATATTTTATTTATTTAAGGACATTCTCCTGTCTTTTCGACAAACAAACTCTTTAATAACTTTTTCATTGAAGTTTATAATTTTGTCCATTAAGCTCTTCCCTGCACTGAACATAGCTAGTGCTAATAGTCGATCTTCAGACATGGTGTTTCTTAAAAAGGTCTTTATTCTCTTCAGAGTAGAGAAACATCATTCTGGTGCCGATATTGTCATTGCAGGGACAATTTTTAGTAAACAACTCACTTCACTAAGTGAATTCTGAATTCCACTGCTTGCAATCAATTTGTGAAGATTGAAAGTTGCAGAACTTGAAAATTCTTTTCGCTCATAAAGAACAGAAAGCTCCATTCTCAGTTTCTCTTTTTTCAGCATAGGATATGCTGATACTGTTTCATCTAATTCCTTTGAAGGAAATTCTCCAGAAAAATGAGAAAATTGTTCGATCGCCAACAATTTTGCATCTGAAAGGTGCCCAGTGAATTTAAATCATTCTTTTGCCTGGACACAAACTGTGTCACAGACTTACATCTTTAGCTATAATTATTAGATCTTCATTTCTTTTTCTCTTTTTAACTTCAGTTGATTCTCTTAATGTTTCTGATGGGGATAAAATGATTTGATCCCTTATTAATAAAATTGCGCGATAGAAATACTCTAACGCAGAATGGACAGTGGAAGAGTTTGCATTGCAATTTTTATGTTGATCATACAGCAGGTCAACATGTGGCATGATACGGTGGAAGAATGCAAGATAAGAGGAAAGCTTGGTCATTCAGCATATGTAGAAGTCCTGAAGCTGCATGGACTGTAGTAGCTTTCTTTGACTTCTGCAGTTCTTTAAAAGATTCTTTTAACTCGTTAATATTTTTGTAAACAGTACTTACGACCCTAGAATTAAAATTCCATCTAGTGTTGGAACCTTGTGGGATTCTTTTGTAAACCAAGTCTAGCACAGAAAGTTGTTGTGGTGATCGCGAGAAAAAGTTGGTATTGTGTTTGAACTACTAAAAAATATATATGCACTTGTGAATTTTGAGATGTTGCTTTTTCCATAATTAAATTCAGCTGATGTGCTATAGTGAATAAAATGAGCATTACTGCAAGTTTCTTTAATTATGGTTTGTAATCTACTCTTCTCTCCATTCATTACAGCAGCACCATCATAAGTTTGAGCTATAAGCTTCTCAAAGTCATCTTTCAATACCATATCCAGTTGTTCCAAAATATATTGTGACAAACCCTTTGCATCTTGTGATTGGGGGTTATGAAATCCCCAAAATCTTTCATACACTTCACCTTCGTTTTCGCAGTAAAACACAATTACTTCCTGAGTTTTCTCAGAAACATCTGTTGTGTCAACTGCCATGACAGCTAGAAATGTTGCACGACTGATTTCATCAATTATTTCAGTTCGGCATACTTTCAAAATACAATCCAATAACTCGTTTTGTATTGTTTTTGAGTTTCCTTTGAACACAGAGACTGTTTCAAAATGTGATTTTAAGTTTCCATTAAACTTGCCAGCAAATTCTAGCAATCCTCGAAAAACTCCAGAGTTAGCAGATTCAGAACTTTCGTCGTGGCCACGTAATGGTAGTTCAAACTTCCCACAAAACTTAATGCAGTCAATTATTTTTTAGAGTATCTCTCTGTTTTTTTTTTGTTTTTTTTTCACTTACTCGGTGTACTTGACTATCCTTGACCTATAACCTTCGCTTAATTGGGTAGCGATATTTATTCTCCCAAGCATAGCCAAATCAATGACATTTCTTATGTGTTTCACAGAGCTTTCATGCTTTTTCAGTTTTTCAGGTAGATGACATAAGTCCTTTAGCTCTGTTTTAATCCAAGCAGAATCCTCATCATAAAGCAAACATGGGAAACAAAACAGTGTATTTCTTGTGTCACAACTGCATAACCAGTTGTATTTAGCATAAATTTCCCGATTAAATTTTCTTTGGTACGCACTCTTTCTGCTTGATGATATCTGAATAATTTTTAAGTTCGGCAGAGGGCGATCATTACTTTTAATGCAATTTTTCTCAGTCAAAGATAATTGTGAAAAAACAATTTTCTGCGAAGACAACACACTCATCATTGAATTAGCTTCTAAACACACAGGCATTAATTAAACCATCATTTATTCCAAAAGAAACAAACAAGTAACATAAACGAACAGGTTCTATCTCGTAAACAGAAATTCAAACACATGACATACAAATAAAGCTGGAACTGCATTGGATACAGCCCTCCGCGATCATTACGACAGGCAACCCCTGCCCCCCTATGCATCACTCTGAGTATGCGCACCAAGCCTTTTAGCAGAAGAAATGAACTATGAGTTTTGCAGCTCGAAAGCCCACATGCTTTAAGAAACATTCATACGGAAATTGATCTTCCCACTTACTCTGCAGCTGCAAAAATTTGTTTAAGAACTTCGATCTGCATTCGTTCAGTACCAAGTGCCAACTCTATGCGATAAAATTATATAAATGTGGTGAACAAATAAAAATATATATTTTGAAATAAATTACAGGGGGTGCTGCAAATCTGCAGCACTTATTGACGAGCCGCTACTGGTCATAGTGATAGTGTCGAAAGCCCAGGCCAACCGACTCGTCCGAAGACTAAAAGTAGCAAATTGGATGGCCATATAGTGATAGTGTGTTATGTATTAGAATGAATTTAAGAAAGATTACAGATGATTTTATTCAGGTCATGAAAATGGCCACATGGGCATAAAAAAGTAATGAAATTACATTTTAAAAATTTAGTAGACACCCTGTAATTGTAAATAAATATTAGCTCAAAATATAAGAAAAATTATTGTTAATTTTAGCAGTGCAATGAAAAATGCTTAATATTTTTTATTTATTTATTTTGTTTATTTGTGTGTGTGTGTGTAATTTAGAGTACTTGATGGCTTCGATTTCTGATTTTAGATACATATAAAAATTTTTGATGTGTTCTACACTTATTTCTAGACAGATTAACAAATTTCGATTTTGTTTGAAAACAATACAAATTAGTGTATCTTTATTATTAAATCCTGTTAAAAAATGAATAGACTTATTGCTGTTACTGATTAACATATGCATACCAAATTTGATATAATTCACTTGTTTTTAAAGATAGTGTGTTCCTTGTGTGAGAAGTTAAATATCAAATATTTTGAAAATAGCTCATGATAGCTACTGAACAATAGTATATTTATTTTTAGTTGAAATAGTCCTAGAGCCTGTGCCTTTTTTCATAGCTCATAATGATAATATTTGACCATGAGAACATGTGCAAAAAAATGTATCTTTACAGAAACTGTATGTTTTATGTGCCACTTTTGGGGTTTTTAGGAGTGATATGCTATAGATGCACCCTAAAAGGCTGAAATACAGCTCACAATAATCATGTATGAAACTTGTGTGATTTTATAGACATTACCCCCCTGTATTTTAAAACACGAAATCTGACCAAAAAAGCTAGGTTTGCATTTTACTTGTTAATGGGCTTCGCAAAAGTTGTTTTTCCTGCGCACTAATGATTATTAATTCCTGAGATTTTAGTGTTAAATAATCAATGTTTCTGTAACAGATATGATTGTTTTTAATACCAGTAAATTAAATACAAATGAATTATCATTTTGCTCTATTCATAGTCTAAGAACTTGTGTCTTCTAAGTCATGATGATTATAACATTTTGCTATGGGAACATCACAAAAAATGTATCTTTGCAAAAACTGTCTGTTTTATGTGCCATTGCCAGGATTTTTGAGAGGGTAGCACTATAGACAGTAGACACCCCCTCCTAAAAAACTAAAAAAAAAACCAGCTGATAATGATCATCGATGAAACTTTTATCATTTTATATATATCATCCTCCTGTATTGTAAAACACAAAATCTGACCATATGTCTAAACTGGAATTTGACCGTTTTATTTGTTGATGGGTATCGCAAAAATTATTTTCCCTATACATACCAGCGATCATTATTTTTTAACTCTCATATTAAATAATCCAATTTTTTCCGCTGAAGTGTTACTTTAAGAGATGAGACTGCCTTAGCCAGTGGACTGAATATAAGCAATTTATCATTTTGCTCTTTTCATTAATTTACTCATTTACAAAGAAAATTAAGATTTTAATCAGGTTTAAAATTGCTTCAATAATTATTAAGTTTCATAAACACAGTAAATATTACAAAATAATAGTTGCAAGCGTGTATACATATGATAATAATAGCTGAAAGGGTGAATAATTCTGGCAGGTTAATAGTCCAATGATAGCTTTAAGAACAAATTTAGCACAAAAATACCAAGATCCTAGCGACTGCTAGTTTGCTCATCAGTGTATCACCTGCTGTTTTTTTATCAGAGCCCAATTTCCATCTAACTATTTATAGTATCATTAAATGTGAAATATTTCAAAAATAAATAGCACATCAGTGTCATATCACAGCTAATTCATACCTTAGCAAAATCAAGTACAATTTCTTCAATTACACCTTTTATTCATGTACATGACACTGATGTGCTAATTATTTTATTGGGAAATATTTAAAGATAATATGAATATTTAAGTGAAAGTTGGTCTCCAATATAAAACAATTTGCTATACATTGATGAGCAAATTAGCAGCCACAAGGACCATGGTATTTTTGCACTGTATTTGTTCTTAAAACTATTTTTGATCTATATACTATCCTGACAATATTATTCTGCTGTATATACTCTTTCAACTGTTATTGTCCTATACATCATATGTTTGCAACTATTATTGTGTTATATTTACTATGCTTATGAAATTTAAGTAATACCAAAGCCATTTGAAACACAAATTAACTTGAATTGCATTTGTAATTGAGTAATGAACAGAAGTAGTTATTTGATTTGTGGGACCTAAATTCGTGATCAAAGCCAAATGATAAATTACTTGTATTCAATCTACTGGTATAAAAGTTGATCACATATGTTAAAGTAAAACTTTTGGCAAAAAATTGGATTATTTAAAATTAGAGTTTGAAAAAAAGAAGGAAGGCTGGTAAGTGTAGGGAAAACATCTTTTGTGATGGCCATAAACAAATAAAGCCGTATAATTCATCTTTAGGCCGGACTTTCTTCATTAGATTTTGTGTTTTACAATACAGTAGAGTGATATCTATAAAGTGGCAAAGTTTCATCCATGATCATTTTAAGCTATTTTCCAACCTTTAGAGAGCATCTAAAGCGTCTCCTTCCTGAAACTCATAGCAGCGGCACATATAGACCAATAGTATTAGCAAAGATAATCTTTTGCACATATCTCCATGATCAAATTTTTTAATTATTATGATCTATAAAGAATGACACAGACTCTTGGACTATAAATAGAGCAAAATGGTAATTTGTTTATATTTAATTTACTGGTATTGAAAACAATCTGGTCTGTTAAAGAAGCATTTTGGAAAAAAAATCGGATTATTCAACACCTAAATTTCATGAATTGCTGGGGCACAGGAAAAATAACTTTAGTGAAGCCCACTAATAAATAAAGCAGTCTGATTCGATAGATCTTACTTTCCTGGTCAGATTTCGTGTTTTAATTTACAGGAGAGTGATATTTATAAAATGACACAAGTTTCATCCATGATCATTGTGAGCTATTTTTCGGCTTTATTTTTATTTTATGAAGGGCAGGGACATCTATAGTATCTCATCTCCACAGCTCCAACAGCGGCATATAAAACTGACAATTTTTTGCAAAGATACATTTCTCTGTGTATGCTCCTATAGTAAAATTTTATGTTGATTATGAGCTATGATAAACTGCACAGGCTCTTTGACTAAAATTATTTACAAAGCATTCAGTCATTTTATAATAGTGAAAGTATTTAAATTTTTTTATGATTTTCTCCATTTTAGATAAAAATAAATGTGCAGTTTCTCAAGAACGGTGAAAGGAATTCTGTAAGTTATATCATTCACCTCTAAATTGAAAATTACTTCTTAAGTGGCTATTTTTGCAACAAATTTTATCATTTTGTTTTTATAACTTTTCTGGTTTTTGGAAAATGTGTTCAAAAAATTGAAAATGTTCAGTTTAAGCTCTTCAATAATAATTAAGCATCTGAGATTTATTAATTGGAAAAATTGTATTCAATGTGTTGTTCAATTTATTTGGGAGACAAAACACTTAGTGTAGAAAAAATACATTTTCCAGTATATTGAGAATGGAGTTTGATCATTTCTCAGTAAAATAGGCCATTCATTTCAAGGTAAAGCATTTACTCATTTGATAATAGTGAAATTATTTTATTTGTTATGAATTTTTCCATTTTAGATCAAAAACATGAAATATCTTCAGAACAACACGTTAGCATCTGATAAATGATAGCATTCACTTTTAAATTAATAATTCCATGTTAAATATATATTCTTGAAACAAAATGTTAAAAAACTTGGTAGCCTTTCCTTGGTCCATTTACCAACCATATCAATAGACTTCTGATATGCAGTGATTGTAGTGATCAAACCAAATTGTATTTGATTTTATGAATTTGTTTGGAAGATATTGTGTCCAGAAAGAAACATTAAAAATGGTTGATTTGCATTCAGGGGTGTTGAAAATATGTAGATATTCCATATTCTGAGCATCAGAATTTTAACCCTATCACAATATTCTCCCTGTACATTACTATGCATGCTAGGGAAAGTAAAATGCTCGACTTTCTAGACTAAATCATTAACACACTGATGTCTCAAAGGAGTCAGCTGTATTCACGAGCTGAGCACATTCCTTTCTTCGCATTCAATACCCCATTCCCTTCCAGTGCCGCTGCTTAATAATGACTCATCGTATTTTAGAAAAATAATTGAAAGGAGTGGTAATTTTCATTATAAGAACAGTTATTTATTTTTCTACTGTGGTATTTTTCACATATTTGTCTATTCTTAATAAAGTATTCCCTTTTTTCAGAGTCATTAGCTTTTTTTAAATATAAGGTTGTATAGATGCTAGAAAATAAATAAAATATTTATAAGTTTTAGGTTATAAAATATATATAATTTATAAGTTATAAAATGTATAAAGGTTTGTAGTGTATTTAGCTTAATACGGCCATTAGATAACAATGCCAAATCAGCTTAATACCCTGTTTATTGGCTGTTTTGGCATTGGATCAAAAATTCAGAAAGCTAGTGGTCCATAGGATTCCATTTAAGTTGGTCTGCTACTGTATATCTAATTGTTTTAATGGTATATATTACATTTGCCCATAATAATAGCCTTCCTGCATAACTTTTTTGTTGTTGTGAGAGTGCAGTGCTTTTTTACCACACTTTGAGTCTTCATAATTCTAAAACCAGACTGAACTACAAAATGAAATTCATACCACTTATTCAATGAAATTCTATCACAATGAAATTCATACCACAAAGCATTACCCCAAATTTAGCGTTATTTTTATCAATTTGATGACATTTTTATCAATTTAACAACATTTTCATCAATTAAGCAATGTTTAAAAATGTCACCAAGTTTGCAACTTCCCACCATATTTTTTGCCAAGCATTACGGACGGGCAAAGAAATGATTCATATAGTCATTTGTTATGTTATTTCCAAGATATTGAAATTTCATCAATTAGTCATCATTGTCATTGATTTAGCGTCAATTTTATCAATTTGGTGACATTTTCATCAATTTTACAGCAGGGCAATTCCATGGTAAAAGGGACAAATATATCTAAAAAATATTTTAAGTAAATTGCTAAAGTGAATACATTTTTTTGAAGATAATGTTTCATATTTTCATAATTTAATACTTTATTTTAATAAATAATAGTTTATTTCAGGTTTTAAACTGTCTAATTGTAACTGTAAACATATGAGTTTTGTAATCTTGAAAATGGCAACATTTCATTCAGCCACATGTGATCACTGGGGCTTTGTTAAAACCTGAACTTAGTTTCATTTTGTAATATTGAATCTAATAATTTGCTTTTAACAAGTAATTGAAGCCTAAATCACTGGTAAGTAATGTTTTTTCTCATTTCCATTTTATTCTAAACTAATGTTAGTCTGTTACCAAAATAGAACATTTTTTGTTCTACAAGCAGTATTTTAAATCCAATTGAGGTAATTTTTGGTTCTGTCTTAGATACTATCAAGAACAATAAAATGGCACAGAATTTGGAAAGAAAGAGCAAGAATATTTTAAGTTATTCTGGTAACAGACTAACTAGAAATAGCACAGTAACTGACTAACATTCTAAAAAAAATTTATAACTTGTTAAAATCAACTATCTTTTTATCAATTATATATTTTAATTTGATACCTCACTATTCTTTATTTTAAAATTTAAAAATGGATTATTTTTTATCTTCAAAAAATAATTAAAATGCAATTAATGTTTTGTTATGGATATAATAACAGTTTATAGAGTGGTACTAAATGTTACTAAGAATCAGCAACAATGCATGTAACTTTTTGTAATAAGAGAAAACTCCAAAACTTATTTTTAACTTCAAACATCCTCCACTTTTCTTTTTCTTATTCTTTGCCTTTGTATTTTATTAGACAACTTAATTAATGCAACAATTATTTAAAAACATCTATTTAAAATTGTCATTGCAGGGAAAATGGTAAAAACTGCTAAGGAGAAAATGAGAGATTATAGGGCTAAGATGTCTGAAGAAAAAAGAAAAAATGCTAAAGAGAAGGACAGAATCCGAAAAGCAGTTGCCCGTAAAAAATTGACAGAGAGTCAAAAGAAAGCAAACAAAGAAAAGAGTAGTTTTGCCATGAGTCAATTAAGGAAGAACAGAAAAAATTCACTGCAGAATACTCCAGATAGTTTTCCATATCAGACTAAGCAGTCATTTGGAAAAGCATTTCAAAGAGTAGCAAGGTTTTGCCTAAAAGTCCTAAGAAGAAAAAGGCTGTTGTTAAAAGATTAGCTGAAGCGTATGGCTTAAAAACAGATAAGGAAAAACGAAAGCGTTCAGATATTGCATTAAGTGAACAATGTATAAAGAAGGTACTTGATTTTTATCAACAGGATGACATTAATCGACCAATGCCTGGAAGAAAAGAGTATATTCTTCTCAGAAACTCGGAAGGAAAGGAAATGGTTCAGCGCAAATATTTGACTTTAACTGTAAAGGAGGCATACAATATTTTCAAAACCGAAAACGTAGATTTGAAAATACAGAAATCATCTTTTTTTAACTTGAGACCAAAGTATTGCTTGCCCAAGTCAGAAACACCAGCAAACTTGTGTGTCTGCATTTACCATGCAAACATTGAATTGATTATGAAAGCATTATTTAAAGTATGTATGGCTGTTCCACTTAAACTTATGGACAGCTTAACATGTAGCTCAGATGACCTGACATGCGCTCTTCGCAAATGCAACACCTGCAAAGATAAATTTAAGACGGAAATAAGAGATTTATTTGGCACAACTATGGATAATGCCTTGCCCGAGCTTCAGTATGCTCAGTGGATGACGGATGAAGAGGGAAAAGTACGCCTTGTTCAGCAGGAAGAAACACAAGATATTCTCAACACACTTGAAAAAAATTGTCATATTTTTTATGGCATTGTTATATTAAAAGAAAGCAATCAAGATATTTCAATATGTTGCAGGAAATTAATAATGATGTTGCAGGAAATTAATAATGATGAAACAGCCCTCCTTCAAGTTGACTTTAGCGAAAACTTTTCCATAATTCAGCAAGATGAGGTCCAAAGTGCTCATTGGCAACACGACCAAGTTACGTTATATACGGCTTGTGTATGGTATTTAGGAGAAGTATTTTCGTATGTTATTGTATCTAATTATATGCCTCATGACATATATGCAGTGTTTTTTTTTAATTCCCTGTTAATTGAGGAGATACGCAAGAAAGCACCAAAAGTGTCTGTCCTTAATATATTTTCTGATGGAGCAGGGCAACACTTTAAGCAACGCTACACCTTATCAGCAATAACCCTCAATGATATTACTATAAATTGGCATTTTTTTGCAACTTCTCATGGGAAGGGAGCAGTAGATGGTATTGGGGGTACTCTAAAAAGAATGGTTTATGAATCAATGAAAGCACGGAAATGTGTTGTGACAGATGCTGATACTTTTGCGAAATTTGTAACATCAGCAGAATTTGTAAAAAATACAAAAATTAATGTAATTTTTTGTAACAAAGAAAAAGTGGAAAATTGCGTTGAAGAACTGGATAAGATCTGGTGTGATGTACAACCAATTCCGGAAACACATAGAGTGCATTGTGTCCAATCAGTTTCTTCGTTAATCATAAAATGTTCAATGACTTCTGATGACCCTCAAGGTACTATTATCTATATGTCAAAGAAAATTAAAGACACAGTTGCACCACAAATACTAAACATGGGGATAAGGCACATAAAAGTCAACCCGGAAAAGTGGTATGCTGTACATTGGAAGGAATATAATTATTGGTTTATTGGACGAGCCCTTGATGTAGGCATTAATGAAGCCAAATTCTCTTACATTGAACAAATTAAGCCATCTACAAATCAGTTTAAAGAGATTTATGATATTCAGTTCTCCTCATTATTGGATGTATTTCATGAACTGGAAGAACCACCAAAACCTGTATCATCAAGTCGCTCTACTCAACTGTGTATTACAGCTCGTGACTTTCGAGATATTGAAACAAAATTTTCTAATTTGTAGTTTTAGTATATAGTATTTTGGTTACTATCACATAATTTTGTTTACTTTTCAAAATTGCTCAAATGTATGGACTTGCATTCTTATTCTGTGCTTGATTATTAACATTTTTCGATTATGGACATATATGTTAGTCCGTTACTATGATTTTGTTTGTCCGTTACCACAGCATTATTACTCCCATTTTAATTTTTGATGAGAAAATAATAAACAAACTATATTATTTTATTGCCTGGACTTTACTCTTTCATTTTATATGTCATTTACTTATTCTACTTTATACAATTCACTAAGTTTTTGAATTTTTTGGACTAACAAAAATATTATGTCCTTTTTTAGTTAGTCCGTTACCTTGACTTTATGACCAGAATATTCACTTTAATTAAATGGCAAAAATTTTATATTTTCAGAATGAGAAATATGCATCCTTTAGCTATTCATACATGTGCCATTTTCATCTTGAAACTTAAAAAATTTTCTTTAGTGTATTTGTATTTGTTAGAAAATGAAGTCTGAATGTTAGTCCGTTACCATGGAATTGCCCAGCATTTAAAAAGACTCAAGTTGCGATATGCCGTCAAAATTTGTCTCCAGAATTTTGCCAAGCATTACAGAGGGAGAAATAGGTTATTCTTATAGTAGATTCTTATATTTTCCCCAAGATATTGAATTTTCATCAATTAGTCATTATTTTTACCAATTTGGCTACATTTTTATCAATTTGGTGATATTTTCGTCAATTTGGCAACATTTAAAAAATCTTGCCAAATTAGCAATATTTCGCCAATTTCGACACCAAAATGTCCCCAAGTGTTACCCAGAGATAGATAGGTAAACGGACAGATAAATCAATGTGTTTATATTATAAATTGGCTATGCATATTGTTATAGTTGGGTTCACAAAAAATGTCCTTTTGTAATCCAAATCGAAAATTGGAGTTACCATTAGTGTGATAAAGCACTATCTACCTGTTTGTATAGCATTGCATACCCATTCAAATGGAACTACTAGATATTTGCTTATTATTATCTATCCATAGACGAACTGCTGTAAGTCTTTTATATTATTGTTCGTTTGGAGATTTAAAACATAACACTGTACTCATGCACAATTTTCTGAAGTGCATTGTGAACAAAATTATTGTCCTATGAACAAAAATTAATATATTTCATTCCAACAAGAAACAAATTTCTGCAGTCATCTAAATGACTATGTAGTGCATGCAGAATAGAGCTTTTTTGTTCATCTGCTGGAGAAAAATATCTTGGGTGGCATGTGAGTAAAGAAAAAAAGAGAAGTGGACAACGCTTTGTTGTGGATCTATAGTGAATGGATATGCAACAGAACTTGTTTTATGCATGAAAAATACAATGGGCAAAGGGTATGTTTAGTTGCAAAGTGATTAATTTAAAACTCATTAAATTGAACTCCAGAAATATTTTAAAACTATCTAAAACAATATAATGCTGCCCACATCAGAAATTACAAACATTGGTGTAGCTGGTGGTAGAGGTAAGGAGAAGATTGAGGATCATAATACTTGCTATTGGTGGAAAAATTACGTTAATTCACCATAGGGTTCATATTGGACAACAAAATCCAGCACCATTCGAGTTTCTGGTTATATCTATGTAAAGAAGGGAAGTGTTACTTGGTCTCTGTAGTAAAAAGAATTTGTAGATCATCCAGAGAATGCCAAACTGTACCACCTCTATAAAAAATCTCTAAATAAATATAGCTTTATATGTAAAAGGCAGAAAATTGTGATTTGTAGTTTCTTCATCGAGACCATGTCCTTTTATTTTCTCTAGCTCAGTAAATTTGTCTGGCTTTTCAAATAACTTATAATTATGATTAGTTTACCCATTGCCACTTAGAATTAAAATATATATATATATATATATATACCGGGTGGTCAGAATTAAAACACCCCTACTCTGAGCTCTTTATAGATCGAACTACTCAGTGTAAAGGCTCCAAAAGGGATTACGCGAAAAAAAAATTAGTTCCAGAAACACCGATAGGTGGCGCTGTACAACAGAAAATATGCTGAAAATACACAAAATACATATTTGTAACACATTTTATTCGAACGTACCAAACATTCATATCACAAGGACCTTATCGATGCAGGGAATGCTGCGTATAACGTTATCCATTGATTGTTCAACAATAGCGGTGGCAACATCGTCAACAACATCTGAACAAGTCGATTTGCATCCTCGAACCCAGCTGAACTCCAAGATGTCCAGTTTTCTCGAATCGAGCGATCATTCTCCTGAGAGCTTGTGGAAGTAATGGACCTTTGCGCAAATTCTTAAGTCGACGAAACTCTCGAAGTGCAGCTGCAGCATGTCCTTTGTTTTCATAAAACAGCTTCACAAGCAAGGAACGTTCTGGCAGTGTGACAGCCATCGCTGATAAGGATGAAAATTTCCCAGTTTTATCCCCTTTTATGCCCAGAACATAGTAGCTGCAAACCAAGGGTTTATGCAAATTTTTGTGCTTACAGTGCGAAATTGCAGTTACAATGGCAGTTTAAGTTTCTTCACTTTTTTATATTCTTTTTTTTTATATCAGCAAAAGAAATTAAAAAGGAAAAATTCCATATCGCATGTGTTTGTTTTTTTGTGATTATTTTGTGTCTTTTCAGCATATTTTCTGTTGTACAGTGCCACATTTTCTGTTGTACAGCGAACTTTTTTTTTTCACGTAATCCCTTTCCCCATGTCTTGAATAGTAGGTTCAACAATTTTGGAGCCTTTAAACTGAGTAGTTCGATGTATAGAGAGCTCAGAGTAGGGGTGTTTTAATTCTGACCACCTGGTATATATATATATCAATTTTGGCATCAAGCCAAAAAATAAACCATCAGCTTATGTCGCTTCTGGACTAATATGGATGTATTGTTTTCTTCCAAATTTGTATACGTCATAACTGTGTTACAGACTCAATTTAAATTTCATAATTTTTATTATAGTTTGCCATTATATATACCTTTAGTGTATGCTAATTTCTGATTTTTATCAGGTCCCCCACCAGAGATATTTGACCCTAAATGGAGTGGGGAAATGTTCATTTTCAAGTTCCCATGGAAAAGAATGCGACAAGTCTAAAATTTCACATTTAGTGGAAATTGAGTGCTAGTACATATGTATTTATAAAAAAAATGTAGACAGACTTTCCTCCTTCATATAAAAATATACCTTGAAAAGCCAATTTTTAACAAATACAAGATTGAAGGTTTGAATACCAGAAGTGGCTACACGTCAAAATCTCAAATCTTTAAATCAACTAAACAAATAGACACATCTTAAATAATCACACATCATAATATATTACATAAATTATATCTGTTTTAAAATTCACTAATTTGTATGGCTGACAATTTCTAAGATATGCAAATTTCACTTAACGGCAGTGGATTGTATTTAAGCATGTTGGCATCTGTTTTTAATTATATCGCTACTGAAGATGAACATGAGGATGTTCGAAAGCACTTTGGATGTATTTGATGTACGTCTGTAGGATGATTGTTTAATAAAAGTGATCTTTGGATCTGGTTTTAAGATGTGTCATTTGTTTAGTTGATTTAATGATTAAAAGTTTGGCTTAAATTCTGGTCATAATAAAACAACCAGAGCAAATTACTTATAGTTATATATTTAGCTTGTGTTCTGCTTAATACAATGGTTTTGAATCATGGTCCTATGATGTAAGGAAGCTGAAATATATTAAGTTTTGTGCAATGGTCTAAATAGGCTGAAAAAGCCATATTCCATAATACAAATATGACCACCACGTCCAAATAAAAAATGTCAAGAATAAAATGCTAATGGTTTTGTAATCTAGACATATGAGGTTGATAACATGAAAAAAATTGGTCGAGCAACCAATTCAATTTTTTCTGGGTTCTTGAAATGAATGACCCATTACTGCATTATTTAAAAAATAATATGCAGTACAGAAAACACTGTTTATACATGCTTCACATTTATATACTTTTTACTTTCCCTGCAATACATGGTAATGTATAGGGAACGTATTGGAATCATGCTGAAAATTGCAACTCAAGTTTTTGACGGATCTACACGTTTGGAGACTTCTAGAATACGAAAAAACTATTTCTAGCGTGACATCTGTGTGTCTGTCTATCTGTCTGTGTATTGGTAGGTAAGTCACTTGTGGGTGACTCTGGTGCTGATTAGTTTTGGGTAACCTGCCTTTTTTTGCAAAATGGCCTGCAAAAATTGCTTGTATCCACTCTAGCTGAAAAACTAATGAACTGAATTTCACAAAAATTAGTTGATAAGTCGCTTGTGGGATACCCTGGTGCTGATTAGATTTTGGTACGATTCAGAAAAAAATTACCTGCCTTTTTTTGCGAAATGGCTCTCAAAAAGCATCAAAATCTAAACTAAAAAACTACATATGCTCCAATATATCCAATAAATGCTTGTTTTATATGTAATTTTTAACGATGAAAAGAATAAGGTCAACCCTATTACACTAGGACTAGCCGTTCTCGAGATATTTTAGTTTTTCCTATTTTCTCTACCCCACCTTTGAAATAAGTCCAGTTACCAAATGAGAATGAAAATTGAATTAAAAGTGAATTAAATTTAATTAAAATAAAGATAATGTGGATATAAGTCTGCAGAGAAAGTCATGTGCTGTCCACATCAGATTTTTTCCATTTGTTCCCAGACATACTTATCCATTGGCATAAATTTTGATTATACATTTTTATAGTTATGCACTTTTTCACTGGTCCCTTGAGAAGAATATAAACTGTTCTTTACTATGTTTCAAATTACAGATTCAAATTTTGTACGTAATTATAAAAGGTGAAATAAAACATAATCATTATAGTGTCAGCCTTTAAAGTTTTTTTAACTTCTGCAAAACCTCTCAATAATAGACACCTACCTGCTTAATCAAAAATTAGTTTAGTAATTAAGGTGTCCACTATTTAGAAAATGAGATTGAGCTAAAATAACCATTACTGATACCCTTGGGACCATGCATTTTTCATTAAATTGATAGACCAAGATAATGTATACTTAAACTGAATTTTAATGTCACGTAGTTCAGATAGTCATAAAGGCTCAGAAATTTAGTAAAATATTGATTCATTTTTAATACACAATTTCACGCTTAAATATTACATTCCTATGCTATGCCATTCTACTAATCTCGAGAAATATTCTTTTTCATCCATCTTAATCCTAGAATAATCCAAATTTGAAGAAACAGAACTATAATAATTTTGCGTTGTTTGTGGAAATAATCATTTATTTTCTAACAAAATATGTTTTTTTAAAAATTGTGAAATGTAATTTACTTTATATTTTCAGCTGCAAAGAAAGTCCAAAAGTAGCCATTTTCATCCATGTTTTGTTTAAAATTAATTCCGCGAAAAGAAACAGATCCTTCACTTCTTCATAGCTTGTTATTTATGAATAAATACTCATTATTTATTTTTCTGGGCAACTTCACACATACAACTTGCATATTTGTGCATTACTGCTTAACCTGAAATATCCTTTTCCATCCACCTTAATCTTTGAAAAGTTCAAAGTTCAAGAATCAGAACCGTCATATTTTTGCATTATGTGTGAAAATGATTAATTATTTTATTAAAAAATATAATTTCTCTCAAGTGATGATTTTTCATTTCTGTAAAAAATAAGTATCCAGTGTTTGTAATTTTTCCGTGTAATAAGTATGTTTTAAATTTTCATACAATTCAGAGTTATTGTTTTCCAAAAAGTTTAGAATTATTGACAAATGGAAATGATGCCAGTATATATAAATGTTGATATACTATTTAATGCTATAATTTAATTTTACTGGTCCAAAACACCAATTTAGTGTTCCAAAGTATTCTCAAGGCTATATATGAGTGTTTCATAAATTATATTTGAGTTTGCATTATGGATTTTCTTTATTGTTATTAATTTGTATCTTGCTCAATTATTGCTATATGTATTATGGCTGTATGGAATTATTAAAATGTTAAATTAAAAATATGCAGCTAAAATTTTAATAAACCAGCAGTTTGCAAAACTCATTTTTATTTTAATAAAAGAAATTTAAAAGAAGTCACTTTTGGTCCCTTTCTTTGAGAAAAAGTTCCAACTACCATATATACTTCCGTAAAAGTCAACTCCCCTACTTTCAGAGAAAAAAATCGGAAAAAATCCAAAACTCATATATAAGTCGATACCAAACAGAGAAAAAAAGAATTTCAATAAATTATTCAATAACACTTGAAAACAAAATATATATGTATATATATATATAAATATATATAACATAATGAAATTTAATTCCCATAAAGTCTGATTCCAAGCAAGTAGGCCTATTACATACGAGCTTTGTCTCTCTTCCGTTTTGGGGTTGCTCTTTCTCATGTGATAAGTTCCAGGCATTCTTTTACCCCCAGCATGCAGTGTCCTCAAAATGGACGGAAACAATGCTCATGTGTCATAGGCCTAATACATATAGTCCGAGTCAAACTCGCCAAATGTAGTTTAAACAAGAAAGATCAATCATGCTTAAAGCATTGATTATGAAACACTTTCCAACTTCAATGCAATTTTATTTAAACAGGTCTAAAATGCAATACATTCCTCGGTAATATTTTAAAACTTCTCACAATACTACATTGATTTATTATATTTGAAAATTTAAACATTCATCGAAAAAAATGAACTTCATTCAAATGACGGCATTGAAATATAAATTGCCTGGTTTAAACATCTCTAAAATGTGATATATTACTCGGTAACAAGTTTAGAATTATCATAATACCACGATAATTTATTATATTTAAAAACTTCATCGAAAACAACTGAAATTCATTCAAATGACGTCATAGAAAAAAACACACGCCTGGCTCTCTAAAAAAGCAGCATTTCATTCATAAATAATTTCCCATTCATGTCATTCATCACAATACAATAATAATTTATTTTATTTAAAAATTAAGACCATGGAGCTATAAGTAATTTAACTCTATGCTTAAAACTTCATCGCAAAAAATCGTCCTTCTCTCGGTAAAGTCAATGAATATTTCTTTCATATCAGCTATGCAGACTCCATGAGCTAAATTCTTTAGCATTAAAAAAATACAGCAATTCCTATACAACTCATCCTACATATTTTGCTGTTTACATTTCACATAAGTGAAAAATAGGCTTCGTTAGAGAAATAATCAAAGTTGGATACTCATTTAAACTCAAATATATTGTCATTGCGTTGTTTCAGTATGTAGATGCACAGAATTTAAGCGAAAATAAAGAGGTTTTACGACGAATACAACACTCAATATGAATTAAAAAGAACTTTAAAAATGACGATTTTGAGACAAGATGGATGCCATATTATATTTTGAAGTTGGTCACGTGATCGTTTCATATCATGGTCACGTGATCGCTTCATATAAGAGGTGTAATTATTATTTTAATTTTTATTTAAAAAACTACTGAATATATTTTGCTGAATTTTTTTTTATATATTTTATGGAATAATTTGAATATTACCTAAAATTTTCGAAGCAATTTGTGAATTTTAAATCCGCTTAAAAAATGTTTGAAAAATTAGGTCCCATAGGGTTCAATGTATTTCATATTTTCAACCCGGGTTCAATCCAAAACTAATTGGGTGATATTATTTATTTATATTCCCATAGGTCCTACAGACCGTCTGAACAACATACTAAAATTTCATTTTGATTAAGTCATTTTTACGGCAGTTATTGTGCTAACGGACAGACAGACAGACAGACAGAATGAACAAAGTCATAACACTTTTCAACTTTGTTGTAAAGTGTTAAAAACCATTGGCATGTCATGTAAATATCAGCAATCCCATCTATGCCCATGTCATACAATTCACTGTCGTCGTCATTTATAAAAACCCCATAATCATCTATGCCATCAATCAGTAAAGCAAAATTTATTACTAAGGCGGCATTTCTTGAACAGTTTCATGACCTTTTCCCCTCAGGTATGGCATCCCTGTTCCAAGTGTCCGTGACCCACCATGCAATCGAAACAATATCTGACTTCCACCTGTTAATTGAGCTTATTTTTTTGTTAACCCCAAATTAACGTGAAGCAGCACATTTGTTATTAGATACTTTCTTCAAAAAACAAAACAAAAAAACACTTTCAACTTAATGTCCTGCATTATAGTTTTAAACAATCCGTGTTACGGAGAATGTTAAAGATCTGTGTTGAAGAGCCATTTTTTGTGAAAGACGATTGGCCATAATCGGAGAAGCAAGAGATAAACATTGAACGAAAATGAGCGAGGTGTATGTATATTTTTTTATGACAAGATACCCTGGCAGTCGGGGACATCAGGAGGGCAGTGACTCATAGGAGAGTTTCGAAGTACAGAGAAATTCGGAGTGCACTATTGTGTAATTACTATTGCATCATTTTAGAGTGGGATGGATTCCCTTGTGGGAAAAAATACCTTTCATACTCCTTTTTTCTTGTTTTTTAGACTCCATATAAGTCGACTTTTAGTTTTTTCTCAGACTCTTTTATTGTATATTTCTCTAATTATACTTATGATAACCAGTTTATATTTGACTAGTTTTTATAGATTTACTAATACTGTCTGACATGTTTTTGAATACTATTAGTTTAGCAATTTTTAGAATAAGTAATGAGCAATTAATGTGTTTGGAGTTTAATGTATTATTTGTTTTCATGTGTAGTTTTAAGTTTTGGAATTTGTATGAGGGAGCCAATTGTTAAAAATCTAATAATTTTGAATTAAGAGATTGTTATTCAATCGATCTCGGCAAAATTTGAGCCCAAATCGAGTCCGAATTGTATTGAGTACCACAGAGCCTGAGTCAGTCTCTATGCTTACTATCAACAAGTTTTCTTATGTATGTTTTTTGTAACAGTTTGTGGGATTCTTTTAAAGATATGTGTCTATATGTACTAACTTCCAATCCAGATTGCTTCAGTTAGCCTCAATAATGAAAAAATAGAATTCAACTTATATTTATTACTTCTGTACAAAATTTAACAAATCTTAAATGCTGGGGCTTTTTTACTGGAAGCTTTATTATTGTCCCAAATAGTATCATAGCTATCCTTATGTATAAATTATTATAAAAAAATTAATTGTAATACTTTATTTTAGAATTATACAATAAAACATTTGTTCCAGATTTAATTTTTAAAAATTTGAAATTTTCATGATTTAGTTTCTTAAATGCTTTGTTTCTTTTGTCTTTGTCTAACATTGATTCTTTTTTAATAAATTTTTGTATTCTTTGATTTCAGACTGTAGAAGGAGATCCTATTATTGCTGCTTTAGAAAAGGAGCATGAAACTGTAAGTATTTCTTATTAATAAGGTACTATATTTATGTGTTTTATTTTTTCGAAGTTTTACTTTGAATGACTTGTATATATTTGTTCATTTAGTATATATGTATTTTGTTTTATTGCAACTCTAATTAAGACAAATTATTTTCTTATGCACACATGTGTTTTAAAAACTAGTGTTTCAACCAGCGGATCTATATATCACCAATGTGTGTAAGTGGTGGGGGTATAGGTAGTTATAATGCAATATTTTTATCATATTAATGAAAGATATGAAAAAGTAAATAAAAAAATCTATTATGTTAAATACCTTTGTGTGGAACTTATATATTTGCAGTACTAATGGAAAAGTGGAAAGAACTAAAGACTGAGAATTCAGAATTTAGCAGATCATTTAAGAAATTATTTGTAGCACTTAATTCTAAAATCAGAATGATTTTTTTTTTTATCCCAGTCTGTCACATGTATTTGATATGCGAATTTTATCTGCTTTCAGTGCCAATAAATGGAGATACTTATTGTATATATTTTATATTAAAATTGACTGTTACAACAAATTAAAGGAAAATGTAATTTAAAGACCTGAATCAAATATCTATTGAAAGGAAACTTATTGAAAAAATTTCTCTTTAAAAGGCTTAATTTTTTTCACTATGACACAAAATGTTTTCAAAAAGCTGCTGAAATGGATAACTGTTGCAAAGGTTACTCTACACCCCTTAACTCAATTGCAAAATGAAATTTTTATTTGCCAAACATTGCTCAATTGCTTAATTTTATTTCACTCTCAAATTGGATTTCTTTGAAAAAAAATTACAGTCAAATTCGATGGGCTTTATTATGGAATTGAAATCTAGCTTTGCCTTTCTATCTTTTTTTACCACTTTTTTTTCTTTTTTTCCTCCAAATAACATCTTGTGCCCAGTGGATGTAAAAATTTATTTTGGTAGGAAAGTGCAATACATAGATGATATCTTCACCATGGAGAAATTACCACATTGTTAGAATATAATAAAAGATTTCAAATGTGTGTTTTTTATGCTAGCACAATAAAAATGTAAGATATTTGATATACACTCATGTCTAAATGTTAAGCAACTAGCAAAAAAATCAGCATATTTAGCGAAAGAAACAGCATGTAGCCACAAAATTTGCATACATGACAGGTACATGCACATGGAAACTAGCCGGCAAAATACATTTTGCATACCAACATTTTTTTAACAAGGAAATGTATTGTCACGAACCCCTCTTTGTCCATGCCAAGAAGACTGGGAAAGATTATTCTCGGCCCGCCATCTTACTTCTCAGAGAGTTGTGCAGCTGGCTACGCAATTTGATAGTGTGGACTGCGGGGGGTCAAGGGCCAGAAATTGGAGGGGGAGGCGATGGCGGTTGGAAGAAGAAAGACTTTCTTTCTGGACTCTGAACAGAATGGACAATCGCACTCGCTGAGTCCGGAATATGATGTATGGAATCGAATAATATGTGAAGATGTGTATATATATGTAAATAGTCCAATTAATAAATATGTCTTGTGATTATAGTGTTTGCATAAGCTTAAAAAACGAACCGCTGAACAGGCTCAAGGCAATGAGCAAATGGAAATGAGAGCCGAGTTCGTTACATTGTCGCAGCCGACATTTATAAATGCTAAGCAAATGGAAAGGTGGAAAACGCTTTGAAATAAATTGGATGATGATATATCTGCGTGAGTCATATGGGACTCATTTATGTGTGTGTTTAATGTACTTAATGGACTATCGGTATAGCCTGTGACAAAGACCCCAACCCATAAGAAAGAATGATGACATCTGGTACAGAAGAAGAGGTAAGTGGAAATTTTCACATTTTGGGTGATGCTCTCTGTGCTAGGGCGGATTTTAAATTAAATTGTAAAATTGGTAATGAGTTTAAAGTGTGTCATTTGGTTTGTTGGTAGTAAATTATGACTTTTAAAGTTTTGCTAATAAATAACGGAAATTCCTGGATGAGCAGTGGCATGGGTAATATGTGGAGACAAATTTTAGTTCAATATATAAATGTGCTTAAAGACTGTATGTTATTGTTATGAAATTGTATGATATGAAATTAATGAAATGCATGAAATTGTGCTACATTTAATATTAATAAGAAATTTGTATGTGGAAATATAAATAATATTATGTGTAGGGTATGTTAATATGAAGATAATTTTAAATAATTTTGTTCTTAAGGTATTTGGTTTTGTATTAATGAGAAACGTTGTGTTAAATTTAAGATTGGGGATAAATAATAGTGGTAAAGAGAAACAATTTCACTGTAAAGAAAAATGATATTAATGGGGAAAATGCTATGCCAAGTAATGGCTATGAGCAGAATTTATAATCAAAGGAAAATATTGGGGTAATATGCTATGATATGTGTGATTGATAAATGTGATTAGGTATGTGTATACATTATGTATTTTGGAGCAAGGGGAAAATGCAATGCTGTGTATTAAAAGGGTGCTAAAATTAGGGTGAGTTTGTTTAGATAATCTTCAGTTTTCACGGTAGTGGTTAGGGTGGCGTATTTATTGGAAGAGAAGAAAATTGATCTTGCGCGGTTCTGTTATGAAGTAGGCGAGACAGCGGATTCTGAGTGTGAGGTGGTGGAATTAAAAAATATAATTTGTGGGAGCAAGGAGTATGAGGAAGAAGTGATAAGAAATATATTGTACTGGGTGGTCAGAATTAAAACACCCCTACTCTGAGCTCTCTATACATCGAACTACTCAGTTTAAAGGCTCCAAAATTGTTGAACATACTATTCAAGACATGGGGAAAGAGATTACGCGAAAAAAAAATTAGTTCCAGAAACACTGATAGATGGTGCTGTACAACAGAAAATATGCTGAAAAGACACAAAATAATCACAAAAAAACAAACACATGCAATATGGAATTTTTCCTTTTTAATTTCTTTTGCTGATATGAAAAAAAAGGAAGATAAAAAAGTGAAGAAACTTAAACTGTCATTGTAACTGCAATTTCGCACTGTAAGCACAAAAATTTGCATAAACCCTTGGTTTGCAGCTACTATGTTCTGGGCAAAAACAGGGATAAAACTGGGAAATTTCCATTCTTATCAGCAATGGCTGTCACACTGCCAGAACGTTCCTTGCTTGTGAAGCTGTTTTATGAAAACAAAGAACATGCTACAGCTGCACTTCGAGAGTTTCGTCGACTTAAGAATTTGCGCAAAGGACCATTACTTCCACAAGCTCTCAGGAGAATGATCGCTCGATTCGAGAAAACTGGACATCTTGGAGTTCAGCCGAGTGAGTCGAGGACGCAAATCAACTCGTTCAGATGTCATTGACGATGTTGCTACCGCTATTGTTGAACAATCAATGGATAACGTTATAGGGTGTAGTAGTGCACATGGAGTGTCGCGACACTTGGGTGTTCTCTACAGCACAGTGCGGAACGTACTGAGAAACATAGTGCATTTTTTCCCGTACAAAATTAGTCACAATCACCACTTGCTGACCATCAATAGGGAGAAGCAACTGACCTTTGTATTGACATTTCAGGCTAGAGTTGAAGTGGATGCATCGTGGCCATGGCAGATTCTATGGAGCGATGAAGCGCATTTCCATCTACTAAGTGCAACAGTCAACATCCATAACTGTCGCATTTGGGACACGGAAAACCCTCGTACCTTCCAAGAGATTACACTTTACTTACCGAAAGTTAGTCTGGTGTGGATTCACAGCCACATTCATTCTTGGACCTTCAATTATCTGTATGTAAGATGGAGTGCCTCCACACATTGGACTCTGTGTACAGCAGTTTCTTTGGCAACATTTTACTAATGGTAGAGTAATTAGTCTTGAGTTTCCGACAACCTGGCCATCTCATTCTTCAGATCTTGATCCCTGTGATTTTTGGCTGTCGGGATACAAGTCTTGTTTATCGAGGACGTCTGGTAACCTTGGCAGATTTGAAAGACAGTATCACTCTGCATGTGAGACGCATCTCAATCGACCAATTATGGTCAGCAGTTGAACAAGCTGTCCACAGACTGCAGTTTTTACATCTTGAAGAAGGGAACCATATTGAGCAGCATTCCCTGCATCGATAAGGTCCTTGTGATATGAATGTTTGGTACGTTCGAATAAAATGTGTTACAAATGTGTATTTTGTGTCTTTTCAGCATATTTTCTGTTGTACAGCACCACCTATCGGTGTTTCTGGAACTAATTTTTTTCGCGTAATCCCTTTCCCCATGTCTTGAATAGTATGTTCAACAATTTTGGAGCCTTTACACTGAGTAGTTCGATCTATAGAGAGCTCAGAGTATGGGGTGTTTTAATTCTGACCACCCGGTATTCTATTAGGGAAGAGAGAGAAAAGAATGAAGAACAGGATAGAGAAAATAAAAAGTGGGAGAAAAAAGAATTAGAGTGCAATAGAAAGTTGCGAGAGTTGGAGAGGAGCAGCAAAAGAGGGAAAGCGAGATCAAATGGTTAATGTGGGAACTGGGAATGAAGCAGAATAAGAATAGTGAAATCAAAATTGCACGGAATACCAATACCCAGAACTATAGCGGCCAAATTGGCAGAGCGGTGAAAAATGTGCATAAGAACACAGTGTTGTGCTTCGCATGTAAAAAGTTAGGACACTATAGGTATGAATGCCCAGAAATATGTAGTGCGCTAAAAAGTACAAAACTTAATTCGGAAAAGTCGTGAAAAGCTCAGTTTGGAATGTTTGAAGAGACTTGGGAAAAACCAGAATTACCAAGCCTAGATATTCAGACAGGGGCGAAAAGCGTTGATAAAATTAAGCTGCCTTTTCGGGTATCCGATCTGAGTCTCAGAATGGAAGGCGAGAATTCGGCTATGGAAAATGGGGGTAGAAAGTCTTAGAGAGAGGGGTTTCCCCATGGACTCCATGTTCCGGAGAGAAAGAGAAAAGATGCTGAGGGAGAGAATGAATACAATGTCGCGAGTGGACCCTGCGCTAACGAAAGCAAAGTTGAGGGGAGTTGAGAGCTCAGAGTTGTCCCTGACGGGAAAGGGGGCGAGCGAGAAGGCGACCTCAAGTTCCGAATCCGATAGTGCACAATATATTAGAGATTGTAAGGAAGGGGAAGGGACTGAGAAAGGCCGCCACCCTGGGATTCCAATATCTGTGAGTCCAATTATCACCGAAAAGGAAAAGGTAACGAGTAGTTTAGAGACATTGGGGATCTTGAAGAATTCGAAAGAAATGGATGAGTCGAATTGCGGAGTGTGAGGGAAAGGAGACTGAGACAATGAACGAAAGATGGGAACTGGAGAGTCATTTATAGCCCAACTTCAAACAATAGGAGTGGAAGGGAATGAAGTGTACTCAGTTGGATGTCGTGAGAAAGCCATGTTAGTTAAAGTGGAAACAATGTTGGAAGGGAAATGTGAAGGAACAGGAATTATGGAGGTAGTTATGGGTTTGGTCAGTGAGAAGAAACAAAGGGCTGGTGGGGGTAGAAGCAAGTTGGCTTCCCTGCCAGACCAATGGTATGTTATGGGTACGGTCAGTGAGAAAAAGCAAAGGGCTGGTGGGGGTAGAAACAAGCTGGCTTGCCTGCAAGGCCAATGTTATATGGGTGCGGCCAGTGAGGAGAAACAAAGGGCTGGTGGGGGTAGAAGCAAGTTGGCTTCCCTGTGAGACCACTGTTATGATTTGGGTTCGGGCAGAGAGAAGAAACAAAGGACTGGTGTTGGCTAAGCCTTTCGAGATACACATAGATGCATCTTCAAGTGAAATTGATTAAGGTAATTCTATGCCAGTAATCTAAAATTGGATATTATGGAAAAATGTATGTGAATTGTAGTGTGTGTAATATAATTAATGTATTTCTATATGTTGGTAGTATTGTAATGTGGTCAGAAGTGGAAAATTGATAATTAGTGTTTTAGAATAATTTAGTGTTTATAGTAATGTACTTTTGTGTGTGAAATTTAAATTTTGATAATTATTATGTAATGGTTCAATCCTGTCACTGGCTCATAGAGGAATTCTGGGTTGCAGAGAGCATAGCCTGTGTGTGGAAATTTCCACTATGGGGAGGGGATGCAGGATATGGACTTCCAGTCATCGTTGATCAACGGATGGACTGAAAAGTGGAGGGAAGGTGTCACGAACCCCTCTTTGTCCATGCCAAGAAGACTGGGAAAGATTATTCTTGGCCCGCCATCTTACTTCTCCGAGAGTTGTGCAGCTGGCCACGCAATTTGATACTGCGGACTGTGGGGAGTCAAGGGCCAGAAATTGGAGGGAAGGGCAATGGTGGTTGGAAGAAGAAAGACTTTCTTTCTGAACTCTGAACAGAATGGAGGATCGCACTCGTGGAGTCCGGAATATGATGTATGGAATCGAATAATCTGTGAAGATGTGTATATATGTGTAAATAGTCCAATTAATAAATATGTCTTGTGATTATAAAGTGTTTGCATAAGCTTAGAAAACGAACCACCGAACACGTTCAAGGCAATGAGCAATTGGAAATGAGAGCCCAGTTCGTTACATGTATTAAGTATAAAAATGGCCTGCTCTTTGCAGAGCCTGTATATCTGTGTTACGGATTTTAGAAGAAAAATCAAAATGGCCAAATTTTGAAAAATGAGCAGACAACATCATCTGAGTGACATCAGGCGATATAAGGTAATACGGCATCTCGAAGGGAGCCAGCAGCAGTCTGATGTTGCCCAAGCTCTCAGTATCAATCATTCTTTAATTTGCCAATTGAAGTAAAGGAAGTGTCGCGAAGACCTGTAAGTAGATGTTCAAGGGTTACAACTGCTCAAAATGACCATTTTTTGTGTCTGCAAGCATGACACCACTGGTCAATCACTGTATATTAGCTTGCTTCCAACCTTGCAGCATCAGCAGGATGAACGGTGTATCAGCAAACTGTTTACAGACAGCTATATGCAGGTCAGCTGTATGCAAGATGACCAGTATTTTGCATCCCACTGACCCCCTCGGGCAAAGGAGCCCACTTAAACTGGGCTCGAAATCACCTCAGTTGGACTCCACAACAATGGGATACTGTACTTTTCATGGATGATTCATGGTTTGGGGTACAATGTGATTCTCAACAGTTATTAGTCTGAAGAATGCCTGGAACTCACTATCATGCTAATAAAATCAATGAAATGCATGCATACAGAGGTCGTGGTTTGATGGTTTGGACAAGGTTTGCTGTCGGTGCCTGCACTGAACTCCACATCTTCCCTCATCTTCCCGGCCGTCCAAACTGTTACCTTACACCTTTCTGGTAGTTCGGATGGTCTGGGTCTTAACATCTTCCCTCGTGGCACTGTGACTTCAGTGTGGTATAGAGCATCCTTGCACAATACATTTGCCCATTTCTTGCGCCCATGGATCCTGATGCCATTTTTATGGGCAATAATGCACAAGTTCACAGGGATTGCATTGTCAGCCAGTACTTAGAATCATAAACACTGCTTCGTATAGAATGACCATCGAGAGCACTCAACTTGAATCCCATCGAGAATGTATGGGACATGCTTGGGAGACATTTGAGTTCTCTCCATGACCCTCCCCAGAACCTTTACAAGCTAATAACATCTCTGCTCCATGAATAGGCACAGATACCCCAAACCCCCATAGATAGATGATCTTATTCTTAGCACGAATCGACACTGTTGGGCATGTGCTTCCAGCAGAGGTCATCACATTCCGTATTGACAGACCTCCACCAATGAGTTGTTTCTGAATGCCCCAAATCCTATATTTTTTATCTCTTATTATTTAATTATTTATTGATAATTTTCTTTGCAGTTTTCTATGTTAGTGTCTTTTGTTATACCTCATGATCTGTGAATGTTTCAATGAATTCGAGTTAGTACTTTATTTTTATCTGGTTTTTTTTTAACTTGTTGAATTTTTTGGAATGAGTGTAGAAAAAAATGAACCAGAGACTATAATCACCAATTCACAATGTAAATGCTTTACTTAAAAAATGTTTTAATTAAAATATTTCATTGTGTATTAACATTAACAGATTTCCTTAAATTTTACAAAAATTTGGATTCGCGATGTAAATGTTTTATTAAGAAGATATTTTAATAAAATATTTCATTCTGTGTTAAGAATTTTTCTTAAATTTCACAACAGTTTCAATTTATGATGATCCTATTTGTGAAAACTACAAAAAGATATCCTACCAATTCTGGCCATGCCTCATTCTGGTGGTATAATTAATTCCGTTCTTATGACACAAATGATGTTTAGGTTTATTTTTGTTCATCACAGAAATCAAAACTAACACTGGAAAACAAAATATACACTATGCAAAATTTGTTTTTATGTGCTAAAAAAAGACATCTTATATGTTCTAAAACTTCAAGCATATATGGAACAAAATTCTAAATGATGTTCTTCTTGTTATTTAAATTGTTGCTGTCATGATCTAGTGGATCATAAGTATGATTTTACAGACATCTTCGTGCTATCGCCAATCCTCAGGGACAAACATGTGAAAACAATTTTGCAAAAAAATATTATTAGAATTTTTACAAAAAATATTTTTTTTACAATTTACAATCATGATTTTTTTAACTTCACCCATTTATTTTTGTTATTTATGTTTTACTGTTGTAATTAAGAAATGAAAATTCAACTCATCACTGGGGGAACAGTGACAAGAATGATAAAATTTGCAGTTTTATGAAGTCAAAAATATATTTAATATTATTGAAAAATATTTTTTGTTGAAAACCATGTAGAACAGATTTAATTCTAAACAAATACTTCAAAAAATATCTTGTCTTATTTATATTTTATTAAGGACACAAAATTGACAATTATCAGAAAATCAGCCATAAATGTAATGAACATTGTAATCTCTAATTAAGAGGTTTGCACATGTTGTAGTGGACTTGGCTTATGAAAATATTTTTAACAGGCTGGACACGGGTGGGCTTTGTTTTACAAATTTTAAATGGGCCAGTCTCGGGTGTACTTAACTTTATGAATTTTAATCAATTTATGCTTAGGCAGGCTTGTATCAAAAAGCATTTAAAAGAATTACTTAAACACTGTAAAAGTAGTTTCACTGATATTAATGATTTGTGGTATATATATATACCTCTTTATTGATCCATATCTTATTTCAGATAACAAAAGTAAAATACATTGATCGCATACAGTTTGGAAAATATCAGATTGATACTTGGTATTTCTCACCTTTCCCTGAAGAATTTGGAAAGCAATCCAAGCTTTGGATGTGTGAATATTGCTTAAAGTACATGCGTCTTGAAAAGACCTACCGTTATCATCAAGTAAGGAATTTTATTATATAACAGTTTTTATTTTACTGTACATAAAATATCATATTTATTTCTTGGTATATAGGATTTGGCATCTTGATTACTTAATTTCTTCTAATTATTTAATATGAAGATATTGCATAAGCATGTGGTTTCAATTCATTTATCATGTAAATTAGAACTGTTGGGAGAAACTATTAGGTGTGCTAGATTTTTTCCAGTGTACTGTGAATACAGCCAGTTTCCTGTGGTATGTCCAAGAAAATGTGCAGTAGCACACAATTTGTGTTGTATAAAAAGAATGTGGTGTAGTACAAAACTGGAATTTGTGCAGTGAAAAATTAGTTTTTTTACTTCTTTTTTTTCCACCATTGCTACTGGGATTTAGCAGATATATATGCATATATTTTTTCATAATTATAAAATTTATATATTCTAGTGATCATAAATGTTTGATTAAAATTGAAGAGTTTTTGTTAAAATATTTTTCTTGTAAGTAAAGCCTTTTATTTAGTGAAAAGTACACGATACATTTTGTATGTATGAATTAATGATTAGTCTCAAAAAAGAAAAAGAAAAAATGGGTCATAAACACTTTTTAATTTTTTTTTTGCATTCTAATTTTTATGCCTTATACCAGTCATGCACAACCCGCGGTCTAATCGTGTGCGGCCTGCCGCCATCCTCAGCTTGGCGAGCACATAAAAAAAAATTCAGACTTTCACAAAAAAAGAAAAACTGCATCATAAAATTTTATAAAAAATTATTTTTTATGTCAAATTTTCTTTCGACTACATTTCAACTACAAAACAAATAAAAAGAGCAAATCAAACAGCTTTAAATTAAAAATTGTCTACTTTTTACAATGAGAAGTGGAATGTTTGAATTCATACCCTGCCATGGTAGTCCTTCGTTGACTTGCTGTTGGCGAGAATTTTCCGTACGGCAAACCTACACTGGAAACTGGAATGTGTTTGTTGTTGGAGGGGAATTTGTTTTTGTTTCCAGTTAACATTTTCCCGAGTATAGTCAAAGACTCAAAGTCAAAGAGTAGTTGGAGGTCGATAAATAAAGTGTTTTGGTTTGATACGATTTATGTTATAACTTCTGTGACTATGTCTAAAAAGCATAAAGTCAGTGATGAGAATCGTGCATTTCAGGAGAAATGGGGTGAGAGTTATTTTTTTCGTAGAGAACAAAGGCAAAGCAACATGTTTAATTTGCCAAGAAACTATTGTAATGAAGGAGTACAATGTGAAGAGACATTACGATACAAAGCATGCTGACAAATACAAGGAGTTATCAAGACGAATGAGAAAGGATAAAATTAAAGATTTGCAACATAAGTTTACAAACCAACAAAATATTTTCAAAAGAGTGATTGATGATTCAGAAATTGCAGTCAAAGCAAGTTTTGTTGTGTCGAAAATTTTAGTTAAAAAACTGAAACCGTATAAAGATGGAGAATTGGTTAAAGAATGCTTGGAAGAAGTGGCAAATATAGCGTTTCTGGAGAAAAATGGTATTATTTCGAAGATAAGCCTTAATCGTGTGACGGTAGCAAGAAGATCAGAAGAAATGGCATTAGATATTGAAAAAACATTAAAAGAGAAAATTTCTGAATTCACATGGTTTTCATTGGCCATAGATGAAAGCACAGACATCACTGACACTGCACAGCTGTCAATTTTTATTCGTGGCATTGACTGTAATTTCAATGTTACGGAGGAGTTACTGGCGTTACTTCCAATGAAAAATACAACAAAAGGAGCAGGCATTTATCAAGAAGTTAAGAAAGTCTTGGAAAAGTATAATTTGGACTTAAAAATGTTACATGGTATTTCAACCGATGGCGCGCCAGCTATGGTAGGAAAAAACCAAGGATTAGTAAATTATTTGGCAACAGATAGCAACGCAGTGGGGAATAAAATTGTAGCATGCCATTGCCTTTTACAACAAGAGAACCTTTGTGCAAAAATTATTAAAATGGAACATGTAATGAAAATCATTATTAAAGTAATAAACTTTATTCGTTCCAGAGGAGTTGCTCATCGTCAGTTCCGAGATTTCCTATCCCAGTTAGATTCTCAGTATGATGATGTAATTTATTTTACACAAGTTCGTTGGCTAAGTGCTGGGAAAATGCTGAAGCGAGTGTATGACTTGCGTGAGGAAATCATTACTTTTTTCAAAAGTCGTGATCATAATCTGGTGGCAGACTTTGAAGACAAGGAATGGCTATGTGATTTATCTTTTATGGTTGATATGACACAACATCTGAATGAGCTAAATACGAAGCTTCAGGGGAAAAATAACCTGATACACAACCTATTTTACTCAATCAAGTCATTTGAGTTTAAGTTAGCATTATGGAATTCACAACTCAAGTGTGATCAATTGTTAAATTTTCCAACAATGTGTAATTATATTGCAAATTGTGAAGACGATCCCATCAACACTATTAAATGCGCTTCACTAGTAGAAAATCTGCAAAATGAGTTCAGTCGTCGATTTCAAGATATCAGAAAACTTGAGAAATCTTAAGAAGTGTTTGCAATACCATTCGAGACAAATATTGAAACAGTGCCCGTCAATTTTCAGATGGAACTTATCGAAATTCAGAGTAACTCCGAATTGAAAGCTAAATTTTCTGAAGTTTCTTTGCTAGAATGTTACAGAAATTACTTGCCTTGTGAAATGGAAAAATTGAAAATTCACGCTCAAAAAACGATAACATTATTTGGGAGTACCTGAACAATCATTTTCATTAATGAAACAAGTGAAATCAAAAGGTCATTCTCGTCTAACTGATGAACACTTGGAGGGAAACCTATGGATCGCTGTATCCAACATTGAACCAGACATTGAAAGAATAATGAAAATCAAACAATGTCAAATTTTCCACTAGCTCTACAAAAAAATAAAAGGATTTTGGCGATATCTGTACGTTTTTGAAGCAAGTGAGTTGTTTTTTTCATTTCTGTATTTGTTTTTAATTTTCACTTTTAATTTTTTGTTTCGGTATTTACTAAAAATATATTGCTGGGTGGTACCCCCCTCCCCCTTGCGGTCCGCCGTTGCTTAGTGTATGTGAAATTGGCCCGCAGGTGTTAAAAGGTTGTGCACCCCTGCCTTATACAATCAACTTCCATAGAATGCTGAGTAAAAGTTTTAATCAAAATATTTTTGCTACTGTTGAAAATTTTTCAGTAATATTTATGCATCACACTTTGTTACAGTTATGCATTCCAATAAATATCAATATATGTTCATTTTTTAAATAAAGTGGTAATAAAATAAAAGTAGTAATGAAGTTTTATTAATTTTAAATATGTTATATAAGTAAGATCCTTGTTGGCTGCCAGTTGGATAATTCTACATTAGATCTTAAATATCACGACCAAGTTATCTAAGGAAGAGTGATATCCCCCTGAGATTCAAATTTTAGGTGGATAGTTTATAAAATTACTAAAATAGCCATATTTTGAACTTTTTAATTTCCAAAACTTTTCAGCTAAGACCCAGCCCGCTGCAGTTTGCTAAAAATTTATTTGAAAAAACCCTGGTATTGCCAAGTACTGCTATTGCAGATCTATTTTTCTGCTATCTTGTACTTCTGATATATGATTGCATATATGATATGATTTGCATAGTGTGTGAGACTGGTATAACTTTAATCATTGAATGTGTTTTCTTAAACATAGGCTATGGATTTGCAGCCTTTTACTATCAGCATTATATTAAATTTTTCCAGGGAACGTTAACACTATTTTAAATTCTTCAATGAGCACCAGCACTATATTAAATTCTTCTAAGAAGCACAAACACAGTATTATTACTCTTTCATAGAATAACTAATTACATTTTTGTAGACAAGTATATTTTTTTCCTCTATAAATATAATATTTTTAGAATTTCATAATTTTTATAATCATAACACAATAGGCTTGAATTATGACTTAAAATTTTATTTTCAAATAAGATTCTGGTGACTAAAATACTTCAAATTTGCTCTTAATACCAAGTGTTCTTGATTGTATCATAAAATTTCACTGCCTGTATTTATTTACTATAGTAGAATCTTTAACACAGTCTTTAGTTGGATATAGCAATACATTTTTAAATGTTAGTATGAAAGTTTGTTTATGTAAAACATGTATTTTGTTAATACATGGTACATCAGAATGATCTTCTGGTTTTGGAAGATCATTCTGACATAAAAAAGGCATAGATCCTATTAAAAAATGTGTTTCACTATAAGAAAGAACAATATTTACCATTTTGTTTTGTTATTTTTTAAAGACTGCATTAACTTAATGCTTATTCTTAAGAACTATAAACTTCTGAAACCTCACCCTGAAATTCTGCAGTTCTTGCAGAATTTTAGTGATCTTGGTGAGGCTTCATAAGAATATAGCTTATGAGGGTAAGCATTTAGCTGGTCCAGTCTTTAAACAATAACTAAACAAAATGGCAAATATTGTTCTTTATGGTAAAATAAATTTTTGAATAGGATCTCTCTCTATGCTGCTTTTTTTTTTTACATTTCAAAACCAGGAGATCATACTGAAGGACTATGTACAACAAAATCCATACAAAAATAAATCTTGTTGCATGATTATAAATATTGAGTTATGAAAAAAAATTTAATTATCAGTCAATGGGTTAATTTTTATTTAATTTTGAGATTACCCATTGATGATTTGCAAGTATACTATTTTATTATAAATGCAAATTTTTAATAATATTAATTGATTAAAACTCTATTTATCTACTTAAACAGTGTAGAATTTAAAACAACTTTTCATAAATAAAATTGAATATCCATAACAAATATTTGCAAGTATTACTTTAAAGAGGACGCCAAATTAATAAGCACAAATACTTAAATGCTTGCAGCAACTGGTACCTTTACTGTAGGTAATAGTAAATTTCAAGAATTTCTTTATATAAAAAGAAGGCATAAAAGGGCACAAATATGTTCAAGTGCATACACAGAGATATCATATTTGCAAGTTTGGTCGAAATTCCCTGCAACAATTTTTTTTTTTTATTAAAAATTGCTAATTTGGGAGAAACCAAATAAATATACTTTTCAAAACTGGGAAATTTTCATCAATAATTAGAAAATTCGATGGCATGGAAAATCTTGTAGAGTTGGTTGCTGTACGTTGTAAAACAGACCACTTATTGAAGCTCCTTTTTCACACATTAGGCCAAAAAATGATGAATATTTGTTGCAAGTAGGCACAATTGACATATCCCTGCTAAAGCAGAAAATATTGTAGCAATATTTAAAGTTTCACAATAATTTGGTAATTAAAGAAAAATGGTAGTTTATAAGCATTTGAAGATCAAAACTGTGATACATTCTAATTTTGCATAGATGAATGCAGTAAAATAACCTTTATTTGTATTTTAAATATACAGGTTCTGCAACTTTTATAGAAAATAAAGCTTAACATCTTACATATACAGAGTGATCATCATTGGTTTCCATGTCAGCTTGTTTTAACATGTTGGCAGCCATGTGACATGTTGGCATGTTACCCATTTGCTTTAAAGTGCTGCGAGGACTGTCTGTCAGCATGTCACACAATATATTGTTTTAAACTGTAAGTTTTCCTTTCGAAAAATACCATAAGTTGTTTAGATAGTTACATGGCACATCAGGAATGCCTGTTTTCTCAATGTAAGAAAAAATTATATGTTACTGATATTAATCTAAAAATATCAGTGCCCAAATAAAATTATTTTCATTAGTTTCAAATACTTTAAATGTAAAGATAGATATACAAGTTTCATTTCTTCATATTATAGTTCATTGTTAATTCATATCTTAAGAAAATATTGATTATTTTTGTGTAAGATTTTGCAGGTATCTATTGCATTCCTACATAATGTTCAAACAACTTTTTTATCCATCTTACTCTTAATAGAATCCCAAATTATATAAACAGAACTTTCATATTTTTATAGTTTATATAAAAATGAATGATTATATTCTTGAAAAAAAAAAGTTATTCAGATTGGGAATTTAGTCTTTATTTTGTTGGCAATACAGAGCCCCAAAAGCATTTTTCATCTAATTATTCTAAATTTGAAAACTGGGCTATCTTATATTGTTTTGTTTCTTTGTTAAATATTTAGTGCCAGAGGGTGTAAATCAGTATCCTAAAAGATATTAATATATTTAAACTTTTTAAAAATCTTTTATATTACTTTTCACAGCTAAACTAAACAAACTAAACTAAACATTCTAAACTAAACAAACATGTTGCAACTTACTAAATTTTTTCTGTATGTTTTTGTTAAAAACTTTAAAAATACATTGAGAGTATCTACTATTACATTTTATTTTATTTATGAAAACTTAAGATATGTATATTGTGCAATACATATGTAAGAGATTTTACAGGAACTAGAATCCCCCCCCCCCTCCTCCCAGTCACAGTATTTAAAAAAATCCATTATGATTAAGAGGGTAACTTTGACAACATTAGGTCAGATATAGGTGTTATACCCACACTAAGGATGGTAAGCCAGCCTTTTTAAAATACTGAGTAAAATATTTTTCTCATATCTTACATCTATTACGACTTAACATATTTTGAATAAAAGAATTAAACTTTTCAGTGGTGAAAAAAATCCTATTCATTTTCCCTTAGATATATTTTATCAGCACAAATTCAGGTATGTCGTATTTATTGTCATGACAACATATATATATATATATATATATATATGTATTGTCAGACATATTTCAACAAAATCAGAATTTTAATGTTAACTTCATTTACTCCAATTTAAGGAACTTAACATTTATGCTCAATACCAGCAAAACTCGCTTTCACATAAAGCAGTGAAACATTCCCTTTTTCCCAAAAAGTTTTTGAAAATTATAAATATGTGCAAGAATTCTATGCAACTGTGGTCATTTTGTTTTCAAAAAGTGGAGCTTTGATGATGAGAGGTAATATGTGTTTTCATGTGTTTCTTCAAAAATGTACAGAAAATGAATAAAAACAGCTTGTGCACAAATTTACCAGCCAATTTAGGAGCATTAAGATCTCAAATAGGGGGATTTATCACTTTCAGTTAAACCCCCCCCTTTCATTGTATAGGTCAAGGAAAGAAACTAAGATGAGATCATATAATGTGGGTAAATTGGATGACCCATGCCCAGCTGGGATTGATTTCACAGGAAAGGAAATGGAACTATACACTTGACCCCCCTATAAGAGAAATGGATGATTCGGGCATGCGAACGTAATTAATAATTGTTTGCCAAAAAATTTTGCGGTGTCAATCTGCTGGGGTGAAAATTGGCATTAGAGATTTACATGTGGGACCTGTAGATTACTCCAGTAAGATGGACAGGCACTCCAAATCCTTGCAGGGTTCGTACATATCCTTGAAACCTTGAAAGTCCTTGAAAATTAGCTAACCATTTTCAAGGTACTTAAAAGTACTTGAAAACATAAAACATCCTTGAAAACTATGAATATTTTCTTTCCAAAGGAGAAAAAAACTAGTCATCCGAAGCTGACAGTAAATTCTTTTCCCCACTTTCACGGACCCATCCTTATTTTTTCAAAACTCTGATTTCATATTTACAAACTCAGTACCCTCTTTCGCAGACCCATCCTTATTATCCCAAATCTCTGATTTCACATTTACGAACTCGGTGCCCTCTTTCGCAGACCCATCCTTATTCCCCCAAAACTCCAATTTTATATTTACAAATTTGGTACCCTCTTTCATGGACCCATCCTTATTTTCCCAAAACTCTGATTTCATATTTACAAACTAGGTACTACTATCAACAAATAACACTCCACAGTGCAAGTTTCCTTTCATTGCTGTTTACATGAGTTGTCAAAATATAGTATGATTTGTATATGAGTGATGACTCTGTTTATGTTGAGTCTGTCAAAATACAAAGTGATTCAAGAGAAAGAAATGTTGTATTTTGATTAGCGCATTTGCAGAGAAATATGACAGAATTATTATTTAATAACTGCCTTCGACTAGCTCGTCGCTTTTTGAAAAAGCAAAAACTTCCTTGCAGTGACTATCAGTCGAGCACCTGCACTGCACATGCAAGTCAT
This sequence comes from Amaurobius ferox, assembly GCA_951213105.1. Lineage (NCBI taxonomy): Eukaryota > Metazoa > Arthropoda > Arachnida > Araneae > Amaurobiidae > Amaurobius > Amaurobius ferox. Next base: position 140,685,019 of record OX578133.1, on the reverse strand, counting down.
AGCTAACTGTGTAGCTTATGAGGTAGCGGTTGACCTTGCACCATTATCTATACCCATACAGTTGCTGTTGATCGCACAACTCTGCTACACGTGTAAGTCATGACTAACGGCACAGTTCATGAAGTAGCTGTTCTCATCGCACCCGAGCTGCGTGCACATGTCATGGCTATTGGCACAGTTCTTAATGCTGGAAGAATGTATACAAACATTGTGATACACCATTCCCCTGAATGATGTTCATAAAAACTTTATTTTTGAACCACTTACTTTGTTCCCAGGAGTGACTCACAGTGTTCTTTCAGCAGAAGTCTTCATTCAAGTTGAATGTCCACTGCATATACAAACTCATTTTCATAATTTTGGTTGAACCCCGGACAATTTAGTATTCCTTGTAGGTACCCATCCCAGTGTGGCGGTTAACTATCGCCATTTATGCCACCTGCACCAAAACGAACTAGAAGCGGCTTTTCTCTGTGTATCTGATAACTGAGGAAACTGCATACCATTTCCTGTTTTGGGACGCCTGACTTCCAAAGATTCCCGAAAGGGATTTACACATAACTTTAACGCCGGTGACAGTATGTTGGCATGTGAAAGCCATAATTTTCGTCACCGGCATGTGTGAACAACAATACGATGGTGTACACCGAAAACACGTGGCGTGCATGGGGGCACTCCCATTAATGAGCCCCAGACCAACGACGACCAATAAGATGGTCGGTCACTCCTTCTGGGGCGTTTACAAAATTCAGTTTAGAAAAGAACTTTCATCTTTTTGGACAGGGACTCGCTCCTAAAATCTCGATCGGTTGACTCTCGACTTGCTTTCTAACGTTGGAACTAAGCAGTCGAAACCTCCTTTCGACTGCTTCGAACTTAATGTCCCAACAATCAGGATTTATCTGCTTGCCGCAGAATCTCTCTGCAAAGTATTAGTATGCTGTATATATATTTGTAAAATAAAATGTAAATAAATGTTATTTTACGCAAGTTAAATGTTCTGCCTAGAGAACAAAACAACAACAAATGTCGGGGGATTGTGCTGGGCATTAATGCCGCATGTCAGGTTCAGCCCACACAAACAAACAAACATAAACCCAGCAATGGTGACCTTAAGGACTTGAACGCCCGAGCATATGGAACAATACGGATGCCAACAATGGAGCAATACTCTGCAAACAGCAATAAATTACTGCTCATATAAGACTGCTCTCAGAGACAAGCATGCTCACAGACGCAAATAGTGCTACCCAACAGCTGATGATGACTTCGCAAAGCAACTGAGTTCCTTCCTGACACAATGAATGACCGCTTCCGATTACAAGCAATGAATGGAAAGTCAACCCAGGAGAATCCCCATGGAGCAACTTCGCCTTCCTCGAACCCCTGCTATTCATCTCCGGACTTTTAAAAGATATCCTTTACGGCAGCTAAGAGCTCTCCCCTTCCATGCCAACACAGACGTCGCTGAAAGGCAGGATCCTCCGAAACAACTGCAGTTCATTAAGGTCAGCACAGGTCAGTTCCTTTTTTCCCTTCCCTCAAAATTATTTTTATTTCGGGACAGTGTATATTCACGTAATTATCGCTAATTCGCAAACTTACGCGTGCTGGGGAACCCTGTGTAAAAATTGTTTATATTCTATTACTTTGTCTTTTAATTATATATATTTATATTTCTTAAACATGGATGGAAATGACGAGCAACCCCAAATTAACAGGGTTACATACAAAATCCCTCCTTTAAGGAAAAAGAATGTAACCCTATGGCTAGCTCAAGTTGAAAATGCGTTCCAAATTTCGCATATCACGAAGGATGAGACGAAATATGCATATCTCGTAGCGGCGATGGACTCGGAGGAATTATCCCATGTAAGTGATTTAATCTTGAATCCACCGCAGGAAAACAAATTCAGGACCTTAAAAGATAGGCTAATTACAGAATTTGCAGATTCGGAATTAACGCAAAAGAGAAAACATCTATCAGAATTGCAACTAGAGGACCTCAAACCATCCGCATTATTGAGGCAAATGAGAGAATTAGCTCTCGATAAAGTGAACGAGGATTTTTTAAAATCATTATGGCTAGATCGCTTACCGTCAAACGTCCGCGCAATTCTATTGGCAAGCACGGAAAATTTAAGCCAATTGGCAAATTTGGCAGATAAAATATACGAAATTACGGCAAGCTCGGAAAATATTTGCGCAGTAGCATCGCGTAATGAAAATGCTGCATTAATGGAGCTATCGAGCATGCAGAAGCAGATAACTGACTTGTTAGAAACTTGGTTTTGTTTACATCGCGATTCTCGTTTCGCGGGAGCGTGACGTCATTTTTAAAATGATTATTCCGTTCTCGTGAACGAATCGCGATGTGGACAAAACTTGGCTGATCATGCAAATCACCTTTCTCGCCGCTCACGCATCCTGTTTTGCATATCCAGAGGGCGTTGCCGGCAACGGTTATGTTCCGGAACGCACCCATCTTCGGATATAAAGGCTAGACACTGTTCTGGTTTTAAGTGAGATCGCTTTTAAGTGAGATCGCTTTGGTCATTAGACCGGTTAGTCATTCGATCGATATACTGATCGATGGAAGGATCTAGAAGGATCTAGATCGGGCAGACGGATCTTCGTAAACTCATGTTTCGATGTTGTCGAAAGTTTCGATAAAGTGTTTATCGGTGAACGCGGATATTTAAACTAAACTTAGTAGTTTTGATGGTTCTCAGTTAAGGAGACCATGTTTCCCGTGTTGTGGATGCTGATCCGGAAAGTTTAAAGTTTTTGCCATAGCGTGTGCCCAGCTAGTGGTGGCGTCGGAAAGTGCACGTGGTCACGTAAGTGTGAAATGCTTTTATTCCACTTACTTGTGTAAATAATACTTAAACCAGAAACGTGTCTAGGCATGGAACTTACACTGAAAAACCTTCATATGAGCTGTAGTGCTCATGTTTTGTAAATAGTATGCTTTAGTGTTTTGCTTACCTGTTCTCATGATATATATTGTAAGCAAATACAATGGATTCACTCTTCAATAAAAGTGATTTTGATTTAAACTGGAACTGTTCTCATTTAACACTTCTACTGCTACTTGTATTCCTACAACTACTATCTAACGTTTGTTATAGCTGCAACACTCTGTTTTAAATTTTCAACGAAGTTGTGGAACCAGAATTTCGTGGCTCATAGTTATTCTATCACCAGCTTCATCAGAAATTTAATTATACGTTAATTTTCAATATATAACTTACGGATATGATACATAATTCCGTCAAAGGTTATGGGCCAGTGCTCCCCATAACAACGTTAAAAATTTAGAAGTGTTAGAGTTCCAACGAATCCTGTCGACGGGGGCCGCGGACGGCGCCATTTGCATGTCGACAAAAGTGTAAACAAAACAACTGTTCAGCTCAGTTCCAAAAGGCCACCTTGCCATGGAGGCAAATAAAATTACTGCATTAACTAGAGACAATTACGTCACTTGGAGGAATGAAGTTTCATTCGCTCTAAAAGGAGAGGGCTGTTTCGGATTTGTAGACCGAACAGCGTTACCGGTGGATGAAAAAACATCACGCCGTGATTATGAAGATCACATGCGCAGAAAGGACCGCGTGTTAGCGATCCTGTTCCAAAATGTTTCATCTGATTACCAAGAGTTAATTGACATTAACAACGATCCGGCAGATGCGTGGGATAAGTTAAAAACGCACTTCGACGCGCCGACTCGCGCCAACCTGGTGCGTTTACTGGATGAGTTCTTCAGCCTACGTCCGGAGCCAGATGAACCGGTGGATATCTTCTGTACGCGTTTGAAGAAGGCGGTCGCCAAATTGAAGGACGTCAAGCACCCGGTGGAAAGCGTCTATGTGGCATTCCAGGCCATAAGATACCTCTCTGATGACTTCCAGGGAATAGTTCAGCTAATCTACAGATGGGAGGACAAAGATTTCACTTTGGAGAAAATCCAACATGAATTGTCTGCGGAAGAAGGACGTATCCGGCAACTCCGTAGTGATAGAAACAATGTAAGTCAAAATTCATCTGTATTCTTGTCTCAGAGTAATGTAAATGTAAAGTGTAAAAATAACAAAGTGTTTAAAAGTGTTAAACCAGTTAAAAGGGTCATAGGACCATGTTATTTTTGTAAGAAGGCTGGTCATTTAAAGAATAATTGCCCTATTCTTAAGTCTAGCTCAAATATAATTGAATTGTATTCATCTGCTAGAGTTGAAGCTAATACTGTGCAGAATCCTAGCGATAGACTCAGCTGGGTAATTGACACCGCTGCTACGCGGCACTTTTGCAATGATATTAATTTATTTTCAAAATTTAAGGAAAGCAAAGGTGCATCTATGTCGCTAGCAGTGGGTGATATTGAGAGCCCAGTTGAGGCTATCGGTACGGTCAAAATGTATGTTCAGTTTCAGAACATAAGAAGTAATATTGTTTTGTCTGATGTAATGTTTTCGCCTAAGTTAAGACGAAACTTATTAGCCGCATCTGTTCTTGAGGAACAGGGGTATACTTTTAAAGGGGCTAATGGGGTATTGTGGTTTTACACTCCAAAGGGAGAAAAATTCTTCTATGCTAAGCGAAAAGAAGGGTTATATTTTTTAAAACCTCAATACGAAGTTCAGACTGCAAATAACAATATTGAAGACCGTAAAACTAAAGGAAAGGATCAGGGTAGGGATAAAAATTCTAAGAAAGATAGAAAACCCCTAAATAAGAAAAACAGTATTGACAAAATGAAAAATTTGCCTGGAATAAATAAAAGTAAACGTAACTCTGAGGTGAAGTCGAGGTCAAAAGAAAAGGTTAATGAGAAATCAAGTTGTGCGGTTTCTGAGGTTTTGAATAAAACGGAACTCTGGCATAGGAGATATTGCCACATTAACTCTGATTATTTATATCAGACAAGTAAAGTTTCCGCGGCTAATGGACTCCCTAGACTAAAATATGCAAAAATTAACTGTACACACTGTAAGTTAGCAAAGTCTAAGAGAATTTCTTTTAAGCCAATTGGTAGGATAAGGTCCACTAAACCTTTACAATTACTCCATATGGATGTGTGTGGTCCCTTACCTACAGCTTCAATGGGCGGAAACAGATACTTTTTGACAATAACTGACGACTTCAGCCGGAAAGTGTTTGTTTATATAATGAAACAAAAATCAGAGGTGTTTAAGATATTTAAAGAATTCCAAGCTAAGGAAGAAAGGCAGCTAGGCAAAAAGATTTTGTGTATCCGTACGGACAATGGTATGGAGTTCTGTCACAACCAGTTCAAGGCATACTTAAATAAATTGGGGATTAAATCGGAAAGGTCAAATGCATATACACCCGAACAGAACGGGGTTTCTGAAAGATTTAATCTGACTGCACTAGATTGTGTGAAAGCTATGCTTGATCAAAGCAAGGTTGATAACAGAATGTGGGCAGAAGCGATTTTGTGTTTTACACACACCAAGAACAGAATATGTCATAAGTTCAAAACCAAAACTCCACACGAGTTATATTATGGAAGGAAGCCAGCCGTTGCTCACCTCAAAGTTTTCGGGTGCAAAGCCTATGTGGGCACAGCCAAACAAATTAGAAATAAGTTGGATATGAGAGCCCAAATAGGAATAATGGTCGGATATGCCGAAAGCACCAAAGGCTATAGGATTTATATAGCGGGTAAAAAGAAAGTTGAGGAAACTTCTAATGTAAGGTTTGAGGAAGGAGTGGCAGCGGAAGGCGTCCTGGGCCCTAATTACCCTAAAGGAATCACCTTGAGGAAATCGAACGTTACTCAGTCGATTGACTCGGAATCAGAATGCTTAGGAGGAGTGTCAGAGGAAGAAGCAGGTGAGAGCCGTGACACTAGTAAATCTAGTGGGGATGAGGACTCTCCTGCTGATTCTGGTCTGACACCCTGCTCAGATATTGACTGGATACGGAAAGCAGTACCTAGGCCTGATGGGAGTAGGACGGATATTTACTACTCAGTAAAAGGTGACAATAAAAGGCTGAGATCTCATAATGATGTCAGAAAGTTTTGTGGAAAAGCTAACATTCATTATGATCAGCAAATGTTTAATTTTAGAGAGAAAAAGGGGGTAAGTGATATCAAAAGGAAACCAGAAGCAAGCAATGTTGAGATCTTGATACCCAAGAGCTATAAATCGGCAATAATCTCCCCAGTCCGATAAATGGCAAGAAGCCATGGATGATGAGATAGCTACAATGCAAGAGAGGGGTGTCTGGGACTTAGTGCCTGCACCCATCTCACAACAAAAAATTATAGGAAGTAGATGGGTTTATACCATTAAGAAGGATGAAAGGGGAAATGTTAAACGATTCAAAGCTCGCCTAGTAGCTCAAGGATATACCCAGATAAAAGGGGACTCATATGATGAAGTGTTTAGCCCTGTGATTAATTTTAGTTTAATCAGAGCTTTCTTCTCCATATTTGTTTGCATGCTTAAATGGAAACATTTTCAACTGGACATTAAGTCCGCATATCTTTATGCAAAGTTGAATGATAAAATTTTCTTGAAACAACCACATGGATATGTCGATCCAAATCAGCCTCAATATGTTTGTTTGCTTAAGAAAGCAATATATGGCCTTCACCAAAGCGGAAGGGAATGGTATACAGAGCTTGACACCACTTTGAAAAAATTAAACTTTTTAAAATTTAAATGGTGCAACTGTGCTTATACATATCAGAATAAAGTATTAATGCTGATTTACGTAGACGACATAATTTTGTTTGCTAAACAACAAAATGATATAGACCATATAGTTTCACTTTTGAGTAAAGAATTTGATATCAAAGAATTGGGAAAAGTCAAAAGACTTTTGGGTGTGGAATTTAAGGAACTTAGTTGTAAACAAGTCTTTTAAAATTAACTTTGTTAATACTAAAGATAACGTAGCAGATTACTTCACGAAGCCAATGACTAAAGATAGAGTTTTAAAATTTAGTAATGATATCTTTAAAATATAAAATTTAACTGTTCAAATAAAAATTTTACTTTAAATTTTTTTTCATATTTTCAAAGTATAAATGGTTAGGGTATTTTATAATTTATTCCTCTCTCATTGATACAAATGAAATGTATCTTGAGTATATATTGTTATGTGACAATGAACTGTTACTTTTCTCACATTACACTTGAAAAAAATATATATATATCCATTTTTACTACACGCATAATGCTTTTTCGCTTATGTGAATAAAATGTTATCTGAATGTACATTATTGATATAATTCACATGAAACATAAAATTTTTAATCTGTGTTTATCTCATATGTATATTTACCTTCTGTATCTTTTATTATCATTGCCATTGTATTGGGTATTTAGTGTGTATACTAGTCATGGGCTAAGATAATAAAACTTAAATTTTTAATCTTAAATGTTAAATTTCATAGTTATACATTAAATTTTCTACAAACTTGAATTTGATGTTTAGACTTAAATTTTTAATCTTAAATGTTAAATTTCATAGTTATACATTAAATTTTCTACAAACTTGAATTTGATGTTTAGACTTAAATTTTTAATCTTAAATGTTAAATTTTATAGTTATACATTAAATTTTCTACAAACTTGAATTTGATGTTTAGACTTAAATTTTTAATCTTAAATGTTAAATTTCATAGTTATACACTAAATTTTCTACAATTTGATTTTGATGTTTAGATTTAAATTTTTAATCTTAAATGTTAAATTTCATAGTTATACACTAAATTTTCTACAACTTGATTTTGATGTTTAGATTTAAATTTTTAATCTTAAATATTAAAATTGATAACTATACCTAAAATTTTTCTAGAGCTTAAAATTTTTGATATCTTTAGACTTTTAAATTTTAAACTTAATGTTTGTTTATAAATTTTCAAAATAGTAAAGAAATAGCTTTCTTCAGTATGAGCTAGTACTTAAGAAAGGGCAATAGTATGGTTATACTGTTTTCTTTGACTATGTTATCCTTAAACATGTAATTTAAAGAATGCTTATGATCTGCATAATAGATAAGTGTACTCATTTGATTGTTGCCATTTTGAGAAAAGGCTATTCACTTTCTAAATGTTATAAGTGTTATAAATTTCTTTAATGTATAAAATTTTGTGTATGCATACATTATGTTTTTAGGATACTAAGAACTTTGATTCTTAGAATAACCTTTTGTTGGATGAAAGCATGGGCGCCGAGAGTTGGTGTTTTTGCATGAGGGGGCCGATTGTTAGAAACTTGGTTTTGTTTACATCGCGATTCTCGTTTCGCGGGAGCGTGACGTCATTTTTAAAATGATTATTCCGTTCTCGTGAACGAATCGCGATGTGGACAAAACTTGGCTGATCATGCAAATCACCTTTCTCGCCGCTCACGCATCCTGTTTTGCATATCCAGAGGGCGTTGCCGGCAACGGTTATGTTCCGGAACGCACCCATCTTCGGATATAAAGGCTAGACACTTTTCTGGTTTTAAGTGAGATCGCTTTTAAGTGAGATCGCTTTGGTCATTAGACCGGTTAGTCATTCGATCGATATACTGATCGATGGAAGGATCTAGAAGGATCTAGATCGGGCAGACGGATCTTCGTAAAGTCATGTTTCGATGTTGTCGAAAGTTTCGATAAAGTGTTTATCGGTGAACGCGGATATTTAAACTAAACTTAGTAGTTTTGATGGTTCTCAGTTAAGGAGACCATGTTTCCCGTGTTGTGGACTTTATAGTGCTGATCCGGAAAGTTTAAAGTTTTTGCCATAGCGTGTGCCCAGCTAGTGGTGGCGTCGGAAAGTGCACGTGGTCACGTACGTGTGAAATGCTTTTATTCCACTTACTTGTGTAAATAATACTTAAACCAGAAACGTGTCTAGGCATGGAACTTACACTGAAAAACCTTCATATGAGCTGTAGTGCTCATGTTTTGTAAATAGTATGCTTTAGTGTTTTGCTTACCTGTTCTCATGATATATATTGTAAGCAAATACAATGGATTCACTCTTCAATAAAAGTGATTTTGATTTAAACTGGAACTGTTCTCATTTAACACTTCTACTGCTACTTGTATTCCTACAACTACTATCTAACGGGGGCGCGGTAGCCCATTGGTTAGCGCGCTGGAGTTGCACTCGGTAGGCCCGGGTTCGATTCCAGCCGCTGCCAAAACTGCCGCCGTGTTCACGCGGAGTATGATCACGTTAAACATGTGGGTTCGTAAGTCCTTCCGAGAGGTTGGTGGTAGGGGAAGGAGGGTACGGTCCCTGTGGATGCCTCCCCCACTGGGTTCCGGTCTAAATTGGGTGGCACATCCCGGCCGTCCAACAGTTACCTTACACCTTTCTGGTAGGTCGGACGGTCTGGGTCTCAACAACAACTACTATCTAACGTTTGTTATAGCTGCAACACTCTGTTTTAAATTTTCAACGAAGTTGTGGAACCAGAATTTCGTGGCTCATAGTTATTCTATCACCAGCTTCATCAGAAATTTAATTATACGTTAATTTTCAATATATAACTTACGGATATGATACATAATTCCGTCATGACTTAGCCTCCCAGATCGAGCGCCTATCTAGATCAAGATCATACTGAAGAGATCAATTTCGTGATAATAGACCACGCTCAAAGTCGCGTAATGACGCACGATCTTTCAGAAATCATGACAAGGGAAACGACATAGGAAGGAATAGCGATTTTTGCTTCTACCATAAACTTTTCGGTAAAGAAGCATATAAATACCATACCCCTTGCAAATTTGCCGACCAAAAAAAACTTGTAAAGCCTGTCATTCCAAACATAGGAATGACTGGAAATTAAAATAGATCCTGCTAGTAGACTCCATGTATATGACCGAAAAACAAATTGCAAGTTTTTAATTGACACTGGTAGCGACATTTCAATTATACCAAAACCGCTAAATAAAAAACTTCAACCATCTTCGTTGGAACTTTTCTCGGCAAGTAACTCGAAAATCCAAACTTTCGGAACAAAATTAGTAGATATAGATTTAGGTCTAAGACGCACATTTCGCTGGGAATTTGTCATCGCATCTCTATCCCAAACCATTATCGGGGCAGATGTTTTGAAAGAATTTGGGCTTCTTGTGGATCTAAAACAAAAGAAACTAATAGATTCCAATACAAAGTTGCACATACCAGGCAAATTAAAGAAAGGTAGCGTTACTGAAATCAAATTGATTTCAGGCGACACGCGTTTCCACCAAATTCTTCGACAATACCCAGATATTGCTAACCCAACTCCTAAATTCAAAAATGTAAAACATAAGACGGTACATTATATCGAAACTTCAGGACCACCAGTTTATGCATGACCCAGACGATTACATCTGCAGCTGTCCGAATCTACAAAGAAGAAATTTGAATTTATGCTAGAGCGCAGGATCTGCCGGCAGTCTAAATCAAATTGATCGTCGCCCCTCCACGTAGTGCCTAAAGGTTCCGGCGAAATTTGCTGCATAGGAGATTATCGTCGTTTAAATCAGGTGTCTTTACCTGACCATTATCCGATAAGGAACATTTTAGATTTTTCGAACGCTCTAAATGGCAAACGAGTATTTTCTAAACTAGATATTTTTCGCATATATCACGCCATTCCAGTTTACGAACCTGACATTCCTAAAACGGCAATAATGACACCATTTGGCCTATACGAGTTTCTCTATCTTAATTTTGGATTATGTAACGCAGCTCAAACTTTCCAACGTTTCATAGATGAAATTCTAGAGGATCTAAATTTCTGTTTTGATTATTTAGATGACATTTTGGTTTTTTCTAGATGACATTTTGGTTTTTGAAGAAGAGCACGAGCTCCATCTAAAACAGATATTCCAACATCTAGATAATTACGAAATTAGCCTAAACATTTCTAAATGCGTTCTGGGAGTATCCGAGGTATCATTTTTAGGCCATCTCATAAATTCTAAAGGCACTAAACCCTTGCCCGATAAGTACAAGCGATATTGAATGTCAAGCAACCTGAAACAATTAAGGATTTACGCGCATTTCTCGGCATGATGAATTTTTATCAGAGACACCTACCCCATGCAGCGCATACGCAAAAGCCCCTCAATGAGTATCTAAAGGGGGCACGAAAGACCTGTTGGAAACTTGGTTTTGTTTACGTCGCGATTCTCATTTCGCGGGAGCGTGACGTCATTATTTAAAATGATTTTTCCGTTCTCGTGAACGAATCGCGATGTGGACAAAACTGGGCTTATCATGCAAATCACCTTTCTCGCCGCTCACGCATCCTGTTTTGCATATCCAGAGGGCGTTGCCGGCAACGGTTATGTTCCGGAACGCACCCATCTTCGGATATAAAGGCTAGACACTTTTCTGGTTTAAGGTAGAACGGATTGATCTCAGGCAGATCACGGTTCGATCAGCAAATTGATTTGATCGACGGAAGGATCTAGAAGGATCTAGATCGGGCAGACGGATCTACATAAAGTCTTGTTCTATGTAGTCGAAGGTTACGATAAATGTTTATCGGTTGACGCGGATGTTTAAATTAAACTAAGTAGTTTTTGTGGTTCTCAGTGATGGAGACCATGTTTTCCGTGTTGTGGACTTTATATAGTGTTAATCCGGGAAGGTAAAAGTTTTTGCCATAGCGTGTGCCCAGCTAGTGGTGGCGTCGGAAATTGCACGTGGTTACGTAAGTTGAAATGTTTTATTCTACTTACTCGTGTAAATACTGCTTAAAACAGAAACGTGTCTAAGCATGGAACTTTTACTGAAACCTACGAATGAGCTGTAGAGCTCATGTTTTTGTACATAGTATGCTTTGATTTGCTTTACTGTTTTCTTAAAATATATTGTAAGCAAATGCAACGGATTCACTCTTCAATAAAAGTGATTTTGAACTAAACTGGAACTGTTCTCTTTTAACACCTCTACAGCTACTTGTATTTCTACAACTACCATTTGACGTTGTTATAGCTGCAACACTGCTTAATTTTCAACGAAGTTGTGCAACTAGAATTTCGTACCTCATCGTTCTTCTATTACCAGCTTCTAATTGACCTTTAAATTTTAATTATATTATATATATGCCAACAGGTTATGGGCCCAGTGCTCCCCATAACAACGTAAAAAAATTCAGAAGTGTTAGTGTTCCAGCAAAGAATCCTGTCGACGGGGGCCACGGACGGCGCCATTTGCATGTCGACGAAAGCATAAACAAAAAAAAACTGTTCGGTTCAGTTCCAAAAGGCCACCTTGCCATGGAGGCAAATAAAATTAGTGCATTGACGAGAGACAATTCCGTCACATGGAGGAATGAAGTTTCATTCGCTTTGAAAGGAGAGGGCTGTTTCGGATTTGTAGACCGAACAGCGTTACCAGTGGATGATAAGACGTCACGGCGTGATTATGAAGAACACATGCGCAGAAAGGACCGCACGTTAGCGATCCTGTTCCAGAGTGTTTCATCTGACTACCAAGAGTTAATAGACATTAACAACGATCCGGCAGATGCGTGGGATAAGTTAAAAACGCACTTCGAAGCGCCGACTCGCGCCAACCTAGTGCACTTACTGGATGACTTCTTCAGCCTGCGCCCGGAGCCAGATGAACCTGTGGATATCTTCTGCACGCGTTTAAAGAAAGCGGTCGCCAAATTGAAGGACGTTAAACACCCGGTGGAAAGTGTCTATGTGGCATTCCAGGCCATTAGATACCTCTCGGACGACTTTCAAGGGATGGTCCAGCAAATCTACCGGTGGAAGGACAAGGATTTCACTTTGGAGAAAATCCAACATGAATTGTTCGAAGAAGAAGGACGTATCCGGCAACTCCGTAGTGACAGAAACCATGTATGTCAGAATTCATCTGTATTCTTGTCTCAAAGTAATGTAAAAGTTAAATGTAAAAATAACAATGTGTTTAAAAATGTTAAACCAGTTAAAAAGGTCATAGGACCTTGTTATTTTTGTAAGAAGGCTGGTCATTTAAAGAGAAATTGCCCTACTCTTAAGTCTAGCTCAAATATAATAGAATTGTATTCATCAGCTAGAATTGAAGCAAATACTGTGCAGGATCCTAGCGATAGACTCAGCTGGGTAATTGACACCGCTGCTACGCGGCACTTTTGCAATAACATTAATCTGTTCTCAAAATTTAAGGAAAGCAAAGGTGCATCTATGTCGCTAGCAGTGGGTGATATTGAGAGCCCAGTTGAGGCTATCGGTACGGTCAAAATGTTTGTTCAGTTTAAGAACGTAAGAAGTGATATTGTTTTGTCTGATGTAATGTTTTCGCCTAAGTTAAGACAAAACTTATTAGCTGCATCTGTTCTTGAGGAACAGGGGTATACATTTAAAGGGGCTAATGGGGTATTGTGGTTTAACACTCCAAAGGGGAAAAAATACTTCTATGCTAAACGAAAAGAAGGCTTATATTTTTTAAAACCTCAATACGAAGTTCAGACTGTAAATAACAATATCGAAGACCGTAAAACTAGAAGAAAGGATCAGGATAGGGATAAAGATTCTAAAAAAGGTAAAAAACCCCTAAATAAGAAAAACAGTATTAACAAAATGAAAAATTTGCCTAGTGTAAATAAAAGTAAACATAACTCTGAGGTGAAGTCAAGGTCAAAAGGAAAAGTTAATGATAAACCAAGTTGTTCGGTTTCTGAGGTTTTAAATAAAACGGAACTCTGGCATAGGAGATATTGCCACATTAACACTGATTATTTATATCAGACAAGTAAAGTTTCCGCGGCTAATGGACTCCCTAGACTTAAATATGCAAAAATTAATTGTACACATTGTAAATTAGCAAAGTCTAAGAGAATTTCTTTTAAGCCAATTGGTAGGATAAGGTCCACTAAACCTTTACAATTACTCCATATGGATGTGTGTGGTCCCTTACCTACAGCTTCAATGGGCGGAAACAGATACTTTTTGACAATAACTGACAACTTCAGCCGGAAGGTGTTTGTGTATATCATGAAACAAAAATCAGAGGTGTTTAAGATATTTAAGGAATTCCAAGCTAAGGAAGAGAGGCAGCTAGGCAAAAAGATTTTGTGTATCCGTACGGACAATGGTATGGAGTTCTGTCACAACCAGTTCAAGGCATACTTAAATAAATTGGGGATTAAATCAGAAAGGTCAAATGTATATACGCCCGAACAGAACGGGGTTTCTGAGAGATTTAATCTAACTGCACTAGATTGTGTAAAAGCTATGCTTGATCAAAGCCAGGTTGGTGACAGGATGTGGGCAGAGGCGATTTTGTGTTTTACACATACCAAGAACAGAATATGTCATAAGTTCAAAACTAAAACTCCACACGAGTTATATTATGGAAGGAAGCCAGCCGTTGCTCACCTCAATGTTTTTGGGTGCAAAGCCTATGTGGGCACAGCCAAACAAATTAGGAATAAGTTGGATATGAGAGCCCAAGTAGGAATTATGGTCGGTTATGCTGAAGGCACCAAAGGCTATAGGATATATATAGCGAATAAAAAGAAAGTTGAAGAAACTTGTAATGTAAGATTTGAGGAAGGAGAGGCAGCGGAAGGCGTCCTGGACCCTAATTACCCTAAAGGAATCACCTTGAGGAAATCGAAAGTTACTCAGTCGATTGACTCGGAATCAGAATGCTTGGGAGGAGTGTCAGAGGAAGAAGCAGGTGAGAGCCGTGACACTAGTGAATCTGGTGGGGATGAGGACTCTCCTGCTGATTCTGGTCTGACACCCTGCTCAGATATTAACTGGATACGGAAAGCAGTACCTAGGCCTGATGGGAGTAGGACGGATATTTACTACTCAGTAAAAGGTGACAATAAAAGGCTGAGATCTCATAATGATGTCAGAAAGTATTGTGGAAAATCAAACATTCATTATAATCAGCAAATGTTTAATTTTAGAGAGAAAAAGGGGGTAAGTGATATCAAAAGAAAACCGGAAGCAAGCAATGTTGAGATCTTGATACTCAAGAGCTATAGATCGGCAATAGAATCTCCCCAGTCCGATAAATGGCAAGAAGCCATGAATGATGAAATAGCTACAATGCAGGAGAGGGGTGTCTGGGACTTAGTGCCTGCACCCATCTCACAACATAAAATACTCGGAAGTAGATGGGTTTATACCATTAAGAAGGATGAAAGGGGAAATGTCAAAAGATTCAAAGCTCGCCTAGTAGCTCAAGGATATACCCAGATAAAGGGGGACTCATATGATGAAGTGTTTAGCCCTGTGATTAATTTTAGTTTAATCAGAGCCTTCTTCTCCATATTCGTTTGCATGCTTAAATGGAAACATTTTCAACTGGACATTAAGTCCGCATATCTTTATGCAAAGTTGAATGATAAAATTTTCTTGAAAAAACCACATGGATATGTCGATCCTAACCAGCCTCAATATGTATGTTTGCTTAAGAAAGCAATATATGGCCTTCACCAAAGCGGAAGGGAATGGTATACAGAGCTTGACACCACTTTGAAAAAATTGAAATTTTTTAAATTTAAATGGTGCAACTGTGCTTATATATATCAGAATAAAGTATTAATGCTGGTTTACGTAGACGACATAATTTTGTTTGCTAAACAACAAAATGATATAGACCATACTGTTTCACTTTTGAGTAAAGAATTTGATATCAAAGAATTAGGAAAAGTCAAAAGACTTTTGGGTGTGGAATTTAAGGAGATAAAAGACAAATTTTATATACATCAACTTGATTACATTGACAAAGTTTGTCAGATGTTTAAAAAGTTCAAATATCCAGTTTCCTCACTACCTATTGCAAAGGGTAACATCTTAAGTAAGATTGATTGCCCAATGAATGATAGTGAATTAACACAAATGCAGGGTTTCCCTTACAGAAGCTTGATTGGATGTCTAGCCTATCTGTCTAGCAGAACTAGACCAGACATATGCTATGCAGTTAATATTCTATCTCAGTTTCAGGAGAATCCAGGAATGAAGCATTGGGATGCATTATTAAAATTATTGGGATATGTTGAAAAGACCAGAGAGTATATGTTAAATCTGTCAAATATTTGTGATTTAAGGCTAAACTGCTACTCAGACTCAGATTTTGCAGCCAATAGAGATGACAGAGTGTCACTTGGTGGTATGTTATTCATGATTGATAAAGTACCAATTTCTTGGCGAACATTTAAGCACAAGTGTGTTAGTCTGTCAACAATGGAAGCTGAATATGTTTCGTTGGCAGAGGTCGCTAAAGAAATGATATGGATGCAAAATGTTATGGAGGAATGTAAAAAGCTAGGTTTAAAATTTAACAAAAATAATTGTATAATTTTTTGTGACAACCAGGCAGCAATAAACTTTTCAAATTCCCCTATTGAGAATAATAGAACTAAGCACATAGATATAAAGTATCACTTTTTAAGGAATTTAGTTGTAAATGAGTCTTTTAAAATTAACTTTGTCAATACTAAAGATAACGTAGCAGATTACTTCACGAAACCAATGACTAAAGATAGAGTTTTAAAATTTAGTAATGATATCTTTAAAATATAAAATTTAACTGTTCAAATAGAAATTTTTTTTTAAATTTTTTTTCATATTTTCAAAGTATAAATGGTTAGGGCATCTTATAATTTATTCCTCTCTCATTGATACAAATGAAATGTATCTTGAGTATATATTGTTATGTGACAATGAACTGTTACTTTTCTCACATTACACTTGAAAAATATATATCCATTTTTACTACACGCATAATGCATTTTTGCTTATGTGAATAAAATATGTGTCTGAATGTACATTATTATTGATATAATTCACATGAATCATAAAATTTTTAATCTGTGCTTATCTCATATGTATGTTTACCTTCTGTATCTTTTATTATCATTGCCATTGTATTGGGATTTATTGTGTATACTAGTCATAGGCTAAGATAATAAAACTTAAATTTTTTTAATCTTAAATGTTAAATTTCATAGTTATACACTAAATTTTCTACAACTTGAATTTAATGTTTAGACTTAAAATTTTTAATCTTAAATGTTAAATTTAATAGTTATACATTACATTTTCTACAAACTTGAATTTAATGTTTAGACTTAAATTTTTAATCTTAAATGTTAAATTTAATAGTTATACATTACATTTTCTACAACTTGAATTTGATGTTTGGACTTAAAATTTTTAATCTTAAATGTTAAATTTAATAGTTATACATTACATTTTCTACAACTTGAATTTGATGTTTGGACTTAAAATTTTTAATCTTAAATGTTAAATTTCATAGTTATACACTAAATTTTCTACAACCTGAATTTGATATGTATAATAAATTTGTTTAATCTTAAATATTAAATTTAATAACTATACCTAAAATTTTTCTAGAGCTTAAATTTTTGATATCTTTAGATTTTTAAATTTTAAACTTAATGTTTCTATAAATTTTCAAAGTAGTAAAGAAATAGCTTTCTTTAGTATGAGCTAGTACTTAAGAAAGGGCAATAGTATGGTTATACTCAGTTTCTTTTACTATGTTATCCTTAAACATGTAATTTAAAGAATGCTTATGATCTGCATTATAGAGAAGTGTACTTATTTGATTGTTGCCATTTTGAGATATAGAAAAGGCTGTTCACTTTCTAAAATGTTATAAGTATTATAAATTTCTTTAATGTATAAAATTTTGTGTATGCATACATTATGTTTTAGGATACTAAGAACCTTGACATTTTGACCTTGATTCTTAGAGTAACCTTTTGTTGGATGAAAGCATGGGCGCCGAGAGTTGGTGTTTTTGCATGAGGGGGCCGATTGTTGGAAACTTGGTTTTGTTTACGTCGCGATTCTCGTTTCGCGGGAGCATGACGTCATTATTTAAAATTATTTTTCCGTTCTCGTGAACGAATCGCGATGTGGACAAAACTGGGCTTATCATGCAAATCACCTTTTTCGCCGCTCACGCATCCTGTTTTGCATATCCAGAGGGCGTTGCCGGCAACGGTTATGTTCCGGAACGCACCCATCTTCGGATATAAAGGCTAGACACTTTTCTGGTTTAAGGTAGAACGGATTAGAACGGATAGAACGGATTGATCTCAGGCAGATCACGGTTCGATCAGCAGATTGATTTGATCGACGGAAGGATCTAGAAGGATCTAGATTGGGCAGACGGATCTACATAAAGTCTTGTTCGATGTAGTCGAAGGTTACGATAAATGTTTATCGGTTGACGCGGATGTTTAAATTAAACTAAGTAGTTTTTGTGGTTCTCAGTGATGGAGACCATGTTTTCCGTGTTGTGGACTTTATATAGTGTTAATCCGGGAAGTTAAAAGTTTTTGCCATAGCGTGTGCCCAGCTAGTGGTGGCGTCGGAAATTGCACGTGGTTACGTAAGTTGAAATGTTTTATTCTACTTACTCGTGTAAATACTGCTTAAAACAGAAACGTGTCTAAGCATGGAACTTTTACTGAAACCTACGAATGAGCTGTAGAGCTCATGTTTTTGTACATAGTATGCTTTGATTTGCTTTACTGTTTTCATAAAATATATTGTAAGCAAATGCAACGGATTCACTCTTCAATAAAAGTGATTTTGAACTAAACTGGAACTGTTCTCCTTTAACACCTCTACAGCTACTTGTATTTCTACAACTACCATTTGACGTTGTTATAGCTGCAACACTGCTTAATTTTCAACGAAGTTGTGCAACTAGAATTTCGTACCTCATCGTTCTTCTATTACCAGCTTCTAATTGACCTTTAAATTTTAATTATATTATATATATGCCAACAAGAACGATAAAAGTTAATTGGACTAATGAGGCTATGGACACATTTTTAGCATGTAAAAATCAATTAGCTGAGGCAACGCTACTCGCGCACCCTGCTAAAGATGTGAATTTAATTTTACTCGTCGATGCATCAAAATTTGCGATAGGTGGTTCTTTGAATCACGTTCTTGATACGGGTATCGAACCCCTGGCCTTCTTCTCGTGGAAATTATCCCCGGCAGAAACAAGATACAGTACTTACGACAGAGAACTTTTAGCTGTGTATTCGGCTATCAAGTGCTTTAGGCATATGCTGGAAGCGCGAAATTTTACCCTGTTTACCGACCACAAGCCGCTAACATTCGCATTTCAACAAAAATTGGACAAATGCTCGCCTTGCCAAAATCGGCAACTCGCATTTATTTCGGAATTCACTACTGATATACGTCATATAGAAGGTACTAATAACATCCCTGCCGACGTAATGTCTCGCATAAATATGATTACGGTACCTGGTCCAATTGATTATAAAGAACGTGCGGATTTACAAAGCAGCGATCCGGAGCTTCAAGATATTTTAAAAGGAACATCTTCGATCGACTTAAAGCAAATCGCTATTCCAAATGCGTCAGCTAAATTATTTTGCGACGTATCTACGGGTATGGCACGTACTTATGTACCGCAGCTTCTGAGATTCAACGTTTTTTCAAATTTACATAATTTATCTCATCCAAATATAAGAAAAACTTCTAAGTTAGTCCGTGATCATTTTGTCTGGCCAAATATGAATAAAGATATTAACGATTGAGCGAGAAAATGCATTCCTTGTCAAAAAAAAAAATTCAACGACACACTGTCCCACCTATTGGTTTTTACCCAAAACTTCTCAGAGGTTCGAACACATACATATCGACCTCGTGGGCCCCTTGCCCCCATCTGAAAGAATGACCTATGTACTGTCTATGATTGACCGGTTCACAAGATGGCCTTAGGCAATCCCAATTCCAGACATCACGACTTCTACAGTGGCACAAGCTCTGATCGACCATTGGATTTCTTGTTTCGGTGTTCCTTCCAGAATCACCAGTGACCAAGGCCAACAATTTGAATCTAGACTTTTTCAGTCTTTAGCACAGTGCTTGGGAGTCCAGCGAATACGCAAAACTGCTTACCATCCTTCTAGCAATGGAATTATAGAAAATTTCCACCGGTCACTGAAAGCAGCCTTAAAAGCACATGGTAATAAACAGTGGACTAAGACACTGACAATAGTTTTGCTGGGGCTTCGATCTACAATCAAACCGGACATAGGTGCAATGCCAGCTGAGCTTCTCTACGGAGAACCGCTGCGTCTGCCAGGCGATTTTTTCCCCAATAGCTCCCAAGTCACTGATCCCTCAGACTTCATAGTGCAGCTAAGAGAGTCAATGCAGGACCTTCGTCCCCCCAACACCTCTCACCATCGGAAACCGAGAATTTTTCTCCCACCCCCCTCTTCACACAGCGTTGCATGTATTTGTGCGTAATGATGCGGTTAAAGCTCCACTACAAGCTCCATACGATGGACCATATCAGGTTTTAAAAAGAAACGATAAATTTTTTAAAATCGATATCAAAGGTAGGAAAGTGAACATTGCACTTGATCATATTAAACCAGCATTTTATGTGAATAATGATGAAGTACATGCACCAGCAACAACCGGCCAACCGGTTTCGACCATTCAAGCTTCATCAGTGCCAAATATGCCTCCGAAAATTACGACACGATCAGGCCGTCGTGTTCGTTTCACAGATCGTTATGGTTTCACTGGAAACCTTTAAGGAGGGGAGTGTATGGCGGTTAACTATCGCCATTTATGCCACCTGCACCTAAACGAACTAGAAGCGGCTTTTCTCTGTTTATCTGATAACTGAGGAAACCGCATACCATTTCCTGTTTTGGGACGCCTGACTTCCAAAGATTCCCGATGGGTATTTACACATAACTTTAACGCCGGTGACAGTATGTTGGCATGTGAAAGCCATAATTTTCTTCACTGGCATGTGTGAAAAACAATACGATGGTGCACACCGAAAACACGTGGCGTGCATGGGGGACAACCCCATTAATGAGCCCCAGACCAACGACGACCAATAAGATGGTCGGTCACTCCTTCTGGGGCATTTACAAAATTCAGTTTAGAAAAGAACTTTCATCTTTTCGGACAGGGACTCGCTCCTAAAATCTCGACTTGATCGGTCGACTCTCGACTTGCTTTCGAACTTTGGAACTACGCAGTCGAAACCTCCTTTCGATTGCTTCGAACTTAACGTCCCAACAATTAGGATTTATCCACTTGTCACAGAATCTCTCTGCAAAGTATTAGTATGCTGTATATTTATTTGTAAAGTAAAATGTAAATAAATGTTATTTTACGCAAGTTAACGTTCTACCTAGAGAACAAAACAACAACAACAAATGTCGGGTCATGTTCAGCCCAAACAAACAAACAAACATAAACCCCGCACCAGTATATATAAGAGATTCACTGTGGAAACAACATTATCTTTTTATTATTCTTATCTAGTTATCTTCTGATCTATATCTCAGGATCATGGTTGGTCGTAATTTCATATTTATCCAGTCAACGATGTAGTCGAAACATCAGATATAATGTCTTGATCTTAGTCAATTAGTGTGATGAAGGTTAAAAGTTCTTTTTTAGATGAGTTAGTCTGTCAGTGACAGTTTTTGTCACTAGTAGCAATTTTTATACACCGGTGATTTTTCCTGCTTTTAAATTTAAGCAAAGATGACCAATCCTAGCTAAACTATTCAACAGTAATGTGTCAGAATAAGTTTTGTGTTCCGGATATGTGACCTGCACAAGGTGGAAAATGAGTGACATATCAATGAAGGTAACTAAAGTTTATTGTTTATGATATTTCCAGAGGGAACCTCTTGTTCAATTAAGTTATGTAAACTATCTTGTAAATATGTTCAAACTGCATATGCTTGGTGCAGCAAACAGTTGTAATTAGCAAGATTCTGTACTTTAACCCTTTATCTACCGAATTATGATAAAATTAAAAATCTCCCTTAATATATTTTTTTTCTTGTTACTTGAGGACTCATTAGAAGATACATGCAATAAAAATAAGCAATTTCGCAATACAGGGTTAATTAAAGCTAATTAAATGAACTGGTACTTTAAAGTACCGTTGGGACACTGTGTTTGAGAAAATATTGGTACTTTGGAAAAAAATGAAATAAGAGTGACATATGATACGATGGAAAATCATTTACTACATTTTAAGCATCATTGATTTAGGATTGATGGTAGTCAGAAAAGCAATTTTTCTTCTCGTTAATGCACAAAAACACATTACACATGGTGCATTTTGAATGAGGTTTGCTCTGAACATTGTTCTTGGCACAAAGTTCGCAATGACATCCCCTGTTTTGAATACGAATATCACTAGAAACTGAAAATGTTTTCCGTTTTCTTTTTTTATTGACCACAGGTTTTGGGGAATCATCTGCCATTTCATTTACTGTTGACTTTGACCTTCCTCTTCGCTTCGGTTCTGCTCTTGAAAGAGTTAGAAGACCTTGAGTCACCTCTCTTTTATATTTATTCCAAAATGGACATATGTTTTCGTGTTTCAGTATATGCAATGTAAGAATTGATCCCGATGATGAATCAATGAATCCCGAATCCAATGAAAAAATCGGGATGGTAGTAGAAGCATCTCTCTTTCTCCAGATTCTATGGATTTCTTCTTCGTCATCAGAGCTACTGCCTGTTTCGATTTCATCACTGTTTGTTTCAATTGCATCAACAATAGCGTGGAAGCCAGACAATGAGGTTGTTGGTTTGTTGTCTTCAGGAACTTCTTCATCAGAACTTTCTATTGGCGTGTCGCTGTTATCGGAAGGGATATTTTCTAATAGGTACAACGCCTCTTTGGTAGTTAGTCCTCTTTTTCGCGGCATATCTAAAAGCAAAATAGGCAGTATATTAATCATTGAAAATATACTATTTCATAAAATAATTGATTTTTAAAAGTCACGAAAATAATTCAAATTTAATTGTACTTTCATGATATTTAGTCATCAATAATACAATTTATTTACAGTATAAATATGTATAACTCTTTTAGGAAATTAATAGTTAAAAATATATATAAATAAAAACTTTTAAGATTAGTATAAATAAAAGATACAGTAAAAGGAGTATATTCAAATCCTTATGTTATGTATTCATAAATTTTTCCTAAAATTCTGCATGTATTTTTGAAAACTAAATTATTTGAAAACGGAGTGCTGTTAAAAGGGGGGGGGGGTGTTCGAGATAAAAATCCTAATCTTGCCGGAGGAATTTCCAGGAATTTTCATTCATAAGGAATGGCCTTCAAGATTTTTTTTTTCAAATTTGTTTTCGAATTTGAGCCCCCCTCCACCCGTCGCCATCGGGCAGACTCTAGCTCCACCCCTGTTTCAATTAAATATATGTACGTAAAATGTATTAAAAAATGAGGAGCTATTGAACCACGCCAAACAATTCATTAGTTATTCTTTCTTTTATTAAATTACCATTACTATAGTGCTTCTATGTTTAGCAGAACTGTAACTAGTGGAGGGGGGGGGGGGGGGGGCAACCGTTCCAGGTGCTGACCTGGAGAGGGGGAACAATTAAGATGCAGACGTTTTTTTTTAAAGTAATAATGTGAAATCGTGTGATCGGGCATCAATTCTACTGCTTGCCGTGTGCACTAATATTTCTGGCTACGACCCTGCTGTGTGTGACCCAACGGTACTTTGAAGTACCGTTACAAAAAACCCTTTGTAAATAAAATATAAGCACTTCAATTATGAAAATTTTACAATAATATCAATTATTAGGTGATATTAAACGAGAAAAAAAATATATGATTGACTTACCTTCAAAATTTGAGGTTATGCAGAGAGATAAACTTTGCAGTATCGTTGGTCTTAAAAATACACGTTGACAAGTAGAGAGGGACGCTACAATATTCTTTGTTGAACGAGAACTACTGCCTAGAATTTCTACTGGCATCTCTTGACACTAAAGTGAAGTATATGACATTGATCCTCAAAAGTACCTTCGAGATTGTTTGAATAGAATTAGTTGTATTAGAGTTTGAATCCACTGGTACTTTAAAGTACCGTTGGTAGATAAAGGGTTAAATAAAAGCAATGAAAAAAGAGTATTGTTTTTCTTCCTTTACCACTACATATCACTTGCTATATCTAATAAAGTAATTTAAATTTATCTCCAATAGGCCGCATTTTTCTTTGATGGGCCAAGGAAGTTGCATGGTATGAATTTAAATTACTACTCTGCTTATAAATTTTCCAACACTTAAAGTAGCTGTCAATCAACCATCTTTGCTACATGCACAGGTCATGGCTAGCTATGTAGTTCATAAAGTAGCTATCAATCGCTCACCCCTGCTACACATGCAAGTCATGGCTGACTCTACAGTTCATAAAGTAGCTGTCGATTGCACATCTTCGCTATACATAGAAATCATGTCTAACTGTACAGTTTGTAACATAACTGTTGATCATACACTTCCTCTATGTGTGCAAGTTATGACTAACTGTACATATTAATCAAAGGACTTCCTATGCCGACCATTAGGTTTATGAAGAATAACGGTTCAGTTTATAAAGTGGCTGGTGACCTGGCACCTCAGCTATGTGTGCAAGTCACGGCTGATGCTATAGTTCATAAAGTAGCTGTCGATCACACTTCTTCACTATGCATGCAAGCCACATCTAACTGTACAATTCATAATGTAACTGTCAATCACACACTTCCATTATGCATTAAAGTCACAGCTTCCTTTTCAGTTTATGAAGTAGCTGTTAACACCTCACACCTCCGCTACACGCGCAAGTCATGGCTAACGGTGCATATTAATCAAATGCTTCCTGTGATGACTGTGAGGTTTACAAAGGATAATGGTACAGCTCATGAAGTATCTGTCGACCTCTCACCTTTGCTATACGTGTGCAGGTTACATTTAATGATAAAGTTCATAAAGTAACTGGCGATCGCACACCTCTTCTATGCGCACGTCATGACTAATGGTACAGTTCTTAAAATAGCTGTCTATCACACATCCACTATGAGCACAAGCCACAGCTAGCTATATGATTCATGAAGAAACTGTCGTGCATGCACAAGTCACAGCTAATGTTACAGTTCATAAAGTAGCCGTCAATCTCTCACCTCTGTTATATGTGCAAGTCACGGCTAATGTTTCAGCTCATAAATTGGCTGTCAATCTCTCACCTCTGCTATGCACACAAGTAATGGTTAATGGTGCAGTTTGTTAGACACCACAAAAATAAACAAACGACGTATAGCTATAGCATTACGATCAAAGTTTAAGTATTGGATATTTCTGGTTAACTGTTTGGATTATGGATCGTTTGTTTAGTGTCCAAGTTGAATTACATTTGAGTTCCTGCAGTTTGTGTCTTAGCTGACAGGAATATGCTAATTTTCCGTATTACTGGAAATTGGTATACTCTGGAAGCATCATAACAGATGTTGGGTATGAATGCCCAGTGCTGGTAAATACACTTTAGCTATGTTTAGCCAGGATGAGAATGACTTAGATTAGCTTTTGAAGTTTTTTCTTCGAGCTTGTTTGCCTAGCTCTTGTAATGTTTTTTAGTTGGTCTTGAGCTATGTTATGTCAATAGCCGATGTGTTATGGCTAGGCTCAATATTGGAGTGATGTTCTTCTGATGTATTTCTGTAAGCTGCATCAAAGTCAACAATGTATGTTATTTTCATTCCTGTTTGATTTCATTTCATGAGTAATAAAGTCAATTTTTATTTTTACTCACTGAAAGTACTTCTTTTGCAACACTACCTGTCACACCCACTGCTTATTCATTGGTCGTTATGCTATAAATTTTCATATTTCAATTGTAATATGCGGACATTTGGTCATGGGCCAGTAAAATGCAATGTGCACAAATTTTAAAGTGAGCTTTTAACTAAACAATTCAACGGGGGTCGTGGAATGGAGCAAACTTAGCCCTAACAGTGAACTGCCGCATTCTTTATATTTTCCAAGTTTCGAAAGAAATTGAGTTAGAACAATCATGTCAGAAATGAAGAAACTAGACCAGAACAATTATGCAACATAGAATTTGAACATGAAATACGCTTTGAGAAGTAAAGGTTGCTATGGTCATGTCACAGGCACAGAAATTAACCGATGACCCCAAAACGACATGAGATCTACTGAAAGAGCACTTCAAGCCCAAGTCCCGCACTAATCTGATGCGGCTATCAGATGAGTTCTTTGAGGAAAGACCACAAGCAGATGAATCCATCCACATCTTTATCTCCCGTATTAAGCAAAAAGTGCAATGATTAAAGGATTCCAGATGCCCCCTAGCTGATGTCTACATCGCCTTCCAGATGATACACTACCTCTTAGATGATTTCTGTGGCATGGTGCAAATCCTCTACCAGCTTCCAGATGTGGAGTTTAAGTTAGAAAAGATGTAATCTGAGCTCCTGGCCGAGGAAGACTGCCTTTCCCAACAGCAAAAAGACCAAAGACTGAATGTGAGTACAGCTTCAGATTTTAGTGTTAGAGACGCTATAAATGTTTCTACTTCTTCTCATTTTAACAGTGGCGGTCATTGGGGGAGCCGCGAGTATGCGTGACACCATTGAGTAAACACCCCAAATTATTTTTTTAGTTATACAGATTTATTACAATTTCTATTGAAAAAAATCTGAATTTTTGGTTCAATTAAATCGAGAATTATTAAAAATAAGTTATGAAAAATGTCACTAGATGGCAGCACTACACCTTTCTTCGGAGAAAGTTGACTAACGAAAGCTGTATTGCACAGAATTTTCAACACAGGGGAAAATACAGGGATATTTTTAAAGTCGCGTCCCTGCCATCGGCATCTCCTGAGTGAAAGAATGGTATAGGAGCAATATCAGAAATTTGGCGTGAAAAAAACCCAGACATTGCAGATTTACTAGTAGATTGTGTCACGGGACTGAGCGTGCCTTCAGCCAAAAAGAAACAGAAGAGTAGAAAATCATGAAGAGGGACTTCTCAAATTGGCTCAGTTTCGCTAATTTGGCTTCAATTTTCTACATTTAAGAATGTGTTTGTTCTCATTCTCGTCTTTCTTATAAATTTGGAAGTTTAAATAAACATTTGAACAAATGAGAGAATTAAGTGTACGTTTGTGGTGATGGGAAGGGGGGGGTTATGATATTTTAGGGGTTTCTGGCCATCGTGAATAAAGTGTCTTGTTTAGGACACTCAGTTTGAGGGATCGCTTGACCCACCCAACTGTCTTAATTATTGAAGTTGTTTCGCATTTCGTCATTTCTGATGTAGTTTGTCTGTTGTTCTGTTCTTTCGGAAGGGATTTATTTCTATGCTCTGGTTGATCTGCTGGTGACGAATTCCAATATGTTTGACTTCGAAATAATTCTTTAAACGTCACGAGTTTCCAATTTTTGGCACATTGTGACATATAGGCTATTATTAGTGACACTTTCATAAATGTGTTGTTTCGGACATTTAGTTTGAGTTGACTTACCTAGCTGTCTTACTTTTTCAGCTATTTAACATTAAAAAATGCCTAAAAATTAAAGAAATTCTAAGTATTTGTTGAAAAAGTTAAAAATTAAATTTTCAACATGATCCTTTTATCTGACGTCATTTTTCTGGAAATTTTGGCCCGACCGCTGGCGACGATATTGGTAGCCCCCAAATTGGCTCTAGACTTATAATATTGGCCCTAGGCTTATATTTAAATTGAGGTAGCCCCCAAATTTCTTATCTCAGCTTCTAATTCAGCGAGTTTGATTCTAATCATGGTTATAGTCTCTGCACCATCTGTACGTGTCACCTGAATATATATTTTGTGCCAACCCCCTGGATGTAATTTTTAGCTTAGCTCCCTCAATTTTACATCTCGTTTCCTAACTGAGAGATTTTGGTTCTGCTAGTGGCTATAGCCTCTGCACCATTTGTACATGTCACCTGGATATGCATCTTTGTGAGAAATCCCTGAGATTAACTTTTACTTCAGTTACGCCCCCCCCCCCTCCAATTTCCCATCTCACCTCTTAATTGAGCGATTTTGATTTTACTGATGGCTATAGTCTCTGCACCATCTGTATCACCTTGATATACATATTTGATGGATATAATATACATACGTTTTTTGCATCAACCCCTGGGCTTAACTTTTAGTTTAACTAGTCCCCATAATTTTACATTTCAATTCCTAATTGAGCGATTTTGATTCTGCTGGTGACTATATAGTCTGAGCAACATTTGTACATTTCACTTGGATACACATATTTTTGTGTCAACCCCTGGGTATAACTTTTAGTTTAACTAGTCCCCAGAATTTTACATATCTGCTCCTAATTGAGCGATTTTGGTTCGGCTTGTCGCTATAGTGAGTCTCTCTACCATTTGTACATGTCACCTAGATATGCAACTTTAATATGGCAAATCCCCGAGCGTAACTCTTACTTTGGTTACCCCCACCAGTCACCACCACCAATTTTCTATCTCGCCTCCTAAACCACCAATTTTGATTTTACGGGTGGCTATAGTGTCTGAACCATCAGTACGTATCGCCAGAATATGCATATTTTTTAGTCAACTCTCTGGGCATAACTTTTAGTTTAACTAGCCCCTACAATTTTACTTTAATGTAAATTAGGACTATGTAATGTTTTTCACTAGGAAAGATTTGTTCCATGTGTCCATGATTTTTATGAACGAGTGAGCAGGTGGAAGGTACATTATTTTACTTAATACATCCGTTGTTTATATTTTTAATACTCCCGTTGCTATGCCCAAAATACGTATATGTATATACATATGCTTTATATATACATATATATATAATATATATATATATATGTATATATATATATATTACTAACATATATATAGGCATAGCTACATAGATGAGCGCCCCCCTCTACATGTCGCTCACGAGCCGCCACTGCATTTTAAGTCTAAATTTAAGTCAAATGACAAAAAAGTAGGGCTTTGTTATTTATATAAGAAATTTGGCCATTTAAAAGTCAATTGCAAAATGTTCAATGTCGGTATATGTTGTTATTGTTGAGACCCAGACCGTCCGACCTACCAGAAAGGTGTAAGGTAACTGTTTGGACGGCCGGGAAGTGCCACCCAATTTAGACCGGAACCCAGTGGGGGAAGCATCCACAGGAGACCATACCCTCCTTCCCCTACCACCAACCCCTCGGAAGGACTTGCAGTCCCACATGTTTAACGTGATCGTACTCCATGTAAACACGACGGCAGTTTTGACAGTGGCGGGAATCAAACCTATGCCTACAGAGTGCAATTCCCGCACGCTAACCACTGGGCTACCATGCCCTAAAATGTCAGTATATGTGAAATAGTTGAAAATAATTGTTTTTCATTAGAAAATTATAATGTTGACTCCATCGACAAATTCAGCTGGGTAATAGACACAACAGCAACTAGACATTATTGCAACAATATAAATTAGTTTTCAAAAATTAAAAAGTTAGAAAGGACATCAATGTCCTTAGCTGCTGGTGATTACGAAAGCCCAAGTAAACGTAGACGAAATTTACTTGCTGCCTCAGTTCTAAAGAAAAACAAATGTAGGAAATCCAAACAGCTAAGGAGCAAGCTGAACATGTGAGCTCAGGAAGGGATAATGGTAGGTTGTGCCTTTAAAACAAGAGGATACCGAATTTGGTTATTAGATGAGGGTAAAATAATACAAACAAATAATGTTAGGTTTAACAAGAGTATCAAAGCAGAGGAAGGCAGTCTGGGACCCAAAGAAATAGAAAGTAAAAGTAAAATTAAATTTGAAAGTGTAACTTTTAAGCTGCAAAAATTAGAAGTTTTGGACTCTACTGACGAGGAGGACATGGGTAGGTAGGCAGATTTGGCAACAGAAGAAGATAAAGGCATTGATAAAAGCAGTGAGGAAACGAAACTTTTCTGTTGATCACTGCCTGGCTCCCTATTTGAGTGCTTCTTGGGTCAGGAAAGTAGTTCCTAGGAAAACTGTAATAAGAATAGACGTGTACTATTATTATCAAGGGAAAACCCCTAGGCTTAAGTCCATATATGATGTTAAAAATTTTTGTGAGGAAAATAAATTAAAATTTGAAGAAAAACTATTTAATTTAAAAATGGATCAAGGTAACCAACCAGAAGCAAATAAATGAGGAAATTAGGATCCCCAAAAACTTCAGGAAAGCTGTTAATTCACCCCAATCCAGAGAATGGAATACTGCAATGGCAGACGAATTAGGTGTCATGAAGGAAAGAGGTGGCTGGGACCTAGTGCCTGCACCTATTTCCGACAAAGTAATTGGCTGCTGTTGGGTATATACACTCAAAAGGGATGAAAAGAGCTGAAATTAGCAGATTTAAAACAAGACTTGTTGCCCAAGGGTTTAATTAAGAAAAGGAGCAAAGTTTTTAGTCCAGTCATAAATTTTACTATTGTTAGAATGTTTTTAACTTATTTGTCTGTATGTTAGGATGGTTACATTTGCAACTTGATGTTAAATATGCATATTTATATGCAAAATTGACTTATAAAACTTATATGTATCAACTACCTGGCTTTGTTGACAATAGTAGAAGTAATTATGTTTGTCTTCTGAGAAAAGCTATTTATAGCTACATCAAAGTGACTATGGGGAGGAGCTCGTAAAATAAGCAAAACCACCATATCTTAGTAAGGCAAGGGGTATATGCACATATTAAATACTTAATTTTATCAAGGAGTCCTTAAAAGACAGAGTCTAGCGAAACACTAGAACTCGAATTTTGATAAACTTAATATATACACCTTACCTCACCGTCTGTGCATATTTAATCACTATGAGAGTGCATGCCAGAAGCTGTTCTGGTTTCGTGATATGCTAAATTAATCTAAAATTAGGCCGTTTCAATAAAGACAATTTTATAGTTTTAAATTCCAAATACATTATTTATTAAAGGTTATTCACATAAAATTCAATTATATTATTAATAAAAGAGATTAATTATCTTTACTAAATATAAACACAGATCAATGTTGCAACATAAATTTAAATGTAGCATAATTCTACTTCAATTAGGCAAAAGCTATTTCTTTCACAAATCAAATACATTATTCACATTTTGTCAATCTTTGACTCCATATTATATTGCTTAGAATTATTCATTAAGATTAACATTTTAAATTCCTTTAGATTCATATATTTACCAATTTTAATATATATCATAAACAATTTCTAAAATGTGAGAGTCTTTCTCCAGTTCTTATTTGTGGACCTTATGCATTAAGTTCAATTCTATTATTACCAAACAAATAAATTTAAAAAATCACTTACATGAGGTCTTGTAATCAATTTATCATAAATGGCACAATTAATAATAGAAGAATTTACTTATGTTAATTCACACGTAATCTTTGAACACTTTTTGAGGACAAAGTTTTAAGCACTCCTTCATTAGTTAACTCTTGCAGTTCTCATTGTTCACAAATAGCTAAGTCATCACTTTCGATTTGTTTAGGATCCAGTTCTAGATGCACTAAATGTCGAATTGTCTGTCATGTCTGAATCAGCAGTCAACCCCAGGATTAATCAAGGATCTTGAATTAGGACAAATGAATTATTATTCTGCATATTGTTACAGAGTCGCTAAAATTCCACCGCCATTGATCTTGTAGAAAACGCAATAGTCAACTTCCTTGTCCACGATTTTGCATATTAATAATACTTTATCAGGAACGTCATCTTTTAATTTATTCATCTTTCTTCTCTAAAGAATCTGCTATCAGCAGCAATTATCAAGTTCATTTGTGCAGAAACAGTTCAGGAGAAATCAATTATTGATAATCATTCTATTTGATTAAATAAAAGCCGGTTTCTCAAAATATTTGAAAGGACTGTTAAGTTATCACATGATATTTAAAGTCTATGGACATCTCGATCCATTCACTACTACACAGTCATTTTCGTAACTTCCATATTGTGTGGAGCGATTAAATAACCAACCGTACACCTTGAATGCAGTATGCGAAGTGATTACAAACTCAGATGAAAATAAAATGTAAGGTGAGGTCTTGATGGCCTCACCCCACCAAAGCTTTTCTTTAAGTCTCTACAGTACGTAGCGTATAGCTTCATACATGTACAACTGCGGAAGTATATATGCATACCCACCAGGATCCACTTGCTCTGCTGTAACCTTCCGCGTCAGCTCGTACCAGTCCCATCAACAAGTGCTTTTCCCCCCATTTGGGAAACCAAAGTAGAAAAGAAAAAAGCTGTTCCGTGCCGTTTGAAGTTTTTGCCTACCGTGCGAAAATCTGCAGGGAGTATTGTTAATGGGAACCATATACTTCTGCTAGATGTGTGACATTCGTCTAAATCAGCATCTTCACTTAGCTCTAGGCTTTTTCTTTGTGGTTCAAAATCCATTAAGATGCGACATCCTTTTTCAACAGTTTGTAAAGCATTATTTTGCACTTAAGCTGTGCCATTAATATTTAGGCATCAATCATACTAAGTGGCACTTTGAGGGATGTTTAAGGTGTGTTTTTCACTTCTCACCAGAAACGTTTGACCTTGACCTTGTTATTGTCACTTCTCAGGCATACTTGTTCTTTTCAGCCAAGTCACAAAATCCTAATCACAATTTTCAGTCTTTCTCAAAATAATTCATATTCTTATAAAAGGCATAAATACTATAAATATGCATAAATATGTCCAGTGTTATCACACTGCGACATAATCCCCCTGGTCCACAAAAGAAAAGAAAAAACTCACCCTTTGATGCGAACACATCATCACACACCGTTCCACAAATGGTCGATACCTGATCCTCATATTTTACAAGTTCCACATTGGGCAATCTACTCATAAATTATAAGTAAAACATTAATATCAATATATTTATACACAACATCAATTCAGTATCAATATCAATTTACAAAACAAATTTCATCATTAAATTTCAATTTCAAAATTTTGTACATTATTCATCAAATTCAATTTCATATTTGTAAAACAATATATTTCAATTTATCAATTCCTCACTCATAATTCATATTGATTTCAATACAACACTCATATCATATCACAATATCCTAATTCAAATTCAAAATTTATCAATTTTTTACAATTCACCAATTTCAATTTTATAATTCAAAAATTTTTTAAACTTTCCTTTTTTTTTTACAAGTATCATTATTCAATTTCAACATATTCTCATCATCAATTGTGTATACCTTTTCATATTTCATTCATTTCATCAATTTGTTCAAAATTTTATCTCATTTTTCAAAATTTTAAATTTTTAAATTTTCGCAAAAATTCTTAATTTTAAATTTTTTCATTGATTCACTTCAACACTTTCATATCTCTAACATTGAGTTACGTTTTCATACCCTTATTAGGTTAACTACTCTATTGTTATTGGTATTCACACGTTTATCATTGAGTTTACTTTAGACCAAACTACTGTTTAAGAATGTAAATCAAAGTTTTCATTCAATAATTAATATTACGCAATAACTTAATTCCAAGATCCATTCTTATAAAATTACTTAGTTACTAATATTAATTAAATTGTAATGTTTTGAATTATCTTACATGTTTACTAAGTTACTATATCTATACTCATTTTTCAAGTTTTATCCTCAATTTCATTTCATTTAACTCGTCAGTTAAGTTATTGAATTTTTCTCAAATTTATTCAATTTTCAATTCATTGTCAAAATTTCTCAAACTTTTGTCAACACATATCAATTCATTCCAAAAAAATCATACTTCATTATATACACCATCGATTAATCACACATTATATTCAAAGTACATTATCCATTATTTACACAATATCAATTGCCTATTACTTTCATAACTTTACCTTTACACATAATATACATATACACTATAACACATTATTTATACATGTTCAAATTGCCTTTTTGAATTTATCATTAAGTACTCAATTATATTCAATTTTCAGATATTATATCCATGTTATTAAATTTTGCATATTCTTTCTGTTTGTAGTTCTTCAAAAAAAAAAATTAAATTTCACCATTATATTCCAAGTTTGAATAAATTTACCATTATCTTTCACCTTTTCATAACATTATCGTAATATTTTAAGTTCTTAAAATTTTGCCTTTGTGTCAATTTATTTCACAAATTTTACCAATTCATATCAACAAGTTCAAAAATTTCATTGCATGTTAATCAGTTATTTTAAATCAAAATTACCATCATGTATCACCATTTATTTTAACAAAATTACTTTATTTCTTTAGATAGCTCTCCCTGACAAATCCTGTTGAATTTTATGTGTATTTCAAATGTAAACAAACACCACCATGTTACCCTTAACTAGGTTAAAATTTCAAAACTGTCCCTAACCACCATACACAAAAGAAACACAGTACTCCTACTATCCTTTACATTAATTTTTTTTTTAAATGCATTAAAGAAAATTTTAAGTTTTTAGTCATTATTATGAATTCATTATTTTACAACTTATTAAATTTTACTGCTGCTAAATTACTCAAGTTTAGATATAAGTTCACCGCTAAGTTAGAAAATTTTGATTAGTCAACATTTTGTGTTTTAGCAAATTTTAAAGTTCAAATTTGAATAGATGTTTATTTACGCCAGCGTTAATAAATACATCCTGTATTCTCTCGTTACTACAGTTTTGCAAAATAAAAAATTTTTTGATGATTCCTCCAGCTAGCGTTGAAAATTTTCAAATAAATCCTTAAAAGATGTGCAACCCTATTTTATTACACTTTAATATTGATAAATAACAATAGCCTCAGCTGTTAACTAAAATGAGCCAAGAGCAAGGCTCCTGTTCCCCATGTCTAAATGTTGAAAAACATGTGAATACCAATTTTTTTTTTATATTCCTAACCAGGAATGTGGCGTATCTATTACCTCAAGTTAATAAAACAAATTTCATTTTGGCAATCGTTGCGTCGAAAAATTATTTTAGCCAGCTTTCATAGCATCTACTTTTCTTTTATTACTGCAGGTTTTGAACAGAAAAATTTGCCTCATTTACACATTGCCTTATTAATTCCTTTACTGTTGCAAGTGAGTTAGTTCTTAACTCAGGAACTATGAATACTTTTATAACTTGAACAAGGTTTTTTACTTTGAACAAGGTTTTACTTTTATAACTTCCCTTCTTTGTTTCACGAATTTGGGTTAAATTTGCCTCTATTAAATGCATTTGGATGCATTTTCACAAGTGGATGTCCATGATTACTATCATTGTTATTGCCTCTATTGTCTCTACTATAACTGTTCGAAGATCTATGATGTTCATAACTTCTAGTACTGCTACTAGGAAAAAATTGGCTATTGCCATATGCTTGCCTGTACTGTGTTCTGTTGAAATTGCTATTATTATTGCCGTTCTGCCTGTTATTCTCATACTTTCTGTATGGATGATTTCTATTATATGCATGATTACTAAAATTCCTGTTGTTGCTATTTGCATAATTGTTTCTATTTCTAAATCTCAAATTCTGTGCATTTCTTCCATTATTTACATAGTTAAAATTTTGAGCATTATTGCCATTATAATTATTATTAGCATATTACATATCATTTTTATTCAAATTATTACTATTATTACCATTATTTACATATCCACATTGTATATTTTCATTTGCCTGTACAATATTACTCTCATTATTAGTTCTTTTCATGAATTCTGCATAAAATTTACAAGAAATTGTGGCATGTGCCTCACTGCACATTGAGCAACAGGCCTTATTTACTACATGTTCTTCATAATCAGGCAATTTTATTTCATTGTTATTGTTTAAATTTCTTATATTCATAGCATTAACTTGCTCTAAGATATTTTGTAGCATAAAATTATTATCACTATGGCAATTTTGCATTCTATTCATATTGTTGTTACTGTTAAAATTACTATTTACTTCATCGTTTAGTGCATTTTCAATTTGCTTCACAATTTGTACAGCCTGTTTAAGAGTTTTGGGGCCTTGCTTTTTAGCTTCTACCCTCAAATCTGGCCTAATAGCCTCTAAAAATTTGTTAAGTTATCAATAAATTGCCTTGCTTCCTCATTATTTTGATTAAGAGCCATTGTATACTTGTTCGTGTTATTTTTAACAGATTCTTCTTTATAAGAAATAGATTGAGCAGTGCCTTGATTAATGGTATTAAATTTTTGCTGTAGTTCAGCAAAGTTAACTTTCTTTGTGTATTTACTTTTCAATTTCTCACATATTTGATTATAAGTCCACAAATTATTATTTTCATTATCAGTAATGTATTTAAGCGCTTTGCCTTTTAGTAAGGTCTTAATTAAAATTTGCTTTTGGGATTCATCCCATTTTGATAAAATTGCAATTTCTTCAAACTGGTTAATAAATACAATTATGTTTTCATTCTCACTTCCTTCAAATTTCGGAATGAGTTGCAATGCGGGCATGTTTGCCAAGCTAGATTGATCATTCATTTATGTGACTAATCTTTTCACTATCCTTCTCAATTTGTCCGTCTCAGAATTTGTAGTAGAATCCTCTTTCTCCTTCTCAATATTCGCCATAATGCACTTTTAAATATTCAATGTATATCTTCAATCAAATTTCTATTTTGCTAACACACTATCTATACGCCAAAGCTTGTCAAGCTTTAAGAGTTATCAGTAACTTTTAAAATTCAAATCCCATTTGAAAAAAAAATTACCACAGTAATCAATAATCCCCATTATACCTTTTAACCATGAAATATTAAAGTAAAATCCCATTAAATTACTGGATTTCTCATGCTCTATATGTCAGAGATGCTCTATATGTCACTGATTGACCTTTTCAATTCCTAAGTACCTTGTACTTTTAAAAAAAAGTTTTGGCATGGATTTTGGGTAACTATTAAGTTTTAGCTTTTCAACACAACATTACATCATTTTACTCATAACTTAATCATTTCAAGATTTTATGTTCTTTTTACACCTTATTTTAACTCAATTAAATTTTTATCCTTTTTAGGTTTTAAATGCAATTTCAAATTATTTTGTCATCATTATTTCAATTTGTTAATTTTAATATTATTTTCAAAATATTTAGATCCCAATTTTTTTGTAAAATTCCCTAAGTTTTTATTAACTTATTGCAAAATTCTTTTTAAATCCTTATTCGGCATTTATTGTTATGAGTCGTAAAATCCTGATCACCATTTTCAGTCTTTCTCAAAATAATTCATATAAAAGCCATAAATACTATAAATATGCATAAATATGTCCAGTGTGTTTATCACACTGCGACAGTGACCAGGAATGATATCTTGAATTAGATAACATGCTCAAGAAATTGAATTTTGTTAAGTTCAAATGGTGCAACGGTGCCTATATGTTTAATAACAATGTTCTGTTCATTGTATATGTTGATGACATAATTGTGTTTGCTAAACATCAAAAAGACTTTCAGTATATAGTTTCACTACTGAAATCTAAATTTGACATCAAAGCTTTAAGCAAAATAAAAATGTTGCTAGATATTAAATTTGAAGAAAATCAAAATAAATATTTTATTCATCAAACTCAATATATAAGGAAAATATGTGATATATTTTCAAAGTTTAAATATCCTATCTCTAGTTTACCAATTGCAGAAAGTGTTGTGTTTACTAAATCAGACAGCCCATCTAATTACTACGAAGCTGAACAAATGAAGAACAGACCTAGACCATACAGAAATCTGTTAGGATGCCTTTCATTTCTTTCAAGTAGGACTAGATCAGACCATTTGCTATGCTATAAATATTCTTTCACAATTTCAAGAAAACCCAGGAATTAAACACTGGGATGTTTTACTTAAATTGTTAGGATATGTAGATTAAACTAAAGATTTTAAATTAAATTTATCAAATATTAAAAATGTAAACCTTTTCATATACTGATGCTTTTCTGATACTGATTTTGCAACCAACCACTATGAACAAGTGTTATTAGAGGGCATGATACACTATATGATCAAAAGTATCCGGACACTTTAGATGTTAGAATGCTTTTCAAATTTCTAAACAAATATTATCGAAGTATTCTGTAACTTTGGTGATGTGAAAAACAAAGTTTAGGTGACTTGTGCATTTAGGGGACCACCAAGATATTGAAAAAGGGGGGAAATATATTTGATCACCCTGTATCATAAAAAGCTGGAAATGATTTGTAACTTTCACAAAATAGTTAACTAGCTTTGTTGAATATGTATAAGCATTTTCGTAAAACAGAAACATATATTCATAAAGATATAGATGTTTCTTTAAAAAAGAAAAGAAATTGTTACACGTTTTTTTGCTTACAATATCCATAGGTTTCAATCAAATTTCACGAAACTTACAGAACATTTGTCAACGTTCAAGAAAAACATTATACTTCAATTGAAAATTAAAGCATTTAATATACGATGAGATATATGCATTTGAAGAAACTAAGTTTTTACTGCACAGGCACAAAACATAGCAATAGTTTTCTTTTATGATTTTGTAGTGAATACTGTAGGACAACTTCTATAAAAAATCCACTGGAATATCGTGAAAATTCACAAAAATATCGATGATATAGTGATTAGTTTTTCTCTGACTCTCTGAAAGTACCTGGATGATAAGGAGGTTTCCACAAATTGACATTTTACAAATTCATTGGACACCCCTGTTTTGAAAATTAACTAGTCCAATTTTATGCAAATAATGATCACCACGGACAGGGATGTCCGGAGACTTTTGAAATAAAGAATACTTGAGCAAAATTTTAACTTTGTAAAGAGAAACTTATAGTAATTTGTTGTGCAGATAGGGGAGCAAGCACATTTTTCAACAGCAATTCTTTCTGTCTCTCTTTTTACAGTTTGTTTTTCTTCATAAGGAAAGGTTAAAAGAGATGTTTGGTCCTTTTTTTTTACTTTTGATTCAGCTACTAAGTTAATATTGTCACAGTGTGTGTGTGTCCCTGTTAAATACACTGCACAGCTATATCAATTTAGAGCCAAGTGTATGTCCATAGGTATACACTTCGGAAGAATATTAAAATAAAATAAATTTAAAGGAAATGCTTTATTTTAAAGCCATTTGTTTTATGGCTGTTTTCTAATACTTTCAGGCCAAGCTCTTTCTTAGTTTTTAAAGCGTCCAGTACAGTCAGGCTAAACATATTTTATTTTGCATTTTTTTTTTTTAAGAATTTTCATTGAGTACATGAAATTATTGTGTTTATATCAACTATATAAAGATAAATTTTTAAGAAAAAAAACTTTTATTTCAATACTTCGCACAAATTCATGTTTATAACACGTTTGAATACAAATCATTTTGGGCCAGACCATGTCGACACTCAATGATCTTCGGACTGAGTGAAAATCTGAAATTTTGACCTGTGCAGACCTCTAAAAGGAGAACAGAGCATGTGACTTCCACTTTGAGCATTCTATGCTCAGACATTTTCATTTGCTCATTAGATTCACTGTGCTGAGAGTGAGGAGAGAGAAGATAATTTGCACCTGTGGTTACAATTGCAGATAGATGGCTAAAAGCGGCTTGATAATGCATGCTAGCTAAGTTTATTTTGAAGCAAGGAGGGAAATATTCCTAGGTGATTATTCAATTTTCTTTCAGGGAGTTTATAGTAGGAAACAAGCAGCATTTGCCATAATGTTTTTTATCATTGCCACCTGCTGTTTATTTTTTTTCTAATCACTAATCTCACGGCCGTTTAAGATGGCAGTAACTTCAGAAAATTGGCCATCCTTGCCAAATGTTAACCTGGCTGGAATGGGTGATTCTTGGAAGGACAGGAGTTAACTAACAGTCATGGAACAAGGATGACGTCCTAGATTTCAGAATAGCAAAAATAGAGAAAAAATGATTGAGCGGCATCTTTGGGAGGGATAGTGATCGAACAATTCCTTTTGTTGATAACTGCTTAAGAGAACATTTCCTCAATATCATTATGGACATTTATAACATTAAACCTCAAGCCTGATGTTACTTAAGTCTTTCATCTTATTCTGTGATTATTATGGTGCTACTGGATGTGCAGGCGTATATTTTAAGATTGAATCTTTACTTGGCAACAGTAATATAAATATGCAAAAAAATTTTTTTTTAATTAAGTTAAATATTAATACGCAATTTTTAGTTTTAATGAAGTATTATAAATTCACTAAAATCTCCTCACTCATAATTCGCATCTGCCTTTTGCAAAGGGTTAATAAGAAATCCACAATTAAACGTTCTATTATGCAGACTATAATTTTTTGTCAATTTATTTCAAGAAAATTATATCATTTTGCTTATTAATGGATTTAAATCCAATGTGTTTATGCAGCAGATGATATTTATTAAATCTTTTCTGATTTAAATAATAAAAATATATATATAAAATAAATTTTATTAAAATTGCATTTTTGACTTGATTATATCAATTATGGCCTCCAGGTTTAAAGATTGCAGGAATTATTAATATTTTCAATGTATTATGTCATCTATTTTATTTTGGCAAAGATTTTTAAACCATGTATTGTAGTAGAGCTAATCTTCTAGTAATACACAGGTCTATCTTCTAATCTATGATAATATAAGTAGGACTGTTATATCTTCCCATACAATTTTAGCTCTTTCATTTTGGCATATATTGGAATCAATTATGGCCTTTAGGTTTAAAGATTATAGGGATTTTTGATATTTTCAATTTATTACACCATCTGTTTTATTTTGGCAAAGATTTTTAAAACTCGTATATTGTAGTGCAGGTAATCTTCTACTAATACACAGGTCTATCTTCTAATCTACGATAATATAAGTAGGACTGGTATATCTTCCCATATAATTTTAGCGCTTTCATTTTGGCTTGTATTGGAATCAATTATGGCCTTCAGGTTTAAAGATTACAGGGACTTTTGATATATTCAATTTATTACTCCATCTGTTTTATTTTAGCAATGATTTTTAAAACTCATATATTGTAGTACAGGTAATCTTCTACTAATACACTGGTACACTATATGATCAAAAGTATCCGTATGCTTTAGATGTTAGAATGTTTTTCAAATTTCTGAGCAAATACTTGGCAAAGTGTTCTCTAACTTTGGCAATGTGAAAAACATGCTTGTATGCACACTTTCCAGTAAAGTTTCGGTAACTTGTGCATTTAGGGGATTACCAAGATATTGGAAAAGGGGAAAAATATATTTGATCACCCTCTATCATAAAGTATTTTCGTAAAACAAAAACGTATATTCATGAAGATATAAACCTTTCTTTTAAAAATACCAAATTTTGTTACATGTTTTTTGCTTACAATATCCATCGGTTTCAATCAAATTTCACAAAACTTACAGAACATTTGTCAACGTCCAAGAAAAACATACTTCAATTGAAAATTAGAGCATTGAATATACGATGAGATATAATCTATTGAAGAAACTAAATTTTTACTGCGTAGGCGCAAAACAATGCAACAGTTTTCTTTCATGATTTTGCAGTGAATACTGTAGGGCAACTTTTATAAAAAATCCACTGGAATATCGTGAAAATTCAGAAAAATATCGACCATATATTGTGATCAATTTTTCTATGACTCTCTGAAAGTACCTAGATGATAAGGGTTTTCCACAAATTGGCATTTTACAAATTCATCGGACACCCCTGTTCTGAAATTGAATTAGTCCAATTTTATGCAAGTAATGATCAAAAGTCTTTGGACCCCTGTACGTGGTGATCAGTATTTGCATAAATTTGGACTAGTTCATTTTCAGAACAGGGGTGTCTGATGAATTTGTAAAATGTTAATTTGTGGAAACCCCCTTATCATCCAGGTACTTTCAGAGAGTTACAGAAAAACTGATCACTATATCGTTGATATTTTTGTGAATTTTCACGATACTCCAGTGGATTTTTTATACACTAAAATCATTTTACCGCACCTTCGGAACTAAACTATCGGAACTAGACTCATACTTTGTTACGCAACTTAGCTGGTAACTAAAACATACCGCAACATACTCAAACAGAGTATTTGCAAAGTATCAGATCATTCAATCTCGATCTGTCAATCTATCGATCTACAGGTCATCTGTCATGCATGTTCCGAAAACGTACCCGCTATACCCCCTGCTGTGAGGCTGGTTCTTCGCTATTGGCTAAGTTAAATGACGTAATGGGCGGAGCCTAGCATACACTTTGAAGTTTGACAGTTTAAGACAAAATCTGTCGTCTTCGAGATTATACGTGTTTACATTTTTCTTAGATACATTTCGTCATGTATTTTACTTCATACACACATATTTATTTGCTTTTGATATGATTTTAAACTAAAGAATTAAATAAAATATATTATTATTATTACAACTTGATCAATGATAAATATGCTTCATTTACGGGAAAAAAATTATATACAGCATACAGTTTAAAATGCATGTGTTATATGTATTATGTTTATTAAAGGCACCTTATGCCCATTTTATATTGTATTCCGTACGTGTATCGCAACTTTTTTAATCCTATTTTCATTGATGACTTATAGCACTTGAGGCAATTTGTTTTATTTTATTAATGTTTTAACTACAAAAAAGCAAGTTACCTATCCAAAACAAAATATATAACCGTTTAAATGTGGGTTACCATAAACTTTTTTGAAGTCGGTTTCAAATATTTATGCAAGTTTGTAAACAAAACTATGTGTTTGATTTAAAAGGAAAAGCCATACAATGGAATATTTTGGACAAAAAATGTGGAATTTTTTTAAGAAAATTAATCTAAAATTAATAATAATGCAGGCTTACAATGTAATCCTGGGTAAAATATTTAGTGTAGAGGGTGAGTAATCCTTCCCACTCTATATACCCAGTGATGTGCTAATAATTTTCTATGCTAAAAATTTTTAATAACTGACATGCTTCGAAAATTATATATATCAATTGTTTGCTGTTCCCATTAAATTCTAAACAAATAGATATGCATATTGGTTTCTTTACCATTTGAATTGGTGTGAGTAATGCTATGCCACCGTCACTAACCGAAAGAAAACAAAGTGGCAAAACCAAAAGAATGACATACCTA
Organism: Amaurobius ferox; assembly: GCA_951213105.1. NCBI lineage: Eukaryota > Metazoa > Arthropoda > Arachnida > Araneae > Amaurobiidae > Amaurobius > Amaurobius ferox. The sequence continues at coordinate 140,642,101 of OX578133.1, read as the reverse complement.
TATTTTTTATAGAACTGCGTCAATGGATTTACAATTAAAGTACTTCAATACACCTTCTTCTGGATTTTGAGGAAATTTTGATGCACATTAACAATTGCAATATGATGTGTGTCTTGATTTAGTGTAATTAAAAAAAGATTCGAATAGATTTTTCCTGTAGTTGGGAGGGGGGGGGGGTATCTTTAACCAGGTAAGTCCATCAGTCACAACCAGTACATACTTTTAAATATATAAGTTAATTTCTTGGCATTCTTTATTAAACTTTTATTTACTTCAAACATTTTCACTGTAACAGCTAATACACTTGAACATTGAAAATTTTGACAATCAGTATGTACATACTGACTCTAGTTCTCCTTTAATGCTCGCTCCTTGTTTCCATATACCAATAGATCAAAATAAATAAATCAAAATCAATAGATCAAAATAAATAAAGATACCAATAGATCAAAATAAATAAACTGCTGCTTTTGAGAATATAAATTTGTAATACTAAAGATTCTGATTTGTCACCTAATTTTTTTATGCCTGGTTTCTTTACAGAAGTATTAAAAAGTTATATACCAATAGAATAGATGCTATGGATTTGAATCGATATCACCAGAAATAAACAAGTTGGTTGAGATTTGCACTCTAACTTAGTGTGTTACCTGAAAAATTTGACTTTCAGAGGAATACCTTTTTTTTTTTACATTAATTCAAATTTCATGTTAACTACTTTATATGTAACAAATAAATATATAATAGAATATATAATATGCACTGATAGTGCCTAGCCTGCAGTTCATGCTAACTGATATTTCACTTAAAGTGGTTTCAACTTTTCTTAGACAGCAAGACCCTCATATAATTCCATATTTTAATATCAGAACACTCTAAATTGATATTTTGTCTCTATGATAACCATCTACGTAATATATGTACACATAATAGGTGAATGGAAACAAATATGAGTAAATAAATACAGCTTTCCGAGTACATTCAAGTTAGTTTTAAATGATTGAAATATAGCTAAAATACTTGTTCATCAAAGACGTCATGTGAAATATATTAGCTGCAGCCCCAATTTCAACTTCAAAATAGATCTGCTATTTATCTTGCTGATATTTGTTTCTCCAGTCATAACATTTTTTGTAAAAATAGCTTGATAAAACTGTTTTGCTCTTATAGTTTTGCAACATTCTAATATATCAATTTGTGAATAGGATATAATGGAGAAGACACTCCTATTGCAGATACTAGCATCCATGGACTAGTTTCTCACTTATTATATGCTCGTCATCATGAAATAATCAAAATTTGCAGGGGTAGCATGAAAGTTAGCATGCACCACAATTTTTTAGAACTTCTATGGGAACTAACATTTTCAGTTCTTTCACGTGGCCGGCTCAAAATTCATATACAATTTAGCTCAGGCCACATGAAGCTGCAAAGGCAAAGTTTATAAACACAAAGCCCATCTATAAGAGGCATTCTAAAAAATAGGGGTGATATTCCTATTACAGATACCAGCATGAGCATTCTTGGACTGGTTTCATGCTTATTATGCTTCATCAATATAGAATATCTGATATCTATAATGGTAACAAGAAACTTAATGTAGATCCAGGTATGGGTCATTGTGGCAATTACCCCCCCCCCCCCTTTTCAGATATATGTGTCATTTCTTGTGATTCTATAGATTCACTTATAAAAGTTTATTGCAATGTCATAAATCCCAAAATGACAAAATTCATTTTATCAGGCTAGTTTGCTTCGTTTTATGATTAATCAAAAAAAAATTATCAGTTTCGATAACTATTTACTGATATAACTACAAAAACAAATGTTCAGTAAAAGAAACATGTCAAAATAAATCCCTTTTTTATTTCTGCTTGAACCTGCCCTTGTAATGTCTAACTGTAAACTTTGCAGCTACCTTTTAAATTTGGTTAACTGTGGGTACTCACAATTCATTGAATGATGATCAATTTACAAGGGCCTAATTAAACTTCAGCTTTCTATAAGAAATCCGGATTGGCTAGACATGGATTAACATAAACACTGTGTAATAAAAATAATAATGTTTTAAATTTGATTAAGTAGGTACAAGTCAATCAGGTTCAGTTGATTAAATATTTATAATTTTTCAAGATATTGTTCACCGGATGAACTAAAATATGTTTTTTAGGTAATACATATGGTTATCTTATTTGTACTAATTTTTTCCCATCAGTAGTACAGATAATAGAATTTTGATGCATAAAACTAAATTCCTGCCTTAGAGTAAAGGTAAAAATAAATTTCAAAAGTAAATAAAAACATCCCATTTAATAAACTAATATCTATATATTTCAATTGTAACTGTAGACGAAGAAATTGAAAAGCAGATTTAATTTTAGCTAGAATCATTGTACTATTAGAAAGAAATTGTATATGTAGCTTGATTCAGTACTATCTTATTATAGTGGCTCCCATAAATCTGATTGAGCCAAGGTCGCAGTTAAGATTTCGCCAAGGTTTTCGTTAACGAAAAAGTAATATGACAATAATATAAACATGTGCTGTTTCTTTAGGACTGCAAACGTTTGGTGAGGTTTTACAACCTACCATGGCGATAAATCTTGGACGCTTGGTGATTCATCCTCAGGGGCCGCTATAATAAGGAAGTACCCTTGATTTTTTTAAATTATAGATATATATATTTAAGAAATATTTTTTGTCTCTATCCACCAATAGCATTACCAAGTAGGGAAATCATATTCCCTAGAAACCCATTTAAGTTCAGAGAAATGATATTTAGCGAAATGAGAAGCAAACCGTTTGGTTACCTATTCAATCCCCCCCCCCCCCCTCCTCTTCCTCAAAAAAAGAATTGCCTGGGGACACTACACTACTGCTACACACATAATACTAACGTTAAAGTAAAATATTGTAATAGGATCAAATATTTGAACTATCAATGAATTTACATGTTTTTGTTTTAAATATTCTTATTTTCGAATTGAATGCTTTTGAGATAAGCATGTGTACGTTTGTAATCACTGATATCTCACAAATGATTCAAAAGTTAGTACTAATTTTCTATTACTCAATTGAATGTATCTTCAGGTAATGAAATATGGATAGCTATATTTTAATTTCAATATTTGTATAAAATTCATAATTTGTTGTCAAATCAAAACAAATTTTAATTTTATTTGCATAAAAATGTTTCAAATATTTTATTAAATCTTATATAGTCTAATTTTCCATTCTAATCAGTGAATATTAAATTTCAAATATTTGAAATACAGTACATACATCATTTATATGCATTTCTACATAGCTCGTCAAACATTCCTATCCAGTGACATTAATTTCAATTACATATTTTCACAGGTATACGCTTTACTTCACTGGTCCCTAGAGTAGTGTATAAATAGTGCTTAACTATAGTTAAAAATATGCATTTTCTATTTAACAGTACAATCTGTTTGAATAACTTTAACTGCATAATAATGTTGCATGATATTAACTAATTTCAATTTATAACATGTTTATAAAGAAGGAGTTTATCCAACAGATATTTTAAACCAACTTACTGAATGCTGTTTTTGAAAGTAATAGACAGTAGTTACTAATTTAATTTTATATGAAGATGGATTTGATATCCTAGGATGCATGAATAGATGCAAATTGACTTACCTAGTTAATACTGATGTTATCTGATTTATCCTGATGTAATGAGATATAATGAAGCTGAAAATACATAGTTAAAAGTTTGACTAGTTATCACTGCATCCAACCGATGCTAAAGTATTTTGGTAACATTAGATAGTAATATATTATCTAAATCGAATTATAGTTGTTGAAGTAATAAAGATATTGAAATTAATATTTGTTTCAAATAAATAATTTTGAGTTTAGAAATTAATAGTATTTTGACTAAATGTTTCAAACTGAAATTATTCAAGAGATTGAAGAATAAAACTTCAGGTTTTATATTTCAGATGTGTTATACAGAATAGCAAGTGTAAAGAGGTTTTTAACTGAATTAACGTTGAGTTAAATTCGAAATGTTCTGAAAAATTTGAATGATGTATCAATACATGCCTTTTAAATTTGAATATCGAAATTTTGTATATTCAAAATTCAAAGTGTAGGATAATACACATGTAATTGTTATTAAACATTTCCAAAGTTTAAATATTGGTTGTTAAATTTTAAACATAATTTGAAATAAACATGTTTAAGAGTTAAAATGTCCGTCGAAATCAGGAGGTCATAAGAAACAACAACAACAACAGAGTTAAAATGTAAATAATTTTAACTCGAACACCAAATGAATTTTAAACGCATAATAAATGTATATTATGTTAGTGTGAACTGCGAAGAATGATAAAACTTCAAAGTATTTCATAAACATTAGATAATGGCTCTTAGTGTTTGCTTTCTTCAGAATGTTACTTAATATCAATAAAATCTCAAAATCAACACCCATACAATTGAAATGAAACTTCATATATATGCTATTTAAATTACAACTTGGTATATACATATAGAATATATATTAATTTTATTAGTAATTTCATTAATTTGTATAACATCTTTTCACTCTTATACTATAGCACACTACTGTGATAAACAAATTAACTATGAATCAGATTAAAAAATATATTGCTATCTTCTACACAAATTTAATTAGCCTAGAAGGAAATAAATCAAAGTTTCTCCTTTAATTTAACTGATACAACAATAAAAACATCTGACCACTTAAGATATTTAAACAGGCCAGGTGAAATATTGCAGTACAAGTTTTGATATATTCATATTTGGTCGGCGATCTTCAATCTAAAATTAGGTACTATAAAAAATAAGTTAGAAAATCATTCAATCGGATTATTACAGATGTATAAGGTATAACGTTCCAGTGTCAACATTTTACTCGCAAAAATTCTAATAAATATATCATATACTACTTACCTAAATTTAAGACATTTTTGTAGTTTTACGAACGTATATTGTCACACAACGTTATATCTTTGCACTATTTCTTTTTATCACAATTTTCTTCCCGATTTAATAACAAACATTTTTTTCCATGTATAATCTCGAAGACGACAACTTTAAAGTGTATACTAGGCTCCGCCCATGACGTCATTTAACTTAGCCAATAGCGAAGAATCGGCCTCACAGCAGGGGGTATAGCGGGTACGTTTTCAGAACATGCATCTGTCATGATCCTGACAGGTCATGAACCAAAAATACTGAGAATGTGTCCTATCATATATACACAGTGATGGGTACGCTCCGGAACACAACCGTTGACGGCAGCTCCCTCACAATATGTAAATCAGGATGTGAGCGCAGCGAGAAAGCAATTTGCATGAACGGCCTGTTCTGTTCTCGTCACGAGTCGTTCACAGGAATGGAAAAACCATTCTGAAAACAAAAACACGTTCCCACAAAAATGAGAATCAGGATGAAAACAGAACTCAGTTTCCAACATTATCACTGAAAATTTGGCGATGCGAAAGATCTGCACTAAACTCGTCCCGAAGGTCTTGACGGACGAGCAAAGGCAGAGGCGAGTGTCTGCTTGCGAAGACCTTCTGCAACACGTGGAAGAAGACCCCGGCTTTTTGGACATCGTCATCACGGAAGACGAGACTTGGATATTTGAATACTACCCGGAGACAAAGCGGCAAAGTTCGGAATGGCACACTGCGGGATCACCTCGTCCAAAAAAGGCTCGAATGAGCAAATCCAGAGTGAAAGCCATGCTGATCGTTTTCTTTGACACAAAGGGGGTCGTCCACTACAAATTTGTTCCTGAGGGGCAGGCTGTGAATGGTGCTTTTTACCTAGAAGTACTAAGAAGACTGTAGATAAGGGTCAACCGGGTGAGGCCAGCCATCGCCTGAAATTAGAAATTGCATTACGGCAATGCAACCAGCCACACCTGTTCCAAGGTGACCGATTTCCTGACGATAAACAGCATCGCGATGGTTCCCCAACCCCCTTACAGTCCCGACTTGGCACCAGCTGACTTTTACCTTTTTCAAAAGTGAAATCCTCCCTCAAAGGACACCACCATGGGATCCTAAGTGCCGTCAAAGAAGCTTGCATGCGTGCCCTTAAGGACCTTCCGGAATCTGCCTACCAAGGAGCCTTCGAGTTGTGGAAAAGCTGTTAGCAAAAGTGTGTCGACTCTCAAGGGATGTACTTTGAAGACTTTTGAGGTATTGTAGCAATATCTGTAATAAATCTATGTTTCCGAAATTTTTCCCAATACTTTTTATACAAACCCTGTATTTACTCCAATTTAACTATCCTATGATTTACGATTTAAAATGTCAATTTGTGGAAACCCCCTTATCATCCAAGTACTTTCAGAGAGTCAGAGAAAAACTGATCACTATATCGTCAATATCTTTGGGAATTTTCACGATATTCCAGTGGATTTTTTGTAGAAGTTGCCTTACAGTATTCACTACAACATCATGAAAGAAAACTATTGCTATGTTTCGTGCCTGCACAGTAAAAACTTAGTTTCTTCAAATGCTTATATCTCATTGTATATTCAATGCTTTAATTTTCAATTGAAATATAATGTTCTTCGACGTGTTGGCAAATGTTCTGTAAGTTTCGTGAAATTTAATTGAAACCTATGGATATTGTAAGCAAAAAACATGTAACTTTTTTTTTTTTTTTTAAGAAACATATCTTCATGAATATACGTTTTTGTTTTACGAAAATGCTTATGCATATTGAACAAAGCTAGTTAACTATTTGTGAAAGTTACAAATCATTTCCAGCTTTTTATGATACAGAGTCAAATATATTTCCCCCCTTTTTCAATATGTTGATAGTCCTTTAAATGCAAAAGTCACCAAAACTTTGTTCTTCACATCACCAAAGTTATAGAACACCAAGTATTTGTTTAGAAATCCAAAAAACATTGTAACATTCAAAGTGTCCGGATACTTTTATCATATAATGTATATCGTCTATTCTACGAGAATATAAATAGTATAGGTATATCTTCCCATACAACTTTAGCACTTTCGTTTTGGCATATATTGATTCCATTTCATATTTTTTATAAATTTGTTTAGAAACGGGACTAGATTATTTTATTTTTCAGATCTGCCTGTGACAATAATTTTGTATAGCAAGAACAGATATTCTTAAACTTTTTCTTTGGAGCATTAATTTAAAAGTATTTTAATAGAATGTTTTGAATTACAGTGTCATTTAGAATACTATAGAAATTTGCACATGATTGCTAATTTTAAGTTACTTTATATTCCATATGAAGAATGGGTATACTGCTAGTATACAGCATATGCACTGGCATTCAAAATTATCTTTACATATATATCAGTAATGATATTTCATGAAATACCCAACCAATCTGATTTATTTTTCAGGGAAATGAGCAAAAGGTAAACCTGATTATAATTATCCTATCCAATTTAATCAAACTGTTTCAGATATGCAAATAATGATATTACTGTCATCCAAAGGCAGTGAAACTGCTGTGTCCGAAGTATGTTTCCCTGGGAACTTCTGCAATTCAGAATTTGATTTTAATGTTCATTGATTCAAAACAGCTTTTTGTGGCTCCAAAGTTTCATTTGAAAGAATCTTTGAGGTATCAAGCTGTGGGCTGTTTAGAGACTGGGCAAACATTGGTGAAAGTGGCTAGATGGCTGAATGTTTCACAACAGGCAGTTTCTACCTTCTGAAATAATTTCAAGACTCTAGGAAATCTGGACAAGACCATAGAAGAATAACAACTGCTTCTCAAGATTGGTATCTATTTGTAACTACTCGCCACAACAGGGAGTCAACTGCTAGACAATGGAGTTTGGAACTTGCTGCCACAGGAACTTTTGTATCGCGACATGCTGTGAGAAAGTCCTTAATGCCAGAAAGCCAATGGTATGTGTTGCACTGACCTCACAATGTAAGAGGGCGTACCTGAATTGGTGCAGAGAATTTCAGAGCTGGAATCAACAGCAATGGGCCTGTGTTCTCGTCTATGTTGTGTCGAGGTTCGGTTTAACCTCTTAATTCTAAACGCATTTACATCTGGAGGGAGCCATGAACTCAAAATCTTTCCACCAACATTAGGAAATATGACCATTAGACAGTTCAGATCTGATGGTATATGGAGAGGTATAATATAATGATCAATCGACATACTCTTCTACACATATTCAACAGAGAATCTGTGTCTTGCCAAAGATATTGAAATGAAATCTTAGAACCCTATACAAGGCTTTTATTGCATTGTGTATTCTTTTTATGGATGATAACATGCATTCTCATTTAGAAAACCTAGTTGATGATTGAAAGCAAAGGCATTGAGCGAATAAACTGGTAGCCGAATATCCTGATTTAAATCCAATTGAGAACTTATGGGATACCCTTAGTAAAGCTATAGTATGGCAAAGTCCTCTGTCTAGAGATCTCAATGCCAAAAGAAAAAAAACTGCATTGCTAAAGGAGTGGAACTTTCTGCCCCAAACTCTAATGAAATCGCATTGCGATACGTGTATATGAATTAGTTAAGATAACATTCCTTATTAATGTCAAAAGTCTGCATTTGTTTCCAAGTTATTCAATGTTTTTCTAAAATCTCCATGTTGCACACTATTTCAATTTTAATTGTTTCATAGCTAGTTTTATATTATATGCCCTCATATTCGATTTTTCAGTATTTACTATGTGTTATGATGCTATGTATCACCCTCCCAAAAAATTTATTCTATTATATTAAATAGTTATTGTGAAATCTGTGTTTTTGTGCATATAAATTATAATTTTAGACAGGAGTATATTATTCAAACTAGATTTTTTGTAAGAAATTTATTTGTTGCCAAGAATTAGCAATTATGATGTTTTGATTTTATTGTAGGGAGAATGCATTGCTCGTCAACCACCCGGGACAGACATTTATCATAAAGGCCCATTATCTGTTTATGAAGTTGATGGAAAGGATCACAAGGTAAACATTTTGTTTTCTTGTTTTCTTTTATGCTTATTGATTTATTACAGGAATAACTATTTCGATTTTTATTACACAACATATAACAGTTCTGGATGTGGACAGCAGAATCTCTGGTGATTTCCCATTGGATTTAATTATTCTCCTTATCGATAATGTGTTTAATGGGCCAGAGTTGAAAGGACCGATCACGCCTCTTTTTCCTGGGGCTGACATGCCCTTTTTTCCTGGGCCAATCACAGTATGATTTGTTCACATATTTATAATAGTTATTTAACCTTACCTTTTAAATGCTGCACTATGATAGAGAATAGGAAATGTTAATTATTTATAAGTATGACATTAAAATACAACTCTTAAGAACTATGAAAAAAGAAATTTTCTAAAAAATATTATTTGTCTGTTTGATTTTTCGCATGTTCCCATCTGGGAACATTGGCACATTATATTTAATTATTTTATTAGATGCAAATCAGTAGCTGCTGCATTAAATTTTCATTTTTCTTTTATTTTATGCACAGATTCTGAACAATTCTAAATAAATTGACCAAATGTAACAAAAATCCATACATAACACAAATTATATATATATAGATATTAATTTGCATAACAAAGAAAAAAAGAAGAAACTTACAAGTATGGAATTTACTGAAAAGAATTTACCTGAATATAAGGATTATCTAATTGCTACAGTAAGAAATAAAACACCTTACCAAAGGATTTTGTTTAAAAGTTTATTTTTTTAATTTAAATTGTTTTCTTATACATAGACTGTGCAATGGGGAGTGCTAGGGGTGCTTCAGCACCCCCATTACAAATTGCACAAACACTCCTTTTTACTTAACAACTGCCCCTTATTCCAATAATTTTTAGTTTCTCTCTCACTTTTTTTAAGTCGATATTTTACAAGGTGAGACCGAAAAGTAAGGTGACTGATGTGATAATAATCACTGTATTATATATTTGCAGATAAATAGATCACTGTCCTTCAAAGTAGTTCCCGCCGTCTACAATACACTTCTGACAACGTTCATACAAGTTCTTGAAACTTTTGAAAAAGTCCTCCTTTGAGACTGTCTTAAATTCCTTGGTAACAGAAGCTTGAATGTCTGAGATGCTTGAAAATCGGTTTCCCTTCAGCGCCAATTTCAGTCGTGGAAAGAGGAAAAAATCTGCTGGCGCTAGATCAGGGGAATAAGGAGGGTGTAATAACTCCGTAACCTGTTGCTGTGTGAGGAACCGTCTAACACACATTGCAGTATGAGGACGTGCATTATCATGCAAGAGAAACCACTTACCTGATGCAGCGAGATGGGGCCGAACACGACAAATGCGAGCCAGGAGGCGCGTCATAACATGGCAATAAAATTCACCATTAACTGTTTGACCTTCCGGTACGAATTCTTTATGGATAATTCCCTGTGCGTCGAAAAAGGTAATCAACATTGTCTTAACCTTTGATTTTTCGAAACGAAACTTTCTCGATTTCGGCGATGAAGGACCGCGCCACTCCATGCTTCGGCGTTTCGTGTGTGGATCATACGCGAAACACCACGTTTCATCTCCTGTGACGATGGACTGTAAAAACGTGTCATCTTTATCTGCTGCATTGATGAAGTCGCCACAGGAATCCATTCGCTGCTGTTTTTGTTCATTGCTTAGGTAATGAGGGACAAACGTCACACAAAGTTTCCGTTTACCCAAATCCTGCGTCAATATTGTTCGGACAATTTCACGAGGAAGATTCAATTCGTTCGCCATTATTCGGACGGACAAACGGCGATCTTTCAGCAATAACTGCCTAACTCTTTCAACATTTGCCGTCGTTCTGCTCGTCACCGGTCTTCCACTGCGATGCTCATCCTCCACGCTTTCACGACCTTCACGGAAAAGTTTGAACCACTTAAATACTGTCTTGTGAGATAAAGTTTCTTCGCCATACACACTTCGAAGCATTTCCAAGGTTTCCGTAGCAGTTTTACCCATTTTAAAACAGAATTTCAGATTCGTTTTCTGCTCCATTACGCAATGCACTAACACCTTTTACGTTTAAGCGACTGCACGAACAAACACGAAACAAGAAACTTTGCAAATGACCCTGAACTTTCACGTTGCATACCGAAGATCGTAATGCGCATGTGTCAGTTCGTCAGACTGTTCTCATTTTTGATAGGAGGGGTGAGTCACCTTACTTTTTGGTCTCACCTTGTATTTATTTTTTTATGGATTTATAAATCTGAGATCAGATATTTTTAGGCTAGACCCAGTTCCAAATGACCACACATGTTGTTGACACCCAGACCGTCCGACCTATCAGAAAGGTGTAAGGTAACTGTTTGGACGGCCAGAAAGTGCCACCCAATTTAGACCAGAACTCAGTGGGGGAGGCATCCACAGGGACCGTACCCTCCTTCAGGGGTACAAAAAACATTTGGAACCCCAAATTTCCCCAGAACATACATTTTACTGGAAAAATTTCCCCCAAAATTATAACCCACTAATAGACCTATACAAAATTGTATGGAAGGGTTAAGGAAAATTACTCCAGTTATAAAAATTAATTACACATTTTATCTATTATCTATTTTATCACACTATTTAATTAATTATATAGACCTTATAAAAAATTTACTGGTCCCCAAGAAATGGCAACCTTCCAATTTCCTTATAGAGTTTGTCGATGAGTTTCAATGTCTTGTAAATTTTTAAACGCGACATAGAAGGAAATCTCGTGAAGTGATATTTTTCTCCATCAAAATGGTTGTCTAAAGATTTTTTTAAAAGTCCAGAAGCATTGTGTACTGGAGGTCCATTCCAAGAAATAAAGACTTCTTGGAAAAGACTGTCATATTTAATATGTCGATTATGAAGATGATTGCATATAACAGATCCAATAGATTCTCAAATTGCTTCACTGCAAATTTTCAGGCAGTTCTCCAAAGCACACAAGATTTCGGGAATGTTTTGGTAAACATTTTCATTTGTAAAGGCTTCATTTATGATATGGTTATCTTGAATCATCAAATTAGATTTTTCTTCGATGCCCTCAACATTTTTGAAAAACTCTGTGCGTAAGATGTTTTTTTTTTTTTCAAGGTTTTAAATTGTAACTGAATTGCATCAGCATTTAATTGTGAGTTTTCTATTTTCATTATCCCAGTCAATAAGTTTTTGTAACGAGTTTTGAATTTCCTCCCCTGAATTGTTTTCGGAATCTGCGGTATTTGCCAAATATTTACTACTGAAACATAACCGCATATGTTTCACAATTGTAGGTTCTTGTATTCTATCTTCTAATTTTTCCAATAGTGTTTTGCATAGTATTTCCAACTTCTTCCTATCACCTTTGAAATTGCATTTATCTTCAACAGATGCCTGATTATCCTGAAGAGTCTGTGAACGGCTTGAACGATGTTCTGAGTTGTCACTAATCAGTAAACAATTCTGATAAATATTTTTTGTTAATGAATCCAAGTCTTTTACGATGGATGGAAAATTTCCTTCTGACAGCATACCACTTTCTAATTCTATGATCATGTCATTAAGAATGCTCTTTATGGAGACAAAATGATCAAAAATTGTCCAAATACAAGTATTTACATTCTGACAAATGCAACTCAATTTTGTTAAAACCTCAAAGATGTCAATCGTTCCAAGTACTTAAAATATAAAATTGGGTTTCGAAAACTTAATACCAATGAGTATTTTTTGGCATTTGTATTATGATCATTTTGTATACACTTCGTGAGTTTCTTTTGAAGATCAGTAAAAAAAAGCTGAAAATCTCTTTGGAATGTTCTATATACTCTGACTTGACTTTGCACAAAACGAGTGTCCTGAAAAGATTTAGGATTCAGAAAGGCTATTTCATTTTTTTCAGCTAATTCAATTAATTCTTCATATCCAATGCCCCAATTATAAGTTTTCATTAAATTACCTATAACTTGGGTTTGATTATATATCCACATTAAGGATTGTTCTTTACAAACATCACTCCACACAACCTATGGGTTATGTCCCACATAGGAAGTAGAAAATCATGGTTTAAATTTTCACAAAGGCTAGCCAGTTTTTTATCAACACTAAGATTAAAATACTGTCCATTGAATGCCATATCATTCAGCTGCTTTTTTACTTAAATATGTGAACTTTCAAGAGCATTTTACAGTTTTCCAACAAGAACATCCCCCTTATGTGAGGTACCACATGGAGAAATGTCAACTAAATTACAAGTCGGAACACCATCTATAAGAGTGATCACGCAAGTTATTTGATATGTTCTGTATAATTTTGTAATCTTATCTGCTGTAACAGACACAAGAGGAAGATGCTTAGTTACTGGATTGATTATACTTAAAAATTCACGTATTTTGCTTTGCATGGTAAAAAATATGTTTTTTCTAAAAGCCCTAAAAAATTCTCTGCTGTGATTTTCACTAATTACTTTAAGTCTTATTTCACTTTAAGTTCACTAATATCAGCATCATTTAGGCAGTTGAAACTTAATAAACGTTCAAAAAACTTACCCCCTTGCCTTCTTTTACAACACTGTAGGCAGCTCTTGCAACACGGAGTTCCACTTTTTCATGTTCCATTTTCATTATAACATTTTTCTTTTCCATAGCTCCAGAAAAATTAACCCACCAGTGGTGTGCCTTTGACTGTAAATGTCTAATAAGATGACCTTTTAAATTTCAAATCAACACTTTGATTTGGTTGTAGCAATTGCTCTTCACTTGGAAGATCAAAAATACCAAAAGATTTTGTTTTCAGAATGGCTACCTCCTTAGGTACGCTTTTGTAGTTTTCTATACATGGAGAGCATTGCACTGTTTCAATTCCCCCTTCTAAACATGGCATAAACTTGCAAATTTCTCGAAATGACTTACTTACTCTAATTAATTTAATTTTAGCTTTAAATTCTTCATCTTCAAAAATACAAGAACCAGTATAGTCAGGCAACTCGTTAATTTCTTCATTACACTGCAGATTTTTAATCTCAGCTCAGGTTTGTTTGTTTTTGACAATTCATCAACTTTGTTGGTTAGTATAGCTATTGCATTATATATGCTCGATAATTGTTCATTAACAGCAGTAGACTTGCTTTTATCAACTTCTACTTCTATGTCCTCCTCCGAAGACAGCAATAATGGGGGGCACTGAATTAATGGTTGATCTTTATCAATTTCTTTCATTCTTTTTGCAGATTCATCACTACTGCTCAAGGCCCATCATTATCAATCATAGTATCAGAAATAATATCTTCAGCTCTGTTTTTTTCCTGGTCGCACATTTTACGTTTAAAAAACCCTGACTCCCTTGATCCTTAGTTCTAGGTTTTTCCGTGGGATGTTTACTAGACACATGGTTTAAGAGTTTGTCGCGTCTACCGTGCCATTCGCAATAAGCACAGTTCACTCCTTGCTTACTTTCAAAAGTAGACATTATAAATCAACACATTTACATTCACAAGTCAAGAAATGTCTCCAAGTTGCATTCCGTAACAAGCTTTCAAAATTGTGATTTTGAGGAAATTTACGGTTGCGGTTACGAGGTTTGGTCGAAACAGGAAAAAGTCTATGAAATTTGTAAAAAACGTTTAAATTAAAATTTTTAACAGTAAAAATTAAAAAACAGTGTGTTGGGGAGCAATGGATCCCGTCTCAGATAGCAGTACTCTGTGAAAAACAGTACAATATAGCAAATACGCGGAAAAAAAAAGGGATGCAGTTTCGGCGGGGACAGAACTCGGGACCATCGGCGTACGAGCTCGGCGTTCTAGACATCAGACGGACAGCAACTCGAAAACTGGACTTTTATTTAACTATTTAAAGGTTGTATTTTATTTCAAAATACGGGCGTCAAGTTCTAAAATAGTATCCCGTAACAGATAGCGATTATTTTTGAAGCAACACTATTTTTGTGCTAACAGTAAACATAAAAAGCACTATAAAAAATAAAAAATAAAACATATTAACGATACAATTGCCACATTCTGCAATAGTTGCAGTTTTGCTTGAAAATAGTGGAAACACTAGCTTTGCGTGGACATAGCCACTTTGAAAAAAAAGTTTTCTGCCGGAAATTTCCTCAAACCTGCTATAATTTCCCCGGATCCTCGATCCTGCGATCCAACATATTTTGCACCCCTGCCCTCCTTCCCCTACCACCAACCAACCTCTCACAAGGACTTATGGACCCACATGTTTAACGTGATCGTACTCTGCTTGAACACGGTGACTGTCGCAGGAATCGAACCCAGACCTACCGAGTGCAATTCCTGCACGTTAACCACTGGGCTACCGTACCCGGAAATGACCACACATGTGTAAGGCTTCAATAAAGAAATCTGTCATGAACTCACATTTATCGTGGAAGGATACAGAGTCAGTTAGTTTCATATCAAGTTTGGTAGAAAAGTGGTGTCTGTACTAGCTTGTTCATAGTTTTCAAATTTCTTTTTATTTTGTATTTTTTACGAATTAAGATCATGACTATATCATGCAGAAATAGGTGGACAAAATATAATGAAAAACTATACATACTTCACATTTACCTTACACCTTTCTGGTAGGTCGGACGGTCTGGGTCTCAACAACAACAACATACTTCACATTTTTTCACTAATCTGAGATTTTACAAAACTATGTATGTACAGTTTGTGATTTTATATCTCGATAGCAATGAATAAAATGTTTTGAAATTGTTCTAGTGTCTTCCTTAAAATAAGAATGCTGGCAAAACACAAAATTGCATATTTAAACTATTTTATTTACTAAGATACATTAATTTAAAATTATGCAACGTAATTCTAATGCTTACTTTTATTGCATAAAAATTTTAGGAAATACTTATCAAATTTCACAGTTTCGCTATTAGTGCCTCTGCATTTGCAATAGAATTATCTTTTAAAATAGATATTTTGTGAAAACTAAGACTGAAAAATATATTCTTGCAAAGAAACAGGAACTTTCTGCAATCTTCCTTAATTATTATTCAATATGTTTTATAAATATTCATTGAAGAAATCACAGGCATTATATATAAATCAAATTTTTATCTAACCGTATTCATATATATTTAGGAAATACTACCATTTACGAAAGCAAATAGGCTGTATAATGTTTAGCAGAAATAGATAAAGTAAATCAGCTTTCTTTGTGAAGTTGATTTACTTTTTGTATGGTGATTTTACAAAGTATTTTTGTTTATTTAATTTTTTCATCAGTGAAGGTGAGTAGTTTTATTTTATAGATTTACAATGTTAAAAAGTTTACTTATTTTTTTAGATAGGGAGTCAATTTATTGGGAATTTAGAAGTCAAAACTGACTTTTAACTTTTATAGTAAAAAATACAGGTTTAAATATATTTTCAATACTACATGCCGTAATCAAGAATAATATTTATATAAAAATATGACATGGGTTAAAAAAAATTCTGGTTGCTTATTATTACATAAAAAGTTTTAAATTCTTCTAAAACTCAATTTCTTAGAATAACAATATCTGCACTTGCATTTGTATTAGATTGAAGACATTTTGTGAAATTTAAAACCAAAATGAAATACTTTTGCAAAAACATGTATCTTTCATAATTTTTAATAAAAGTAATAATAAGTTCTATAAATGTGGCAGAAATTAAATATGTTATATTATGGGTCGAATTCATATACTTTTATCAAAGAAACACTTGAATTTACTGAAGCAAATAATTCTGTGCAAAATGTTTATTTTTTCATTTAATATAAAAGCTTTTTTTCCACAATACATCTTTTACAATACACATTTTTATCATAACTCACTATGAAATCGAATAAATAATAAGTGAAATGATGGAAGGATTAACGTTAGAAAGCATGCCAAATGCACTTTCTTGCCAAACACAACCAAAACGATGTGATGCAGTCGTAGCAGGTAACAGACCACCAGTCTGCACTCCTTATAGTATATGGCTCAGTGGCCCAAACTGACCTATGGTGAAGTGACCTCTTTGATACATCTCCCATTTGATAATAGGCTATCCAAATCACTGGCTGAGACTCTCTCTACGTTTACCACAGTCACTTTGTTTTCGCCTTTTTCGTGCAATGTTCTTTATTTGTACACATGCAGTTCTAAACTAACAAATATTTTGCTTTTGTTATTCCCTGCAATTCCTAACGAGACAGTAAAATACTCTCAAAGAAGATAATGTTGTCAAAATGCTAAAAAGAAGAAAATGGAAATTAAATCAGCAAAAATGCTTTCAACGTAGTTGAAGGCAAAGGCTCCTGATCATTTCGACCAGATAGATCATTGAAGGTAAGAGAAAAATTGCTATCTAATCTTATATTTAAAATATAAAAAATTAACCAAATGCACTTTAAATTGGGATCCGTGTAACCTCCCTTTGATTTTTTACATATAAATAAAGCTGATATTCAAGAAGTTGACAGTGAGGACAGATCAGCAATCCAGGAATCGACAATCGACCCAGGAATTTCAGAAGAAGGTAAAGTCTTGATTGCATTTTCTTGAAAGGGCTCATTTTTCTGATTACATACAATATCAAATTTTAACACCTCAGATAATTAGGGGGTGGATGCAAATAGATTTATTATGGATTTTTAAATCAATTTGTAAGCTGACCAAAAAAATCTGAGTGATAAAAATTTAATATCAGTTAAAAGAAAAAAATTATCTCTTAATAATTTTGATAAAAGGCTCGTTTAAAAGAGTTAAATTTTCTCCTACTGATACCAAATCTGAATACCTAAGATATTTTTGTCTGTTCAAAAATTGTATAAAAATACATCCACAGACCGATTTTGCTCTTATTAGAGCTCGTCAGTATGGAATAGGCCTTGCATGCAGCAAAAAAAAAAAAAATTTCATACTGGTGTGAGATAGAACCCATGGAGTCACATTCAGCAAAGAGGCCCTGTGATGTCAAATAAAGCTAAGGTAGCTCTTATGATATCAAATTAAGGAAATGAGGTTCCATGATTTTAAGCAAAGGTGGGGGGGGGGGGGGGGGTTGTGTGTTATTACATATTATTCAACAATAAATGGCTTAAATTACTAAATGTTTTCTTTCTTTCAGCTGATGATATCCTCTGTGGGCATGACAATGATCCAATCAATTGCTCAACATGCAGACAAGAAAAGTGTTTATTCATCTTACAAGGTGCTTGTCAACAACCCCAATTGGATGAATATCCTCAGAAAATATTCGAAAAATAGGAATGCTCATCTGGCCTGCTTGGTATAAAAGCTATCAATAGATAGAATATAGCTGTGCTGGGTAAATCAAGAGCGATCCAACTGCAAGAAAAGGATATGCAGTGTTTAAAAAACAGGGAATATATGGAAAGATTGACTAATATCATTAGTGTGTTAGTTAGAGGAGGAAGACCACTTCGTGGTCATGATGAGTCCAACAAATTCAATAAAAAAGGATTAGTTTTAGAGGTTGTCAATTTAAGTAGAAAATATGATCGATCCATTTCTAAAGGAATTCCTGGATAATTCACCTAAAAACTGCATGTACTTTAGCCGTGAAATTCAAAATAATATTGTTGAATTGAGAAACTCCATTTTAAGGACAATTTCAGAAGAAGTTAAAAGAAAGCCAGTATCGATAATAGCTGATGAAACTAGTGACATCAGTTACCATGAGCAGCTACCGATAGTGATTAGATACATTCCTGAAGGAGAAACATTTCCTGTAGAAAGATTTGTAGGGTTCTAGAGACTGAAAAAGTCTGATGCAGACAATATTTTTCAATCCCTTTCCTTTGCTATAGAGCAACTTGCCATCATTTTGAAAATATGATATGAACGGCAAACTTAAAATGCTAAAATCGCTCTCAACCACAAGATGAGCTTGTCGTTCAGAAGCTGTAAGCATTATTGAGGAAGCTGTAAGCACTATTGAGGAACATTATATCAGCATTATCTCAGCAATTGAACAAATAGTAGAAGAGGCAATATACATAAAAACAAGAGCTTTGGGAACTGGACTGCTTTTCCAGGTGAAATAATTTAATTTCATTGTGTGTTTAGAAATAATGCATCCAGTTCTTCAACTGATTGTCAAAACCAGCAAAGCATTGCAATCACCAACAATACATTTGTTTGAGGTAGTCAAAGTGGAAACCCTTACATCAGCTTTAAAAAATATCTGAAATGATGCAAAATTTCAAAGCATATATAAAAAAGCAGTAGAGAAATGTGAAAAATTGGATATTGCAATACCTTCAGTAAAGAAACGAACTGTCTTGTCTATGATAGATGACTTCGTATCGTCACAAGTAGTTGTTGAATCGATGCAAAATGAGAAATAATTATTTACATTTTATCCAGTTTCAGATTCTTGCATCTCTGGGATAAGTGCCATATTTTCCCAGGAAACGAAAGACATCATAAAGTTTATAGGGAAAATTGTCAATTTAACGTTTACGGAAGATGATATGGTACTATCACAGAAGTTCTGTCCCGCAATAAAGGACTACTGAAACGTAAACCCCAAACTTTGACTTTTACTCCTGAAACTATTCTTCAGTAGTTAGAATAGCTTTCAAATTTTGAAAGGAAAAAACGTACTGCAATTTCGCAGAAATTATTTCAAGGTTTGCAGCAAGGTTACCAGTTGTTCTTGCGAGTGCAGTTTTCCCAAACTAGACAAACTGAAAACCAAACTGCAATCTATAATGGCACAAGATCATCTTAGCTCTTTAATGACCCCATACATTGAACAACGTATAGCAATTTCCACAGATATGGATGATGTTATTGAACTGTTGAAAGGTGAATGAAATTGTAATGGAAAAATTTGTTCTAAATATACTCCACTGTATCTTTAGGAAAAATAATAAAAGATGCATTCCGTTTTTCTTGACTGTTAATAGTGACTTAACTCTTCATTGTTTTTAATTCCTTTGTGTTTAAATAGTTCACATCTAAATATAAGCCTAAGTGGTGCTCAGAATGCTTTCAAAATGAAAAAACACGAATATATCCTTTCATATATCCAGGTTGTCCCAAAAACATCGACCTCTGCTTTCATTCCTTAAATATTGATCTTAGACATATATAATAAATTACAAAGTTGCATTAAAAAAGGTACAGAATTTTATGAAATTGATAAAAAATTTTCAGGGAATTAAATTTGAAGAAATACAAAAATTTAACTTTTATACGGCCCCCGTACAAAAACATTTCCAATGAGTAAAATGTGCCCCATACACTAATAAGGTGATGTACAAAATTTCAGCATTTTATCATAAAAAAGTTCCAGAGATATGTTTAAAAGTTGGTGAGGGATTAATCTCAAATTAAAATGCAAATGTTTACAGCAAGAATGCGAATGACGCAATGCAGAAATGCATCATAGGCAAATAATATCTGCCTCTTATCCTTTATGGATCTTTGGCATGGATGGAAAACATTTTGAACAAGCTTTGTAATCTTTGTGTAAAGTTGTTATTTCTACACAGTGTATGTAGATAGTACTTTCGTACCAATAAATAGCAAAATTATTATTTATTTATGTAATCATTGTTTTCTTTCGTAATTTGTGTATGATCCTTGAAAAGTGATCTGCGGACATGATTTTTTCCCTCTGAGAACCCATGTTGCTGCATCAAAAAGTGGTTTAAGTTAGCATTTTTGTCTTTTTATATCTCTCGGACTTTTTATGATAAAATGCTGAAATTTTGTATATCACATTATTAGTGTATGGGGCACATTTTACTTATTAGAAATGTTTTTGTACAAGGGGCCATATAAAAATTTAAATTTTGTATTTTTTCAAATTTAATTCCCCTGAAAATTTTTATCAATTTCATAAAATTCTGTACCTTTTTTATGCAACTTTGTAATTTAACTTTGTAATGATGGCTCCAGGTGTAGTTTTTGGGTGCAAAAATACCAAACCAACAAGTAGAAATCATATTAATTTCATTTAGAATGTTAATATGTTTTCATTAATTTATTACTTATGAATTGGCTGAGTGTAATTAATTTAAATTAGTTTGCACTTTAGGTGAGAAATCTGAAAGGCCCAGAACATTTCTGCACATTTAATTTTTATGCACATAAAATTACTTTTAAAATGTGAAAATGTGTTTCTTGTTTGTCCAAACATTTTAGCATCCTTTTCCCTTTTTCTTTATTGATGATGATTTTTGACATCATACCAAAATGATATATCATAATATATGACAGGGACATAGTTGAAAGCCTACTGCGCCATTCCCCCCCCCCCCCCTCCCCAAAAAAAGTTTTTTTTTAGGGCTACATGTCGGATATATGGACTTATGTTCTATGCATAGCACCTCGAATTGTGAAAGCCTGGTGCCTCCTATGTTCTTTTATCCAGTTTACTGTCCATTGTATTGGAAGGAAGCACTCTTTATGTAGCCTTTTACCATACTGAAAGTTTTTTTTTTTTTTTTTTTTTTTGTGGGTGTGTGTTTTTAGGTAGGACACACTGCACAATATCCATTGGATAATAAAACTAGATAATGTATATCCATTTTCATCATAAACTATTGCTAAAATCTGTCCAATATAATGTTTTTCAGCTTCTCACTTTTGTAATGCGTATAATTCTATCATTTTCTTCTAAATCTGCTAGTTAATCTCTGCTCAGAAATTTCTGGCGAATTTCAACTGGAGACAAATTGGCTAATCAAGGGAAATTTTTGTGCATTTTTTGAACTAAATATTTTAATTTTTAATTATTTTCTAAATATTTGTTACATTTTGCATTTTTGTTTTCATGAGACTTCATGCCATCCCTTCCAATTTTTGGTGGCATTCTCTTTTTCTTCAATCTTAATAATAATTTGAAGTTGAAAAGTTCCTCCATGGTTAACAATTGCTTTGGATGTGACATATCTGACACAACACAGCTTTATATTAGCAACTATGAAATTTAACTGTTCAAAAAATCTGCATGAGAAGAGAAAGAAATGAACAAGATTGTGAAATTTATTACCTAAATTGTTACACCCCACATGAGGCACTCAGAAAGTTGAAAACAAGACCCCAATATCCAAATAAACATGTTATTGAGCCATGACAATGCAGCATTTTATAGCCTTTCCCCCATAAGGGAGGGTAGAGAGTTTGAAGGAGGAATCAAGAATTCTCTAGATCTCTTTTTACAGTTGCTCCGAAACCTATAGAAATTTTAAACAATAATGTATTACAATTTAAGCAAAGAACATAAGCACATTATTTGATTCATTTTGTATTATGAATCACCGTAATAGCCTCAAATGAGAACATTGACATTTGATGCATTATAACAAACAGATTTCTTACTAATATTGTAATTTCACATGCTTATTCATTAAAATGATCCATTTTAATTATAACTATAAAAATTTAAAAGTGTTGGAATTTTTTTTAATTTTATATGATTTTTTTAAATCACATCCTATGAAAAGTGATAAAAAAGCCCATTTTAGCAAGATTTTGTACACTACACAAAACACAACACTTTTATCTGAGAAATAGTTCTTATGCCAAAAATGCAAGTCATATTTTTATTTTAAACAATAATCTTTACAAAATTGTATAAAATAAACTTTATTTTCTTTATACATTTTAAACTTGATGTTCCCACTTGGGAACATTGGTATATAAAGGTGATATGTTATGCTCTAACATAAAGGTAAGAATAACTGTTAACATACATTCAAGATAATACATACATGCAATTTAAAACTGGATGCTACAGAATTCTAAACTACATAGCAAATAAAAATTAGTGCAGAAAAAGAATAAGTTTTTCCCCATTTCTAGTTCTTATTTACTGTCTTTTCTTTTTTAAATTTAACTTTTCTTTTATCATACTAGTTGGTGGCACCAATGCTGTACTTTTGTATTGTCATTAACACATGGTTGTCATTTGGCGACTGTTGACTTATTTATTCATTCTTAAAACAGAAATCTAATCATTTCCAAAACATTTGTCTGCTTTTAATCATTTTATTTTCTTAAAATCGCGTTCTCTTCTTCAAATCAATTATTAAAATCACACACATTTCTTAAAATCACATATTTACTTAAAATCACATATTCACTTAAAATCACATATTTTCTTAAAAACACAATATACATTTAATTTGTTAATTTTGCAAATGATTTTTTCAAAATACATATTCATATTGTATTTATCAAGTGGATTAGAGTCAATCTCGATTTTCATTGTGTTTAAATCTAGCATTTAGTTTATATTTTTTTTTGCAAATAATTTTTTCAAAATACATATTCATATTGCATTTATCAAGGGGTCAATCTTGTTTTTCATTGTGTTTAAATCTAGCATTTAGTTTATATTTATTTTGCTGGTTCATTATATTTGTTTTTCTGCTAACCCAATTTTCTATACAAAACACAAATTCTGTGCTTCTAATAACATTCTAGAAGCTAAAGATCCTAACAGAGTTTACCCCCACTCATTTAAATGATAATTCCTCAAATGTCAAAAACCCAGACCACTCGACTCACCCTAAGGTATAAGCAGCAATTTGAGTGGCCGGGAATGATTCCTCAAGTGTGAAAAGCCTAGACCACATGACCGACCCTAAGTCTTACAGTAGCTATTGATTCCTCAAGTGTGAAATATTTTGGTCTTTTTTTTTTAGGTTTTTGTTCCCTTTTGGAACAATAATATTAAGCAATTGATTTGATAATAATATTAAATGTGGAATAAAATTTAAAATATGACTTTCTAGGGTGATGTGTTTATAAATTTTCACCAAAATTCATGAGAAATGCACTATTTGTAAACACTGTATACAAAGTATGAAGATTCTGAAACAATTTGAAAAAGATTTATTAAATCAAAATAATTAATTAGCATAAGAATTCTATTTTTTTTTTTACATGCTGTAGTTTTAAATTCAACTCATTAAATTTCATATGAATATACTAATTTCTCTTTAACAAAATCATTGCATGTTAATGTTATTGAATATTTATACTAAGACATTGAAGAAATTGGAACATGCAGATGGTCTCAGCTCTTCCCTCATCCCCTGCACATGAATGACCAATTTGTTTAGAATCTAATGAGTATCTACTCATTAGGAGGAATATTGAGGACTGGTGAGCTATAGGTGTTTCTAATTTTTGATTGTACAGTAGGACATGGTTATAACAAGCAACTTGGAACCAACAAATATGCTCAATAAATCTGCCCTGTCTTAATTTTATATGAACTCATGCGATAATATGCAGCAATAGCTTTTTATGTGAATATAATATACCCCATAATAAAGCAATATCTTGGAATTTTAATTGAATTAAAAACCAGAAATTAAATAATTAGACTTAAAATAATTAATTCCAAAACAGAATTTTGTTTAACAATTCTTAAAACATGTCTTAAGTAGTTTTTTTTTTAATTTCATAATTTTCTTTCGAATAACACTTATTAGCCATCAGTATCTTTTACTGCCTCAAAAATATATTGAAGATTGCCCACTGATGGAGGCAGATCTCTATGGAGGCAAAAAGATGAGCTTAATGTTTTAGACAGTGTTGAGAAAAATGCACCCTAATTTAGAAAAAGACAGCCCATTTGTGTTTTTGCAGTTTAACTAGGTTGTTCTGTCATTTTCAGAATTTTTATTTTAGTATGCAGGTTAAAAATATTGGTTCAGTAGTATCGGAGATCACATTCCTGTGCCAATGTGTGCCAAACTTGAAAGCTGGTACAATGTGTTATAAAAACATAAAATTTCTTTTTTCTAAGCCAAATTTTAGATGGGACACTTTAATTTTCTTCTCCTGAAAATCTGTTCAATGGCTGAATCAAAAGTGAAAAAGGAAGAGGCAAAGCATTTCTTTTAACCTCTCATCTCCACCTGAAAAAAAAAATGTAGAAAGAGAGAGAAATGAATTGTTCAGTAGTGAGCTTTCCCATCTGCACGACAAATTACTATAAGTTTCTGTTTTATTACAAAGTTACAATTTTGCTCTATTCTTTGTTTGGTGTTAGTTTGGGGTAAAATGTTCTGTAAATGTGAACTATAAGAATTTTGACACTAAAACCAATATTTATAAGTATAATTATTTGGATTGGAATTCACTTTCGTTCCTCTTTTGTGTAATCCCTGTTTTCACTGAATGTTTGGTGTTAAGTTATGAACGTTAAGTCAGCGGTCAAGTCAAAAACACAAAGCAGGAAGGGAAAATTATGTCTGGTAGTTAGCGATTTATTTCATTTATGCATTTGTGTTAATGATGAGATTAAAAATGTCAAGCTTATTTAATACATTTTTCTTATCTCAAAGTAATCTTATTACCCAGTTATTATTTTTTTTATAAAACGTTCATAGTGAAATGAAGTCATGAGCCTTGACTTCATTTTGTCATGGATCAGAATCCTATAAATTATAATATGTTGTTACATCTTTCTCTATATTGATATCTTTATGAAATACATTATTTAGTTGCCACTAATGAGATTGAAGTATATAATTTTTTTCTAAACTTTTCCCAGGGCTGCCCATACAAATGGTGGATCCTCCTGCAAATATTTTTCACAGATCCTCCCCCCCACACACACACACACACATACACACATGGGTGGTGTTCATCCTTCTGAGGGCCAGCCCTAATTTGCCTGTTATCCTTTAAACTTGAATGTGCAACTTCAATCACAATCTCTTTTTATCGAGTTTCATTTCTCTTTACCTATATAAAACCTACAAAAAATAAATTCAAAACATATCTCTGCCTTTGAAGATAAGTTATAAATTATAAAAAAAACCTAACATGGGCAGTTTTTGACTTTCCCTACAAATTCAAATTTGTTTGCTTCTCTGCAGGACTTATATTTGTGCATTTAATGTGGAAATTATCCCAATATTTTTAAGCATACTCATTTTAAGTATTATCTCTATTTTTAAAGCTCTGGAGTGTTAATAAATATTTTACAAAATGAAATAATTTTTCACATAAATAGTGCCATTTTACAATTAATTTTGTATTTTACATTGCTTAGAGTCTACAAAGATGTTTTTCCATCCATCTCCATCCTCTATTGCACAATAAACAAACTGAACTTGCTTATTTTCTTGTTTTGGTTAATTTTAAACAACTATTTTATTTAATTAGTTAAATGTTATAAGAGCTATGATAGAAGTAAAATGATTCTTATACAGTTAACATTCTCATACAGTTCTTTTTTTTTTTTTTTTTTTTTTTTTTTAACATTTATGTTAAAGTATATGCTAAAATATATATTTCAAATTCATAACGCATTTAACAATAAAAATAGTAAAAATAATTTAATGAAAATTTTGTGAGCATTTGTTTATTCTTATGAAGTAAAGTTATATTTTATAACTGTTGTTAGGGGAAATATTCTGTGTTTTTCTTTAACTTCAAATTTTCCCATCCTATTTTTCCCCTTAAAAATGCCATTAAAATCTGCAGTTTTTTCTTCTAACGTAGGTAGGTATGGAGATCCAGTTTTTCCCTTATGGAACCCTGGTATTCAGAATTTGTTATACCTAATGCTGCCTTGATATATATATATATATACACACATACACACACACACACATATATATATATATATATTGGATTATATTCCAGTTATTATCAGTGTTCTCTATAGTGAGGGTACATGTGCGAAACATGCATAAAAGTTTCAAATCCCTCTTTATAAAATAAACAGAAAGCAAAATGCATCTCTTGAATTGGTCAAAAAAACCTTATTAATGAAATCAAAAATCTACCGCAATTGAGCATTTTCTGCTCTTCTACTGTATTGCGTAATCAAATTGCATAGAGATCAGGGAAAAGTTCATTCTTCACTTCTGGTCATGCATACATCAGTCTCATTCACATGTTACAGACATTATGATTCATAGGTTCCTGATAGTGTGTGTGGACATTTGTTTGGAACCGTGCTTTTCAGAACTGATATGTCAATATTGCAACATTGTATTGTTGCTCCACTTTGACATACGTATATACGATCCATAAATGATCATATGGACAATCCAAAGGAGGATGACCATGTTTAATGACTTTAATCCCAAGCATATTTCCTATCGATTTTACTGCTAAATTGCGGGAATTTCACAATTTTTTTAAGTCTCAGTGCACAACCATCTATCTCTCATGTAACAGATTCGAGCACATTGGCTGACATGTGATTGAACCCTGGGAGCTGAATGACATTCCTGTCAAGTGCCTGCTTATCTTTGTATCGACTACTGGTCTCTTTTCATAGAGATCTGCTCTATTTGGGGTAGTACAATAGACCTCTGGTCGATGTGCTGAGCTCTTTTTTGAGCCACCCGTTTCTCATTTCATTTCATTTTCATTTCATCTCTCATGCAAAGAAGTTTCAGATTTCTTTTTTATATCGTCCTCAGTTTTCAGTTGTTTATCTGTCATCAGTGATATAAACAAAGAAAAAAAATCTCTGAATTCCTAAAATGTTTATAGCTGAGTGGAAGTGTGCTTATAACTCAGAAGCATCATGTAAAATACTTTTTTTTCATTGTATAGCACTTTTGCCATGCCAAATGAATTTTGTGTAGCAGTTACTAATTAATGTGTAGCATTTATCGAAAAAACTTTAGTTTGCAAAATAATAAATTTAATATCAAATTCTGAATATTATACATACTAAAAACAAAAGAACATTACTTAATTTTAACTTTATACTGGCATTATATTACAATATTATACTGTTATTTTTATTTTGTAACAAATATTAATCATAATCAGGATATTACGAATCCAAAGGTTGTACAAAAAAAGTGAGGGAAAAGATTAATCGGAATCACTTTCAGTTCCATTTTTTTTTTTCTTTTTTTCCATATGGCTTAGTGTTTGGACATCTAGGAGTACTAAAAAAAAAATTCAATGCCTTATCAGGTGAGAAATCTTGTAGTGGAGGTCCTATGAGGCTAATTTGAAGCAAATTTTCAAGGGTTTCTTCTTCTAAGTGATTTCTGGAGTCAGTTTTTATTCTACCCGTAAAAGAAAATTCTCTTTCCACAGCTGCATTTGAAATCGGTAATATTAATAAAATTTCATATAAGTGAGCAAGATTCAGGATTTTTTCTTTATTCATTTTTAAAACAAATTTCTACATGTTTTGTCGAGTAAAGAGAAATAAATTTTGTAGCCAAAAGATTTTTAGCTCTTGCCATTTTTCATTTATCATTAGTATGAAGGGCATTCTAAAAGTAAAGAATGTTTTGATCTGACAAGCTGCACAGTTCCCCCCCCCCCCCCCATCACCGCCGCGTCATGGACCTTCCCATTCCTTCGCACCAGTCTGACTCTAACAGCGAGCCACAACGGTTTATAGTGTAACTTTGAAATGTGTGACAAAATTAAAAATCCTGCCAAGTGTTAGGTTTGTAGTGTAATGCTCTTTTTGAATGCAAGAAAAGTCCGCTCTATCAAAATTTACAGATTTACAGACAGATAACCGAGGTTTATGGTAATGTGATGAATGAGGCTTCAATTCAAAAATGGTACATCATGTTTAATGGCGGGCAAACGAATATTCATGATGAAGAACACTCGTGCTGACCTTCAGTTGTGACTGATGAACTCAAATCAAGGATTGAGGAAAAAATTCAACAGGATAGACGTTTCACTATAGATGGATTCAGTTTGTTCTTTCCTGAAATTTCAAGAACAGTTCTTTATGAAATTGTTAATGGTGATTTGGGCTACAGAAAAGTGTGTGCCAGGTGGATTCCTTGAGTTTTGACAGATGAACACAAACAAAAATGGAGGGGAGTTGCACTGACTTTTCTCAGTCTGTACAACAAGGACGGCTAGGGGTTTTTGAACCACATTATTATTGGTGATGAGACTTAGATTTCGCATAAAACTCCAGAAACAAAGCACCAGTCAATGGAATGGCATCATTCCTGATCCCCAACAATACAAAAAATAAATAAATAAATTGTGAGCACCAAGAAGGTTGTGGCTACAGTGTTTTAGGATCAAAAGGGTGTCCTACTCATCGATTACATGCCTAGAGGGGAGACCATAAATGCAGCGGCCTATTGTCAGACCTTTAACCGACTTTGCCATGCCATTCAAAACAAACGGCAGGGATTGTTGTTTAGAGGCATTGTGCTTCTTCATGATAACGCATGGTCGCATGCTGCTGTGGTGACGAAAAACTTGCTTCAGCAGTGGGAAGTTTTTGAACATCCTCCTTATAACTCTGACTTGACTCCGGGTGATTACCATCTTTTCCCCAAATTGAAGGATTTTTTGGCCGGGTACCACTATGGAAGTGACAACGAACTGAAAGAGGATGTCAATGACTGGTTCAACAACTTGGTGGTAACTGAGTATGCAGAGGGCATAGAAAAACTGGTGATACGCTATGACAAATGTTTAAATTTGTATGGCAACTATGTGGAAACGTAGCTAAGGTATCATATGTGTTGTAAAATAAGTTTTGTTTCATTATCTTAAATAAAGATATCTAGGGAAACAAACGTTCTTTACTTTTAGAATGGCTCTCGTATATCAACTTTATTTAAAAGAAGCAATGGCTCTAATGTTTTTTTCACAATTCTATGTCCTTATTTCCAAATTCAATCAAAAGCTTTTTATTTGAAGACCACAATGTTCATCTAAAATCTTAAATGTTTGTATTATTTCGCTCTTGATATCTGAAAATCTATCGTCGATACAAGCTTGTAACGTTGTCATATACATCGTAGCTGTATCACTTTTGGCTAACTTTCCAGTCAATTCTACATTTGCAAATGGTTCACCATTTTCTACTTCTATGATACTAAAAGAGAAGTAATCCTTATCTCTAGCTTCTATATCAGTAAATTTTTTAATGTATCTTTTGAACTTTCTATATACATTATTGCATGTAGAAGGTCACAACTATATTTTTGAAGGCACATTGATTTTGATAACTTTTCATATAT
This sequence comes from Amaurobius ferox, assembly GCA_951213105.1. Classification (NCBI taxonomy): domain Eukaryota; kingdom Metazoa; phylum Arthropoda; class Arachnida; order Araneae; family Amaurobiidae; genus Amaurobius; species Amaurobius ferox. Next base: position 140,612,185 of record OX578133.1, on the reverse strand, counting down.
TTTTAACATCAATAGTAAATAATATACAAAACTTCTTGACTTCAAAATTTTAAGATAGCCTTTAACTTTTGCTGTTTGAGTTCCTAATTCCGATAATGCTGAATTTTCTAAATGAGTAACAATAAGTGTATATGATTTTACTAAAGATTGAGCTGCTCTTTTTTTATGATCAATCCATCTGGTGCCTTGGATATTTTTGGGACTATATGAAGCCAAGTTTTCTTCTGTCATTATTTCTGATAATTCTTGAAGTTCTCTTCGTTTTTTTGGACTCCGTTTATAATAGGCATATAGCTTACCTAAAATATTTATTACAGTCTCAAAATGAGTATTTGATACAGAATCTTTTACAGCCAATTCAAGGCTATGATTGAGACAGTGGCCAATAAAAAGCCATGGGTAGATTTCTTTTAATTGGGTCGAAAGACCCTGTCTGATGCCCAAATTTACACTAGCACCATCACAACAAAGTGCAACTACCTTTTTTCCAAAGTCAATGCCAAATTTGTTTAATACATTTAATAACAATGATTTTAAACCATTAGCAGTCCCACACAGAATTAACATTTCTAAGTGCAAGAAATTTCGTAGCTGTAATTCCATCTGAGTCTATGAACTTTACATGCATTATGAATTTTTTGTATGTACTAACGTCCATTGATTCATCCACTAAAACAGAAATGTAGTTTTAACTGTTCATTTCTTTGATTAAGTCTTCAGTAAGGATGTTAGAAATACAATTAATGAATTCTGAGCAGCTAAGTTTACTTATGTATGTTTCACCTAGTTCAACATCATGTCGTTTTTCTAATTCAGTAATACTTGCAAACATCGCAAATGACAATTCTTCTTTGGTTATAAAATAAGCAACTTCAAATAAGTTTGGCAATTCGATCTTTTTCTTGTTTTCCAATTTCTGTTAAACTCTTTCCGATAGGCATTTGTAATAACTTTTTTTTTTTTTTTTTTTTCCCCAATACTAATTGCTGTTACATGCATATCAGACTTTGTATGTTTAAAAACATTATCTTTTTTTATCGATGTACCGCTAATTCCAGTAATAAATGAAGCATTGAGATTTTTTTGCACTGTAGTCGTTCCGTGTACTTTAAACATAAAGAACATGATATTTTAGTGACAACATTGTTATTTATTTTGTAATTTAACCATTCATTATTAGGATCTAAGATTCCAATCCAATTTTTTACAGTTCGCAACTGAACTGAAATTTTTATTAGTTTTCATTTTTAATTTCTAATTTTCACTGATTTATGGAGCAGAGAGATACTCACAAATTTTACGTGCTTCTTATCAGCTTTCAACTGCATTCGAAGCTCTTTTGTATTTGACTTTTATTTTGATTGCGAAAGGGTGTAAATTATTGATTGGAATGTTTATAATAGACGTGTCAGGGAGATGCTCTTCCGTGTGGTAATGACATTAATAAACTTGAATGGTTGTTTATAGAAAAAGGGGTGAGGAGGTGGGGCAGGGAATAGGACATGTTTATGAATGCGTAGAAGAGCGGGGAACATAAGATTGTGGTACGTGGGAAATATCTTGTATCTAGATTTTTTTTCGGTAGGTTTTATATTGACTTTTTTAGTTAATAAGTTTCATTTTATTTCAGTTTCTATTTCTCTTTTGTTTGGTTAAGAAACAGAGTTCTTACAGTCCTTGAAAATAAAGAACTTGTTTCCATAAAATGTGCAAATTTACTGGAACTGCCATATTTCGTTATAAAATATGACAATTATGGGAACTGCTGAAATACGGGGTGGTCACCCCATAAATTAGTATATTATTGGATTTGAAGTGCTCAAATTTCGCAACTCATAAATAATAAAATAATAAGTATGTTATCACTCACCCAATTATGATCTTCATCTAAAACCATGTTATCTATATTTTTGTAGCTTCTGTACTATGCATAATAGTTGAAGAGATATGACTTCTTAGTACACATTTGTTTAGTTTCTTTCTTAAGAATAATGTAAATCACATAAGAAGATTTATTCACAGATAACTAGTGCAATATTTGCACTTATTAGAAACTCCATAGATTGTTCTGGATTCCTTAACTAATATTCAGTAAAGAATTGAATTTCAAGTTTAACCCTTTCGGGATGGCGGCATTCTGAAACTACCGTGGCCCAAAGGACGAAGCGCTTCGTTTCCGAAATGTGCCCAAAAGATGGCTATTGTTTTTGCGCTAAACCTAACTCTTGAAAAAAATTCACTAAAAATCACCCGTTCAACACAGCATTCTACTTTTTTCAGGAAGAAAGGAAATACTTATTTTCTATTTGATGTATATTTTTTATACAATTTTTCTTTTATCAAAATATTAAAAATTTTAGTGTATATATGTTTTAGGTACAGATGGATAATTCTTTGGCATGTCCTTCCGATTTTTTAAAACTGTATCACATACATGTGTATACTTAGACGGTTCCGGACATAATCCCGACAGCCGAAATCCCGACAAGCCAGAATCCCGACAGCCGAAATCCCGACATGCCAAAATCCTGACAGGGTCGTAATCCCGACAAGTCAAAATCCCGACAAGGTCGAAATCCCGACAAGCCAAAATCCCGACAGCCGAAACCCACTCTTGCACAGACTAATACAACACTAAGGCGGTCATCGCAGTGACGTCACTAGGGTTAGAATTTACTAATCAGCACCCCCACCCCCCACATACACACGCACATGCGCTGGACTCACGCTGGGCATACGCACATGGCTGTCTACGCCTATATGTATAGCTTGATCAAAATTATCGGCGTTTTTACATCTCTGCATTTTACAAATTAATAGTTTTAATCACTAAATCATAACAATTATGCCATTACTGAAATAAATTTTGACAAATTGAAATGACAAAGATTAAAATGATATAACAGGTTGGTATAAGATTTAGGAAATTCATTTTATTAAAAGAGAAAAAAATAGTTACACATTCTGCATACGTTCAAATAGCATATTCAAATAGCATATGGTCATTGTCGTAGCAAGCGGATGGAGACAAGAGGGAGCGTGAGTCCAGTGCTGGGGGGGGGGGTGCTGATTAGTAAATTCTAACCCTAGTGATGTCACTGCGATGACCGCCTTAGTGTTGTATTAGTCTGTGCAAGACTGGGTTTCGGCTGTCGGGATTTTGGCTTGTCTTGATTTCGACCTTGTCGGGATTTTGGCTTGTCGGGATTTCGACCTTGTCGGGATTTTGGCTTGTCGGGATTTCGACCCTGTCGGGATTTTGGCATGTCGGGATTTCGGCTGTCGGGATTCTGGCTTGTCGGGATTTCGGCTGTCAGGATTACGACCCAGACCCATTCTTAGACAACAAATACTTTGCAAGTACAGGAGAGGTAAAAAATTTATCCAAATACAAAGTATATCCTTTTCCTAAAAGTTCACTTAGAAATGTTTTCACAACACGTTCTCCATACCCACCATCAGAGCTTGATAATCCCGTGTCCTTTCCAGTATACACAAGGAAATTCCATTTATGGCCTCATTCCGATTCTGACGATTTATATATTTTTATTCCATATCTGGACCTTTTCGATGGGATATATTAACGAAATCCCAGCCTTCCTTTCCATGAGAACATAAATAACCTAATCATTTCATTGCCGCACATTCCTTTACCTCTCCCCCCCCCTCCCCCTCCCCACCCACTCAAAAAAAAAACTCTCTTATATTCCTCTAATTCAACAACGAAATCAATAAAAGACAAAATCAGAACGAGACCCGGAACTCAATTATAAAATTGTTGATGCTACGAGAAGTGCTCTGTTTTCTTTACAGAACCATGTGTTTCACCGCTCCAAATGGAGAAATAATTCATTGGATTATCCTTGTGCAAAGGTCAAGCATCTACAAAATACATTTAAGTTGCTTCCACGGGCATTTAACGCCATCTAGTAGACAAAAACATTCAAATTAAAACGTTCCACGTAGAAACACCAATACGTGCCAGTCGTCCTTTAGGGTAAAATTTCCTTCGGCCCGTGGGCGTGCCATTCGTCGCGAAAGGGTTAAACCTTAACATGAAATTGAGGACAGCAGTAATCAGCCTGTGAAATTTTAGCTCCTCAGAGCTCAGACATGTAGCTTCTCTGTAATTATCTTTCTCAATATTTACAGCCATAAGTACCTTTTCTGATGCACTAACAGCATGAAATATCTTATACCTTGTTAAACCAGATTGAAATTCACTCTATAAAAACTTATGCATATTCTTTGACTCTAAGTAACCAACATTTTTTTTTGTCTAAAAGAGAACTCTGCACTCTAAATAATATCTATTTTCTAAAAAGCAAGTTCACTTTATATATTTAAAACGAAAATCCTCCCCCTTCCCAGGGAGGGGGGGGGGAGTAATTTTTATTCCTCAAAAATCACACTCACATGGTGAGCTAAAAATGACTGACTAAAAAACATAAAAAGAAAATGGCCATCTTTACTCCTGGAATGCTGGAAAGAAAGGCATGCCAATACCTGCTATTGATTATAGACAAAATGATGTCATTTCCATCAACGTATAATGGAAAGGGGGAGAAATGTTTCATTCGACTGCCCTGAAGTGTTTTCGCTGAAGGCTGTTGGAAAATAAAAATATAACAAAAATGACCCTGCACAAATGGTAAAAAGTGTAAGATGAAAGCCCTTCTCGTAAATCCCAGCAGAATTGAGCTTAATTGCTGATTCTTGACAACTAAATAGCTGCAGAAATAGTGAAAGATTCCCAGATTGTAAAAAACATGGGAGGTCTGGCCTTCCTTTTTCATATGCACATTATTCCATAGACATAAAATAGAATGTAAGAGGTTTGAGAGAGTGAGAACTGAAGATTTTTATAACTTTTTATGGCCTTCGTCTTTGCTCAGATTCTGGGAAAATTCCTTTCCCTTGACCACCTGAAAATTAAGGGAAAATGTCCTCGTTGCAAAAAGATAGTTTTTTTGTGCATGATTAAAAGTGTTATGGTGAGTTTGAAATTCTAAACTCATCACACTTCGAGAAACCAAACTCTTAAAATTATATGAACTGTGAAGCAGTCTGAAAATTAAAATAGTTTTATTAGTATGATTTTTTTATATATTTAACTTGCATATATATGTTACAATTAGTTTTATAGACTCTACTTTTATTCTGTGTGTTTAATTTTTTTATAGCTTTATTGCCAAAATTTGTGCCTCCTTGCTAAGCTGTTTTTGGATCATAAAACTCTGTATTATGATGTTGAGCCTTTCCTGTTTTATATTCTTACTGAAAGTGATAAACATGGTGCACATCTTGTTGGTTATTTTTCTAAAGAAAAAGAATCACCTGATGGAAATAATGTTGCTTGTATTCTCACTCTTCCACCATACCAACGTAAAGGATTTGGGAAATTTCTTATTGCATTCAGTATGTATATCTTTTCACCCAAATTATATTTTTAAGATTGAATGGTTTTACATGTAACATTTTTATGTAGTTATGTTTATGTTCTTACAAAATTAAATATATATGTCATGAGCTGGCCCATGCTTATATAGCCAACTCGCAAGTTTGTTCCTTTGAGCTAGCTTTACAAATGCTCACTGTTAGTTTGTGCTATTAAATACACTTATCGTAGGTTGAACTGACAACATTCATTTTATATACTTATATTTATAAATATGTACAGATACTGGATTATTATATAGAGCATCAACTCGGACTCAGCGAGTCCCATAGTCCTTCTTTGCTGCTCACAAGAGAGGCCAGAAAGCAAGTGTCCATTCTTCGACCTGACCCCGCAGTTTCTTCGACATGACCCCACAGTATTAACTTACTGGGCCAGCAGTGCAAACCTCAAAGAAGCAAGATGGCAGACTGAAAAGAACCTCTTTCCCATTCCTTATTTACATGGCTAGAGAGGGGGTTAGTGGCACATTCCATGGCTAGAGAAGGGTTTAGTGGCATAAATGGAGGTTCTAGTACCCTGCTGGACCACCTCCAGCTCGAATACACGATGCGATACAGGTGGGCATTGAGGCATGCAGGTCCCGTATGGTGTCCTGCATCATCTCATTCCACAGTTGCTGTAAGTGCACTTCTAGTTTGACCAAACTCGTTGGCTATCCAACTTGCTGTCCCAAGTGATTCCCGACATGCTCAATTGGTGACAAATCTGGGGATCAGACAGGCCAAGGAAGAATGGTAATGTGGTGGAGACATTCTTGTGACACCCTTGCTGTGTGTGGCCAAGCATTGTCCTGTTGAAAAGTGCCTCCTGGGAGCCCTGCCATAAGTGGCAACATATGTGGCTGAAGGATGTCACGAATGTACTGCTGGACTGTCATGATTCCATGGATCAATATTAGCAGTGACCGGGTGTTGTATGCGACGACACCCCATAACATCACACCAGCTGTGGGAGCGGTGTGTCTCCATAAAGCGAAGACAGGATTGAGGCGTTCGCCACGGAGCCTCCACACATGTACATGGTTGTCATCACTGCCCAAATTGAATCTCCATTCATTGCTGAAGATAACCTGGTTCTATTCGATTGCTGTCCAATCCTGTGACACCACTCCAAATGGAGGCGATGGTGGGTGGGTGTCATTAGCAGCATACTTAATGAGTGCCGCAATACCAAATGTCTTTCAGCCAGGTGCCTTGCGATGGTACGGATAGACCCAGGGGCCTATAGTAAAGGTGCTACCTGTGTCCGGATGGCTGACAATGATGCAGTTGGCACTGTGCTTGCGTGTTGGGTGATGGAGGGCATTCTGAGCCTGACCGCCATGTATGCGACTTCTCTCTTGTCCACTGGTCCCAACACCTCCTGACAGTAAAGTTAAAAGGGCCTAGGTGGCAGGCTACTGGCCGAACTGACCACCCGGCTTCCATCATCCCGATGATTCTTCCCCTCTCGAACTCTGACAGCTGATCATATTGTCTTCGATGGCAGCGTAATGGCATCCCTAATAAAAATGCGTCCCTCTGCAACACATTAAGTACAGGCAAAAAGCCTCTGCGTACCTTTTTTCTGTGCCATAGAGAATGTAGTTCAACACCCTCTAATGGCATCATTATGCAATGCACAATCATGCTGTATTTCTAATCATTTGCATATTTGCCTGACACGTACCTTCATGCCAAGTTTCGCTACAATTCCACAATTACTTCTTGGTACACAAATTTTTATGGCTATAAGTATATATACATGCAAAATCAAAATTATCAATCACATTTACAATAGCATATTAAGGCATTAAACAAATATTTGCCACTTATAAATTTCCCTTTGAATATAAATTCTGCTCATAAGCATCATTTACATTATTTTTCATTAATAATATTTCTTCTTTACAAAGAATTTTAGATCATTTCTCTTTAGCACTATTATTTATCATTAATCTGAAATTTAACACAGCCATTTCTCATTAATACCATACCAATACCTCAACAATGATATAACTACAATTTTTTATATATAATTAAATATGCAAACAAAACATAATGCATCATATGAGCTATTATTCTTAACAGTTTTTGCATTACTCTTGCATTTAACACTATTTCTCCGACAATTTAATATCATTTCTTATTCATTGCAACACCTTCTTCCATACAATAAACTAGATCATTCCTCTATAGCAGTGTTATTTCTCATTGATATTAAATTTAACCCAATTTCATATAACAATTATAATTAATATCATTTCTTATAATATAACAGCATTTAATAATATTTGTAAAATGAGCTATAATTTGTATCAAGATACTATTCTTGTCACTGCTCATCAAGGAATTTCTTGTACTTATTAATTTGCAATTTGAACTTTGAAAAATATTACTGTTAATTTTCCTATTAATTTTTAATTTAAACTTCAGAAACCATAACTTTCCCCGTTGAATAATTTCCTCTCCACAAATGATAATGACTCCTTTGAACTCATTAATTATTTCTAAATTTAAAATTCACATTAATACAGACAGGTGAGTATCACCAAAATGTGAAAATTTCCACTTACCTCTGTATCGAAGGCCATCAATATGGGTAGGTCTTTGACTTTGTTGCAGACTATAACAGAAAATCAATCAAGTCGGTCTGAACATAGAATTTAAAAGCTTTGAAAATTGCATCGTAGCCACGAAACCACAATAATATATACAGGGGGTCCCAAAATCATTGACCTCGGCTTTTATTCCTTAAATATTGATCTTAGACTTATATAATAAATTACAAAGTTGCACAAAAAAGGTAAAGAGTTTTATGAAATCGATAAATATTTTCTGGGATTAAATTTGAAGAAATACAATATTTAAATTTTTATACGGCCCCCATATAAAAACATTTCCAATGAGTAAAATGTGCCCCATACACTAATAAGGTGATGTACAAAATTTCAGTATTTTATCATAAAAAGTTCCATAGATATGTTTAAACAAAGTTGGTGAGGGATTAATCAAAAATTGAAATATAAATGTTTGCAACAAGAGTGTAAATGATGCAACGCAGAAATGCATCATGGTCAAATAATATCTGCCTCTTATCTTTAGATTTATTTACAATATTCAAAAGTATACTTCCTGAAAAATACCTTAAAATTTTATAAGATTAATTACAGAATAAAACTTGGAAATGGCATAATCAAAATGAACATTAAAACAGCTTAGAAATGTATGCATATGCAAATAGCTGCCTCTGATCAATGTGTCACAAAATCGCAACAGATGCATCATCACAGGGGAAAGTTGATTTTGATTTGCTATTGATCAATCACCTCGCTTATGCAAGTGTAGTATACACAGCCCAGCAGTCTGAGTGACCCTTAAATATTTCACATTTCTGCTACATTTTGATAATGTAGTTGGCCTGTACCGACAGTATATCTCAATACAGCAACAAAGAACTTTTTGAAATGCTTATGCTGTACAGTTTATACAATCGCAATGCTAATGAAACTGCATGGGAATATCAACATACTTTTCCCAATTCTCAACATCCTTCTGGGAAATTTATTTCCGACTGGTGCAACAAATGCATGAAAGACGAAGCGTACATTGTGTAGGTGGACTAGATAGGCCCAGACTTCACTCAATTGATGTAGAAATTGATATTTTGGCTTACTTTTGCAGTCATCCACATAGTAGTGTTTGTACCGCTGCTTCAGAAATTGTCAAAAGATTGTCGTGACATCAATGAACAAGAACTTGATCAAGTGTACAGAAGTGTAATCAGGCGAATGCAGCTCTGTATTGGCATGGATGGTAAACATTTTGAACAAGCTTTGTAATCTTTGTGTAAAGCTATTATTTCTACATAGTGTAGATACGTAATCATTGTTTTCTTTCATAATTTGTGTATGACCCCTGAAACGCAATCTGCTGACATGATTTTACCCTCCGAGAACCCATGTCGAGGCATCGAAAAGTGGTTTAAGTCAGCATTTTTGTCTTTTCATATCTCTGGGACTTTTTATGATAAAATACTGAAATTTTGTACCTCACCTTATTAGTGTATGGGGCACATTTTACTCATTGGAAATGTTTTTGCACAGGGATCATATAAAAATATAATTTGTATTTCTTAAAATTTCATTCAGTAAAAATTTTAATCAATTTCATAAAATTCTGTGCATTTTTTTACGTAACTTTGTAATTTATTATATATGTCTAAGATCAATATTTAAGGAATAAAAGCCGAGGTCAATGTTTTCAGAACACCCTGTATAGTCCATATGTTTCATGCAGATATATCATCATACAATTTAAACCACAACCCATCAATATTTGCTCGCAGATCTCTCATCATACCACAGTTTCCATTTCTATAGCATTTTCCATTTTACTTTGCTGTCAAACTGAGATAATGTCAGATTCAACTACTTTTCCATTTTCATCTGTTCAGGCGAGCCCGTGTCATGAACTGGCCCGTACTTATAGAGCCAACTTCTAGGTTCATTCCTTTGAGTGAGGTCTTCAAATGCTTACTGTTAGTTTGTGCTATTAAATACACTTATCGTAGATGAACAAGACATTAATTTTATATTCTTATATTTACAAATCTCTACAGATGCTGGATTATATGCAGTATCAACTCATTCTCAGATAGACCCAACATCCTTCTTTGCTGTTCAAAAGAGAGTCCAGAAAGGAAGTGTCTGTTCTTCCACCGCTATCCCCCTCCCCTACAGTTTTTTTGTCCTGACCCCACAGTATTAAATTACAAGGCCAGCTGTGCAAATCTCGAAAAGCAAAATGGCAGTCCAAAAAGAACCTCTTTCCCATTCTTTCTTTACATGGTTAGAGAGAAGTTCGTAACAGTATATCCACAGGGTGTCCCAAAAAGATTAAAACATGCTTTAATTCAAGGACAAAGCATTTTAAAAAACAAAAGGTCTTTTATTTAACGCATCCTAAAAGATGCACAAAATATATATTAAAAACTGCCAGAGCGCTTTCGGACGTATATACGCCCTTCATCAGTGGCTACATGAATATTAAAAACATGGAATGTTTATATATAGTACAAGAAATCTACACGGAATACAAGATATGTATAATACAAGAAATCTACACGGAAATTACAAAATAAGTTTAAACGCTTACGAATTTTAAATTATTACAAGAAAAGAACTAATACAAATTTTAGAAAACGCCAAGCATATTCCTGAGAATGACATCATAAATAACTTTTAAAATGTTTGAATTGCATAGAGTCGAGAATGAGTTGCCAAGCATAACTTAAAATATGCACAGGATCAAAATTACAAATTGATTCACAGTAAATATAAATAAACAAGGATTCATAAAGAAGAATACTGTGTGGATTGTTACAACAAACCAAAAGGAAAGTTTTTTCAAAAACAGGAAGAAATTTATCATTAACCACATATTGAGCAAGAGCTGTAAGTTTACCAGACTTAACATCGCGAGCATGTTCTTCTAAATGGATGCCAACAGTACATTTTGTACTGCCAATGTAAAATTTATAGTCACCAGCAGGGGATAACAGGGGACTGACATACACCCCAACAGAGCTTTTAAAGTCATCAAAATTCCCAAATTTCATCATCATCATCATTCTCTTCGTACCTAAGTGGCACTTAAGGTCTTCAGCTTAGATTTCCAAACACGGTGATTGCGTGCAGCAGCTCTCGCTTCAGTCCATCTTGCCCATCCCGCCTGGTTTCTCTCACTCTCCACCAACCGTCTCCAAGTTAACTTCGGTCTACCTCTTGTCCGCCTGCTCTCAGGTGCCCAGTCCAGGGCAACGGCGGGAATGCTGTCCAATGGCATTCTCAAAACATGGCCTACCCATTTCCATCTTCGATATTTGTTGTCATATTCAATGGGCTTTAAATTGGTCCTTTTATATAGGTTCTCATTTGATATTGTGTTAGGCCAAAAAATTCCCAGTATTCTTCTAAGGCACTTGCCCTGCAAGGCATTAAGTTTGGCACTTTGGGATTTAGTCACTTTCCACGTTTCTGCTCCATATAACAGTACACTCTTCACCAAGGCATTAAACAAATTTAGTTTAGTCTTGAGCTTTATCTCCGAAGCTCTCCACACTTTGTTGAGCCCACAAAAACAATTTTGGGCTTTAGCAATTCTAATTATAATCTCCTCATCAGTTCCACCCGTTTTCCCCACCATGACACCAAGGTAGGTAAACGTATCCACATCTTCAATGGGGTCATTATCCAAAACAATACTGTTTGATGATTTTTCCTTTAATCTCAATACTTTAGTTTTGTTTTTGTTGATATGAAGACCAACCTCTTTAGCATGTTCAGCAAAAGCCTTGTTTTTCTGCTGTAAGTCATCTAATTTCGAGGACATCAAGACAATATCATCAGCAAAATTTAGATCTTCCAATACTGATGTGAAGTTCCATCTGATGCCTCGCCTCTTATTTCTGATAGTTCTTTTCATGATCCAGTCAATTACTATTGTAAATAATAGTCCTGACATCACGCATCCCTGTTTAACACCAGTCTCAATTAAAAATGTTTCTGTTAAGTATCCGTTCACCTCTACACAGCATTTGCTATTTTTATATAGCTCAATGATAATGTTGAAAAATTTTTGAAGGATACCATAATTCCCTAAAATTTTCCAACGTTTCTCTATTGATTGAATCAAACGCTTTGTGGAAATCAATAAAATCCAGGTACAGAGAAGCATTGAATTCAATGCTGTGTTCAATAATATTTCTTAAGGTGAAAATTTGTTGTGTTGTTCCAACACCTCTCCTAAATCCAGTCTGTTCTTCTCTCAACATACCCTCAACTTCGTCTTTTAGCCTGTTGATAAGGACTCTTCCAAAAACCTTTACGGGTATAGACATCAAACTGATTCCTCTCCAATTATCACACACCGATAAGTCCCCCTTTTTTGGTAACTTGATAATGGTACTTTCTTTCCATTTTTCCGGGACTCTTTCGGTTTCCCAAATTTCATTAAACAGGATTTTCAAAAACTCTGCTGTTACCTCCACGTCTACTTTCAGCATTTTAGCGGCAATAAGATCACTTCCACAGGCTTTACCAGACTTCAACACCTTCAAGGTGCCTTTAATTTCGCACAGTGAAATTTCTTTTGTGGAGATGCCAAGGATAGGTGTTACATGTTTCTACACATAGCTCAGCATGATCTTCACATTTCGCATTTAAGGTTTCCCTGAAGTGCTCTCTCCACCTGGCCCCGATCTCAGCATCCGTAATCAGAAGTTTACCATCGTTGCCTCTGATTGCACATTCTGGTTTCCTATAAACTCCACCAATCTGCTTAACCAACTTGTACACTGTTCTCATTTGGCCTACTTCAGCCGCATGTTGCGCCTCTCCAGCAATTCCCTCAAAATATTTTCTCTTGTCCTTTCTAATACTTTTCTTGACATTTTTGTCCGCCACACTATATTTCTCTTTATAGCTGTGGTAAAGTCTTTTGGATCTAGTACTATCCAACAAAATTTTTATCCTTCTTCTATGTTCAATAAACTTCCAAGACTCACCAGTTATCCATTCTTTGCTTTTTGTCTTTCCCTTTCTTCCGATTGTATTTTCAGCAGCTTCATTAAATATTGTCACAAAATCATGCCATCTCTTTTCAACACTGTTAGATTCGTTTTCATGTGTCATGGCATCACAATCCAGGGCTGTAAGTTTTTCTCTCACTTCAGCTCTAAACTTTTCTCTAATTTCTCTGTCCCTTAATTTTGCAACATCGAAACCAACACCTCTTCTTTTCTGATATTTGTTGATGAGTGTTGTTAGCATAAAATGGTCAGTTCCAACATCCGCTCCTCTTTTTGCTGTAACGTCCATCATAGACCTAGCAAATTTTCCATTTATAGCAATGTGGTCAATTTGGTTCCTGGTATTTCCATCAGGAGATATCCATATTAACTTATGGATATCCTTATGTTTGAACTTGCTACCTCCAATAACAAGATTGTTAAGTTCACAAAAGGAAACAAATAATTCTCCGTTTTCATTCCTGATCCCACATGCTTCATTTCCCATTGCCCTTTCTTCATTACACATCTTTTCTCCAACATTTCCAACTTTGTAATTTATTATATATGTCTAAGATCAATATTTAAGGAATAAAAGCCGAGGTCAGTGTTTTCGGAACACCCTGTATAGTCCATATGATTCATGCAGATATATCATCATCCAATTTAAACCACAACTCATCAGTATTTGCTCACAGATCTCATCATACCACTGTTTCCATTTCTTTAGCATTTTCCATTTTACTTTGCTGTCGAACTGAGATAATGTCAGATTCAACTACTTTTCCCTTTTCATCTGTTCAGGCGAGCCCGTGTCATGAGCTGACCTGTACTTATAGAGCCAATTTCTAGATTCATTCCTTTGATTGAGGTCTTCAAATGCTTACTGTTAGTTTGTGCTATTAAATACACTTATCGTAGATGGACATGACATTAATTTTATATACTTATATTTACAAATCTATACAGAAGCTGGATTATATGCAGTATCAACTCTTTCTCAGATAGACCCAACATCCTTCTCTGCTGTTCAAAGGAGAGTCCAGAAAGGAAGTATCTGTTCTTCCACCGCTATCCCCCTCCCCTACAGTTTTTTTGTCCTGACCCCACAGTATTAAATTACAAGGCCAGCTGTGCAAATCTCGAAAAAGCAAAATGGCAGTCCAAAAAGAACCTCTTTCCCATTCTTTCTTTACATGGTTAGAGAGAAGTTCGTAACAGTATATCCACAGGGTGTCCCAAAAAGATTAAAACATGCTTTAATTCAAGGACAAAGCATTTTAAAAAACGAAAGGTCTTTTATTTAACACATCCTAAACGATGTACAAAATATATATTAAAAACTGCCAGAGTGCTTTCGGATGTATATACGCCCTTCATCAGTGGCTACATGAATATTAAAAACATGGAATGTTTATATATAGAGAGACCAGTTTAAAGCAAATTTGCATACAATATAAAATGATAAATGAACTTACTAAAAATAATACAAGAAATCTACACGGAAATTACAAAATAAGTTTAAACGCTTACGAATGTTTATTAGATTTTAGAAAATAATATAAGAGATAATTTTAGAAAACGTCAAGCATGATATTCCTGAGAATGACATCATAAATAACTTTTAAGATGTTTGAATTGCATAGAGTCGAGAATGAGTTGCCAAGCATAACTTAAAATTTGCACAGGATCAAAATTACAAATTGATTCACGGTAAATATAAATAAACAGGGATTCATAAAGAAGAATACTACGTGGATTGTTACAACGAACCAAAAGGAAAGTTTTTTCAAAAACAGGAAGAAATTTATCATTAACCACATATTGAGCAAGAGCTGTAAGTTTACCAGACTTAACATCGCGAGCATGTTCTGCTAAATGGATGCCAACAGTACATTTTGTACTGCCAATGTAAAATTTATTGTCACCAGCAGGGGATAACAGGGGAATGACATACACCCCAGCAAAGCTTATAAAGTCATCAAAATTCCCAAATTTATCGGATTGAATATGATTAAATAAAGTGGTAATATTAGAGTGAGTGGGTTTGAAACCAAATTCATGATAGAAATTAATAAAAGGACGGAAAATCTTAGGATGGTAAGGAACGCTAGTTTATGGACTAAACGATCTTTAATAGCAACAAGTTTAGTATCGTATTGAGTAAATTTAAGGTGAACATGGGTAAAGGTCTTATAAATAAATTCAAAACAATAAGCAGCCTCATGGCCATATTTAAAAATAAAATTAATTTCATCAGTTAAAGCGGGGCTAGCAGAGCAAACATTAAAAGCGCGATTAAAGCATGTGTTAAAAGAGAAGCCTTTTTAGAGGATACAGGATGGAAAGAATTAGCGGGGATACAGGAGTTAGTAAAAGTGGATTTACGGAAAACGGAAGTATGAAAACCAAAATCAGAACGACTGACCGGAACATCAAGGAAAGGCAAGGAACAGTTAGATTCATGCTCAACATTAAAATTAATCGAAGGGTAGAAATCATTAACTTTATCCAAAAGGTGAAGGAGATCATTTAAATCACAATCCCAGATAATAAAAACATCATCCATGTAACGGCACCAAAGAATAGGTTTAATTAGTTTTAATGTGATTTTGCCTTCTTTAACAATTAAACCTATTCTTTGGTGCCGTTGCATGGATGATGTTTTTATTATCTGGGATCAGGATTTAAATGAACTCCTTCACCTTTTGGATGAAGTTAATGATTTCTACCTTTCGATTAATTTTACTGTTGAGCATGATTCTAACTGTTCCTTGCCTTTCCTTAATGTTCTGGTCACCTGTTCTGATTTTGGTTTTCATACTTCCGTTTTCCGTAAATCCACTTTTACTAACTCCTGTATCCCCGCTAATTCTTTCCATCCTGTATTCTCTAAAAAAGCTAATTTTAACGCATATTTTAATTGCGCTTTTAATGTTTGCTCTTCTATCCCCGCTTTGACTGATGAAATTAATTTTATTTATAAACTTAGCCATGAGACTGCTTATTCTTTTGAATTTATTTATAAGATCTTTGCCCACGTTCGCCTTAAATTTACTCAATATGATACTGAACTTGTTGCTATTAAAGATCATTTAGTCCATAAATCTAGTGTTCCTTACCATCCTAAGATTTTCCGTCCTTTTATTAATTTCTATCATGAATTTGGTTTCAAACCCGCTCACTCTAATATTACCACTTTATTTAATCGTATTCGATCTGATAAATTTAGGAATTTTTATAACTTTAAAAGCTTTGCTGAGGTGTATGTCATTCCCCTGTTATTCCCTGCTGGTGACTATAAATTTTACATTGGTAGTACAAAATGTACTGTTGGCATCCGTTTAGCAGAACATGCTCGCGATGTCAAGTCTGGTAAACTTTCTACGGCTCTTGCTCAATATGTGGTTAATGATAAATTTCTTCTCGTTTTTGTAAAAACTTTCCTTTTGGTTCTTTGTAACAATCCACATAGTATTCTTCTTTATGAATCCCTGTTTATTTATATTTGCCGTGAATCCATTTGTAATTTTGATCCTGTTCAATAAATTATGCTTGGTGACTCATTCTCGACTCTATGCAATTCAAACCTCTTAAAAGGTATTTGTGACGTCATTCTCAGGATTATCATGCTTGACATTTCCTAAAATTTGTATTAGTTCTTTTCTTGTAATAATTTAAAATTCATAAGCATTTAAATTTATTTTGTAATTTCCTTGTATATTTCTTGTATTATTTTTAGTAAGTTCATTTATCATTTTATATTTTATGCAAATTTGCTTTAAACTGGTCTCTATATATAAACATTCCATGTTTTTATTATTCATGTAGCCACTGGTGAAGCACTCTGGCAGTTTTTAATATATATTTTGTACGTGTTTTAGGATGTGTTAAATAAAAGACCTTTCGTTTTTTAAAACGCTTTGTCTTTGATTTTATCTATTGAATGCAGATGTGATACCAATCTTGATTATGCTTTAATTCTTTACATGTTGGAGAGATAAGTGGGGAATGTAAATTGCAAAAATGTTGAAAGGAAATAAGACTACATTAATGAAATAAGACTACATTAGTGAAATAGTCCTCCCATTAATTTTCAAAAAGTTACACTTTTTAAATTTTTATATGACCCCCTTAGACAAATTTGGTCGATCAGAAAATTTTTATTTTTAATGCAACAAGATCATTAAAAAAAAAACTGTATATCTGTATCTGTAAAATCGAGCAAGTTATATTTAATTGAAAATTGAACATTGTGAATGGGGACCATATATCAAATTAGAAATGTAAATTTGTGACATATCACAAAAAAGATAAAACTGGATGATAATACATAGGATACCCAACCGTGTAGTGAGTACCACTGCTATATATGATCTCTGTCTGTGTAATGCTTTATTTAGATGCATTTGTGATAAAGGGGGTCGTATAAAAATTTAAAAGATGTAACTTTTCGAAAATTAATGAGGGGACTATTTCATTTATGTTGTCTTATTTCCTACCTTACTTTCAACATTTTTACAATTTTCATTGCCCACTTATATCCAACAGGTAAAGAATTAAACTGTGTTTCAATCTTTTTGGGACACCCTGTATTCTATTAATATGTGATCATGTATGTATGTATGTAGCTACTATTCCAAAGCCTCTACTTTTCCTAAAAGCTTGCGATTTTATTTTTAATGTAGCTATCAAACTGAAGATAAACCCTAATTTTTGAAAAATTTGATAGTTTTTAAAATATTTGTAAAATACCCTTTTTTTCTATTGAAATGTCTATACGTATGTATGTCTCATTTATTCCAAAACTCCTACTTGACCGAGAAGCCCACAGTTTTTTGTTTTGTTTTTCGACATAGCTATCAAACTGTACATAGTACTGAAAATTCAAAAAATTTGATAGATTTTAAAATATTTGTAAAAACTTTCTTTTTTGAGGGTGAAAAGAGGAGTGCAGGAAAACGCATCTCTTCCTACAAAGAAAAAATGGACAGATAAATTTGGAGGACCCTCTAAAATCAATTTTGATGTCGATAATTTTTTTTACAGATTTCAAAAATCACTAAAAACACCTTTAAATTCATTAAAAACAAATAGACAAAATGTCTGACTCACAGAGCTGTGAATCAGGAAACATAAGTTTCTCCAGACAGCTGTTGGATGTGACAGGGTTCATACGTCTCCTGGAAATCTTTTAAAACTCCTGGATTTAAGGGTTTTTTTATAAAGGCCCTTAAAAACTCTTATTCGTTTTAGCCCTACACTCCTGAAAATTGGAAAATACTCCTGGAACATCGACATCATGCTCTTTTATTTCTTAATATAATCAATAGGTGGTGTCACCAAAATAGCAATAGTGGACAAATACTGATGTTAGAAATACAGAAGTGTTGTAGCTGCACCAAATCTAATACCCTGATACAAATTACACCAATCTTCATGTTTTCCGCATATCTTGCTCCAACATGTACCAATCACAAAATTCAATAGAAAAGAAAACAGAAAAAAGTCTGGCGTCTAATATAAATTCTCGGCGAAGTTTCTGCAATCGCCGTGCATACTTCTACACATTAAATAACATTTTCTAGTGCGATTTTTTTCCATAAAATGCACTAATTCACAGTGAAGAACTTTCACCATTTATTTCATTTTCCAGTGCATTGCTGAGAATCCTAAAGTATCAGTTTTCATCCATTTTTATCGTCTAATAATTTCATATCAGAAGAATAGAACTGTTTTACTTTTATAATGTGAGTAAAAATAAACAAATATTTTGTTAAACAAATTATTCTTTTCTTAAATTATGTTATTGCACAATCCAGTTTTTGTTTTCTGGCGTTGCGAAGATTACACAATTATCTTTTTCCATCCATCTCCATCCTCATATTATTGCACATTGGCTTGACCAAACTAGCTTATTTTCATATTTTTGATAATTCAAAAGGTTCATTTTTTAATTATTTTCATAGATATAATGATTGCGTAATTCAGATTTTATTTTCAGGCATTGCCGAGAGTACACAATTATCGTTTCCTATCCATCTCCACCCTTTTATTTATTGCACATTAGCTGGACTAAACTAGATTATTTTCATATTTTGGTTAATTTTTTAATTATTTTCTCATAAATAGTAAGATTGTGTAATTCAGTTTTTATTCTCAGGCGATGCCGAGAATACACAATTATTGTTTTCCATCCATCTCCATGTTCTTATTATTGCACATTAGCTTAACTAAACTAGATAATTTTCAATATTTTGGTTAATGAAAAATGTTAAATTTTGAATTATTTTTGTATAAATAGTATGATTGCACAATTCATTTGTGTGTGGGGGTTCCCTCTCTCTTCAAAAACCCATTGAATTTTGAAGTAATGATATATGGAGAAATGGAAAACAAAATATTTGGTTACCAACCATGCCAGCCAAGTTGATGTTGGTTTTCATTTAAAAAAATTATAAAATTCATGGTTAAGAAGAAATCTGTTACTGAACCCTGTTCCATCACTGATATTTAATAAATTATGGAGTGGAAATTGGCAAACTTTTCTTTATTGGTGCATTATAATGCAATTCAAAGGAATTCTTTGTATGGCTGGAGTGGTGTAGTTGCTGCAAAACCAAGAAATTCAGATCTAAGAGAAACATCTATGAAATCTTGGTTTTACTTCTGCTTTTAATGTTTTGAAAACTCCTGAAAAAATGCTCGAACCCTCCTGGAAAACTCCTTAAAACTCCTGGATATGGATTCTTGCAACAGACTATAAAGGCAAAATAAAAATTCAGAAATTTAAATTTATAAGTTTTATTTAAATTTTAAGATTGTAATGTTATTATAAGCATTCGCTTAAAATAATCGCAGTGTTTCCATGAAAACTTCAACTTTTTCAACGTCTTTCCCGGCCGTCCAAATAGTTGCTCAACTCCTTCGGATGAGTCGGACGGTCTGGGTCTTCAACCTATTCAACATTGCGGGTGACCACCTGGGAACACCGCGTGCTGTTGGCACATTTCGGGCAAGGTAGCCCAGTGATTTGCTGCTGGATTTGCACGCTGCCACAACTGCCGCCGTGTTCATGCGGAGTACGATCATGTTAAACATGTGGGTCTGTAAGTCCTTCCGAGAGGTTGGTGGTAGGGGAAGAAGGGTATGGTCCCTGTGGATGCCCCCCCCCCCCCCCACTGGGTTCTGGTCTAAATTGGGTGGCACTTCCCGGCCGTCCAAATGGTTACCTTACACCTTTCTGGTCGGTCGGATGGTCTGGGTCTCAACTACAACAACTTATTCAACGTTGGCTGCCCCATGTCTTCGGATGAATCGGTCGGCCTGGGCTTTTGACCTATTCAACGTACCCTTGCTGCTCCCTGTCTTCGGACGAGTCGGTCAGCCTGGGCTTTTGACCTATTCTACATGCAGCCATCCAAATGGTTGCTTGAGTCCTTAGGATGAGTCGGACTGTCTGGGCCTTCAACCTATTCAACATGTTTCCTGGCCACGCATTTTTGCTGCTCTATGTCTTTAGATGACCCGGACAGCCTGGGTTTTCGACCTACTCAGTGTATCCGGCCACTCAAACTGCTGCTGCAAACCCCTGGATCAGCCGAGTGGTCTGAGATTTCAACCTATTCAACGTATTGCTCAAAATTTTAATTTTCGCAAAAAATGGAAGTTTTTGAAGTATGGTCTTCAAAATTAATATGAAGTCTCAAATCTTAGCTCTAAGTAATTTCTATTCTTTTTTGTCATAACTTTATTTGTTCATTTTTTACAATTAAATTAAGAATTTGATAATTTTCAAAATGACATATTGCTCAAAATTTAAAAAAACACTAAAAAATAAATCTTCAAGGTATAGTCTTTTAAATTTGTCACCTTGAAGTCTCAAATCTTAGCTCCATGAAACTTCTTTTGTTGTCACATTATTTGTTAATCTTTTATAATTAAATTAATGATTCAACAACTTTATTCCAGAAAGTCTGTCTCTTTCAACTCATGTTTGAATATTTCTGTGGGAAGGGAGGGTAGATGTGAGAAATGTGGGGGAAGTCATGTAATAAAGAGAGGAGCATTTCATGAAGATCAGAGTTTCAAGTGGTTGTAGTAATAATTAAAATTCAAACATCTAAATTTCTTAATTTAACGTGGAGATTTGGTTTTTTAAATGTAAGATTATAACATTATTATAAGCACGTCTTGAAAAAAATCATATTTCTATAATAAAAACTTAAAGTTACCACTGGGTTATCTTGCACTGTTAACAATGTGTGGATGCAGTAACCCAGTTGTAGTTGCTGTTGTGTCTATTACCCAGCTGAATTTGTCGATGGAGTCAACATTATAATTTTCTAATGAAAAGCAATTATTTTCAACTATTTCACATATACTGACACCCTTTCTGGTAGGTCGGACGGTCTGGGTCTCAACAACAACAACATATACTGACATTTTAGGGCACGGTAGCCCAGTGGTTAGCGTGCGGGAGTTGCACTCGGTAGACCCGGGTTTGATTCCCTCCATTGCCAAAACTGCCGTCATGTTCACGTGGAGTATGATCATATTAAACATGTGGGTCCGTAAGTCTTTCTGAGAGGTTGGTGGTAGGGGAAGGAGGGTACGGCCTCTGTGGATGCCTCCCCCACTGGGTTTCGATTTAAATTGGGTGACTTCCCGGCTATCCAGACAGTACAATGCTAGTATAGCCATACGATTTGATTGGCAGTGACAGTTTTGTGGGTTTTGCACATTTGGCGTAACCCATAAAACTGCTTTGCTTTGAATGATTCCAGGCAATTAAAACTTCAGTATCTTAAAACTTTAGTACAGATGTGAATAGAAGACTACGTGCAAAATCTGAATACTATGTGCAAATGTGAATAGAAGACTACGTGCTCATCATAGGTAAAAGTGAGCAAAATATTTGCATTACTTTTACCTATGATGTATTCTCTAAATGATGTTCTTTGACATTATAAGAGAATTTAGCATAAATGTTTAAATAAAAATAACGACCTAGTATTTTTGCATCAGTTTATATGCTCAAGAGAGGTTAATATTATACTTTGCTCAAAAATTTAAAAGTCTCTAAACCTTAACTTCTAATTTTAAAAATAATTATGCTTTGATTAACTCCTTACATTTGTAGGTTATGAATTATCAAAGTTAGATAATGTTGTGGGATCTCCTGAAAAGCCATTGTCTGACTTAGGAAAACTGAGTTATCGAAGTTATTGGTCTTGGATCATATTAGAAATACTTAAGGATTACAAAGGCACATTAGCCATTAAAGATTTGAGGTATGATTTAGTTGTTTTCTGTAATTTTATTATGTATTTTATTGATATTTTTAAGCTTTCAATTTATGGTCAATTTAATACATTAAATTAAGTTTTATGTTATGTGTACTTTATGGTATAGCTTTGTCCCATTATTTGATTCCGCACTAATATGCACAGCTAAAATAGATTTTTTCTTAAAATTTCTAGTATATTTAATAGTCTGTTTGTAGACAGTATATAAAATTAAATGATTAATATACAAATATATACTGTACAAGCTCGAAACCCGGACTTGGCGGAACTTTACCAATTTCAGATTTTTAGAGCTTGAATAAAATTCAAACTTAATATTAACTAAATACACTATAAAGCACTATTTATAGTAAAAATAATGACAAAAAGGGCAGTTTATCAATTAAAAAATATTACTAACCAATAATATTTAAATATATATATATATACAGCAATAGAGACCAATTATCCGGAATCTAGAAAACCGGAAAAGAAAAAAAAAATTAAATTACTTTTTTTGTGGAAGTTACTAATTTCCTTTAATAAAAACAAAATACTTCTTTTCCTTTAAATGTATATAGTGGTTTTGTGACATAAAACAAATACAGGATAACCTTGAAAATCTGGACGTCCAAAATCTGAATGTTTTTTAAATTTTTTAGTTGTTTAATTATTGGACTACTAAAACCATGGATTTAAAACAACATGGTAAGATTATTGATATTGAATTACATTTTATAAACAAATATCATTTCCGGTATATAAGTCAACTTTCTGAGCCCCCAAAATGACATGAAAATATAGAAGTCAGTTTTTACGACAGATATAACAAGAAAGATCAATCATGTTTAAAGCATTGCTTATGAAACACTTTCCAACTTCAATGCAATTTTATTTTAAACAAGTTTAAAATGCAATACATTCCTCGGTAATATTTTAAAACTTATCACAATACTACATTAATTTATTATATTTGAAAACTTAAACCTTCATCGAAGAAAATGAACTTCATTCAAATGACAGCATTGAAATATAAATTGCCTGGTTTCAACATCTCTAAAATGCGATACATTCCTCGGTAATATTTTTAAAACTAACATAATACTACGATAATTTATCATATTTGAAAACTTCATCGAAAACAACTGAAATTCATTCAAATGACGTCATAGAAAAAGTAACATGCCTAGATCTCTCTATAAAAACAGCATTTCATTCATAACATTTACCCATTCATTTCATTCATCTACTATATAATTAATTTACTATAATAATTTATTTTATTTAAAAATTAAGACCATGGAGCTACAAGTAATTAAACTCTATGCTTAAAACTTCATCGAAAAAAATCATCCTTCTCTTTGTAAAATCAATGAATATTTCATTCATATCAGCTATGCAGACTCCATGTGCTAAATAATTTTGTGTTAAAGAAATACAGCAATTCTAATACAACTCATTCTACATATTTTGCTGTTTACATTTTACATTGGTGAAAAATTCTTCGTTGTAGAAATAATCAAATTTGGATGATCATTTAAACTCAAATATATTGTAATTGCATTGTTTCAGTATGTAGATGTACAGAATTTAAGCAAAAATAAAGTGGTTTTAGAATGGATACAACACTCAATATGAATTAAAAAGAACTTAAAAAAATCACGATTTTGAGACAAGATGGATGCCATATATCATTTTGAAGTGGGTCATGTGATCTTTTCATATCATGGTTACGTGATCGCTTCATATAAGAGGTGTAATTATTATTTTAATTTTTATTTAAAAAACTACTGAATATATTTCACTTAATGTTTTTTTATATATTTTATGGAACAATTTGAATATTACCTAATATTTTCGTAGCAATTTGTGAATTTTAAATCCGCTTAAAAAATGTTTGAAAAATTACGTCCCATAGGGCTCAATGTATTTCATTTTTTCAACCCGGGTTCAATCCAAAAATTAATTGTGTGATATTATTCATTTATATTCCCATAGGTCCTACAGACCGTCTGAACAACATACTAAAATTTCATTTTGATTAAGTCATTTTTATGGCAGTTATCGTGCTAACATACAGACAGACAGAATGAACAAAGTCATAAACACTTTTCAGCTTTGTTGTAAAGTGTTAAAAATGGACACCCATAGATCGACTCATAAGTGGAGCTTGAATCGTGTTGTTGACGTTAACTCTCCCCCAAGTGCAATATGCTCAAGAAAATTTATTCTGATCACTTCATTATAGTATGGATCTCAGTCTTCCGTGGATTCTGTTTCGTCTGCAGCATTCCCCCCCCCCCCACCACCACCACCACCACCACCACCACCACCACCACCTCTCAAATATTTGATATGTTTTTCTCTCAAATTTAACTTTTTTGCAACAGCATAGTTATTTCCATTAGTGAAAGTATCAACTTTCAACTTTATATCATCCGTATATTTTGCTCTTTATTACTTCATGTTCAATTTCCCCACCCCCTCAATACCGTTGCTCAATAATGACTTATATTTTTAAAAAATCATTGAGAGGAGTGGTATTTTTCTAAGAAAAGTTATTTATTGTATCTACTGTGATATTTTTCACATATTTGACTATTCTTAATAAAGTGTTTCCTTTTTTCAGAGACATTAGCTTTTTTAAATATAATGATGTATAATAGATGCTAGAAAATAAATAGAATATTTATGTTTTAAGTTGTAAAATATATAAAGGTTTATAGCGTATTTAACATAATAGAGTGATTAGACAACAGTGCCAAATCAATGTAACACCCTGTTTAGCGACGGTTTTAGTGATGGATCAGAAATCCGGAAAGCTAGCAGTCCAGAGGTTTCCGGATAATTTGTCTGCTACTGTATATGTAACTGACATACAAGCAGCAAAATGCATATTTTTCATATATTTGTTCCATTTCCCAAAATTCACAGATAAAATAACTCCATATTTTTTCTCTTTACTTTGGCACTCCCCCTGCTCTCCAAAAGGAAAAACAAAAAATAAAATCTCAAAAGTTTTATTTATTTTCTAACATTTATATATTGTTACATTTAAAAACGCTAAAAAAAGGAGGACCTTATTAAAAATGTTAAATATTTGAAAAATACCACAGTAGATTAAATAAATAACTTTTAAAGAAAAGGACCACTTCTGTCAATGATTTATCTAAACTATGATGAGTCATTATTGAGCAGCCGCACAGTGAGATGGTGTGGCAGAGAATGTGAAAAAAGGAAGGAATGTACTTGGCTAGTAAATGAAGCTAACCCCTTTGAGAGGCCAATATGTTAATGACCTTGTTGTAGCGTGCTTTGCAATATCATCTTATTTTGTTATTTATAGTAAATATAGCTTTCTACACAAAAGAGCGACATATACAGTCGATTTCAAGTATTTTGCATTGGACAACGAATAAGAATTTTTGGGAATTTTATATTAAATTGAACATTATATTGTATTGAGCTGTAATAAAATATTATGATAATGTTTTTGTTTAACATTAAATAATATATTGTTTTGGGAAAATGTCTTCTTTTCAGAAAGGGGTTAATGTAAATAACATGATTTCATGGCATCAATTTTATTCAATCCAGTATATAAATCAAGTCAATTATCCGGTGTATAAATCAGTCACTAATCAGTCTTATTCTCATAAAAAGTCGACTTATACACAAAAATATGTCATTTGTTTATAAAGTACTAACAGCATACCCGTTCTTAGTACGAAGTGTATCATATAAAAAAACTTAAAATTCACAATCAAGTGCAAATTCGTATAATATTCTAAATGGCATTGTTATTCAAAGAATTCTATTAAAATATTTAAATTATTGCTCCTAAAAAGAAATGTAAGAATCTCTGTTCTTACTATATAAAATTATCTTCCCAGGAAGATCTGACAGATAAAATATCCTGGTTCCGCTTGTAAACAAATTTACAAAAATATGAAATTAAATCAATATATGCCAAAATAAAAGCACTAAAGTTGTATTGGAAAATATACTCATACTGTTTATATTCTTAAATATTAGAAGATATATATACCTATGTATCAGTAAAAGATTACCAGTCTACAATATATGAGTTTCAAATATATTTGTCAAAAAATATCAGATAATGTAATAAATTAAAAGTATCAATAATCCCCCTAATCTTTAAACCCAAAGGCTGTAATTGATGCCAATATATGTCAAAATGAAAGTTCTAAAACTGTATGGAAAGATACATCCCTACTACTTACATTCTCGTAGATTAGAAAATATGCCCGTGTATTTAGTATTCAAAATATTCTACTAAAATATTTAATTTAATTCTTCTAAAAAATGTATAAGAATCTCTGGGCTTGATAAATAAAATTATCGTCTCAGACAGATCTGAAGAATAAAGCATCCTGGTCCAGTTTGTAAATAAATTTAGAAAAAATATTTTTTAATTCTCACAAAACGATAGAGATTATCTAGAAAACCATACTTAATTATGCAAAATATTGAATTTTCATCAATTTGGTGTAATTTTGATGAATTTAGCATCATTTTATCAATTCGTCAATTCATTTTATCAATTTGTTAATTTAGTGACATTTTAAAAAATCACCACGTTTATCGCCAAGTGGAACTGTAAAGCTAATAGTCCCACTTGGTGACATATTGACAAAACATCATCACAATACTATCCCCTAACAACATTCAGGCATTCCAGGTAATAAAATGGCTGATGAATTGACTAGAAAAGGTTTAAGTACACCTTTTGTTGGTCCCGAGCCGGCTTTGGATGTTCCTAATGAATTAACTAGAAAAATTGTCTATGACATCTTCAGAAAGCTTCAGTGCGAGAACTGGCATAATACTAAGGGCCAAAGGCAGGCGAAAGAACTAAACTGTAAGTGCCCTAGTATGCGTCAAAAGGAATTATTCAAGCTCAGTTGAACTGGCATCAGAAGGGCTGTTGGACTCTTTACTGGGCACTGCACCCTTAAAAGACATCTAAATATTATAGGTGTCACTAAGGATTCGCTACGTAGAGGCTGCAGTTATAGCGAAGAAACTGCCGCACACATACTATGTGAATGTGAGGTGTTCGCCGCCCATAGGTTCGAACGCTTGGGTCTACATGTGATCAAGCCCTGGGAGTTGTATGACATTCCTGTCAAGTGCCTGCTGATTTTTGCTTTGGCTACTGGTCTCTTTTCTTAAAGACCTTCTCATTTCTGGGGTAGTACAATAGACCTCTGGTCGCTGTGCTGGACTCTTCTGGAGCCATGGAGCCACCCACCTTCATGTCATTCATTCATCCCCTAACAAAACACAATTAATTTCATTGATTTAGCTCAATTTTATGAATTTCAAGATATTTTTATGGATTTACAAACATTTTTATCAATTTGGCAATATTTTAAAAATTTGCAAAATGCGTTACTAAGTCCGATGGTTCGACTGACAGACAAATGCTACAGAAACATTATTTTAGTACTCTCTTCTAACAAAACAAAATTAATTTCATTGATTTAGTGTCGTTTTTATCAATTTGGGAACGTTTAAGAAAAGTTGCCAAGTTAGCGATATCCCCCCAAATTTGTAGATCTGAATTTGCAGATCTGAAGAATGAAACGCCCTGATCCAGTTTGTATATACTAAATGAAAACACTAAAATTGTATTAGAAGATATACTTGTTCTATTCTTATTCTGTTTCAATAATCTTCTAAATGAGTTTATTTGCTAAACACAATATATAAGTTTGAAAATATTTTGCCAAAATAAATTAAAGTGATGTACACAGTCCATAATTAATATAATTAAAAGAAAAAGCAAACCATTCATTTATGAGATATATTTTTATATTCATTTATTTATTATTCAAATCGAAAAAATAATAAAAATTAACAAACACATTTGATTTAATTGCTTTGCTGAGCAACATGATATAAGGAAGAATCTTCCTCATAAAATGCTGATAATTAAATAACCGTTTTGATTTCTTAATACTTTTCATTGTTGAGTAAGAGCCTGTGAAAAATAAACCATGGTGATAGCATTTCCATTTAAATTCATGTTTTAAACCTGTGATTTTCAAAAATGACTGATATGTGCAATAAACTCCAACCAAACTCAGAGATAGAGTTTTAATTCACTTTCACATTTTAAACCAGCGATTTCCAACCTTTTTTGTTTGGAGGAACCAGGGAGTTAGTGAGGAGAACTCCTATAAAAGATTTTGTTTTTCATTAATATCTTGACAACCCCTGGTCTTAGAAATTCGAAACATGGACTAAATTTTAAGTGGGGCTATTTCAAGAATACCCACAAAATTTCATTAAATTTAGTTCAGCCATTCTTTTGTGATGATGAGACAAACATACATACGTACAGACAGATTTTCAATTTTATTTATATAGATATGTAAGTTATATTGTTATTATTATTGTTATTATTATTATTATTATTGTTTTACATCTGTAATGCCATTTTTTTCTTCTTAATTTTAGTCAAATGACAAGCATTACCGAGAATGACATTATTTGCACTTTTCAAAACTTAGGCTTTGTGAAGTACTGGAAAGGACAACATATCATTTGCATTACCCCAAAACTTGTGGAAGAAAAGCTGCAAAGTATGTCATGTCGAAGGCCTAAAATAACAGTTGATATCAACCTTCTAAAATATACTCCTCTGAAAAAGCAGTTAAACTGTGTTACTAAATAAGCATTTACTGTTTATAGTATTATATTTGAGTTATAAAATAGCATTTTTATATAAATTTCTATAACCCTGTGAGCAAGCACTCATTTAGTTACTTAATTATTTTTTAACTATGAAAATGCAGCAATAACATAATCCCCATTTTTTTAAATGTGTTTGATTTATTAAAAATAATTTCTTGCCTTATAACATATATTTAAAAAACTTTAAAATTTTCTTTGATAGCATATTCAAAAATAGACATGTATTTAATAAAACAAAATGAACTATTCTCTAAGATAATGATCTAAAAGAAAAAGAAATTAAATTTGCTATGAAGTA
Source organism: Amaurobius ferox (assembly GCA_951213105.1). Lineage (NCBI taxonomy): Eukaryota > Metazoa > Arthropoda > Arachnida > Araneae > Amaurobiidae > Amaurobius > Amaurobius ferox. The sequence goes on along the minus strand of OX578133.1, from coordinate 140,582,868 downwards.
TTTTGTTTCAACATATGTTTAGGGCTAATCTGGGCAAATATACAAACGTAGGCCTGTATTAAATTTTATACCCAACCCACCCCCAACTATGTCCCCTTATTTCTAAAAACAATATTCAACATCAATTAGCCAAAAAGTAACAAACTAAGGAATAAACAGGTCTGGTCCCATCTTATACACATTGAAAATTCACATTATTAGCACTGATACAAGTGCATAGTTTGAATGTTAAAATTTTCCACTCACAAACGATAGAACCAAGCTATGAATAAATAACTTTACAAAAAGAAAACAGGTAGGAGTCTATCATAAATAATAAAGGATGTGTTTCTATTTGCGTGTGTCACACATAGTGGGAAAGCACATAGAGGATTGTATATGTAAACAAATAAGCTGTGCAAAAATTATGTGTATCAGATAAGACTTTCCCAAATAAATATTTTACTCTGTTTTTTTTTTTATTCTATTTAAACTTAGACATTTCGCTAATTCAATTAAATCTCAACTTCTAATTATGCTACAGCTTAGCTTTAAAGTCTATACTTCTTAACTTGCGCTAATGAAGGCCAAGTAATACCGATGCAGTGGGTGAAGGCTTGTTAAGGTACTTATTTAGAGCATATTAAGCCTATGTAGCAGGCAGTTATGTAGTCGCCAGCCACTGCAAGAAAGCTATTACAAGTTAGGGTATTTTTTAAATGTCACCAGGCTGGTTGCAGAAGATGACTAGTCTTAAAGAAATGTGTGTGTATATGTGTCTATGCATACTGTAGTGGAAAAACCAAGTGATACACAGCTAAAAAATTTGGTACAGTAATAGTTAAAGACAGTTCTTGTTCCATATTGAAGAGGTTTTTTTTTTCTTAATTCAAATTAGTTTTCAATTAATTCATGTTAATAGCAATTTTGAGGGGTTTTCATACCAATCGATTCCTTTGTAATCAAAAATATTATTAGGAGTTTCAATCTTAAATCTATTAATAAGATTGAAGAATGCTCTTTCCAGTGAGCTTTGAATGGAATCCATAGCACAAATTCAAAAATATTATCTAATTTTTGAAAAAACAGTACACAATGCATGTTGGGGTCAACAGCTGCTACAAAAGAGATATAGCAAGTTAGGAGAGTTTTTAAAAAACACCTGAGCTGGTTGTCAAAGGTGGCTGGTATTTATATGAAACATGCATGTCTGTTTTTTTTTTTATTATTTTGTGTGTGTGTGTGTGTGTGTGTGTGTTATATTTATGTAGTTAAACTAATAAAACAATAATTGAATCCGAAGAGATACTGCATGACACATAAAACTAATATAAATTCATTAATACATAATAATTAAAATCTAGAAAAAGTGATGGGGAAGGAGAAATAGACCATGAAACATAGGAAATAAATACAATTAAGCAAACGATGGAATGGATAGGAGATAAGGCAAAGAAATTTTTAAATCAGCAAGGATTGCATATAACTTCAATTTGCCCTATAAACTAGTCTCCTTTTCATTAAATAATAGCCTTGTAATATTGAACAGAAAGCCATAATGCACCCCAAAGAAATAGAAAAAATAAAAAAGAATGCAAGGATATATATATATATATATATATATATATATATATATATATATATATATGTGTGTGTACTCGTACCTAAATTCCATAAAACACCTATTTCATTTAGAACAGTCACTATAGGATTTAATTCATATACCAATGCAGCTGACAAACAACTTCTAATCATACTCAGTCAAATTTATGATTATTTTACTGTACAAAAAACACATATAATCAAAAATAGTATAGAACTCATTAATAAAATAAAACTAATCCCTTACATACATGATGTAAAAACTTTTGATTTCAAAGACCTATTTAATAATATAGACATTAATGATTTATATAAAGTCATACTACTTTTATATGAACAATTCACTCAAGCAAAAAACATATCATTTCCAAAATTCAAAACTTTATTAAAATTCATTTTGTTCAAACAGTATATAGTTCAAGGAAAATGCATATACAAATTAAATAAAGGAATCCCACAGGGAGGTAAATCATCCACCATACTGGCCAACCTTTATCTACATTTTTACGAAAATCAGAACCCTTTCAACAGTCATATAATGTACAGATATATTGATGATCTTATTATTATTGGAATTACTAATGAGGCCAATGAATTAAATTTTGATTTCTATCCACCTAATCTACAACTCATTGAAAATGTATATACATCCAACTGGATCATTTTTCTAGACGTTAGTTTAACAATTAAAAATGCAAATACAATACAATTTAAAATCTATGACAAAACAGAAACTTATAACTTCAAAGTAAATAAACTTCAACATTTCTCTTCCAATCTTTCCAAATCTGTATATAGAAATATTATTAATAACCAGTTATTAAGAATCAAAATGTTAAGCACACCTTGTTACTACAAAGAACATCTTCATAAATTCATCAACACCGTCATCAAAAATAACTACCTGCCCAATCTTATTTTTTCTTTTATTAAAACACATTTTAAATTTAAATTCAAAAAATTGCAACAATTACAGCAACATATTGACAGATCATACTCTAGCATTTCTAAATAATTCATAAACTCCATGTCTTCTTCTAACAGTTAAACTATTCGTATAATTCACTTTAACCTGCTTTGAGAAAACTGCTTAGTCAGTAACAAAAAATTCACTGTAACCTGTTCTGAGATGATTGGTAATACACATGCTTTTCCAGAAGTACCACAGTACTAGGGGTAGATATATTTTCATTTTATTTTCATTATATTCTTTTGATAATACTTTATAATACTTTGCATCCTCATTTCAATAATTAGCCACAAGCTGGTGTAACAGAATATTTTATATTCATGTTTGATTTTTTTGTGTTTTTGATCCACTTTGTCTTTTCTTCTACGTCGGGCCATTTACATTATTTCTGTAATACATTTTACAGTTATGTAAACAGAAACGTAGATTCAGCATTAATGAAACATGTATGGCCCTTGATAACGTACATGGTTTCAGAAATGCTTTTCATATACATTTTATTCCTTTTATAATCACTAGATTCCATTTTTTTAATTTCCAAACTTCTTGCATAGCTCATCGTGCTACACTAGGCTTCTGATTTGCAAAAACCTTCAGTTTACAAGCAATTTTCATTGGTATTTCTCGGGTATATATATTACAAGTAATCATAAAAATCTTCAATTATATATATATATATATATAGATATAGATATATATGTATATATATATATATATATATATATGTATATATATATATATAGTTTTCGTCACGTCTGTATCATATTTTTTATATTTTGCACTATGAAGAACACTATGAAATTATGGCATTTTCACACTTTCACTTTTTGGTGTCATTCTAGGGCATGATCTACTGAGCCTATGCTTTGGGACCAGTCCTGCTTATGTTTTTAGAAATATTGATTCTTTATATATAAATAATTGAAATATAATGAAATGTGTAATCATGTTATTTGAATTAATTTATTTCAAATTTTTTTTAATTTATGAAGGGGGAAAAACCTTTTGTTTTTATTGTTAAGACTGCTTGACTATGTTTTTCAATTGCTTAAATATGGTAAAACCCTAAAGTAACCCTAAAATATGATAAAACCATTGTAAAAAATTATCACATTAGCTTTCATTGGGTAATGCAAACATTGAATTAAAATATTCAAATGGTGTATCAAAAAATATAGTGCATTAAGTCTGACAGAAAATTATAAAATTTCGCATATTTACAATGACTATGACGATGAGAAAGCAATATAAAAGCACAAAATCTTCTGTTTTTTTAGTTTTAAAAAATGTAATAAGCAGAAACATTTAATTCCAAGCTTTGCCCCCCCCCCCCCCATAGATCTGTTGTGTAACTGTAAGAGTGCAATAGTTTTTTCTTTTACATAAATACTGTTATTTCAGTTCATAGAATTATATATTATATTATGAAAATATAATGATTATTTTCCATCATATAGTAACCATTTCTAGAGATTTAAAAGTTTATTTTCAGATAATCAACAGATTCTAATATATTTTCAGTAAATGTATCTATATTAAATACTTTTATTATTGAATGTTTCTTATTACATTTTATATAAATTTTTGTCTTAAAGGCCATTTCAGTATAAAAAGGAAATAATTCAGTAACCTATGTAAGGATATTTGAGTTTCAAGTTCATATATGCCCTTTTTATTGTGCTTATTTAGTGTATGTAGTGTGTAATGTGTTTTGTGCTAGTGCCTTCAAAAAAATAATGAAAAATTATGTGACTAATCCCATAGAAATTAAATACAAGTTAATGTGATTGAATTGTTAATATTTTTAATCACTTCAGGAATTAAAAATAGAAGACCTCTGTCTAAAACTGAGCATGATCTCCATACAAAGCTAAGGACGTACAGGAATTTTTAGTTATGTGTGGGCTTTAAATTCCTACATCGAAGATTTTATTATAATTCATACATCCAAACATTTAAGAAATAGCATAATCTAGTCTAAAATGTATATAAGAAATTTTGATTATCATATAATACTTTTTTAATATCAGAGCATTTGCAAAATGTTTCACAATGGGTAGAAACTTTGTTATATTTTATTTTAATCATTCTGATCCAATCTGAATATGTTTTGTGATTGTCCCTTGTTTAGAATTTACATATTTAAGAACTTCGAGAATTTATTTCACTTATATGTTATATCAGGTTTATTTGCTATACTTTGGTTTATTCCTGTTTATTATATTTTTCCTGTTTATTATATCCTGTTTATTAATTTTGTGTGGCATGACAGTGTATATTAAGCATTGCACTATAGTACAAGCTGCTAGAAAATGCCAATAGCAGGAATTTATCATTTTAACCTTTTGCAAAATATTGATATATCTTTATCTTAACATGTATAATGTGTATATATTTTCATCATCACAACTTGTTTCATTGCCATCTGTTTTATATTTGAATTTTACACTGCTTGAATGAGATGTCATGCTTTTGTCATCCCAAGTTCATCTTTATATTTTAATATGTATTTATCATTCTTTCTGATCTCAACTAAGTTGATTAGTTATACATATATGTTTTCAATGCAGCTTCCCCTTTTAATAACTTTATTTATAGTTTTTCATTTCTTTGTTCTGAATTTAATTTCTATCGCCTTTTATTGATATTTATACCGATAAATTTTCTTTGCAATTGCTGTATAAAAATATTGTACTAAGTACATATGTTTAAAGATTTATATCTTTTGCAGACAAATATTTACACACTCTGTAATGCATAATATATATTTTATCACTACAAGTTAGTTTTAACAGTACAGTAGAACCTCGATTATCCGGCCTAATTGGGACTGGGAGTAGGCCAGAAAATCAAAAATGCCAGATAACCGAAAACACAAATATGTAGTAGTGAGCCAGTACAATATTAATACATACACCTATATGTAATTAATAAAAGTACTTTTTAGTAATTTTAAATGCAACAATTTAAATATACATGTACCATGCACTACATATAATGTACTATAACAATTACATATACTGTATGTACTATGTAGTATGTATATATACATATACGTATAGCAAAGCAAGTTTACCTGTTAAGCTATTGCTTGAAATGACAGTTTTTGTTGTCGCAGTTGCGACATACATTGTTTTGCTGCTCTATCCCAAAGTCTCTTTACTAGCAATAGTTCAGTTTGGTTAGCATCGGATTGTTGCTCCAACCATGTGTTGTTGCTCCAACCAAAGATCTAATCCATACTGTAGTAGACTCAAATCTTGCAAGAAAAGCTGGATGCAAAATGTGTGAAATAACAATCAGAATATTTCTTTCTTTATCTACTGTAATCTGATTGGTGACCAGTTAGATTACGTCAGTGAACAGCTGCAAGGCACATAACACTGAAATGAAAGACGAGACTGATCATGTCATACCGTGTAAAAGAAAAAAATTAGCTCATGTTTTAAAAAAATTTTAGATCTGACCTAAGGACGGGCAGTTAACCGAGAGTTCCAGATAATTGAGGGTCGGACAATCGAGGTTCTACTGGAGGGTCGGACAATATCGAGGTTCTACTGTAGGGTCGGGCAATCGAGGTTCTACTGTATAACTATTCTTGGACAAATGCTCCACTTTACTTTCTTTCACTACATCTCTATATATTTTTATTTACATTTATAATAATTAGTCAGGTATGACAATCGAATCTAATTAGTTATATGTTTTCATGTGAATGTCCCATTTAAGGATTTTATTTAGAGTTTTTAGATGTGTTACATTATCTGAAATTTTATTTTGTTTTGTTGCTGTTCTATGTAGATATAATTTCTTTATGCCTAATAATGCCTATATATTTAACATTAAACTTTAGTACAAGTAGCTTACAAGGAAAGTCCACTATAGAAGTTTATATTTTATACCTCCTACGAAGTGGAATTATTGCACCTATAGATGTACATGGCATATATTCATTTCACTATCACAAGTTCACTTTATGACCACTAGTTTTGCATATTAATTTTACAGTGCTTTAATCAGCTGCTCCGTTTTCACTTTTCTAACTATATTTTTACAGAAAATGTGGCTAAAAAAATTAGAAATTCTATTTATTAAATAAATACTCAATATGAATCCCTTAATGCGCAATTATGAATACTATTTCTCTGCAACTTGTTTATAATCTCATGTGTATATATTATCATGTTCATATTAATAACATTATATCACTTTTAGTTCTGTAGTTGTTAATTTTAATATGCTAAATGGTTTATAGCATTAAGTATATAGCATATTTTGTCATTCTACAACAATTGTTTTATCAATAGATATTTTTATTTTTAATTTATTTTCATCTTTATATTACTTCAAAATCAATTATTTCAATTGAGTTCAAATGAAAATCGTTTCAAGCCAAAAAAGGATTATTTGATAAAATTCAATATTTTAATGATAAAATTCACTATTTTTTACCTTGTATTTTGTTGATTGAATATTGAAATAAGCTTCTTTTGTATATATTTTCATTCTTTCATATTGTTATTTAAAACATGCTTTCGTGACATTTTTAGTTTTAATAATATATTCATTTATAACTAGAAAATATACCTGTTATATGAGGAAATTCAAAATTTGCAAAACCTTACCTTCCATTTAGCATCATTTTTATCAATTTGGTGAAATTTGCATCAATTTGACAGCATTTAAAATGTCACCAAATTGGCAACATCCAGCCAAATTCTTCCCCATGTGTTATGGATGAACGGATGGAGAAATGGTTATTCTTATAGTAAATTCTTATATTCTTTCCAACATATTAAATTTTCATCTATTTTGTGACATTTTCGTTAATTTGGCAATATTTTGATTAGTTTGGAAACATTTTAAAAAGTTGCTAAATTTGTCGCCAAATGGGACAGTTGGACTAACAGACAAACATTAGCGAAATATCATTGCAATACTATCTCTTTCCAAAGTACAATTCATTTCATTGATTTGTCATCATTTTTATCAATTTGGTGACATTTTTATCTATTTGGTGGCATTTTCATTAACTTGATGATGTTTCGATCAATTTTGCAACATTTTAAAAAGTTGCCAGGTGGGACGGTTAAACTGGCAGACAAACGCTACCGAAACATCATTAAAATACTATCTACCCCCTTTCAATTCACAATTAATTTCATCAATTTGGTAATATTTTTATCTATTTGGAGACATTTTTGTTAATTTGGCGACATTTAAAAAAGTAGAACAGTTGGACTGACACGGTTAGCGCGCTGGTGTTTGCACTTGGTAGGCCCGGGTTCGATTCCAGCCGCTGCCAAAACTGCCGCCGTGTTCATGCGGAGTACGATCACGTTAAACATGTGGGTCCGAAAGTCCTTCCGAGAGGTTGGTAGTAGGGGAAGGAGGGTACGGTCCCTGTGGATGCCTCTCCCACTGGGTTCCGGTCTAAATTGGGTGGCACTTCCCGACCGTCCAAACTGTTACCTTACACCTTTCTGGTAGGTCGGACGGTCTGGGTTTTAACAACAACAACAACACAAACGCTACTGAAACATTACAATGTTATCCCCTTTCAAAACACAATTATTTTCTTTGATTTGGTGTCATTGTTGTTAATTTGGTAACATTTGCGTTAAATTGGTGACATTTTAAAAAGTTTTCAAATTTGCCATCAAGTGGAATGGTTGGATTTGACAGACAAAACTTGCCAAAATATCATTACAATACTGTCCCCTTTCAAAGCACAATTAATTTCATTCATTTGGTATCATTTTTATCAATTTGGCGACATTTTCTTCAATTTTGCAATATTAAAAAAGAAGTCGATAAATTGGCGATATCCCGTCAAATATTTTGCCAACCGTTATAGAGATGGACAGAGAGAGAAATGGGTTATTCTTATAGTGAATATCCTCTTTGAGAACACAATTATTTTTATTGATCTGATATCATTTTTATTAATTTGGTGACATTTTTATCATTTTGCCAACATTTTTATCAGTTTGGCGATATTTTTAGAAAGTCGCCAAGTGGGATGTTTGGACTTGACAAACAAATGCTACCGAAATATTATTACAATACTATCTCCTTTCAAAACTCAATTATTTTCATTGATTTGGTATCATTTTTATCAATTTAGCAACATTTGCATCGATTTGGTGACATTTTCTTCAATTTCACAACATTTGAAAATGTTACCAAATTGGCGATATCCCATCAAATTTGTCACCAAAATTTTTGTCAAGTATTACAGAGACAGACGGGATGGACATAGGGGAAAATAGGCTATTATTATAGTGAATATTTTAGAAATAAAAAGAAATACTGCCGTATGATTATTGGATGAAGTTGAATTGTTTTTTCTCTTTACCAAAAAATTATTTCCCTTTTGCATTCTAAAATTTTGAGTGAAAGATTCCAAATTTTAATTTTTCCTAATATGTATTTCATATTAAAATGAACTTGTATTTCTAAGATTTCTGTTATGTCTTTATCTTATTAATTGATTATCATAATGTTTTCCTATGATTAACATAGATATTTTTATCAAATTAATCAAAGAAAAAATTGCAGGATTAGATATTTTAATAGCATGATAACACAACACCTTAAAAGTTGGTGTTCCAAAACAGAAAATTATACTCCAAGTGTATCATTTGGCATTATTTACTTGTCTGATTTTACCATACAAATGTTGTTGTTGACATATGGTAGTCATTTGGCCACTAGGCCATTAGACAGCGAGCTCTCCAGTATATGGAGAGCAGCAAGGGCTGTAGTAGATTTAGCGTTACCCAAGGTGCAGCACTTTGAGGCCTACTACTTTACACCCCTCTATTACAACTTATCATCAATAAATGATGAGTAGCTGGAATTTAAGCAATAAAACTTGCTATGTACCACAATTTTCCAGTTTCTATCAGGAATTATTGTCAAGTATACCATACAGCTTTCATTCCATTGTTTTCAAGTTGTTCAGTCTCAAACCGTTTGAGATTGCAATACCAGATTGATATCTTGCAAAAAGTAGTGTTTAATATTTGACTAATATTATTTGTTTAATTATGGATTTTTCTAGTGACAATACATAATTTATTTAAAATTCTAAAATTAGATGAATTTAGCTGGTATATCCATGACATAAGAAGTTTTATGCATTACAGAACAAAAACATGTTCACATATCTGGGACAGCATTAAATAAATAAGCCACTGTGGTCCAACACTTTTCTTCTCGCAGGTCACAGAATAGTTTTTCTATGTATTTCTTATTTTATTGAACAGGTTTTTTTAGTTTTAAAAAGTATAGTACAATTTCTTCATGTAAAAGAGTTCTCAATATAAATTTTATGGAATTTTTTTTCTTCTTAGCTTCAAATTCAGTTAATAAATAAATGATATTTGTTTTAGAGGTCAGTGTTTCCCTCTGTTATATCTGACTATTATATTAAAGTATCACAATATATAAAACTGCTGCTTGTAAGAATAAAACATTCTGTTTTCATTCCTAAAAAGTTAATAGTTTTTCCTTTCTATGGCCCTGTAAATTTTAAAATTTCATTAGTAAATGATAAATCAGCAGTTCCTCGCGTCTCTGTAGCTTAGAAAATATCCTCCATACACATCCATTATTTTAGAAGTTAGCTCTTATAGCTTCCTAAATCATTTGTTTTCCTTCATTTTCATTATTTTTTTCTTGATTCCTGTCTCCATCCTTGATTCCTGTCTCTTATAGCTTCCTAAATCATTTGTTTTCCTTCATTTTCATTATTTTTTTCTTGATTCCTGTCTCCATCACTAATGCTTTAAAGTAGTTCAGTCAATTATTAGAATTCAGGTGATAATGTTAGCTAATATAGCTTCCTTATTTCCATTCATATTCTTCTATGTTACTGTTTTATGTTGTCTTCCTTACTTTTTAAGTAATTTATTCACATGTTATTTGATTATTTTTTTCGATTCCAACCTTATTTACTTGTAATTTTTATGCAGTTTAATCGAATGCTATTTATATAGGATTAGCTCATATATTTTCCAAAACTAGGTACCTTCTCTAATTTATATTATTACTCTTTGAGTTTCATGGATTGGTAATTTTTTAGTACAGTATGTGCTCATGTATAAGTTGAAAACCTATTTTCAGAAAAAAAAATTCGGAAACAATCAAAAACTCGTGTCGTATAAGTTGATCGCGTCATATAAGTAGAGAAAAAAGTTTCAATAAATTTATTCAATAACACTTAAAAACGAAAAAAAATATGTAATAATTATTTGCATAATAAAAACTTATCAGAATCCTTTAAAAACCAATTGCAAGCAAGTCTAATGCATATAGTCCAAGTCAAACTCACCAAACTGATAAAAAAGTATTTCTCCACAATTGACATGTCATGTAAATATCAGCAATCATTTTAGTAAATACAGCCTCGCTTTAGGATGGATTACCTCATGGAAAGAACTTTTAAACTTGCGATTTTATTTTATTTTTAGATTCCGCTTATAAGTTGACCCCCCACCCACACACACACACATACACTTTGAAGCTTTTCTTTTTGTCACAAATTTCTCAACTTACATGTGAGTATATACAGTAGTTTGTCTAAATGTTATTTGATTTCAGTTGTACTAAATTAGCTTATTTAGCTTCTGAAACTGGTTGCTGCCATTCTTTTTGATATAATCTTCTTGCTTCCTATCACATTCTCTGCTACCTTTAACCCTTTCGCGACGGCAGCATTCCGGAGCTGCTGTGGCTCAAAGAATGGAGCGCTTCGCTTCCGAACTATTCCCAGGAGACGGTAATTTTTTTTGCGCTAAGCCTAACTCTCGAAAAAAATTCACTAAAAATCACCTATTCAACACAGAAATTTACTTTTTTTCAGGAATAAAAGAAATATTTATTTTCTATTTGATGTATATTTTTCATACAAATCTGAATACAGAATACTCGTTAGTTGCTCCCATTCTTTTATCCAAAATAAACGAATAATTTCACAGCCTTTAAAACCCAAACAAAAAAAATACTCTCTTATATTCCTATGATTCACCAATGAAATCATAAAGCTGAAATCAAAACAAAACCCGAAACTCAATTATAAAATTGTTGATGCTGTGAGAATTGCTCTGTCTGTTTATATTACAAAATCATGTTTCATCGCTCCAAATGGAGAAATAATTCATTGGATCCTCCTTATGCCAAGGTCATGTATCTGCAAAATACATTTAAGTTGTTTCCACGGACATTTAACACCATCTAGTAGACAAATTAAAACGTTCCATGTGAAAGCACGCATGCATGCCACTCACCATTTACGGTAAAGTTTCCTCCGTCACGAGTGTGGGCCGTCCGTCCTTGAATGCAAGTTCGCAGCCGACACGTGTGCCAATCGTTGCGAAAGGGTTAAAGGGATTTGATCATATATCTATTGAAGTTATTTTTTAAATTTAGCTGAAATGGCTACCGGTTACTTCTTGATTTTTGTTCCTATTTTTCTTATTTCCAGTATCATGTTTTGGTAATATTTACCCTTTTGTAGATGGCAGACGCATCCTTGCGCCAATGCTGCATTCAAAGACGATGCTCTCACATTCGCATCCAGGAGAAATTTACCCTAAAGGACTGCAGACACCATTGTGCATTTTCATATGGAATGTTTTTATTTGAATACCAGATGGCGCTAAAGGTCCATTTTAACATTTACAACATATTTTGCTAATATTTGACCTTGGTATAGGGAGTTATGAATTATCACTTCATCTGGAGCGGTAAAACATGGTTTTGTAATATAAACAAACAGATCATTTCTTGCAAACTCTTCTATGTTATAATTGAGTATGAGTTCTTGTTTGGATTTTAGCTTAATGATTGTGTTGGTGAATTATTGGAATGTAAGACAGTATTTTCTTTCAAGTTTGGGTTTTAGAGAAATGTGCAGTAGTGAATTTGTTAGGTTATTTTGAATAAGAGAATGGCTGGGTCAAGATGTTTTTTATATATAGAAGAATATACTCACATAGTAATTGAATAGGATTGTTATGAAAGTAATGCATATAATGAAGATTCATGGAACTTTGGTATTTCTGATGAGCGCACGGACAGTTTTTATGAATGCAAAGATTGCAATGTAGGTCTGTGCATGAATCCATGTTTTGAAATAAATTATATGTAAAGGACATATTAATTAGTAACAAATCTATTTTTTTCTTTAAATTGTACATAATCTCTATTAGCTATATAATGAATTGAGTACAAACATTTGGATATTTTCCCTGCATAATAAATAACCGTTTTAATCAAGTTAATTAATCATTTTTAATAATTTAAATTTTAATATATAAATAAAAGATAATTTGCGTGGAACAGAAAATAAATACATCTAATAGAAAATAAGTATTTCCTTTATTCCTGAAAAAAGTAAAGTACTGTGTTGAATGGATGATTTTTAGTGAATTATTTTCTGGAGTTAGGCTTAGTGCAAAAACTGTACCGTCCTTTGGGAACAGTTCGGAAACAAAATGCTCAGTCCCTTGGGCCATAGCAGTTCCGGAATGCCGTCATCTGCAAAAGGTTAAAGTAGCTTGATTGTGTGTTTTTTAATAATGTGGCTAATGTAGCACTTCAAAACTGGTTTTTTATTTCTAATTGTTGTTATCTCAATAACAATCAGTGTCTGTTTAGTTTTATTTTGATTTTAAAGTTTTACATTTTGATGAAGGTAACTCATTTAACCCCAGAAACATCTTGTTTCCTTCATTTTGATATTTAATACATATTTTCATGCATTTTGAATATGGTTATCCTAGTTTTTATGCCTCTTATGCTTTCATAATTTTTTATTCCTATTTGGTTACTATTTTGCAATGCTCATCTTAGGTGTTCCATATTTGATTGTATGTCTAACTACCACATCGCAATTCTTTTGTAGTGGCTACAAAGAGAAGACAGTGTTCTTTGGTCTGATGATGCGTGTTATAAAATGTCCTCAAAAGAATTGTAGTTACTTAATTATCATGTGCCTGCTCTCTTTAAAGGAGTATTGAATGTTTTATACCAAAATTTGATAGTCAGATATGCCAATTACTTCGATTTGTCCAGTGCTGTGCCAAAAAATTATATTTTATTATTCCTGGCATATTTTTAAGACCTTATCACTTATCACAAAAATATATCATGATCTATCAGAAAATATTCATTTTTAAAGGTTAGGGAGAATCTTACCTGTTTTGTTATCTTTCACATTTATAATTTATTTTTTATGCATTTAGCATAGCTAAATATAATAGCCATGTTACCACATGTTGTTTATTATGAGTGGTTTGGACCAAAAAATCCTGTAACTTTAAAGAATTGAGAGTAATATTCTTCAATTTGTGTATTACATTTAAGTTGATTATTTAAATTATGACATTGCAAAATTATATATATATATATATATATATATATATATATATATATATATATATATAGTTGAATCTTGGATATAAATCCTTTTTTATTGAATTATATTTATTATATACGAATATTATGCCATTAAGCACTTCACAATAAATAAAATTGCTACTTGTGAAAATATAACTTTCAATACTTCCTTCAAAGAAAGCAAGCATATGTCAGTTAGGTGACTACAATTGTTGTTTTGAGGGTGTTTTAAGCCCCTTCCTCAAGCCAAAAGGTTAGTATGAGCCCTAACAACCTGTAAAAACGAATTGTCTCATCTTTATTCAGTTTTTTAGCAGTTAAGAACGCATAGTATTCTTTTGATCTGAGGAAGGAAGTTTAAAATGTCCTTGAAACAATTAAAGTCTCTTAACTGATGGCCTGCTTTCTTCAAGAAAGTATTTATTGAAAGTTGTATTCATAAAAAAACACTTGTTTCTATGTATTGAGTAACATTGTTTGATTGAAGCATTTATCCAAATTATTATCTGTTCTCATGATGACCCTTGGTGAAATCCTATGTTACAGGCATGTTATTATTCCCAATCTCTTTTGATATATAGATTTCTTTTTATACTTCTTGTATATTTGTAGTTAGTGATTACATACTCATCTGACGAGTTTCTCATTGATATTCTTTATCAGTAGAATATCATGTTCCCATTTACTTATTTATATATATTTTGAAACTTTATTTCTGTGGTTATAGAACTTTCAAATATATATATTTCTTTTTTGTTATTTAGAACCCATGTAATCAATCTTATTTAAATTTCTTTTTATGCTTTTTATATATTTATAGTTAAAGATTACTTACACATGTAAAGAATGTCCTGTTGATATTCAATGTTATTTAAATATCATGATCCAATTTCCTTTTTTAAATTTTGTAACTTTATTTCTGTGATTTATGATATTTGAAGTAAGTTAATTTGTGATTTAGTATCATCTATAAACAAACATTTATTTAAATTATGATTCACTTGACCAGTGTGTTTTTTGTCATATGTCCTGGGAGGCTTCGACCCCCCCCCCCTCCCATCGAAATATTTTACATTAACTTAATTTCTATTTATGTTACAGCATTTAGATATATTTATAGAGGGCAAATAGAAAACTTGCCCCCCTAAAGTTATTCTCCCCCCCCCCTCCAGACAAAATGTCCTGAAAGACTACACATGACCCTCTCTTTCAATTTGATTTTTATATAACTTGTCTCTAATGGCAGCATTTTTATTTCCTAACTTATATAATATTACACTTTTTGATTCTTTAGACACATTTCACTTAACCTCATATATCTTTCCCGGCCACACATTAAGCTGCCATAAGCCTTAGGGTTGGTCGTGTGGTCTGGGTCTTCAACATCAACTTAACCTCACATGTACTTTGTATACAACACAGCATTATAGTTAAAAGTTTAATATCTTCAACATGTCTATTTGACTGAATTAATTTTCTAATATTTATATATATATATATATATATATATATATATATATATATATATATAATAGAACATTAAGAAAAGCAATCAATGAACCAAGAGAAATTAGAAATCCCCATCTTACATAATAAATGAAGATGTTTGTCTGTCTGTGTCATCTGTAAAATTGAAGCATCAGACAACTGCAAAATTTGGTACAGAGGCACTTCAGGTCCCTAAACAGCATACCTCATTGAGTTTTTTTAAATTTGAAAATTGACCATGTTCTATGGTTTTATCAAATCTACTCTTTCATCACATCTGCAGACGATCTTCTGTTTTTAGCAATATTCACAAAAATACAATTCCTTGGTGACCTAAAATATTACCACAGTTTTCATCTTGACACCATCAGAAAGATCAAAAAATTATCTTTCAAACAAACTTTGACAAAGTCCATAGAGTCAATAAAAAATTTTAATGAATTTTTAAATGTATATATTTTACTTGTGTTTTAAATCTCTTCAATTTTTATTACGATATATTAAAATAGGTACGCCATCCAACATCCATTTTTCTTCACCACCTGCTTAAAATATCACAGACCACTCCAGAAAACAAATTTTCATAAAACAATCCATTGCAAAATTATAAATTTTTTATCCAAGGCATGTCTTTGATTTTTTGAACAAATCTAGCATGCTTTGGACCTCCCAGAGGTCAAAACTTATGAGGAAATAGACCAGACTCCTTTTGTTTAGGGGAGTGTATATATTCTACAATTGGGTGAAAGCATCCTTGGTATGGGATTGAGAGGTCATAGATCTAGATTGCTGTAGAAAGTCTTCTTAGGAATTTATCTGGATTGCACGCTTTAACTAGAATAAAAAATATTAATGTATCCAGTGCCGGGACAAAGGTGTATTATGTATCCGAGCAACAGTCTAAAGTATGATTAGGTACTTTTAGGGCGAACATGTGCTCCCATGTGTTTTGTATTTAAGCTTATGCTCGTGCAGCAGGTGACTAAGATTTTCGAAAAATTTAATGAATTTAATTAAACCCAGCTTTAAATCCCTGACATGTCTTAGATTTGTTGAACGAATGAAGTGATTCCTCATTATCGCTAGGACACCTGTCCTGGAACTGTTCTAGTTATTGAGGGCACCCCCACACATGGGAGGTAAGGAGCTTTTCTATCTATTCTGACCACTCCACGCACAGGGGAATCCCGTAGAGTCTCCACAAGTGATGGATTTTCCTCTCATTGCATGCAATTTTCACTGTTATTTATATGATTTTGCTCTGCAAATGTAGAGAGAAATGAAAGTAAAGGCTTTTTAAATGTACTTGCTAATAGATGGCGGTAATGGTCAGCTGTGAAGGAAGAATGGCCAGATTATTTCCTATGTCAAAAATTGCCAATACATTTATACCTTACAGAAATTATGATTAAGGAATGGATGACTTCAGGTTTATTTGTTTTTTGACAGTATGTAATATTTAAATGAGGTGGTGTTTAATTATAAAAATTGAATTGCCAGTCAATTTTTTATATCACAATTCAACCCGTTCATGACTGGTGAAATATCTCAATGGGGTATATTGTCTTGTGTGCCAAGGTCTATACCAAAAGTTCATGGAAAGTGTTAACTGGTTCGAACAACCAGTTTGGCCACACCAGTATGAACCAGCAGAATGACACCACTGCTTATAACACTATGAGATTCATTCATCAATTGTAAATTCTCATTTTCAGAAAGATTCTTTTTTGTCATAATTATTACAATTCCTCTGACTAAATTCTTACTAGCTAATACGCACTTTCTCTGAAAACGAGCAATAAGAATTCCCAGCCCTAATCCCCTTCTTAACATACCACCCAAGACCATCTTTGTTCAAATAAACACAAAATAACTGTCATGAAAGAAAACCCCTTTAAATATTTAAATATCTCAATCGACATGCCTTTTAAATTAGAACCACAACAGCAGCCCCCCCCTCCCATGTGTGTTTGTTTATATAATCAACTTATGCAGCATTTTCATGAAAAACTGAAACTAAAATGTGAGGTCAATAATACAAGTAGCTAGCTATGCACAAACTATAGGATTCTATCGTCATTTAGGGTTATTTAAAAAGATTAATGAAATGTTCCGATCCTATATTGCACATTGGCATCAGTGGGCTCTAGTGGTCATCTGCATCACATAGTGAATATGCATCAGTGGGCCAGGGAAGGGAGAATCTCTCTGCTGTGTATGCGCTACACTGGTCCTGACCAGCTTAAAAATAAAAAATGTTTTGAACACATGAAAGCAAATATATGTTTTTTTAAAAATTAACAAAAAAATATCTATTAATCAGTTGGATGCTATTCAACATTTTTCGATGTTTAGGATGGTGTCAAGATGGAAACTTATGATAACATTTTTGGTTGCTAAGGAGCTGATTTGTGTGAAATTTGCTCAAAATCGTGCTAAATCAGACTAAAATATAAAATAACTAAAAACTAATTTGAGTTTTAAAAAATAAGGCTGAAGTACACCTGTGCATGTCGAGAAGTACCTGTGTACCAAATTTTATGGTGATGCGATCATAGGCGCCGACTACGGGGGGGCAGAGGGGCACGAGCCCCCGCTGAACTTTTACAGAGGGGGTTTTGCCCCCCTCTGGGAAATTTCAAGATTTTTTTCTAACTGCATATTTTACTAAATACCAAAAAATGAAATTTTTTTAACACAAAAGTAATTGAAAGAAAATTCTATCAAAGTAAATGTCGCATTTCAGTTCTGTCTTGTTCCCATCTTCCTTACCATAGCTCCCTAAACTATCTCGCACACAAACCAAGCTCATCTTTATTCCCAGGAAACATGTTTACGCTAATGACAAAAACACCTGGTTACCAGAATCTTTTCAACTGACCCCTTAATGCAAAGAGAAATGGAATATTTACAGCCATGTTATTGGCATTTCCAAAAAATAGCTGTTTCGCTCCAGTCCTATAAATGATTACCACGAAGTAGAGATGACTTATTTTGTCTACCTAAAGAGATCTTATCTGTAATTACTCCTTGATTCTATAATACCAGTGCTGTCTTTACAGGTGGTATCCATTCCGTTTGAAGTTGCAAACCCCGCGGGTAACTTCATTCCTGCCGAGCACCGAACGTTTGGCACAGCACCGTAGTCAGACAAGAGCCACAGGGAGCTAAGCCCCCCCCCCCTACACACACACTAGGTATACTCAGCCCACCCCCCTGATAAAAATTTCAAAATTTTAGTTATGATAAGAAATTTCAACCAACTTGTCATCCAAATTTTGCATAAAAATATTATTTATGAGATTTTTTTTTTATATATTACTTTGTTTTAAAGATTTTTTTAATTTAGCTGAATGTGTGGTTATAGTGATGATCAATTTATTTACATATTTAATTTAAAACTATTTAAATATAGACAATAGTATTTGGATACTTTTGTATTATTGCTGGGTTCATTGTTTTAATTTATTGTGTCAAAATCAACTGATAGGTAGTTAAGAGTTGATATTAAGCATTAACGAGTATTAACTTTAAGATTTTTTTAAATTAATTAACAGCTTTGCTACTAGTTAATTCTTATATTAAAATCCATTGTAATTATTGTATATTATAATATTGATGCATAGTAACTATATGGATTTTCCTAATCAACTCTTAGCTTACAAATATAAATAGACCTAAAAAGATTAAAAATATTTATCGTACAATAAATAAAATTGCTGATATCTTTCTTTCACCCCAGCTCGTCCGACCTACCCGAAGGTGTCGAAAACCCAGAAATATCTGTTTAGACCGCCGAGATAATGCCATCTAATTTAGACTGGAGCCCAGTGGGGGCGACATCCACAGGGACCGACCCTCCTACCTTTGCTACCAACCGCTCGGAAGGACTTTCAAACCCACAAATTTAACGTGCTCGTACACAGGAACAGTTTAGACAAAGTCAGAAATCGAACTCGAGTCCTCCGAGTACAATCCCCGTGACTTAACCACTCGGTTATCTCATTCCAAAACTGCTGCTTGTAAGACAATAACTTCCAAAACTTCCTTGAGGAAAACATATATATATGTCAGTTAGGTGACTACAGTTGCTTCGATGGCATTATAATCCCCCTTTTTTAGGCCAAAATAACAGTATGCACTCTTAACCCTTTCGCGACGGTTGGCACGCCCGCTTGCCGGCTGCGAACTTGCATTCAAGGACGTACGGTACGCACTAGTGCTGGAGAGAACTTTACCCTAAACCGAGTGGCACGTATTGGTGTTTCTACGTGGAACATTTTCATTTGAATTTATTTGTCTACTAGATGGCGTTAAATGCCCGTGGAAGCAACTTAAATGTATTTTATAGATGTTTGACCTTGGCACAAGGAGAATCCAATGAATTATTTTTCCATTTGGAGCTGGGTTGGGGGGGACATGGTTCTGTAAAGTAAACATACAGCTCACTTCTCGCAGCATAAACAATTTTATAATTGAGTTCCGGGTCTCGTTATGATTTTAGCTTTTATTGATTTCGTTGCTGAATTAGAGGAATATAAGAGAGTATTTTTTTTTTTTTGGGTGGGGGAGGGGGGGTAAAGGAATGTGCGGCAATGAAATGATTAGGTTATTTCGGATAAAAGTATGGCTGGTTTGAAACGTTTTCTTTCTGTGGAAGAATATACGCGTATGGAAAACGAACCAGACAGTAATGAAAGCGCTGCATATAGTGAAGATTTGTGGGTGATGACTCTGAAAATGCAATTGATTCTTCAGATTCTGAGCGTACTATTATTACAACGCCGCCAGCTTCAGTTGCTGTTTTTTCAAATGATGTTTGGACGTGTGATTTGAAAGATCTGAATTCTTTGGAGTTTCTGAACATACCTGGAATAAATCACAATATCATGCCGTCTAATTTAGATAAGGAACTTGATTTTTTTATGATGAAGTAGTAGAATTTATCGTAAAAGCAACTAATGAGTTTGCAAAGAAAAAATGGGAGAAAAATCTCCACCTAAATGCATTTACAACTGTGACAGGAAATGTATTTACACTTGTGACAGGAAACGAATTTTGTGTGTTTCTCGCACTAGTAATTTTGACGAGCATTGTTAGAAAACCAAATCTTAAAATGTATTTTTCTAAGAATCCAATTATCAGTACTCCTTTTTTAACATTTTACAACAAAGTTGAAAAGTGTTTATGACTTTGTTCATTCTGTCTGTCTGTCTGTCCGTTAGTCCGTTAGCACGATAACTGCCATAAAAATGACTTAATCAAAATGAAATTTTAGTATGTTGTTCAGACGGTCTATAGGACCTATGGGAATATAAATGAATAATATCACCCAATTAGTTTTGGATTGAACCCGGGTTGAAAAAATGGAATACATTGAGCCCTATGGGACTTAATTTTTCAAGCATTTTTTAAGCGGATTTAAAATTCACAAATTGCTTCGAAAATTTTAGGCAATATTCAAATTGTTCCATAAAATATATAAAAAAAAATTCAGTGAAATATATTCAATTGTTTTTTAAATAAAAATTAAAATAATAATAACACCTCTTATATGAAGCGATCACGTGTCCATGATATGAAACGATCACATGACCCACTTCAAAATGATATATGGCATCCATCTTGTGTCAAAATCGTGATTTTTAAAGTTCTTTTTAATTCATATTGAGTGTTGTATCCGTCCTAAAACTACTTTATTTTTGCCTAAATTCTGTGCATCTACATACTGAAACAACGCAATGACAATATATTTCAGTTTAAATGCTCTTCCAAATTTGATTATTTCTACTATTAAGCCTATTTTTCACCTATGTAAAATGTAAACAGCAAAATATGTAGAATGAGTTGTATTAGAATCGCTGTAATTCCGTAACACAAAATCATTTAGTCCATGGAGTCTGCTTAGCTGATATGAATGAAATATTCATTGATTTTAGAAAGAGAAGGATGATATTTTTCGATGAAGTTTTACGCATAGAGTTTACTTACTTGCAGCTCAATGGTCTTAATTTTTAAATAAAATAAATTATTATAGTATTGTGATGAATGACATGAATGGGGGAATTATTTATGAATGAAATGTTGCTTTTATAGAGAGAGCCAGGCGTGTTATTTTTTTATGACGTCATTTGAATGGATTTCAGTTGTTTTCGATGAAGTTTTCAAATATAATAAATTATCGTAGTATTATGATAATTCTAAAATTATTACCGAGGAATGTATCACATTTTAGAGATGTTTAAACCAGGCAATTTATACTTTAATGCCGTCATTTGAATGAAGTTAATTTTTTTCGATAAAGGTTTAATTTTTCAAATATAATAAATTAATGTAGTATTGTGATAAGTTTTAAAATATTACCGAGGAATGTATTGCATTTTAGACATGTTTAAATAAAATTGCATTGAAGTTGGAAAGTGTTTCATAATCAATGCTTTAAGCATGATTGATCTTTCTTGTTTAATTCAGTTATGAGTCGCGATCGATTTATAGGAATATTACGTTACCTTCATTTTACTCTTGATAGTAATGCCCAAAGACTAGATAAATTGAAACCCGTGTTAGATGCATTAGTTGCAAAATTTAAATCTATATACACTCCTAGAAGAAATGTGTTCATTGATGAATCTTTGTTCTCATGGAAAGGAAGGTTGGGATTTCGTCAATATATCCCCTCGAAAAGGTCCAGATATGGAATAAAAATATATAAATTGTCAAAATCGGAATCAGGCTATAAATGGAATTTCTTTGTGTATACTGGAAAGGACACGGAATTATCAAGCTCTGATGGTGGGTATGGAGAACGCGTTGTGAAAACATTTCTAAATGAACTTTCAGGAAAAGAATATACTTTGTATTTGGATATATTTTTTACCTCTCCTGTACTTGCAAAGTATTTGTTGTCTAAAAATACGCATATATGTGGTACAGTTTTAAAAAATCGGAAGGACATGCCAAAGAATAATCCATCTGTACCTAAAACATATATACACTAAAATTTTTAATATTTGGATAAAAGAAAATTTATATAAAAAATATACATCAAATAGAAAATAAGTATTTCCTTTCTTCCTGAAAAAAGTAGAATGCTGTGTTGAACTGGTGATTTTTAGTGAATTTTTTTTTAGAGTTAGGCTTAGCGCAAAAAATTAGCTGTCTTTTGGGAAAAGTTCGCAAACAAAGCACTCCGTCAAACAAGCGCTACGTCAAAGCGCTACGTCCTTTGGGCCACGGCGGTTTCGTAATGCCGCCGTCCCGAAAGGGTTAACAACCACTACTGCCGTTCTTTGGGCAGTTCATTCTTGGTGGTTGTTAAGGGCGCATACTATTCTTTTGGTCTGAAGAAGGGGCTTAAAATGACCTCGAACTAATTGTAGTCACCTAACTGACATATGCTTGCTTTCTTCAAGGCGGCCTTGTAAGTTGTTATATCTTTATCATCTTTGTGAATCTTTTATATAACTTTATCGGATCGTGCCCCCCCCCCCCCCCCCTGAGATTTTGAAAAGTCGGCGCCTATGGGTACGATGCTTAGAATTCCTACTGCAGATTAACAAAAACATAGACTTCTTCCTTTATTATGTAATACACACACACACTTACATACATACATGTGATCTTTGTTACCATACTGCAAGAAATTAGAAGCAAGCAGTTATTTCCTATTCAATATGATTTATTCTGTATTAATCCATCTGACTACATAAGTAATTACAATAAAAAGATCTGCCTCAATGAACCATCTCCGTCAAGATGTAAAATGAGTCTGACATTCATATGCAAAGGTTACACCTTTATTTTAGAGGAAGGGGGTTTATAGTAATCTAGAATGTTTGATTAATGATACAGCATTTTTAAATGATGATACAGCATTTTCTCCATGGGAGACATGCAATCATTGAGGTTTCTACATAAAGGAATAAAGTGACATGAGAATTTTTTAAGATGAGACTTTAATGTGATAAGTATAATTTAGTTGTAAAGTTTATGAAAATAGTCATTTTAGGTTGAGAATTTGCATCAACTGAATAAATTGGGATGAAAAAGCTTTCTTTGTGATCAGGATTAGTAGCCAAAATTGCCAGTGTCAATGAAAAGCAGGAATCCATTTATTCTGTGATAATATTAATGGCATGGGATAGAAATTACTAAGGTCATGATAGGCATGAGACAATTAAGAACGAAAAGGATTTTTAACTTGGTTAGAATATATATATACTGTAAATTGTGAACATAATAGAATAACAATGGAATATTTTCACAATTTACACTATTCTAAATATGTTTTAATTTTTAGTTTTTTCTGTGTTTTACAATGTCTTTTGATTCATTGGATATTCTTTAATTAATATCAGAAAACATTCAGAATATAGTGGCAATTAAATGCAATATTGCATTTCTCACTGTTCAACTTATTATTTTAAGAAAGAAATAATATATAAAGAAAGTGTTTATTATCTTCAGTATCATAATGTAATCAATTTCTTGTATATTGTTGGCCAAAAAATTGCTATTGCAATTCAAATGTGGTTTAACCAGCCACCGATTGGGCAGACACTGCTATAGTCTACTACAGACCATAGGTTCAATTTGATATCTAGGCCATTTGTCATATTCCTGAGTGTAATGTAGATATTTTTGTATTAAGAAATTGTACAGTGTCTAAATCCAAAGTATTTTGTGGTCTTATAATAGGTAAAATACAGTTTAATTCACAAAAGCCGTTCAAATGGAAACTAAATTTATATCAAAGCACATCTATAATTTAAGTTATGAAATGAATAATTTATTTCATGAAATGCTTGGAAACTTAATTATGTAAAAAAAAAATAGTTGTGTTCGCAATACATTCTAAACCAGGACCTAGAAATAAAACTCCATCCCCTTATTTTTTAGGAAATTAAGGAACAGTTTAATAACATATTTATTATAGTAATAATTATTTTAAAAGTAAATATATATATATATATATATATATATATATATATTCATCCAATTTTTATTCCTTTACCAAGATTTTGATTTAAAAGAATTTTAACTCATTAACTCTGACTTTGGATTTCTTATTCAAAACATTCTCATCAGTTGTCATATTTTGTTTTGCTGCATTGTATTTAATAAAAAAAAATTATGTTGGTAACTTATTTCTATCAAACGGAATAGATTAATTTTGACAATGGGTGAAATTAGGGATTTTTTATCTAATGAAATTTGATTAAAAGAATTATCAACATGATTCTTAAATATAATTCATAAGCAACAAAATTTATGAAATATTAATTTTTTTTATAAAAATGTGTTAGTTAAAATAATATAGCTAGTCATCTAGGTATGTGACATTGTGATCTGAAATGTATTTCTTAATTTAATATTGCATTTTTGTTTCTATTCTTATGTTGGAATTTTAATTTAATTTTAAGAAACATTTAATCAAGTTTTATTTTACAAAAAGCTTTTACAGTTCAATTCTCTTAGCAAAAAGCTTTTACAGTTCAGTTCAATTCTATATTTTCCACATTTGAAAATCTGATATTTCCTTATCTTAAAAATTGACTTTGTGCATGCTCCATAAGTGCTTTCTTGTCTTTGCTAAAGCAGGCTTTAACAAACTTTATCTTTTGGTAAAAACAAAATGAAAGGGTTTAGGATCTGTTATTTCTCAGACTTTCAATTTTGTTTAAATAGTATAAAATTTAATTCTTTCAATGTGTATAATAACGATGAATTAAAATGAAAATAGATACACAACATAGGTCCCGGCCACACAGAAAGCTACCATTAGCCTATGGGTTGGTCGTGTGGTCTGGGTTTTCTACACAACATAGGTCCTTTCTGGTAGGTCGGACGGTCTGGGTTTCAACAACAACAACACAACATAGGTCCATTAAATAATGCAGTTTGGCGATTAAGTAAAACTACTAACCGGCCACCATACTCCCCATTAAAAAAAAGGGAAAGAGAGACCTGAAATGGAAGGAATTTAAAACCAACTTAAAATTTTGTTAAATTATTCCATCTTTGGTATGTATTTGGGGTAAAAAGTTCTGAAGATTCTCTGCAAGCATTTTTGCTCTAAAACCAATATTTAAAAATAAAACTTTCTGAACTAAGGTTCTTTATTCCCTGCCATTTGCCAGAACATATATCTGTTTATGTTGAGTCAGTCAAAATAAAACATATGATGACAAGCAGGGAAAGTGAAATTGGGTCTCCGAGTGTCATAGTGTAGCAATGTACCAAATGTGAAGCACCTTTAATCTCCAATATTGTTCTCTAGGTTTATCTTCTTTTATAACATTATTGTAGTGACCACTATGAGGGTTTTAAAGTATTTGTTTTACATTTTTATTTAGCCTAAGAGTGTCGAAAGCCCAGAACGACCGACTCGTCCGAAGACATGAGTAGCAAAATGGACGCCTTTTGATACACATTTAGACTTTAATAGTTTAGGTTTTTGTGTCTGAATTAGTGTGTTGTAGTAGCTTTGATTTTTCACAAACTTTGATAAAATATAGAACTTATTTATCTATTGTTAATAACCGCTTTCGGTGATCAACCCTGTCATATTTGAAATAACTCTTAACTTGCAATAGCTTTCTTGCAGTAGCTGTCATTTGCACACCTTCACTATGCATGCAATTCAGAGATAACGGCACAGTTCATGAAGTAGCTGTTGATCACACCCCTCTGCTAGGCACTTAAGTCACAGCTAACAGTGCTGTTCATGAAGTAGCTGTCATTTGCACACTTTTGTTACGTGTACAAGTCACCACTAACGGTGCAGTTCATTGAGTAGCTATCTGCTACTTGGAAACACGGATAATAATACGGTTGCTGCATAGGTGCATGCAATCTGCATAAGTTGTATATAATAATGATAAACCCCTTACTATGCAATAATGATATACATGCTGTGAGAACATATGGAATTCGTGTAGTGGATTTACAAAATAAGTTGCCTTTTATTAGTGAATGCATGCAATACTTGTAGGATGCATGCAATAACGACAATCCCACTTCATGTAATAATGCTATACTGACTGCTCAGGCACAAACAATCTGTGTAGCATTGAAATAGCTGTCAATCGCATACCTGCCCACTACATGGGTTCCAGGCTAACAGATAAATCTGTTTCGCAGAGCATGCAATCTGCATAGCGAATTCACAAAATAAATTGCCTTTTATTAGTGGATTTGCTTTTAGCCTGCTGCATGGGCACAAGCAATTCATGTACGTAACATGTAATAACTACCAACTAACCAGCTAGACTTTTGCTCTTAAGGCCATACCTTGTTTTAAATTAGTTTTTCAAAATGTTATATGGTGGTTTTATGGAGACTTTGGAATTTATTTGGTTGTTTAAATTAGGCTGTTTTCTCCTTTGATTAGTTCGATAATGAAACTTTCATTTTTTTCTAAGAGTCATTACACACACACATACATACATGTATATATTAGGGGTGGTCCGATGCCAGTATATCTGTATTTTTTCCTTATAGCAATGATAAACCAATATTTGAGAACTGATAAACCGATAGATCTGATATTTTTATCTTTCTTTTTGTACTTCAATATTGAGGAAATGGATTTTCTTTAACTGCCTTTCGTTTTGAAACAGAATGGTGTGCAGAAAGATGATAAAATGCAGAAGTACCTCACTAGCTTAGAGGGTAGACATTGGAGGCCAGGGATAGTCTGTCGGATCTTGTGTATCTGCAGGAAAGGGAAACGCTAAAGTCTAAAATCATTCGGCACTATGTTCAAGTATTTATGGTCAATGGTTCTATCCTTCTGTTATTTATTTATCTTTAGAATGGTATTAAGATTTTTAACTCTTGATACATAAATGAAATTCCATTTTAAAACTGAATTGACTACAAGCAAGCTATAAGGAACTTAAACAAAACAAAACCATTCCTGGTCAGATATGTAGTATCGATATTGTACTTGGTATTTCCACTTGAAGACAGACCACCATATTGAGTGACATTCTGCTAATTGGGTGACATTTGAATCCTTATCATAACACCAAGGTGCACATTCCTGGATCTTGCAGTATCCGTGTACTAAATTGCATGACCATATCATACTTAGATTTCCCACTACAGACTGCACACACACACAAACATCTTCCTTTATTATATAAGAAGGCTGAAGGTGATTTCTAAAACTATATACAAGGGCAATTTTTCATGCATGTCCAGAGATATTTATCCATTTCTAGAAGGGGCAGAGATTCACAATTTGATACACGGATGGCTTAAGTGGTGTAACTGACTAGAAAATTCCAAAAATCTGATATTAATCCATAAGAGGGTTGGGGTGTCGACTTTATTCTCCATATCTGGTTCATATTTGATTAAATCTCACTATTTCATTGGATATGAATAACCACTGTTATACGGAAGTTAAAATAGAGTTCAATATTCAGCCTCGTTATACTACTATTTCCTTTATTTCTTTAATTGCATCTTTTCCCATAAAATAAGTTTTACATTAAGTCAAAAATAGAAAAGAAAAAATGCAAAACATCTATATTCTATAACCTGTCCTGAAAAAACAAAATAAAGTAGAAAGAGAAATGGAAAGATTACTGCTGGTGCGCTCCCTTATCTGCCTGATAAATTGCAAGTTTCTTTTTCTTTATAGAAATTTTGATCAATTATTCTTTGTTTGATGTCAATTTGGCTAAAAGTTCTGAAAATTTGAACTCTTTAAGAATTTTTACTCTAAAAGCAATATTTCCAAATATAATTATTCAAACTGGGATTCCTTTACATTCCTCATTTGTGTAAACTGGGTTTTCACCAAATGTTTATGTTGAGTCAGCAGTAAGTCAAAACAGAGCCAGAGTTGGTAATTATGATGGCTGTGGTTAGCGATTTCATTTCGTGTTTATGGTAATAATGGGATAAAGGAGGTCATGTCTGTGGTTATTATATTTGTTTACCTCATATAAAACGTATTTTCCACCTATGTTTATTTTCTTATACAAAAGAATATAATATAGAGAAAGTTATTTTCATGAAATTTTTCAATTTCGAAATTTTAAATATATGTTTTAGGACCAATTGAACATGTTTTGATTATTTTTAATGTGATATCTGTCTGTCATTGATTTCTTATGTACACGATAGGTACCACAAATATTAATGGATTTTCATGAAACTCTATATTTGGCTTTGTTAACAAAAAACCTAGAATTGGATAAAATATTTTAAAATTTAAATAAATTTTGAATTTCAAAATTTATTCAAACTTTTACATTTTCTTAACATGGCAGCATGGGATAAAATTTGACACATTCATGCATCAAAGGGGTTATTTATGGCCCAATGATCACAAAACTCAAGAGTTTCAATTATTGTAGTGAAAATTAGCTGCAATGCAGTTTTTGTAGTGACGCCATTAGTCTTCCTCAGGGTGTGCAAGTCTCCCCCACCTCTAGAGATACTGGTATGAGTATGATTCCTGGCTAGCTCAAATTATCCAAAAGTCGGCTGGGAAAGTGGTAATTTTGTACATAGGTGGTTAGTAGTTCTTATCCACACTGGAACAGTAGTTCTTTTCCTTAAAAAAATTCCTTACATACAAATACTTCTGATTTTTTAAATAGTATAGCATACTGCTTGGTCAGCTGCAATATGTTTAGGTAATTGCATAAATTAAAGCTTTTTATTGGGGTTGGATTGGAGACACAGGCTCTCAATCAGTGCCACCGAAAAAAATTTCGGCCCCCTATACAGTAAACATGTCCTTACTAACCGTTATTTTATAAGAGGTATTAGCCTTTTTTAACACTTTACAACAAAGTTGAAAAGTGTTTATGACTTTGTTCATTCTGTCTGTCTGTCTGTCTGTCTGTCCGTTAGCACGATAACTGCCGTAAAAATGAGTTTATCAAAATGAAATTTTAGTATGTTGTTCAGACGGTCTGTAGGACCTATGGGAATATAAATAAATAATATCACCCAATTAGTTTTTTATTGAACCCGGGTTGAAAAAATGAAATACATTGAACCCTATGGGACCTAATTTTTCAAACATTTTTTAAGTAAATTTAAAATTCACCAATTGCTTCGAAATTTTTAGGAAATATTCACATTATCCCATAGAATATATAAAAAAAAATTCAGTAAAATATGTTAAGTAGTTTTTTAATTAAAAAAATTATTTAATATAGGGAAAAAAACAAATTCAATTAAATTCTGACTTTGGGATATCTTCCAGAAAGAAAAGAGAGAGATATTATATAATAAATATCTCGCCATTTGTTTAAACGTTTTGCATATGGGAGTGGCTTCATATTTTAAGATAAATTTGGTAGATAACAATTTTTCATTTTTTTTAAATTTTATATAACTCTTCATGATAAATTTAATTGATGGCATTTTAAATGCACTTTCCTACGTCCTAGAGAGTTAAAATTTGGTACACAGCTTAAATTTGTTGAACATTTTATTCGACAAAAATTTGATGGATCTTTAAATATAGATTATACATTTTTTTCGAAATGGCCTGAAAATAATCCCCGTTCACTTCTATAAATCATTGGTGTAATATTGTTAAAAATTCTGATGTGGACAGCACATGTCTTTCTCTGCAGACTCATATTCGTTCTCTTTATTTATTCAATGATAATTTGAGTTTATCTGCACAACATAAGTATTTTAAATGACATTGAATTTACACGTTAAACTTAAATTTGGTTCTCATTTGATAGCTGGACTTATTGTCAAAAGTGGCGTAGCGTAAACGCGAAAAAACTAGAATATCTCAAGAACGGCTAGTCCTAGAGTAATGGGGTTAGTCTTATTCTTTTTGTTGTCAAAAATCACATATAAAATAGGAATTTAATTGATATAATTGAGCACACGTAGTCTTTTATTTTTATATATAACGATTTTTGCTGGCCATTTCGCAAAAATAGCCCGTTCCTTTTTTCCGAATCGTAGTAGAATAACCTACAAATGATTTATATACAAAATTTTGTTAAATTTGGTATATAAATCACTTGTAGGTTATTGAAATATTATACTCTAAATTTTGTTAAATTTGGTTTATTAGTTTTTAGCTAGAGTGGATAAAGGCAATTTCTGCGGCCATTTCGCAAAGAAGGCAGATTCTTTTATTACGAATCGTACTATAATCTAATGAACATCAGGATTTCCCACAAAAAACATACCTACCAAATTGTATGAAATTCGGTCCATTAGTTTTTCAATTAGAGTGGATGTAATATCCACACAGACACACAGAAACATACACAGATACACCCTTACACACACAGACGTCTTCCTAAAAGTAGTTTTTTCGTGTTCTAGAAGTCCCAAAACGTGTAGATCCTTTGAAAATTCGAGTTCCGATCTTCGGCACGATTCCAATACTTTGAGTACATACACATGCACATATATATTATCTGTGTATTATCTGTGTATCTAAATTCCGTGCCTATGCAATTACAATAGTTGTGATTTTAAATGATCCCTAAACTTTTATTATTTCTTCAAGGAAGCCTAATTTTAACATATGCAGAATGCAAATATCTCAAGCGATTGTAAGATGAATTACATAAGAATTGCTGAATTTTTTTCACACAAAATTATTTAGCTCTGGAGTCTGGAATACAAGTTATATGAATGAAATATTCATTGATTTTGCATAAAGAATCAGATGATTTATATTTCGATACAGTTTTAAATATTTAAGTATAATAAATTACTGTAGTTCTGTGATAATGTAAAAGATATTACCACTGAATGAATCACATTTTAGAAATTTTTAAATGAAATTACATTTCAGTTGGAAAGTGTTTCATAATCAATGCTTATGCATGATTGATCTTTCTTGTTATAAACTGTTTATGTGGCCCAGGACCACAAGCATCCCCAGTTTGTATGCAAAGCATCCTTTTGCCCCTACTTGTGTCAAGTTCACTCTCTGTTTATTCATTAGTTGACATACAAAGTCTTTCTTTTCTATTTTTTGCCTCCTCAGCAATAATTTCTGAAAGGTTATCGGGAATGTTTCCCACTACAAATGCCTTCCATCAAAAATGCAGAGAAGATTATTAAATGAAGGTTACTACAATTTACCAGTACAGATATAACTATCAATGCACAAATGTGTCTCCTTAGGAGTACAATAGATAGAAAAGTTTTGATTTTTCAGTATCTGTATTGGATCACATCGGTTTTTTGGTAATTTGATAGTATTGGTCATTTGGTATCAGTTCTTTTTTGGTGTCATGACATCCCTAGTATATATATATAGCATCAGAAGGATCCTTATTATTAATATATGACAACAAACAGATCATTAAAACCTTGTTGAATAATGAGAAAATATTAGAAAATTTAATATTCTTCTTTTTAAATTCTATAACTTCTGCAATTATATAAATTCAATAATGCAATTGTTAATGAACACACAACTACTTAAAACTATAAACACATTTAATGTATTAATAGCGATGAATTTGTTCATAGCGAAATTCTCAGCGATGAATTTGTTCATAGCAGAAAATCCCATTTATTGGTGCTCTGTAACTTAGACCTACAATTATTTTAAATGCCCTTTTTCAGGTAACAGCAACCTGCCACTTTTTTAACTCATATATATATATATATATAAATTAAAATAATAAAAATGAAAGTGCAGAAGTGCAAATCAGTAAACACAGTATCAAACCGCGGACAATATAATAACGAGTATTTAATAACAGAAAGTAAAAAGTAACGAGGAAGGGCTGGAAAAGTAGCGCACAGAAAGGCTGGGACAAAGAAAATAAATCAATGAATAGTATATCTGTCAGAAACGTCCTCAGAGGCACATTCTAGACAGACATACTAAAATCCATTGTTTCTATAATTGCATAAAAACATGTGGTTAAAATTTTAGGCAATCTGTGCCCAACAGCAGAATAAACGAGATTCAGAGAAAAAAGACCAAAGAGGACAAAATTCAACATAAAAACATAAAATACCACATAATCATGAAAAATATAGCACACAAATGCTCAAACATGCAAAAAAGGGCAACTCACAAGTCTGATGGCCACCAGCGTGAATAATCTTTATAGGAGTCTACCACGGGATCCAGCTTGAATGCTTTCCACGCGAAATACCGCGATGGAATGAACCAGACCAGAGACTGTAGAAGTAGTTGTACATATTTTTGGTGAGATAAACCTAAGAGTTCAGAAACTAACCAAGAAGTGACCTCTACGATCGAAAACATTTAAAGTATGGATAACACTGTTTTTTGGAGCCGTAGCTTGTTTTTGTTTTATTTGCTTTTTAGATATCCACCTTAACAGTTTTATTAGTGTTTTAAACTTCTTTCTTTACCCGTCGAGGCAGTTTTTTTTTAATTTTGCACGTTTTTTGTGTAATTGAAATTATTGTTTTTGTAATATTTGCACATTTTTATTTTTGCCCACCGGGGCAGTGTTTATTTTATGGTGTTTCCACTACTATTTAGTATCGTACTTATACTGCGATCTGCAAATAAGGTGGGAAAATTGTACATATAGCATAGACTTTTGAGACAATTAATATGTGATAGTGTACACTTATTACTATCCAGGCGTTTGATGCGGAGCAAATAGCTAATTATTAGATTTTTAAAAACTTGGTTACTAAGGCAAAAAGAATAATGAGGGAAGAATTTTACATTAAATTTAAATTGATGTCTCTTATCATAAATAGTAGTATTGAATGAGTTACTTTGTATATAAATGGTGATATCAAGATAATTTACAGATTTGGAAGGGTGGGATTCATAAGGTATTAACTCAAGATTGGATGAATAAATAGTAAGTGTGGGTAAAGAATCATGTGCAGTGTGAAAACAAAGAAAAGCATCATCAATGTAGCGATATATATATATATATATATATATATATATATAAATCCATGAGTGTGGCCACTTAACTAAAACTGCCTACCGGCCACTGGCTAAGTAAAATTTGAACTTTCAGGTCTACCATTAATACTTTTTAAGTAGATACAAATAGAATTTAAAGTGTTTAATATTAATAATATTAATCACCGGTCACCTTGGTAGCCGAGAGGTCTGAGGCAAGCATTTCCTCATGTCGACTACCTGTATCATAAGTTCGTATCAAATCCCACCTGCAGGCATGGATACTCTTATTTAAAACAGTTCTGAACATAAGTGTTTATGGATATGAAATATTTGTCAAATATTATCTGTATCTAGTATGGACAAACATATTGTATATAATTGTTTATCATTTTTATCTTGGCATTAAGTTTTGATTTCTGGTTTTGGCAGATATTCCTCCACCATAGGCTGTATTTACTGTAAACCTTTGGGTCTGTGCCTATAGGTGGTTAATCTGTTAATCTGCAGGCATGGATGTTGTAATGTCAGAAAAGAGTGTAATGTGTTTTGCCCCCTGTGGTACAATGTCGTATAGCAGCAAAATGGTTCATGCTTCAGCTGCTGCATATGCAAATGATTAGACATCAAGTGCCTGGCCATTGGGGTAATTAAATGTATTAATCACCAAATAAGTAGCTTTTAGAATTGGCAATGTTTTTAACCAATTTGGAGAAATTATGGAAATAATAATTGATGACTGGTAGCTGACGGTCATTTTTAGTATATCTATGTTCCCTTCCTGCCCACTTTCTATTATACATGGATAGCTGATGTTTTTTTTTTTAAAGGCTGCATGTTTAAATTATCTCTTGTCGCAGACTCATAGTTCCACTTTAAAAAATGCTTAATAATATAGACTTTCATATTACAACAGTTTTGATCATGTGCCATAATTTAGTAAAAAAAGTACATTTAACCTTTTATATGGACTTTCTGCAAAGAAAGTTAAAATTACAAATTGTTCTTAATTCATTTAAAAGTTTTTTGAGAAAAATCCTAGTTGTCTAACATTCAAAATTGGCTGTAAAAAATTGTATGAAGTTTTAGTTATAGGACTAACTATTAACTAGTAAAGGTTCGATGCACATTATTATATGACTCTCGGTTTAATGTTGTATCTGCAGATATTGTTCTGGACTTTATGCACTATATATTTTATTTTTATCAGTTTAATTTTGTGTGTTTATATATATATATATATATATATATATATATATATATATATATATATATATATATATATATATATATATATTCCATTTTAAATTAAGTGCAAAATAAATTTTTGTTTAGACATCTCAATATTTTACCTTAATAAAAAGATAAAAACGAACATTAATAAGAGAAATATCAAATTTAATTTTGTTACTTTATACATATTACTTTCTTAGTAAATTAGTGTTTAGTACCAGGTGCTGGGGAAATTTTTACAGAATATTTATTTAAGTGATTTTAGAAAAGCCTTTTAAAATTTTTCAATCTTATTTTTTAATGTAATGATTGAATCTATAATTTGTTGTTTCCATTAAATATTTCATAATTTGAATTTTAAAATTAATTTTCATCTTTTTACAGTTTAATTTAACATGTTAAGTTTTTGCTTAAAGTATACAGTATGTTTGAGCAAATTCAAACTTGCTGCAATTGATGTCTTACAAAGTTCAACTTTTTCTGGTGAAAGTCTGTACTATCCCTCAAATAAGCAATGATTTTTTGAATGATCCAATGAAAATAAAATTTGCAAATAATTTAATAAATTTCCTGATTAAGTGCATCAGAGAGATTTGAATGTAATGCTGATTAACTGGATAGATGTACCATAGCAATCAATAGCCAGATTACTAATTTAAACACACCTTTAGTTCACCAATTTTTGAAAAATTACTATATTTTAATTATAGCATTAGCATTATGTTTATAGCTGCAAAATGCATCTAGCAATTGCCATAGATATAGTGAGATTTCATGTAAGGAATTTTTATATTTAGGATCTGCCTACATTGCAATTATTTGAGAGCAAAATCTGTTATATTGGTTATAGATACCCTGACAGTTTACCACCTTAGATTTTTTTTTTACAGATGCCAATGTATTGCAATGTCCAGATAGTACATCTACTGAACAAACTATAAAATGAAAACAGATGCTAGCAAACCAACATAAACTATAATCATTGTACATATGTTTTAAATATAATTTGAACGGCTTTTGTCAATCGCTTTGCACTTAATTCCTATAGTACAAATATATATAATTTTACTATGAAACTTAATAATAACTATGCAAATATTTCATGTCATCTACCTATTCATTTACAAAATGTATAAGTATAACAAGTTCTTTGAAAATATAATTTTATATTGTATATTATTAAGAAACATGTTTTACTTCAGCATAATAAATCCTATTGATATAGAAAAATCTGAATTGTAACCTGTTATGGAAATTCAGTATTCTTATATTTTGGATAATATTTTTCATATTCTTCATTTCATTGCTTTAATTTTATATCACTATGTATGATTTATGTTGCATTTCATTAAAATGATATTTTCTTATATAAGTCTAAATTTATTTCGTAGTTTGCCAGAGAGAGAGTTGTTAATATGTTTGCTCAGACCATCATCAGGCTAACCTTGCATCCTTGAAAAGTAACAATGGACAACGAGTGAAAAAAAAATTAAACATTCGTTTCTTTAGGGGAAGAGATATATAAAGTTTCAATTTAAACAAGTATTTGTATATTTCTAATTAGCAAGACTTCCATTTTAAGAACATCATTTACTAGTACTTTGGCTTCAAGGAACCTTTTGGTCTTAAATAACTAACCATAAATAAAAAATTATCTTTTCCAGCAGTTGGGAGGTATTGGATATGACCTTAAAGGATTGAATGAGGATGCCACAGAAGATGTGGGGGAGGGGGGCTAAAAAGATGTCATGAATTGAGTTCAATGTTTTAACGAATGCTCATTGAATGCATATACATTTCTTAGGGGGGATTTTTCATTTTGGAGGTTGTCCCCACCACTACAGACTAATATGTACAGACGTTTCAGTCGCTACCTCAGTGCCACCTACCGCCAACCAAAATTAAATCCAATATCAATGTCGGCACGCTTGGCGATGGTCTGTGACGATTTTCCTCCACAGACTGTGGTTTTCGCCAAGACGTTCTGTTAATATAACCCTATTTGGCACTGAACGAAACACTTGAACTTTGTTCTATCATCGCATGCTTACACATGGAGAACATACTTTTGCTACTATTTTTGATTTTATAATCAATTATTTTATTTTTTACACATTTTTCAAGAAATTGTAAACGTAAACTTCCGGTTACTATCTGATAATACTGATAAGCTTTAAGGCTGATTTGGTACGTTTTCTGTGTGAAAGTCCTTGGCTTGTATTGTGTGTGTGTGTGGAGAGAGAGAGTTTTGTATTATACAATATATGTATTCATATTATATCAATATATCATTGTATATTATTATATCAATGTATTCAATATATCATTCTTTTTTCAGAGCAGATTTTTTCAAAATAAGATTCACACATTTCAGTGGTGTCTATTGAAATGTGAGGTTCCAATCATGCATTTGTAATCACTGGATTTCCACTTGAATGAACTCAGACCTAAAACACACCTCTAATGTTTTTTCAAAACTATAATTTAAATTTTAGAAGCCATATCCGCCTGTATGAAGTTAAAAAAAAAACATGTTCTTGTTTATTTAATATTTTTAGATATTTTTCGTATAGTGTTTGTATGTACGTGGAACCTCGATATGTACAATTCTAAATATATGTCACTCGCTATTTCTATATTTCTAATGTAAGTATTTCCCCATTTTAAAATATCCACCAAGTATCAAGTTCTTTGCTATGAACAGATTGCGTGGGCCAAATCAGTTGTTAGCTTGTAGGGGTGTCGATAGTTCCTATTTTAAAATATCTACCCTGTATTTCATTCTTTGGCAGGAATAGACTAGATGGGGTAAAGCAGTGGTTAGCTCAAGAAGCTTTCAGTACTTTCTATTTTCCAATTTTAAAAAATCTGCCAAGTATTGCGTTCTTTGGTAAGAATAGATTGTGTAGGGCTAAGCAGTGGTTAGCTTGTGGGGGTGTCGCCAGTTCCTATTATAATATCTACCCTGTATTTCATTCTTTGGTAAGAATAGACTACATTGGGGTAAAGCAGTGGTTAGCTCAAGGAGCTTTCAGTACTTTACATTTTCCTATTTTAAAATACAGGTATCTACTCTGTATTTCATTTTTTGATAAAAATAGACTACATGGGGTAAAGCAGTGGTTAGCTCAAAGGGCTTGCAATACTATGCATTTTCCCAGTTTAAAATATCTACTTTGTATTTCATTCTTTGGTAAGAATAGACTACATGGGGTAAAGCAGTGGTTAGTTCAAGGAGCTTGATAACATTAATTAAGAATAACTATACTGTGGCATCATCACGCTAACCTTGAAATGATGACGTCATCTTAGATTAGATAAGATCTCATTTTTAATATTGTAATTAGTGCGTATATCGTTCATTACTAGTTTGGACGGCTGCTGGTGAAGAAGTCGTTCTGTAAATTCTAGTTTTTGCTAACTAATTGTATATTCCGCGCGATACACATCTCCTAAAGTTATAAAAAATATACAAAATTTTTCTAAGTATTTAATGTCATTGAAACTAAGTTTGACTTCTCCATTCACCAAAATATTTGCAATGCATCGGTGAAAACAGTCGAATCGCATTCAGAAAATTCTAGAGCAGTGCGTTTACATTTCTCATAGTGTACAAAACTAAAACTGTCAAAACGTATTCGTGAGGCGTAAAGTCATGGTGTTAAAATTCACGACTGTGAAAGATCGCTTTGAAAACAGTCAAATCGTATTCTGTAGATGTTAAAAACAGGGTGTAGAAATTCCCCATAGTATACACAGTAAGATCGCACCCAAAATGGTCGAATCGTATTGACAAGATAAAATCCACTTAACACACACAATTTTTGTATTCACTGAAAATTCCCAAGAATAATTTACTATTAGATGCATTTTTTAAACGCACACACACTTAAAATCATTTCTTTATTAAGTTGTTATAAAAAAAAATCCATATCGCTGTATACCAAATACCCCGAAAAATTGCTAACATAATGTACTCACATACACTCGACTGTATTAGTACACGCCGAAAAATCGTTAAGTACCGCATTCCATTCACATCTATATTCAAAACAACCCTTTCTATAAAATGCATATCATTTTCATATAAAAATATAGTTCCTCTTAATAATTCTCATTCATAACTCCATTCAAAATTTCTTAACACGTCGAATACATCTTCCATTCTATTTCACACGAAAGGCATCAGTGTGGTAGAAATAGTGTTAGAGATTAAACTAATTGCAACAAAAATGATTCTTGTAAATGGTACGTAACAAGCTCCTAATCAACATACTAAAAATATACAGCCGTACTGTTGTGTAAAATGCGTTTTTTTTTTTGCCGCCATCTTGAAAAAACATGAAAAAATCATGTGTGGTATCAAATTACAGGAAATTTCATACTGAAAAAGAATATGATATTGGTTTAAAGAAAGAAAAGTAAATAACAAAATGGTGGCCGAAAAACTGAAAGCTTTTGCAGTGTTGAAAAACATTTTTTTATTAATCTAAGCGGCTTAAAAATCCAAGGTAGCTTTAACTTCACTCACAATTTTTAAAAAAATAATTAAAAATTTTATTATTTAAAGTTAAAATTTCACATTAAACAAAATCTAAAATTTGAAAAAGTTATACAATAAAAGGGGTTTTCATAATATAAAATCATATTTATTTCATCAAAATCAAATCTCATCTTCATCTAAATCAAAACTGTCTCCTGTGTTTGTACAGTCCTTTCCACGACAGATTTTACAAACTACTCAACATGGAAGTCCATATCGGCGACATGTACATTTCTCGGTGTTACATTGTTCTTCAACTGTAGTTTGGCAGGCACATTTAATCATATTTAAGAGTTTGTCTGGTGCTGGGCTCAAGTCTGTTAATATCGGCTAAAATTCTCCATCAACCAATTGCCAACCCCATAGTGTAGGATCAGGATTTGGCATATTAAGATTTTTCCAAATAAAATACTGCAAATGCTCTCAAAGTAGATGGTATTTCGCTGCATTTTGTGTTGGAGGCAAACGAGCTATATCAAATTATTTTTTAGCTGAATCTATTTTCTTAATGCATTGTTCATAACGAAACTCATTTAGGTTGCTTGTGTCGATGTTACCTCCATGTAGTGACACAATAACTTTACAGCCAATTTGGACCAAATCTTTCTTAGTAACTAACATCCTCGCGTGATCCAAAATGGGAAGCCCATTCGCATAAGATTTTGTATTTTATGATATTCTTGAAAGCAGAAGATTTACTTTTGCCAAATAACACACTGGTGGTGTCACGCCCTGTTAGTGCGTGAACAAAAGGTAAAGTTTTGCAAGTCTCCTCTCCAATAGATCTTTGCATGGCTTGAATGTCACGAACTTTATCAGATTGTGTGGCAGACTGCATTAAAAAGTTCTTAAAAGAATGATATAGTAGTAGGATTAAAATATCAGTATCATCAGCTACTACAGTGACATGTTTATTCTTGGCTATGTTTAAAGCTTCTTTGGCGATTAGTGCGTCTTCATCACCTTCTGTATGAATGACGGAATGTACTCTTCCTTGAAAATAATTCCCCAATATATTGATAAAGCGTTGTTTGTTTGTGGAGTTAGAAAGAAATTTGTTTTTCTTGATGATCACAGGCGAATTTTCATCAAAGACTACTACGACAGATGACTGTTCATGAACAATCTGTGCTCCATATCTTTTATATTTGGTTTTTCATACCCACCAAACACTATTGTCACTTTTCCATACCTTCTGTTGACGTACGATTCGTGTTGCCGTATGACATCGCCAAATGTTGCAGAAGCGGACCATGGTAACGGGATGAATTAATGCACCACCTTCAAGGACGTAGCAAGTACTTTTCTGGGCCGTTGTATTTCATCGTATGTCAACAGAAGGTAAGGAAAAGTGACAATAGTTTTTGATGGGTATGAACAACCAAATATAAAAGATATGGGGCACAAATTGCGCATGAAGTAGTCGTCTGTTGTAGTAGTTTTTGATGAAAATTCGCCTGTGATCATGAAGAAAAACAAATTTCTTTCTAACTCTACATACAAACAACGCTTTATCAATATACTGGGGAATTATTTTCAAGGAAGAGGTCATTCCGTCATTCATACAGAAGGTGATGCAGACACACTAATCGTCAGAGAGACATAGCCAAGGAAAAACCTGTCACTGTAGTAGCTGATAATACTGATATTTTAATCCTACTACTATATCATTCTTCTAAGAACATTTTAATGCAGCTTGCCACACAATCTGATAAAGTTCGTGACATTCAAGTCATGCAAAGATCTATTGGAGAGGAGGCTTGCAAAACTTTACTTTTTATTCACGCATTAAACAGGGTGTGACACCACCAGTGCGTTATTTGGTAAAAGTAAATCTTCTGCTTTTAAGAATATCATAAAATACAAAATCTTATGCGAATGGGCTTCCCATTTTGGATCATCCGAGGATGTTACTGAGAAAGATTTGGTCGAAATTGACGGTAAAGTTATTGTGTCACTAAATGAAGGTAGCATCGACATAAGCAGGCTAAATTAGCTTCGTTATGAACAATACATTAAGAAAATAGATTCAGCTAAAAAATAATTTGATATAGCTTGTTTGCCTCCAACACAAAATGCAGCGAAATACCATCTACTTCGAGTGCATTTGCAGTGTTTTATTTGGAAAAATCTTAATATGCCAAACCCTGATCCTACACTATGAGGTTGGCAGTTGATTGATGGAGGCCCAGCACCAGACAAACTCTTAAATATGAATAAATGCGCCTGCCAAACTACAGTTGAAGAACCATGTAACACCATGAAATGTACATGTCGCAGATATGGACTTCCAAGTTCAGTAGTTTGTAAAAACTGTTATGGAAAGGACTATACAAACACAGGAAACAGTTTTGATTTAAATGAAGATGAGATTTGATTTTGATGAAATAAATATGATTTTATGTTATAAAACACCCTTTTATTGTATAACTTTTTCAAATTTTAGATTTTGATTATTTGAATTTAAAATTTCACATTAATAAAAATTGTGAGCGAAGTTAAAGCTACCTAGAATTTTTAAGCCGCTTAGATTAATAAAAATATGTTTTTCAACACTGCAAAAGCTTTTAGTTTTTCGGCCACAATTTTGTTATTTCCTTTTATTTTTTAAACCACTATCATATTCTTTTTCAGCATGAAATTTCCTGTAATTTGATACCACACATGATTTTTTTAAGTTTTGTGGGGTTTTTTTGTTTTTTTTTTCAAGATAGCGGCAAAAAAACGCATTTTGCGCAACAGTACGAATTTATATTTTTAGTATGATGATTAGGAGCGTGTTACCTACCATTTACAACAAGAATCATTTTTGTTGCAATTAGTTCCACCTCAAGGTGTTTTTTCACTTATTTCTACTACTCTACATTCCCCCTAAAGATCTGCCTAACGAGCGCCGATGGCACGATAGCGTGAGACCTTAGTAATCTAACGGTCCCGGACCGAACCCCTTCCCCAACAGTGGGAAATTAATAACTTTTACATTCGGAAATTTTAAAAAAATGCCGATAGGTTGCAGCACTTTATTATCAGATGTCACCTCCAGATTATCAGATAGTTCATTCCCTTTCGACATCCACTCAAGGTCATTACATCCTCAGCAGCAAGGTCAAGATGGCGATCTTTGCTGATAGCACACCTCTTTCGCAATTCACCCAAAACCTCCTCAGCATCGCACGGCTCCGTGAAGTTGGCCCCCCCGTGGAAAGCACAAAAGACAAAAACTAGTGGAATCGTTTGTGCTTCTTTCGTTTTCGATTTATAGCATTTTCTTTTCCGGGGGATAACTTCACGCTCAGCCATTGTTTACATAAGAGATATTACATGAATTTCGAAAAAACGTTTATGCCATTCGTTTGTGCTGGTTTGTGCAGCAA
Source organism: Amaurobius ferox (assembly GCA_951213105.1). Lineage (NCBI taxonomy): Eukaryota > Metazoa > Arthropoda > Arachnida > Araneae > Amaurobiidae > Amaurobius > Amaurobius ferox. Next base: position 140,540,404 of record OX578133.1, on the reverse strand, counting down.
AAATTTTTCTTCTGACCCTTTTCAAATTTGAACTATAAAGCTTTCATTTGTTTGGCGCCAAAACTGGCTTTGTTGACATACAACAAATTTAACGAATTTCGGAAAAACGTTTATGCCATTCCCTTGTGCCGCAAAAATTTTCGTTTGTGCTCTTTTAGTTTTCGATTTATAGACGTTTCTATCCCCCGGGGGGGGCCAACTTCACGATCAGCTGTTGTTTACATAAGAGAAATTACATCAATTTCGAAAAAACGTTTATGCCATTCGTTTGTGCTGGTTTGTGCAGCAAAAAATTTTCTTCGGACACTTTTCATATTTGAACTATAAAGCTTTGATCTGTTTGGCGGGAAAACCGGGTTTGTTGACATACAAGAAATTAAACGAATTTCGAAAAAAACGTTTATGCCATTCGTTTGTGCTGGTTTGTGCCGCAAAAATTTTCGTTTGTGCTCTTTTCGTTTTCGATTTATAGACGTTTCTTTTCCCGGGGGGGCCAACTTCACGATCAGCTGTTGTTTACATAAGAGAAATTACATCAATTTCGAAAAAACGTTTATGCCATTCGTTTGTGCTGGTTTGTGCAGCAAAAAATTTTCTTCGGACCCTTTTCATATTTGAACTATAAAGCTTTCATCTGTTTGGCGGGAAAACCGGGTTTGTTGACATACAAGAAATTAAACGAATTTCGAAAAAACGTTTATGCCATTCGTTTGTGCCGCAAAAATTTTCGTTTGTGCTCTTTTCGTTTTCGATTTATAGACGTTTCTTTTCCCGGGGGGGCCAACTTCACGATCAGCTGTTGTTTACATAAGAGAAATTACATCAATTTCGAAAAAATGTTTATGCCCTTCGTTTGTGCTGGTTTGTGCAGCAGAAAGTTTTCTTCGGACCCTTTTCAAATTTGAATTATAAAGCTTTCATTTGCTTGGCGGGAAAACCGGGTTTGTTGACATACAAGAAATTAAACAAATTTCGAAAAAACGTTTATGCCATTGATTTGTGCCGCAAGAATTTTCGTTTGTGCTCTTTTCGTTTTCGATTTATAGACGTTTCTTTTCCTGGTGGGGCTAACTTCACGATCAGCTGTTGTTTGCATAAGAGAAATTACATCAATATCCAAAAAACGTTTATGCCATTCGTTTGTGCTGGTTTGTACAGCAAAAATTTTTCTTCTGACCCTTTTCAAATTTGAACTATAAAGCTTTCATTTGTTTGGCGCCAAAACTGGCTTTGTTGACATATAAGAAATTTAACGAATTTCAGAAAAACGTTTATGCCATTCGTTTGTGCTGGTTTGTGCCGCAAAAATTTTCGTTTGTGCTCTTTTCGTTTTCGATTTATAGACGTTTCTTTTCCTGGGGGGGCCAACTTCACGATCAGATGTTGTTTACATAAGAGAAATTACATCAATTTCGAAAAAACGTTTATGCCCTTCGTTTGTGCTGGTTTGTGCAGCAAAAAGTTTACTTCGGACCCTTTTCAAATTGGAATTATAAAGCTTTCATTTGTTTGGCGGGAAAACCGGGTTTGTTGACATACCAGAAATTAAACGAATTTCGAAAAAATGTTTATGCCATTCGTTTGTGCTGGTTTGTGCCGCAAAAATTTTCGTTTGTGCTTCTTTCGCTTTCGATTTATAGCATTTCCTTTCATTTACTTCGTGTGAAGTTGCCCCCCCCCCCCCGTGGAAAGCACAAACGACAAAAACTAGTGGAATCTTTTGTACTTCGTTTGTGCTGCAAAAATTTTCGTTTGTGCTCCTTTCGTTTTCGATTTATAGCATTTCCTTTCATTTACTTCGTGTGAAGTTGGCCCCCCCGTGGAAAGCACAAACGACAAAAACTAGTGGAATCGTTTGTACTTCGTTTGTGCTGGTTTGTGCCGCAAAAATTTTCGTTTGTGCTTCTTTCGTTTTCGATTTATAGCATTTCCTTTCATTTACTTCGTGTGAAGTTGGGTCCCCCGTGGAAAGCACAAATGACAAAAACTAGTGGAATCGTTTGTACTTCGTTTGTGGGGGTTTTTTTTCTTCTTCAAGATAGCGGCAAAAAAACGCATTTTGCGCAACAGTACGAATTTATATTTTTAGTATGATGATTAGGAGCGTGTTACCTACCATTTACAACAAGAATCATTTTTGTTGCAATTAGTTCCACCTCAAGGTGTTTTTTCACTTATTTCTACTACTCTACAGAACTCAAGGACGGGGTTAGTGGAGTGCCCAGGAGAGGAAGACTCCTCCCTTTAAACTCCAGGCGAAGAGAAAGAAAGACATAAAGAGAAAGTAATAAAGGCTTTTAAACAACTGATAGAATTTAATATCTAAGATATGCCTGGGGGGGGGGCGCGACCTAGATCGTGCCCTTCCCCAGGTCTTCAGAAAACTGAAAAAGTTGGGGCCCAAGTGGGTTCCCAACAGAGAGAAAAAAGAGGGGGATAGACTGGGGCGCCCCGAGGGGCGCAGGGCCTTGAGCTTGAACTGTGCCTAGTAGCGATGACATATAAGGTAGCTTGCCAACGAAAAACGCGAATTCCCAAAAGCAAGGGAGGAGTACAGCATACTAGAGTCAGCATCTAAAATGAGAGCACAAGGCTAGGATGGACGCAACCGCTTTTTAGGGCGGAAGAAAACATCTCTCACCGATCTAGTAGGTAACGACCGAGGGCGCTTATGCGACCCCGGGCGCCCTATTCGATAGTGAGGAATGCTGTCCAACGTAGGATTGTTAACGCTTCTCAGACCTCCGTGGAATTTAAGAGAAAGCTTTTTGACATGTTCCAAAAAAGGCCTAATATTGAGGTCTCTGTGCAGGACTTCTAGCTGGACGTAGACCGGCAGATCAGCAAACATACGCAGTGCGTTATTCTGGAAGACTTGAAGCGCCTTAATTTTAGACTCAGCTGCGGTGCCCCAAACTCTGACTCCGTACGTCATAATGGGACGTATACAGGACTTGTATAGCAATAACTTAGTTCGAACAGACAGGCGGCTATTCCTAGCCAAAAGGGGACGAAGCAGGGCGAGTGCAACCTTCACTTTCTTACAAGTTTAAGAAATGTGAAGGCTCCACGATAATTTGGAATCCAAGTACACTCCAAGGTACTTGTAACTACTTTGCCAGGGAATCGGCTGATTATTTAAGATAAGATTAGCGGGATGGGTATGCCGGGGGGGGGGGGGAAGGTGACAGCAGCACACTTTCCAACATTAACTTTAATACGCCACTTGGTTAACCACTGTGTCAGGTCGTTCAGGTACTTTTGCAGATTGTCGTGCACGACTTGTGTCTGTTTGTGATGTGCGAACAGGGCGGTGTCGTCGGCATAGAGGCCAAGGGTGACAACAGGGGAACGAGGAAGATCATTAATGTAAAGGTTGAACAGTTTGGGCCCAACAAGAGAACCTTGCGGGACCCCGCTGAGAACATTCCTGGGAGAGGATAGCTGGTCGGCAACACGGACGGCAAAACTTCGACCTGTCAGATAGGAATACAAGATATGGATGAGATTTGGAGGGAAGGATTGTTTGATAAGTTTAAATATGAGTCCCTGGACCCATACCTTATCGAACGCCTTCTGGAGGTCCAGAAAGACCAAAGTCGAGCGCTCGCGCCTGCTACGCGCCTCATAGACGAGCTCTACGACCCGCAGCAACTGGTGCTGAGTGGAATGCTTCTTCCTGAACCCATATTGTTCAGGAATAACTATTTTCCTCAGGTCGCAGAACTCGTCCAGTCGACGCAGTATAACAAACTCGAAGAGCTTCGATAAACTAGAGAGGAGAGAGATTGGACGGTAGTTGACCGCAAGCGAATGGTCAAGACCTGGCTTGGGGAGGGGAGCAACAGTGGCTACCTTCCAAGCCCCAGGAAAATAACTGTGACGAAGGAGGAGATTGAAGAGCTTGACCATGTAGCTATAAAGCAAAGCAGGCAAGTTCTTCAACATGGTAGATGTGATGCCATCCTTCCCAGGAGCTTTGTTCCTTCTGAGATTTTGAATACGGGGCTGCAGTTCGTCAAAGGTGACATCTATCAGTGTATAAGGTACAGCTGTTGTGATGAACTGTTCAACCTTGGCGTCCACGATCGCAACCGTCCTAGGATCGATTACGTCGTGGTGTGGTTCAAACTGGCTTCTAAGACTGTCTGCAAGCAGCTCAGCCTTTTGTGTGTTGGAAGTTGCCCTGAAGTTGGGACCTTCAAGGGTCGGAATGTGTGTTTTGTGCCTACGATAACGTGAGGTTGCCCTCCAAATGGTGTTGTCACTAGTCGTTAGGGACTCAACATAGGTGTTCCATCGTGCACTGGAATGGGCCTTGATCTTGGCCTTGACCTGAGCTCTAACATAATTGAGCTCAGTCTTTAAAGCAGGGTCCCTACTGACCTGCCAGTCCTTGCGTAGCCTGTTCCTGTCCCTGATCATCTCCCTGATGTCCTGTGGCAGCCTGTGATGGTCCACCCTGTTGCTTTTGGGCCTAGAGGATGCAGAGAAGGCATCCCGAATCATATTCTCGAGCTTGCCCACCTCTGCATCCAGTTGGTCCTTAGTATAGGCAACGGGGGGGGGGAGCTCCTCCGCAAGGAGTTCCTTGAACTTGGCCCAGTTGGTATGAAGCTTTGCTGGCTGGCTAAAGTTGTACTTATCCAATTCCAAGGTGAAGATAACTGGGAGATGATCGGACGGCAGCTCGTTGAAGGCCTCCATGCAATAGGTATAAGGCATATTGCTGGTGATCGCAAAGTCAAGCACGTTGTCCCAGTGAGTGGGATCACTCGGAGCGATGATGTCGAAATTCTTCTCGTCGGCCCAGCGTTTAAGCCTGAGACCGCGAGAATTTGCATGTGGGCAGTTCCAGGCAGGGTGCTTGGCATTGAAATCACCAGCGACTATTGCATGGGGCGAGATCTTGAATAGCGACTGCAGGTCAGCGATGACAGAATCAGGTGAAGAAGCAGGTCTGAAGTAACCTGACACAATGGCAAACTCCGGATTATTTGGCAGTGAAATCTGTACGACGGTAGCCTCCCCCTCCCGCATGGGGGGGGGGGAGGCGTGAGTGCGGGATGCCCCGCCGAACATAAACTGCTGTGCCACCAGAGGGGAGATTGCTAACTAGAGGCCTGTCGTCATGGTATAAGTCGTAGTTAGCAATCTTGCAAGATTTCCCTGGACTGAAGCGGGTCTCTTGGACCAAAAACACGTCTAAGTTATATGCTATACAAAAGTCCCTAGCTTCATTGATTTTACCCTTAAGTCCATTGGCATTCCAGATGCCAATGGTAAGATCCTTCAAGTTCCGAGCGCGAAAACCCATGGCCGAGGAGGGGGGGGCTAAGGTTGGCTTACGAGAGCGAAAATGCTCTCATATAAAATATTAACTTTGTCTATTTCGGTAGGAGCTGACCGAAGGGAAGGTAGGGCATTCTTAAATGCCCTGTTAGCCACTTCCATTCTCCGTATCTATCCTCGAAACGGAAGAGGTAATTTAGGAAATCATCTTTGTCAGCAAAGTTAGTGTGCGCCCCTTTGGGTGCTGGAATTTTGTTGTTGACTTCAGAAGTCTTTTTGGGGGCCTCGCTGCGTCCAGCTGTAGCATTCGCATAAGAGCGAAGCGGGTTGGCAAGCTTACTTACGGAGGTAGAGTTCAAGGGGGGGGGGGAGGATTTGAATTTAGGGAACTTAGGGCAGTTCCGGTAGGAGGCAGGATGCTCTCCACCACAGTTGTAGCATTTACATGGCACTTCGAAGGGCTTAGGACAGTCCTTCGTGAGGTGGGACTGCGCACATTTGACGCAATTGGGGGGGAGATGGCAACCGTTGCTAGTATTTCTACTACTCTACATTCCCCCTAAAGATCTGCCTAACGAGCGCCGATGGCACGATAGCGTGAGACCTTAGTAATCTAACGGTCCCGGACCGAACCCCTTCCCCAACAGTGGGAAATAAATAACTTTTACATTCGGAAATTTAAAAAAAATGCCGATAGGTTGCAGCACTTTATTATCAGATGTCACCTCCAGATTATCAGATAGTTCACTCCCTTTCGACATCCACTCAAGGTCATTACATCCTCAGCAGCAAGGTCAAGATGGCGATCTTTGCTGATAGCACACCTCTTTCGCAATTCACCCAAAACCTCCTCAGCATCGCACGGCTCCGTGAAGTTGGCCCCCCCGTGGAAAGCACAAAAGACAAAAACTAGTGGAATCGTTTGTGCAGCAAAAATTTTCGTTTGTGCTTCTTTCGTTTTCGATTTATAGCATTTTCTTTTCCGGGGAATAACTTCACGCTCAGCCATTGTTTACATAAGAGATATTACATGAATTTCGAAAAAACGTTTATGCCATTCGTTTGTGCTCGTTTGTGCAGCAAAAATTTTTCTTCTGACCCTTTTCAAATTTGAACTATAAAGCTTTCATTTGTTTGGCGCCAAAACTGGCTTTGTTGACATACAACAAATTTAACGAATTTCGGAAAAACGTTTATGCCATTCGTTTGTGCCGCAAAAATTTTCGTTTGTGCTCTTTTAGTTTTCGATTTATAGACGTTTCTTTCCCCCGGGGGGGCCAACTTCACGATCAGCTGTTGTTTACATAAGAGAAATTACATCAATTTCGAAAAAACGTTTATGCCATTCGTTTGTGCTGGTTTGTGCAGCAAAAAATTTTCTTCGGACACTTTTCATATTTGAACTATAAAGCTTTCATCTGTTTGGCGGGAAAACCGGGTTTGTTGACATACAAGAAATTAAACGAATTTCGAAAAAAACGTTTATGCCATTCGTTTGTGCTGGTTTGTGCCGCAAAATTTTCGTTTGTGCTCTTTTCGTTTTCGATTTATAGACGTTTCTTTTCCCGGGGGGGCCAACTTCACGATCAGCTGTTGTTTACATGAGAGAAATTACATCAATTTCGAAAAAACGTTTATGCCATTCGTTTGTGCTGGTTTGTGCAGCAAAAAATTTTCTTCGGACCCTTTTCATATTTGAACTATAAAGCTTTCATCTGTTTGGCGGGAAAACCGGGTTTGTTGACATACAAGAAATTAAACGAATTTCGAAAAAACGTTTATGCCATTCGTTTGTGCTGGTTTGTGCCGCAAAAATTCTCGTTTGTGCTCTTTTCGTTTTCGATTTATAGACGTTTCTTTTCCCGGGGGGGGCCAACTTCACGATCAGCTGTTGTTACATAAGAGAAATTACATCAATATCCAAAAAACGTTTATGCCATTCGTTTGTGCTGGTTTGTACAGCAAAAATTTTTCTTCTGACCCTTTTCAAATTTGAACTATAAAGCTTTCATTTGTTTGGCGCCAAAACTGGCTTTGTTGACATATAAGAAATTTAACGAATTTCAGAAAAACGTTTATGCCATTCGTTTGTGCTGGTTTGTGCCGCAAAAATTTTCGTTTGTGCTCTTTTCGTTTTCGATTTATAGACGTTTCTTTTCCTGGGGGGGCCAACTTCACGATCAGATGTTGTTTACATAAGAGAAATTACATCAATTTCGAAAAAACGTTTATGCCCTTCGTTTGTGCTGGTTTGTGCAGCAAAAAGTTTCCTTCGGACCCTTTTCAAATTTGAATTATAAAGCTTTCATTTGTTTGGCGGGAAAACCGGGTTTGTTGACATACCAAAAATTAAACGAATTTCGAAAAAATGTTTATGCCATTCGTTTGTGCTTCGTTTGTGCTGGTTTGTGCCGCAAAAATTTTCGTTTGTGCTTCTTTCGCTTTCGATTTATAGCATTTCCTTTCATTTACTTCGTGTGAAGTTGCCCCCCCCCCCCCCGTGGAAAGCACAAACGACAAAAACTAGTGGAATCTTTTGTACTTCGTTTGTGCTGCAAAAATTTTCGTTTGTGCTCCTTTCGTTTTCGATTTATAGCATTTCCTTTCATTTACTTCGTGTGAAGTTGGCCCCCCCGTGGAAAGCACAAACGACAAAAACTAGTGGAATCGTTTGTACTTCGTTTGTGCTGGTTTGTGCCGCAAAAATTTTCGTTTGTGCTTCTTTCGTTTTCGATTTATAGCATTTCCTTTCATTTACTTCGTGTGAAGTTGGGTCCCCCGTGGAAAGCACAAATGACAAAAACTAGTGGAATCGTTTGTACTTCGTTTGTGGGTTTTTTTTTTCTTCTTTAAGATAGCGGCAAAAAAACGCATTTTGCGCAACAGTACGAATTTATATTTTTAGTATGATGATTAGGAGCGTGTTACCTACCATTTACAACAAGAATAATTTTTGTTGCAATTAGTTCCACCTCAAGGTGTTTTTTCACTTATTTCTACTACGCTACATTCCCCCTAAAGATCGAAAATTCCCCCGATAAGATGTCAATATCGACTAGCTTGATACCTAGATTTGTGACCTTGAGCGTTTAAAGGCGGAAAAGTCCTCCTTGCCTTCTTTATGAGCGTCCATTGCAAGGGCTTATTGTGCAGCTTGCTTATTGTGCAGCTTGATTTTACGAAAGATGGTTCAGACTGCTTTCGCTGGCTACATGAAAGGTGGTGGAAAATGTGAAGCTCAATAAATCTTAAACGAATATATCTGAAATGAATAAAAGGAAAATCGTTGAGGTGCAAACCGGTAGAAACGATATACAAAAGAATGGCATAAAGGCCTTTTTAAAATTCGTGAAATTTATTTTATGTCAACAAAGCCCGTTTTCGCGCCACACAAATGAAAGCTTTATAGTTCAAATTTGAAAAGGGTCGGAAGAAAACTTTTTGCGGCACAAACCAGTACAAACGAAGTACAAACGATTCCACTAGTTTTTGTCATTTGTGCTTTCCACGGGGGACCCAACTTCACACGAAGTAAATGAAAGGAAATGCTATAAATCGAAAACGAAAGAAGCACTAACGAAAATTTTTGCAGCACAAACGAAGTACAAACGATTCCACTAGTATTTGTCGTTTGTGCTTTTCACAAGGGGACCAACTTCACACGAAGTAAATTAAAGGAAATGCTATAAATCGAAAACGAAAGGAGCACAAACCAGCACAAACGAAGTACAAACGATTCCATTAGATTTTGTCGTTTGTGCTTTCCACGGGGGGGGGGGGGGCTAACTTCACACGAAGTAAATGAAAGGAAATGCTATAAATCGAAAACGAAAAGAGCACAAACGAAAATTTTTGCAGCACAAATAAAGTACAAACGATTCCACTAGTTTTTGTCGTTTGTGCTTTCCACGGGGGGGGGGGGGGGGGGCAACTTCACACGAAGTAAATGAAAGGAAATGCTATAAATCGAAAACGAAAGAAGCACAAACGAAAATTTTTGCAGCACAAACAAATGGCATAAACGTTATTTCGAAATTCGTTTAATTTCTTGTATGTCAACGAACCCGGTTTTCCCGCCAAACAAATGAAAGCTTTATAATTCAAATTTGAAAAGGGTCCGAAGAAAACTTTTTGCTGCACAAACCAGCACAAACGAATGGCATAAACGTTTTTTGGATATTGTTGTAATTTCTCTTATGTAAACAACAGCTGATCGTGAAGTTGCCCCCCCCCATGGGAAAAGAAACGTCTATAAATCGAAAACGAAAAGCGCACAAACGAAAATTTTTGCGGCACAAATGAATGGCATAAACGTTTTTTCGATATTCGTTTAATTTCTTGTATGTCAACAAACCCGGTTTTCCCGCCAAACAAATGAAAGCTTTATAATTCAAATTTGAAAAGGGTCCGAAGAAAACTTTTTGCTGCACAAACCAGCACAAACGAAGGGCATAAACGTTTTTTCGAAATAGATGTAATTTCTCTTATGTAAACAACAGCTAATCGTGAAGTTGGCTCCCCCGGGAAAAGAAACGTCTATAAATCGAAAACGAAAAGCGCACAAACGAATGGCATAAAGGTTTTTCGAAATTCGTTTAATTTCTTGCATGTCAACAGACCCGGTTTTCCCGCCAAACAAATGAAAGCTTTATAATTCAAATTTGAAAAGGGTCCGAAGAAAACTTTTTGCTGCACAAACCAGCATAAACGAAGCACAAACGAATGGCATAAACGTTTTTTCGAAATTCATGTAATTTCTCTTATGTAAACAACAGCTGATCGTGAAGTTAGCCCCCCCGGGAAAAGAAACGTCTATAAATCGAAAACGAAAAGAGCACAAATGAAAATTTTTGCATCACAAACGAATGGCATAAACGTTTTTTGGATATTGATGTAATTTCTCTTATGTAAACAACAGCTGATCGTGAAGTTAGTCCCCCCGGGAAAAGAAACGTCTATAAATCGAAAACGAAAAGAGCACAAACGAATGGCATAAACGTTTTTCCGAAATTCCTTAAATTTCTTGTATGTCAACAAAGGCCGTTTTGGCGCCAAACAAATGAAAGCTTTATAGTTCAAATTTGAAAAGGGTCCGAAGAAAACTTTTTGCTGCACAAACCAGCACAAACGAATGGCATAAACGTTTTTTCGAAATTCATGTAATTTCTCTTATGTAAACAATGGCTAAGCGTGAAGTTAGCCCCCCGGAAAAGAAAATGCTATAAATCGAAAACGAAAATTTTTGCAGCACAAACGAAGTACAAACGTTTCCACTAGTTTTTGTCTTTTGTGCTTTCCACGGGGGCGGGGGGGGGGGGCAACTTCACGGAGCCGCATCGCACTGGCCTAAACACCCTCTTTCGCAATACTTCCTCCCCCCTCAATGAGGCATCCCGTCCTCACTCATGAGTCATCGGGAGCTGCGTTCTGCTGCGCCTCCTCCCTCCAAAAACAACCCTCCTCCTCAATGAGGCATCCTCGCTCATGAGTCATCGGCTGCTGCGTCTCCTCAAACCTCTGCAAAACCCCCAATTTATAACTACTTACGAACGCATATATGTATCGGCATGAAATTTCATGTGCGGTTACATTATGTTAAATAACTGAAAGGAATCCCCTAAATTTTGTATAGTTAAAGATACAGCACTGCTTCTCATTACATAGAATAGATCAGTATTAGTGGCATACTATGCCTTCTTACATTTTTTAAAAGTAGACGTATTGTAAAACTAAAATAACTTCACAACAACTAGTACATGAGACAGGGGTTGATGTCATTTCTTTGACTTTTGATGGCACGAGTACTAATATATGTATGCAGAGGAACTGGGATGTAATATACTTTTAAAATAGAAAATGTTTATCAATTAATAGAAGTCTGTTAACTGTAAGGATTTGCTCAAATATTACCTATATCTCGTTAACAAAATATGTTTTAGGATACAAAAAAACTGAAATATTAATTAAAAATAATTTGCAATGACAATTTGAAAAAGAAAGCTGAAACAGTCGTAACAAAATTTGAAAATAAATGTGTAAGAAGAGAAAGTGTTGCAGAATCTTAATCCACGCATTTTGAACCTGTATATTTTAGATTTTAGAGATTTAAAAATACGTAGATTAAGATTCTTAAAAAAGAAAGTTGTGTATAACAATGAACAAACTACCACAATGACACACTTTTACAATTTTCTGGAACTACTATAATGCGCCGTTCTAGCGCGACCGTGCCAAAACTGGCTCTCATTTGTAGAACTGAAGGGGGACATACTGGCCATGCTGTTAAGAAGGCTAAAGAAGGGGAAGGCTACCTCTAATGATTGTAGCTCTTTGGTCACCTTTTAATTCGCTATATGGGTTGGGTTGCAAAAAATCCGGGATAATATAGATTTCTTATTATCGTTCAACATTAAATGAATATGGACGAGTTAATCACTTCGTAATAAGTATTTCATAGTTCGGAGTGTTTTTACTTTTTAAAATATTTACATATTAAATTACCATTTCTTTATGGAATTATCTTTCAGTTTTATATAAGAAAATCACATAATTTAAATATTTTTCTTGGATCTAACACATTCCTCTCAATTTTCTAATGGTTCAGCTATTTATAATTCCGAACCCAAAAAATAGATATCGGTTTTGGATCATATACATTTTTTACAATACAAAAAAAGAAAATTAAAATTGAAAATTCCCACTTTTTGGAAGCTATCAAAATTACCAGTTTTCCTTCCTAAAAAACCCGGTTTATTCCTGGAAATTAACCGGATTTTTTACCGCTTTTGCAACTCTCGTGGTAAATGGTGGTCACGTGGTACATTCCACACAGCTGCGTTCTCAAGTAGTTCATTCTAAACTGCGGGGGTGAAAGCACTTTCACGTTTCACTTTTCTTTTCCTACATATCAGTACGCTAACTGCATGGTGACAATATTGCCTAAATACCATAGGCGTGCGCACGGGGTGTGCTGGGTGTTGTTGTTGAAACCCAGACCGTCCGACCTACCAGAAAGGTGTAAGGTAACTGTTTGGACGGTCGGGAAGTGCCGCCCAATTTAGACCGGAACCCAGTGGGGGAGGCATCCACAGGGACCGTACCCTCCTTCCCCTACCACCAACCTCTCGGAAGGACTTTCGGACCCACATGTTTAACGTGATCGTACTCCGCATGAACACGGCGGCAGTTTTGGCAGTGGCTGGAATCGAACCCGGGCCTACCGAGTGCAACTCCAGCGCGCTAACCAATGGGCTACCGCGCCCGGGGGTGTGCTGGGTGTGCTACAGCACACTCTAATGCTCGATTTTTTTTTTTTTTTTTTTTTTTTTTTTTTTTTTTTTTTTTTTTTTTTTTTTTTTTAGACTCCCCAATGGAAGGGGTAGACTCCTTAATGAAAAAAAATTTCGCCAACAAGCGTTATAAAAAAAAAAAATAGAAAAAAAAACCCGCCTAATTTTTTGTTGTATCTAAAACATTTGCCTGTTTTTAGATCGTCAATCACGATTGTCTACAGGTCCCTACCAGCCGGCATTAAGGATGTTTCCGAGAACTAAAATAGGAAACCAGCAGAGAAGTTTTCGAACCTATTGGTATGAAAAGTACAAGTGGCTAGAATATAGTCCATCAGAAGACGCAGCTTTTCGTTTCTGCTGTAGGTTTTAAAGGCCACTCAGATTCTGTGTTTATTGAGAAGGGATTTAAAAATTGGCACAGAGCTATTGAATGTTTTAACACCCATCAGTTATCAAAATCCCATGAGCGGAACTTTAACGCGTTGAAACACGTTTGAACACGTTTTAAAGAAGATAAACCCATTGGTGTATTGTTAGATAAAGGAAAACAGGCATATCTATCAAAACAAGAACAACAACGGCTTCATAATCGACGTATAATGGAGCGATTAATTGACATTGTTTTGTGCTTGGCAAAAGGTGGCAGACCATTCAGGGGTCACAATGAAAAAGCTGACAGTTCTGAACAAGGCTTATTTTTAGATCTTGTTAAAATACTGCAAAAGTATGATCCTGTAATGACAAAGCATATGCAAGAATCTCCTCGAAATGCTACGTATGTAAGTAATCGCATTCAAAATGATATAATTGCTTCATTGCACAATGTTGTTCAACGAAACATTGTTTCTTCGTTAAATGGAAAGTGGTGTTCTCAGTAAGCGCTGACGATACTACTGACTGTGAGCACCATGAACAGATGTCCATTATAGTGCGGTATTTCGACGATGGGGTAAACAGTCCAGTAGAACATTTCTTATCCATTCAAAGACTTATAAAAGTTGATGCACAGTCAATTTTTGATAAGTTAAACGACGTTCTTATCACTCTTAAACTTGATAGGTCCTCGGTGTTATTTGCATGTTTTGATGGAGCAGCCACCATGTCTGGATGCACTTCTGGTGTTCAAATGAAGTGTAAAGAAAAAAACAGTGCAACAAACAATACACTATGTACATTGTTATGCGCATTGTTTAAACCTGGTTCTGGTTGATGCATGTGCTTCAAGCAAACACAATAGAGGTGTTTTTGATTTTTTTGGTGTCATTCAAACTCTGTATGCGTTTATGGAGGGAAGTGCTACACGACATGCAGTATTGGAAAATATATCACACGAAGTGGGATTCCAATTGAAGGCATTAAAGTCCCTTTCAAACACGAGATGGGCCTGCAGAGCAGAAGCAGTCTCAGCAGTGAAACATAACTACTCTGCAATTTTACAAGCTTTGCAGGAAATAATTGAAACAACTCGCCTTTCCGACGTCAAGATTAAAGCAAGGGGTCTTGTCCATGAGCTAAATTCGTTCAAGTTTATTTTTTCCTTAAACATGTTGCACCCTATTTTGCACATGTTACTGAAAGTTAGTAAATCTCTGTAAAGTCCGCGTCTGAACTTACTTACTGCATTCACTGGAGTTAAAAATTTACGAAATTCTTTATCTGCAATGAGAGATAATCCAAACGATTTTAAACTCATTTTCGATGAAACTATGGAACTTTGTGAAGAGAAGGGAATACTAATCCCTCCTCTGAAGAATAGAAAACCGTCCACACGTATTGACGACAACATCCAAACCCAACATCATTTCAGTACGCGAGAAGATTATGAGAGAATAAGTTCTTTCTACCCAGTCCTTGATTCAATGATCTGCGGAATCGATCAGCGTTTTGAACAGGAGACGTGTCAACTTGTCATAGCAATGGAAGAATTGTTGAATTTAAATGTTGATAGAAACAACTTGAAATTAATTTCCGACCAATTTAAAATATCTTTCGATGAGTTAGAAGCGGAAATAAGATTGCTGCGAAGTAATAATTGTCCTTTTCTAAAAGGAAGTACGACAAACATCATCCGAGAGTGGTTGGGTTGGTTTAAACCATCGGAACGTTCGTCAATGTATGGTTCAGTTTACTACTCTATCAAGTGCTTTGCCACCTTGCCAGTTGCCAGTTGTTCCTGTGAGAGAGCATTCTCAAAATTGTCTCTGGTGAAGAGTAAATTAAGAAGTACAATGTCACAACAACGCTTAGATTCCCTAATGATTTTGTACATTGAACAGGAGTTGGCTTCATCAGTTAGTTATTCCGAAGTAATTGAAGAATTCAAATCTATTATACCAGGTGAACGGCGTCTTATTTTATAACATATGCTAAGAGGCAAAACTATAAAACTATATTAAAGGAATTTATCCAGCAGTATGTAGTTTCTTTTTCATTTCTCAAATTGTCTATGATTTTAGTCATTTTAAAATTCCTATCTGAACCTGGAGCATTGGTCACTACATTAATTTTTATATTTTCTGGAAAATCTATGCCCGTCAATATATCCTTCGGGTAACAAGAAAAGATTGTACTATGTTGAGCTGCTAAAATTCCAGGCCATTAATTCAAATACCTTCTTTTCAAATAACGGATCCACACATGGACTGCCATTAGCTTTTAAAGTTACTTCGCCTGCACAACCTATAAGTACTTAATATAGCTGCTGAATAAACTATTAACTTCTTGAATCACAGCTTCAAGAAGTGAAATTCAAAATGTTTTTTTTATTTTTTTCCTAATTCTTGTTGATCTTGTTATCACTGGAATTTTGAAATTATACTTCATAATTCTTATTTGTGCTCGGAAATTTCTTTATTGCGACAATCTTTGACATTCTCTTTAATTTTTGCAGTTAGTCGCTGAAATTTTACGGTTATTTCATCTTGCAATCTGCGATTTTCTGTACCAAGATGTTTTAATTCATTGTGGTAGATAAATAAATCCAGATTGATTATTATGAATAATGTGCTCGCTTTCACTATTATATTATCTTGGGTTGTGAATAGGGTCAATCCATCTCAAGTGGTCCAATTACAAAATTTCTAGTTCGGTGACAAAATTTCAGTTGGCGGCTTGACCATTTAATAAAAAAAAATAATTTGTCTGTTGTTACCCCTATGCACCAATAGTTCAAAACCACTAATATTATTTTTACTTGCTTTCTTTTAAAAATTGCGGCCGTCTTTAAATTAATGTTTTTCTATAATTTATTCTATATTTATTTTCTATAATTATATATATATATATATATATATATATATATATATATAATATATCATTCATTTTGGGGAGAGGGGGTGGAATGATGACGGTCTGATGACTGAGGGGGAGGAGGAGGTTCTGTTAATGACGACGATATCAAGGGTAATGTACACAATTACAAAAAAAATTATTAATTAAGGTCTGATGACGGATGACGGGAGGGGGTGAGGAAGTAGGCCAATGATGATGGTTGATGACACAGGGGAGCGGGGGTCGAAAAATCTTTAAAGACTAATGACGTAATATATGGACGTTCCCTAATATACGCATACATTTTTATTTTTTTTATGTGCAGCACACCCTAATAAAAATGTCTGCGCACGCCTATGCTAAATACAAAAGGGTGGGGTTACCGAAAAGCGATAACTTCCTAATTCTGACGTTTTTATGTTTGCAAGATTCATATATCTACTATAGTGAATCTCTAAAAATGGAAACGTACCAGTGGATCTGTTTTAGTGCCTTTCTGAGGGGTTTGCATCTAAGGGGCTCACTGGCTTCTAATTATCCCGAGTTAAAATTTCTTTCTCTGTTGAAAAGACATCTCGTGTATTGTCCCATTCGCACCTGCACTATTTAAAGAATTTGCAGATGTTCAGCTTCTCTGGGGAAGTAGTCTTCGTGATCAAATAAGAAAAGGCGTTGCTATGTTCTTATGTTAAATAGAGTACGCTTTTAAGAAATTGATTTGGTTTCGCAAAAGTTTAAAAAGTAAGGGTTATCAATTTTAGAATTGAAGTTCTAATTAAAAAAATGTAAAATATGTCCAACAATTTATATTGTCACAATATAAACCCCTAGACCATAGAAGTTGAAAATTTACACCATTATGAGATCCTGCTCATGTTTTCGGATGAGTCGGTCGTTCTGGGCTTTCGACCATTATGAGATCACTGTACTAGCTCATAATTATAGTCCATCGGGAAATACCAATTCATTGCAATTCACTAAATAAATGTATATCACATTTCATATAAAACATTAATAATACTTTTGATACTAATACACTGCATAACTTCAATTCAGATATAAATTTCATCGGTTTACGTTACACTAACAATATTCACATTAAGTAGTGTCACATTTGTACTACACCTTAATACCGAGTGGTTAGAATTAAAGTATTCCTGTTTCGAGCACTGTAGAGAAAAAACCAGGAGTCATAAGAACTCCAAAGCTGCGTGGTATGCATTTCAGAACATGGGGAAAACTAAAAAAAATTAGTTCAATAAATGACCGATAGGGGAAGAGATGGCGCTGAAAACAGCTCCTAGTAAAAATTCAATGAAACGGCTTCACAGTCGTGATGCATATTAATTACAACTTGTAAGTGGTATAAGCGTGTGATAGACATTAACAATGGTCATAAACACCCAAATGTCAATTTAATTGATGCATCTAGAACATGTTACACATGGAACGCAGAAGGGAAGAAGGCCGTAGAAGGCAGGTCATTGGCAGTGTTCAATGTCCGTCGTGTTGAAGAAGCAACAACTGGCACCGTGTGACAGCGTGTTCGACAGCTGCACGTAACTGATCTGTTGTGATGTTGCTCGTGTGCAAAATGACACTGTTTTTCAAATCTGCAAGGTTACGAATATCTCTCCGATAAATCATGCTTTTCAGGTAACCCCACAGCCAAAAGTCACAAGGGCTCAGATCTGGTGAACGGGATGGCCATAAAGATGGGAATGCTCGACCGATTACTCGATTTTCTGTAAAATGCTGTCACAACAACTGTTGAACAGTACGGCCAATGTGGGGATGTGCTCCATCTTGTTGGAATATGGTAGAGCTGAGGCATCCTCATTGTTGGAGATGAGGAATGGATGGATTTCTGAAAAAAATAGGTACCAATCAGACATGTTGCTGTAAATCCAATCCAAACAGTTAGTTTTGGAGAATGTAAGGGGATCTGTTGAAACTGGTGGGGATTTTCCATTACCCAGATGCGACTGTTTTGGGTGTTTACTGCTCTACACAGAGAAAAATGTGCCTCATCACTTCACAAGACGTTCCAGGGCCATTTGGCGTCTACCTGCATGCGTGCAAAGAATATCAAAGCAACCGTTTCACTGATCAGAACCCTGTAACGCCTGGTAAAGCTGGATCTTATACGGATAATTTTCTAAAGTTTACCGTAAACACTTCCGTACTGTTTCGTAGGGCAAATTCAAGTATCTTGCTACAGCTCGAGCTCTACTGATTCATGCCGCATTGTGAGATTGTGACTGGTTTGCTCAACAACAGCCGTTGCAATCTCTTCAGACACTTGCGTTGTCACAGGTTTTCGACCTCGTCCTGGTCGAACTGAGAAGTTTCCAGTCTCCTCGAAGCGTTGAACCATTTTCCGGATGCTACATGCTGTCAGAAGACCTGTATGTAACGATTTCAAACGTCTGTACTCGCGATGAGTGCCAGCAGCGTTTTCGTCATTCTTGTAAAACAACGTTAATAATAAAGCACGGTCAGTCAATAAGAGTCCCATAGCGATCGTCGAATGTTTCCACAAAGCTTTGAACTCGTTTTTATAGCAAATTGTACAGTAATTTGGTATTTAAACAATTTGCAAAAGCGACGTCTTCTTCTGTTGATGCCTTATGGAACATTTGCAAAATGCTTACTTAAATTTCATATTCAAGGTTTATGACAGTTGATGGTCGCTTATATCACTTACAATTCGTAATTAATATGCATCACGACTGCAGTGGCGAATTAATATACCGGCGAATGACAGGAGCCTCGCTTCAGAGAGGGGGGGGGGGGGGGCTCATTTTGAACGAAAAATAAAAGTAAAAAATCTTTAAAAAAAAAATATTTTTTTTGCTTAAAATATAAAAAAATATTTTTGAATAATTCGAAATAATTAAATATTAGGTTCTATTCACAGTAATTTTCTAGGAGTGTTGGAACTAATAAGTGAGTTCGATCCGGTCTTAAAGGAGCGCACATGGACCGAGTTGGAAACGCTGGAAGGGGAAGTGTTAGTAGACAAAATAGGGGGCTTCTGCGGCAGCTGCACGAGGTATGAGCGCCATCTTGAATTCCGTAATCCTGGACGAGGGGGTATTATTGCAAAATGGGGGGGGGGGAATTTGGGGTTTTAATTTTTTTAGAAACTTTTTTAGGGTGGCAACACTAACAGAGGCGGTATGGAGGCATCAGCGCCCATTAGCGGCTCAAAAGGGTGCTAACCAAGCTTGAAATATTTAATACGATACTTGGGTCTTATTTTAAATATTGTAGTTGGAGCTTAGAAATGAAATATTTCTAATTTGTAATTGTAGAAGGAAATATTTTTGTTTGGGTTGCCATAGCAACACCTGGAAGTTCTGGGCCAGATGATGTGCTAATCTTAAAATGAACAAATACCTGTTTTCAACTTTCTAAAATGTGGTAAACGCAGCGCCACATTGCGGTGGAAACTTAAAGGATGGAGCTTAGAAATATTTTTGTTTGGGTTGCCATAGCAACACCTGGGGATAGATTCTAAATTAATTAAATTAAGTTTTTAATATTAAAAGTTCGAACTTGTGAATTTTCTCCAAAATGATGATGGGGAGGGGGGGGGACTACCCAAGCTTGTAATATCCTTGTACCAAGGGCGTACCAAGGTCATTTCTAATATCCCTCCTCAAAAGGTGTAACAAGATTATTTCTAATATCCCTCCGCTCATATCATTTCTAATATCGAATCTCCACCAAAGGTGTAACAAGGTTTTTTCTAATATTGAATATCCCTTCGCTATATCGCTGTTATGCAAACTTAACTGTGAACTAAATTAAACAAATCGAATTTAAATGTAAACCGAACTAAAATGAGCTGTGAATTAAACGAATCGAAGTTAACTGTGACAATCCCACATCATCGTGTTGAAAGGGAATCGTATCCAATGCAATACTTGTGTAAATATTTTCTAATTTTAAATAGTTCTTACACTATCCAGTCCTTTGGACGAGTCGGACGGTCTGGGTCTTCAACTATCCACTATCCCTCCCGCGCTGGAGTTGCACTCGGTAGGCCCGGGTTCGATTCCAGCCACTGCCAAAACTGCCGTCGTGTTCATGCGGAGTAAGATCACGTTAAACATGTGGGTCCGAAAGTCCTTCCGAGAGGTTGGTGGTAAGGGAAGGAGGGTACGGTCCCTGTGGATGCCTCCCCCACTGGGTTCCGGTATAAATTGGGTGGCACTTCCCGACCGTCCAAACAGTTACCTTACACCTTTCTGGTAGGTCGGACGGTCTGGGTTTCAACAACAACAACTATCCCTCCGCCATAAAAGTGTAACAAGGTCACTTCTAATATCCCTCCGCCAATATCATTTCTAAAAGTAATTCTTAGAATATTCCCCCACCAAAGTAACTGCTTAGTAGCACGGTTAGCACGAGGGCATTGTTTTGTAAGTTAACTGTGAATATAACTGTCAATTTAATTAAACGAATCGAATTTATAAATGCCAGTTTTTTACTAACAAAACTTCGTTAACGTAAGTTTTGAACCACATTAAACCGGTTGAGGGTTTTTTACTAATTGAATTTCGCAAACAGTGTAATATAGGTATTTTGAATTTAGCAAATATACGTTTCGAACTTGTAAATTTAACAAAGTTGTGTTTTTTACTAACAAAATTTCATAACTGTTTTAACGGTTTTAAACCACTTGAATTAACAAATGTAAGTTTTTTTATTTGCACAAAACTAATAAAAACGTATTTTAAACCACTTTAATTAACAAATATAATTTGCAATGTTTCAAAAATTAATAAAAGTATATTTTTATAGGTTGATACCCACATAAGTTTTAGAACTCACAATGTTTTAGGGATATAATCACTTTTAAGAATAAGATGAAGATAGTGTATAAACCTTCTATTCCTACTAATTGATAATGTTCTTAATACTTAGCTCAAGCGAATCCATATCAGCTCTTAGTAGTTATTCTGTATAGAAGATCGGAAATTTCCAAACCATAGAGGTAGAAACGCGCAAATCGTATATTTCACAGGAGGAAGGTTTTTATACTCCTTCAAGGTGATATCTCACATATACAAGAAGAGAGTTTCGAAGGGTTTACACATGTACAGACATCCGACCACTCAAGCTGCTGCTGCAAACTCTTGGTCGGTCTGGGACTTCAACATGTACAGACATGAATCCATAGTGTAAAAGCAAGCTAAAACACGCATTCAAGGAACTTTTAAGTTTTACGATTAGTTTTCAAGAGTACAAACACCCATTCCAGCGGTTTAAGCAACATTCTCTAGAGTGAGATTAATAATCTAGTACTTGTGAATTTACTAATACTTATTTTCACACCTCTCACTTTTTAATATTCTCACAACATATTCATACTCATATTTCCTTAACGGCGTACTTGAATGAAACGAGGCCAGTATAGGTTCGATTTAAAAAACAGATGGCGCAGAAAATCACAGGGAAGGCGTGCCCAAACTTCTGGGATGTCTACTTCAATTTACAAAGGGAGACAATCAATCTTTACGGCTTAATGTTAGTGGCTGAGACAGGTGTCAACGGTGTCATTTCAACCAATCAAAATATTCGCGGGAATTTTAACTCTTCTCTCAGCTTGTGTTATTTTCATTATGCCAATATATTTAGACATCTATGGATATTTTGATATTTGTATGAGTTGTATGAAAATATATGACGCTATTGTATGAAAAGACATATTGGATGCAAAGACGTTGCCTGTAAAATTTCTGGATTTCGATCGGTTGTTGCCACGTTAATTGAATTAAAAAAAAAAAAAAAAAAAAAATACTTTTGTGAGGTTGTGGGTCAACAACGGAATAATTCATACATTTTAATTCCCCGAATATGATTTCTACGAACGAATTTATAATGAACTTTTAAATACCTATACATTTTTATTACAAAATAAATTTTGCTTTCATTTTAAAATTTCTGCTCTTGTAGTAAGATAGTCAAGAAAAAGTTTTAGATAATCCATTTCATTTTATGCTGTTCTTTCTAGTTAATAACAGAAATCTTAGTGAATGATCATTATGATCATTCACTAAAAAAAGTTCAAAAGGAAAGGCTGAATTTTATCTTATATCCATATTTAGTTGTTCTATCTATCTATAGTCTAACCTCTGGAATTCCATGCTGAATCCATATCAGCCATTATTTAAGCTATGTTGAATACTATAAGACATTAATGTTTCAAGCAAGGAAAGTTTTGAATAAGAAGTGTGTGTGTGTGTGTGTGGGGGGGGGGGGGGGGGGCTGAAAGAGAAAATCTGTTAGAAAATCATCCTACCCCTTTCAAAGTTCGAAGCTGAATCCATATCAATCATCATTTCAGCTATATTTGTCGTTGATACTATTTAATATAGATGTTGCAAGTAAAATGAAAAATTTTTAATTGAAAGTTACCGCTCCCGAACTGGAAGTGAAAATCCTTAGGAAACCTCAAACTCCTTAGGGAATTTGATGTTGAATCCATATCAGTTATCGTCTGAGCTCTATTTATAGCAGATCTTGAGAAATAGATGTTTCAAGACAAATTTTTGAATCGGAAGTGGAAAAAGAACCAAAAGAGAAAATCTTCAGGGACGTACCTCTTTCAAAATTTGATGTTGAATCTATATCACTTATTATCTAACCTCTATTTATAGAAAATCAGAGAAATGAATATTTCAAGGAAAATAAAACTTTTAAAACCGAAAATGGAAAACCAACCGGAAAGGACGTTTTTAATACCCATTCCCCTATCTCTTTCAGAATTTGATGCTAAATTCATATCAGTCATAATCACCTGTTTCTCAAGTTCTATCAGATCTTGAGAAACAAACATTTAAAAGAAGAATTATTAGTAAAAACAAAACAATAGTATGGCAATCATTGATGTGCAAAATAGCCATGATGCAATTTTTGTGTTCGCGACGTCATTAGCCTCCCTCGGGGTAAGATGGGGGGGGGGGGGGGAGTTACTCTAGGATATACGTTATCAAGTATAATGTTAATCGAAATATTATTTTTTAAGCACTTTAAAGTGAAAGTTAACACGTTATAATTGTACCGGCCACACAGAAAGCTACCATTAGCCTATGGGTTGGTCGTGTGGTCTGGGTTTTCTACGTTATAATTGTAATCACATGGACCAACAATACCGATTTTTCAAATTTTTTCTTGTGAAATTTGAAATAAATAAATAAGTAAACCCATAAGCTGCTTAAAAATAGATTCTGGTATGGAAAATTCGAGGTTAGCTCCAGTTAATTTTATGTGAATCACATTAATGATTGGGATATCTTTGGTTAAAATCGGAGCGTTACGAAAAATGTAAACACTTCAAACGCTTATATCTCCGAACCTAATAGATATAAATATAAGCAATTTTCTCTTGTTTTGTTGGAATTGGAGTACAAATTATAAATATATAAAAATAATTTAATATAATTTTTTTTTTAATTTACAATCAAAATATCTTTGAAACTGTAAAAGATTGATATAAATAGTAAGGGACAAAACTGTGTATTGGAAAATTTAGTTTCTAGATCTACAGTTTGCATTTAAAAAGCTCATATATAGTTTTCGAGTAATCGGCTTGTCAAGTTGAAGAAGATTGAAAATTTTCCTTTTTCCAAGTTTGTAATGTTTATATCTCTACAACTAAAAGTGCTAGTTATAAACAATAGCCAAGAATTTGTAGCTCTTTGAAAGCACTATAAGTGTACATAACTAGATGTTGAGTTTATAATTAGATTCCTATTCAAGGATGCTCTAAACGTCTCTGCCCATAGAGGTTCAAAAGTGAATGAACGTAATGGGTTTGTATTGATGTCAGTTGTTCCGCAATACATAATTCCGCATGTCTTATAATTACGCGATTTTCTTAGATTTCGATTTCTTGGAGTATATAATATTTACAGCAATATGTACTACCATTTCATAGCAAACTGTTCACTTATCAATGTCATTAGGGTAATAATTTTGTAAACAGTTAATTGTCCTCTGCTGGATGCTGAACACTAAAAGAGCAATTTAGTTTTGTACCTCTGACATATAAACTTTTCCCTTTTGTCTAATAGCTTACACATGCTTCAAATTTGGGGCGCGGTAGCCCATTGGTTAGCGTGCTGGAGTTGCACTCGGTAGGCCCGGGTTCGATTCCAGCCACTGCCAAAACTGCCGCCGTGTTCATGCGGAGTACGATCACGTTAAACATGTGGGTCCGAAAGTCCTTCCGAGAGGTTGGTGGTAGGGGAAGGAGGGTACGGTCCCTGTGGATGCCTCCCCCCCTGGGTTCCGGTCTAAATTGGGTGGCACTTCCCGACCGTCCAAACAGTTACCTTACACCTTTCTGGTAGGTCGGACGGTCTGGGTTTCAACAATCAACAACAACAACATGCTTCAAATTTGTGTATTTCAATCTCTTGTTTTGCATTCAAATTTTTATGAAAATATATAATTTATTTGTAGTTTAAATGAACTATTTTGTTTTGCTTCTGATTCTTCGTAAATGTTTTTTTATTCTGTGAGAATCATTATTTGAAAGTTATTTTTTGTCCGTAGTATGTACAAATATGAAAAACAATAATAATCTTTTCTGATGTCCTTTTTCTGTAATATTTCCGCCCTGTCTTAAAATTAAAGACATTGTCAAATATACAGAACACTTCGCAAAATATAAAATTAAAATGTATGCCTGAACAAACTTATCTTATCCGTCGCTCTATTTGCATTAAAAATAAAAATAAAAAATTAATAAATAACCAGAATATATTAAATGGGGGAATATCAATTACTGTCCCTATACACATACTATAATGCATAGGGAAAGTATTGTGACGGTGTCGAAAATTTGGATTTGATTTTTCAACGGTAGAGCACGTTTCAAGCATCCCTGAATTCGAATCGATCATTTTTTAGATAATGTCTGTTGTTGTTGCTGTTATTGAGACTCAGACCGTTCGACCCACCAGAAAGATGAGATAATGTCTGTGTAAGTCTGGAATGGAGCGTTTCGAATGTATTTGGTACACAAATTACAATTTATGAATACAAGAAGCCTATTAATTTTAAACACAATGGAATGTTCGAAAGATCCCCAGATTTTAAAATATAACTTTGGAAAAAACATAAAAAAATCAGAATCTTCAATAATACTGACCATATTAACTGGCGTGTGGTTCAACTCGACTTTCTCATACCAGAATCATTTTTTTTTCTTTTCAAATTTTACAGGAAAATTATTTAAAAATCGGTATCGTGTGTCCAATTGATTAAGACTCTAGATTGTTATCCTTCATTTTAAAGGGCTTGAAAAAATATTTGGATTGATACCTTAATTAACAATGCACCTTAATTAACAATGCACCCCCCCCCCCCCCAAGAGGCTAATGACGCCACGAATAAAAAAAAAAATTCTTCGCGGCTGTTTTAAATGTACAATATAAATGTACTACATAAAATGTACAATCAATTTTAATTTAACATCATAAAAATAAATTCAATTAAAATGGATTAAAAGTATCAATAAAGAGTTTAAAGTGCTTCACAGATGAAATTTTATGCATCTCATATAAGAATGTGTTTACCCAATTCGAAATTATCAGAAATTAAATTAAGCTAATTTATCCGGTGCGTTCGGTTTTCATTAGAACAATAATATATTTTAAGTTCACAACGTCATACAAATGAATGAAGTCTGTATAAACTTGTTATGCCAATTTCATTAAAAGTATTAATTGAATAACAGAAGGATTTAGTAGATGTATAAATAACGAGTTCAATAAACGCGAAGTGTAATTATGTATTTCATTTAATTTTCAAATTTAAGATGCAAACTGAAGAGTAGCCTTTTTTTTTTTACGTAATTACATTCATAAGACCATAATTACATGTGCAAAAATTGTTGATGCTACTTCCATGCGAATTGTAGAACTACTGATAGTGACATGTGAAAAGAATTCACACTACGGCGGCAACTCGCCCTTTTTTCCCTTTGAAGAAGACCATATTTTCAGCACATATTATTATTATACTATTCGCCATAAGTAACAGTCAATGCGCAGAAAAAATCATAAACTTGAACTCTGCCTGTTGCAGCATAATAGATCTGAGGAATATGCCGAGCAATATGTTTGACTTTTAAAGAAACTGCGCAAAAATTTCACACAAGAAACTAAAACATTTTCTCTGTAAAAATATTTTCGCACATTGGATCGCTCAAGGCACCGCAACTAATACATATGTTATCATTCCAACCCTATTCTCACTATAAAACATCTAAAGGCAAACCGCACATTAAATGTACCAATAAATTTAGGGGTCTTGAAAAATACAGTACTGCCGAATTTTGCATAAAAGGAATTTCCGTAAACAGGAAATATATAAAGGCATCCAGATTGGAATCCTTCATGGGGAGGAACTTTTCTTTGGTGCAGATGGGTGCTGTGTCAAATTTACAACCCCGTTTATGGTACGAGGAAGCCCTATGCCACAGAAATATTAGTCTGTGCCCTATGCTACAGTGTCTGGAATACCTATGCCCTATGGCAGGGCAGGACCAAGGTATTTAGAAAGATTAGAAAGGCAGGACTATCAATAGGCACACAAAAGTACATTCTTGGCACTATGCACATACTTAGAGACTTAGAAAAGCAGGATTGATTTTCAAGATGAACGGACTAGAGAAAGACGCAATTATTGCTTTTTTTTTTTAATTGAGAAACGATATAAAAATATGTTTGTGTAGAAAAAAGTTACGGAACTATTTTACATAAGATTTTTATAGGCGAATGACATCATTTATAGGACGCTAACATGCGTTTTTCTCAAGATATTGCATGTTTTGTATATAAAATATAAAAAAATCATAAAGCCTTACTTGAACTTATATATTTATCCAATGAATTAATCGTATGTAAGTACAAGTAACTCACTTTTATTAAGAAATTAATAAACGGTATTGTTTAGGAGCTATCATGAGCCGTTCTTGAGATACTAGTCTTTAAATTAAAAAAAAAATTAAGTTTAAACTTTACATTTAAACATTATTTCTCACACAGACGAATAGACGATTTTTAATAGATAATTTAATAGATAATTTTCTCGAATAGACGCTCAACTTTTCACAGGCTCAAATTTTTCTTGTCTCATAATATTAAAATTTGCTACGAAATTCTCGTTTGGGATATATCAGATTTTTACATATTGTAAATAAATTCTCAAACACGTCTCGATAACATTATTCGAAAAGTGTTCAATTTGTGTTCAAATACATTTTCTTCCGAACACATTTCGATGAAAAGTTTTTATAAACGCTTGAAGGATATTGTAAATGAAGAATCTCTGTACCAGTGCAATTTCTCATATAAGTTTAAACGTGTTGATAATTGTTTTTCAAAAAAATTCTAAATTCGACATTTTAATGGGCAAATATTTTCACACCTCCTAAATGCATTTTACACATTTGAAAAGATTGTAGTGTGCATAAGTATGTCTGTGATTCGTGGACGCAATATTTCAACATATAATATTTTTTTAATTTAAGTGTAGACATATTCCGTAAAAAACTAGAACTCCTTCTTACTTTCCTTATATACATAGTATAATGTATGTTGAAAGTATTGTAACGGGGTCGAAAATTCGTATTCGGCGAACAAGTTACCCCCGAAGGATACATTGTCAAGTATAGTATTAATCGAAAGATTGTTTTTCAAGCACTTTAAAGTGAAAGGTAACACGTTATAATTGTAATCACATGGACCAACAATACCTATTTTTAATTTTTTTTCTTGTAAAATTTGAAAAAAATAAATAAACCCATAGGCTACTTAAAAATCGATTTTGGTATGGAAAAGTCGAGTCGAACTACATTTTATTTTATGTGAATAGCATTTATGCTTGGGATATTTTTGGTTGAAATTGGAGCGTTACGAAAAATGTAAACACTTCAAACGCTTATATCTCCGAACCTAATTCTCGTGGATCTAATTTGCTCTATTCACGAGAGAAGATGCTTTGTGTAATGGTCTTGTATTTTGACGCATAACAATTTGTTAACAGTCATTATATATAAGAAATGCCTGTATGTAAGCAATGTCTGTAACACTTGGAGATAAATTTGGCGAAGTTGGTGACTTATTTAGCGAAATATCGCTATCTTGATGATATTTCGTCCCAGATTATCAAAAATATCGTTAAAATTGCAAAAATAACGCCTACGGAAATGATGTCAATTAAAAATGTACAATATCTCGAGAATGGTTCGTGCTAGCATTCTAAAATTTGCTTTAATCGCTTTCTAATGAAAAATTACATAAGAAATGACTATTTTCGTAACTTTATTAAAGGTTTTGATATTATGAGGATATTTTCAGAATTTCACTCGAAAAAAAAATTTTTTTTTTTTTTTTTGGGGGGGGGGGGGGTTCTGAGCATGCGATTGCATATAAAGCAATAGGCTTCCAGTATTCATAGATTATAATTTTTGTACAAAATTTCGTTCGAATCGGTCCATTCGTTCGTCAGTTATCGTCTCCACAGACTCACTGACTGACACACACACACACATACATCATCTCAAAAACGTCTGATTCGTGTTCAGGGATGCTTGAAACGTGCTCTCCCGTCGAAAACTCGAATTTTCGACCCCGTTACAGTATGCATTATATGTATATAAGGAAAGTAATAGTTTATTCGTTTTGAGAGATGCTCAAAACGTATAAATCAATCAAACCCTCGAAGCTGAATTATTGAAACCACATAATAATTTCCAGAAACGTAAAAGAAGGATATTTTACATGTATAATGATTCCATTCCAGCCCAGAGTAAAGTCAAACTCTACATATCCCAAACCTAAAACATATCCCAAACAGGAGGTGTCCCAAACTACCCAAGGGGTACTTTAACTCAAGGTTAATAGAATTAACAATATATAAGATATTCTACGGACCTTGACTTTAACTAGTCTTGAATGCGGAAACCAGTTTTAAGTTAACCACAACACCCTTCTCACTGGAAAGGAGGAACTCGGTGATTAACAACTGTCAATCAGAAAAGAAGCAGCCTCTGAAACCACCCCCTGCTTGAAAAAGTCCAAAAATGACTAGCAGTAACACCTGTATTCGAAAAATAGAAATAACAAATTTAAAAAAATATGAAAATTTTAAATTATATTGAACATTTAACTTTAAAAATAGAAGGAAACAATTTATACACTTCTAAATTTTATTTAACCAAACACAAAATCGTCTTCAAGGAGTTGAAGAAACCGATAGTGATAATACTCGATAGTTATTTTTTTATTTGAACATTTGTGCAGAATTCAATTTTGTCCCAAAATCAATATTTCAATATTTCTGACATCATTACAACTATTTACCCAAGTCCTCACACCCATATAATTTGTCATTCTTTTATATACATTATAGCTAAATTTTGAAAATTTAGCTATATTTTAAGTACTTGAAATCCAAATTTCACGAAATACCATTGTGGCAATCCTTTCGAAGTACACCCTTAAGACCATATATTTACACAAAATCTATAGCAAAAATCCCGTTTTTAGCCTATTATTCATAGGTCATTCAGAATTTACCTTCTTAAAAATCTTTCCCAATACGTAATTCAGCCATAGATGTAAAATTACATAATTTCCATACACGACAAAGTAATATTATCAATGCAGCGTATAATATTAACCAACCAACCATAACAACTAATTCTCACAATGCATATATTAGTTTTAAAAATTCCTATATAATATTAAAGCCAGCAATCATAAAAACCGCATTTCTCGCCCTGCTTTAGAACATTCTATAGTTTTTCAGAATCTTTACCACCGTTTTAAACCTTAGAAAAAAATTCTCCTAACTTCACATATATATTATGCATTTCATACTACACATTTTACGGCATGTGTGCCGATTCTTCATTTGTTGATTAAAATTAATATTGTCAAAAATGCATTTTACATTAAATTAATTAGTTATTAGTATATTAATTATACATGTAATCTGTTCTAAAACTTACTGCTGTGTACATTGCGTTGGTGGCCGCAAAACCCACCTATTTCTGTGCTTAACGGGATACTAAGTTAACAAACTAAAAATTAAGGTTAATAGTAAAGGAACAAACATTTATTTATCACATACTCAATTTACACTCTTTAGTTTTACAAATTAAATAAATATCACAATAGTGGAATACATCTCAATGGTAGTTCGGGGGGTGTAATGCCAGATGAATTGATATTTGGTTGGAGCACGTGGTGGGATGCATTAATTAGCTTTTCCTTAAAAACACAAATTTAGACAAAGAGGTTATCCTCATATAGTTTAATTGTACGGTACCTGATCTTCTTTCATATAACTTGGGTAACACCGATGCTTTGTCACACTTTACACTTGCAATACCAGATGAACATGAGCTCTCCTTCGAATTCCTATATCAGAGACGCACACACAACTCTTAACTCTGCTACCGTCGCTTCTTCTTGACTAGTCTAACTCCAACAGCCTGCCTTGACCAATTCTGACTCCCACTTCGAGCAACTCTCACTTATATCCCTTTTTCGGTCGGCGGTCCACGTGCTGAAATGTAGAGCTGAGGGCTAATCCGTAGACATGGCGTCGCCGTCTCGGTTGCCGCCAAACGGCTTAGCGTGGTATGTAAACATGGGCGTGGTATGTAAGATATGGGGCCACCTGTATATTATCGCCCATCTGCTTAGCGTGGGGATAATCCGCCCGCATTCCTGGTTCCATTATTTTTTAATCCTTCCAAATATTTATTACTTTACATTTCTGGCATTACATTCTCACCCCCCCCGCGAAAAAAAAGTCCAAAAGTTACTCTCCCACAGTTTCACCCCAGTGGTAAGAAATTAAGTTCACAATGGTTCCTCGCAAACACATAAGTTCATCCATCGTGAGAAAGGCTGAGTTCCACTTTTTAGCCTCGTACAACTCATAGCTTTGATAGTTCTTTGTAGTTTCTTGATAGTTCCCTGTCAAGTTAGTCCATTATTCATAATTGACATAATGTACCATAAATTACATGAGGATTACCAACATTCACATTATTATTAAATTGTAAATTTTGATATATATTATTTGCAATGCATAATTTTCATTTCTCCTTTTACATAATTATTTACATACGACATATCATTACATAACAGCATTCATTACTTTATTATTATTATACATTTTCTTGTTATCATTTCATTTTGTAACATATTGTAGTAGTGCAACTATCAACCTCCGATTCTTGGTTATGGTTGAATTCCATACCACCATATTATTTATAAATTACTTTGTTATTTCACTTTTTTTTTTTTTTTTGAACTTGCCATATATGTAATGTCAGAAATACATAACATACTTTTTGAAATATACTTATATCCACAATTTAAAACATAAAAACATATACATATACACTCAATTATCACTTTCTATTTATGACATTAATTACAAACTTTTTACATATTTTTCATATTCTTTGTTTTATGAAATTACTATTTACAACAATTCGAGGGCGAAAATTATACCCTCTGGCATTATAACAAACCTCATCATCATTTCTATTATTTTCACAGTTTAATTGCTTTTCTTTAGTGACCTTCCCTTCCTTAATTTGACTTTGATCATTATTTCTAATCACTTTCTCATTTTGATTTTTTTCTTTGTCCTGTGTGTGTGTGTGGTTTGATTCGCTTTCGTCACTATCTTTCAAATATTGTTTTCGCTCCGCTGCCATGTATAGTTTATTTATGTGCACTTTATAAGTTTTATTTTCATCACTTTTAAGACATATTATAACATTATTATTTCGGACTAATTTCGTAATTCTAAATGGTCCATCATATCGATCCTCTAATACCCTTGGTTTTAGGAACTTTTTTAGGTACACTGTCGCTCCTATAAATATATCGTTTTTTCTCACTATTTTATATTTCTTTATTTGTTTGTCATTTATCAGCTTTTGTTGTTCCGATGCGTCTTTCACGACTTTATCTATATTTTTTAAATGCTGTGCCACATAATTTTTATAATTATTTACATCACTATACATTATATCTATTTCTTCCTTACTTGGTATGTTTGTTTGTTTAATATTTTCAAATGGCAATGATAAATCTCTAAGATAGAACAGGAATGAAGGCTCAAATCCTGTATTACTGTTAATAGTGTTATTCACATAAAACTTAAACCATTTTAAAGATTCATCACATTCAAACGTAGTCTTTGACAAACACATTATACATTGTTTCATGTCTCTGTGTATTCTTTCACAACGACCTAAAGAACTTGGGAAATAAACCGAACTGTATCGCCTTTCAATATTTAATGCATTTGTAAAATCTATGTATACTTTACTTTTAAAAATTTGAGCATTATCGCTTTGAATAATAATTGGAACTCCATAAGTTGTCACGAAGTTTGTTAGCTTATTCACTATTGTTTTAGCAGTAATGTCTCTGACTGCATAGGCCTCAAAGTATCGTGAAAACATGTCTACAATTGTAATTACAAAATTATTTCCTCCATTACTGCGCGGTAGTTTTTCTACGCAATCCAGTTGTAAATATATTCCTGGTTTTAATATTTCTGGCATAGCCTGAAGTCTGGCTGGTGGTATATTTTTGTGTTTTACTAATAAGCATTGATTACAAGACTTACAAAAATTTTCCACGTCTTGGAAAGCCCCTATCCAAAAATATTTTCTTGAAAGTAATTGGTATGTCTTTTTTACTCCGAAATGAGGGAAATGTGCTATCTCTATTATCTTTCCCTTTAGCGAGTGCGGTATTACAATCTTATTCTCATTTATTTTCCTATACGTTTGTCTTTTATTTTCCTTCTTTACCATTAACAGTTTATTTTGGCTATCAATATAGTATACCTTGTTATTGTGATATCGGTTTCTTCCTTTTTGTAATTCCTCTCTAATTTTACTTAATTTTTCATCTACCATTTGTTGCTCTAATATTTTCTCCACATTTATCTCATCATTTTTAATTAAAGTATTTACATATTTGATTTGGTTATCATTGTCAAATACATATCTCGAGCAATAATCACTTGCGTTATTTTCACCTTTTTGATATTTGAATTTAAAATCATACTGACTTATGTCAATTAGCCACCTCGATATGATATTTGGCATTTTATCTAATTTTATGTGGTACATAAGGGATTTTGCGTCACTCAGCAAGGTGAAACTCCTTCCGAACAGATATTCTCTGAAGTGTTGTAAGGATGCGTGTATAGCTAGCAATTCTAGCTTTATTGCAGGATAACGCTTCTCTGCCGGGTTCACAGGTCTTGAATAAAATTCGATAACATGATCGACTCCATTTACCCTTTGCATCAAAATACTACTAATTCCCTTACCTGAGCCATCCGTAGTTAAGACAAACGGGTTTACTTCATCAGGCTGTCTTACAACTGGTTCTTTAAAAATTGCATTTTTTAATTTTTCAAAAGCTTTTCTACATTCATTATTCCACTCGAACCTAACATTCTTTTTTGTCAAATTTACCAACGGTTCTGCAATTTGTGCATAATTTTTTATCAGACCTCTAAAATAGTTTGTTGTCCCAAGAAAGCTTTTTACTTGTTTAACCGTTTGGGGTTGTTTGAAATTTTGCACTTTTGCACAGTTTTTTATTGATGGGCTTATACCATTCGCATTTACTTTATATCCTAAAAATTCAATTTGCGATTTGCATATCTGTAACTTCGCCGGGTCGAGTGTTAAATTATTTTCTTTCAATCTTTGGAAAACAATTTTGATTTTCTCTAACATTTCGTCGTTATTTTGTGCGCATATGACTAAGTCATCTAAGTAAAAGTATATTTTTAATTCTGATAGATCTCCTAACACTTTGTTCATTAAAAGTTGAAAATATGCTCCTGAGTTTTTAAGACCAAACGGAATTCTTTTAGGATTAAAATTTCCCATAAAAGTTGTGAACGTTAAGGCCTTTCTATCTTGTTTTCTTAGTTCGATCTGAAAAAACGCCGCCTTCAAATCCATAACTGTATAAATTTTACTACCAGCGATATTTTGTAATATATCCTTCACCTTTGGTAAGTTTATTGGCAAAAGTGGTAAATACGCGTTTATGGCCCTATAATCAATAGCAAGTCTATATTTAGGTTCTTCATTTGGTTTACTTGGTTTCTTTACAAGAATAATGGGACTAGCGTACGTGCTTTGTGAACTTTCAATAATGTCATTTTCCAATAATTCCCTAATTTCTTTTTGCGCAATTTCTCGTACTGCTCTCGGAATTGGGTATGGTCGACTCTGAATAGGATAATTGTGCATAAGTTCGATTTTCGGTACTATTGCTGATGTTTTACCTAGGGTAGCATATGACTTTGAAAAAACCTCTGTATTGGTCATCATTAATGCAATAACTTTATTTCTATCTTCCTTATTTAAGTGCTGTACTTGAAAATCGTCTGGAGATATTTCTTTCTTTCTTAATTCCCGAATTTGTTGATAATCTGTTTTATTTAAATTTTGAATATTATTAATTTCCAACGTGGGTTTACTGCTTTTATTTTTTGTATCAACAATTTCGATTTGTTCTGTTATTATACCCACGTTCATATTTTTATTAAGTGTAATTTGGCAATTTTTTTCATTGTATAACAACATTCTAATCTTATTTTTATTTTCTATACTTTGGATCGCTTCATCCGTGATTAATGTTCTTGCCATTTTTATTGGAGAAAATAAAACATCCTGTCCCTCATTTAATTCCTGTGACAAAATCAATTGGACTATTTCTGACTCCCCTGGCTTTAATGTTATTTTTCTTTTCAATTTAGCGAAAATCTGCTTTTCCTCTTTCTTTTTAACATTCTTATTCTTATTACTTTCATTAGAACTTGGTAACCATTTTTCATCATTTACATTATCGCGAGTGCTACAATTTTGCATATTAGAGTTTTTTCTATCGTTATCGCTTTCATTATCCTCGCTTATTCTACCTTCATTCTCATTATTGAATTCATTACAACAATTATTTATTTCCTCATATTCGTCGTCATCATTATCATCGCTTATTCTATCTTCATTCTCATTATTGGATTCATTATAACAACTATTTATTTCCTCATATTCGTCGTCATCAGTATTATAATTTTCATAATTACTATTATATCTATTTTCATCGCGAATTCCCTGGCTTTGTGGTTTTTGTTTTGAATTCTGTATTGGGTTTGTATTTTCACTTTTATACAATTTAATCGCAGTATTCCCAAATTGTACTTCGTTATCTTTTGTATTTAAAATTGCTTTATGTGAGGATAAAAAGTCGTAGCCTAAAAGCATTTTATATTGCCCCTGAAAGTTCTGTTTTGTCACGAAAAAATAATTTTTGCATGCCTTTTCCCCAATTCTAAATGAAAATTGAATGCAATTTAAAAATTCTATATTTTCTTTAGTAAACGTCTGAAGTATTACTCTTCTGGTTATGTATTTTATTTTTACATTTCTATTCTGTTTTAGTTTTTGAAATGTTTCCAAATCTATAATACTAACTTGAGCCCCACTATCAATTACACTTATTATTTTTATTCCTTTGCAATCTATTTCTACCATCGGTAATTGTGGGCTAGATACGTTTTCACATTCGCTTGAAAGGATACTTTTGGTATCATATTTTGCTTTATCATTATTTTCATAATATTGTCCTCTCTTCAAATTTGTATAGTTCTGCCAGTCATCTCCATTTTTGTTATTTCTATATGTTTGTGACCCGAATTTATTTATTTCTCTGGAATTTGTACGATTCGTTCCTTGGTCCCAAATTCCAGCTCTTAGTTTAAATTACTATTATTATTGTTTCTCTCATATGTGTTTGATCTTATATTTCTTCCGTTGCGCCCCCTAAAATTTCCTCTTATACTTTGCCTCTCTCTATTTTCTACGTTGGTTTCTAATTGATCGTAATAATTTCTTTGATCATTATTATTTCCTTGATATTCCCTATTATTTCTATTATATCCTCCTCGTTCAAAATTTCTGAGATTTTCGTTTCT
Organism: Amaurobius ferox; assembly: GCA_951213105.1. Taxonomy (NCBI): domain Eukaryota; kingdom Metazoa; phylum Arthropoda; class Arachnida; order Araneae; family Amaurobiidae; genus Amaurobius; species Amaurobius ferox. Next base: position 140,504,483 of record OX578133.1, on the reverse strand, counting down.
GTTTCCTCTGATATAATTTGTTTGCTCCAACCCATATTGCTGATAATTCATTCGTTTGGGATTCCTTGCAAATGCAGTATTACACTCATTGTACCAGCAATCTGAGAAATAATGTCCATTTTTTCCGCACCCTATGCAAAAAACAGCTCGTTCCATGGATTGATTTGGTATATTTTGCAATTTTAATTTATTAATTTCTAAAGTCAAATCTTGAACCTGTGTTGTAAGTAACATTTCTTTCAGTTCGTTATGTGATTCTTCTGGAGTCCTATCATTAAGAATTACTTCAAACAGTTCGGCATCTTTTATGGCATCTTCAAACCGCTGCGGATCTTTTTTCTTCACTTCAATTGCCAAATCAGGGCGTAATGCGCTAATGAATTTCCCCAACATTATTTTATTGGTTATTTTCTCTACCTCTCCATCTGTTGTATCCTTAAGGTTCAAAAATTTACGCGCTGCGTTTTTTATTTTTAGCACAAGCTCGTCCACTGACATATCAGGCGTTTGTTTTATTTTATTGAAAGCGTCCTGTTCTTGCGTTATCGTTATTCTGTTTGAAAATTTATTTATTAGTAATATTTTTATTTTATCAAACTCCTTTTCGTTTTGTAATTCAGGGTTTTGAATTAAAAACTGCATAGCCTTATCTTTTAATCTGGTTTTAATGATAGCCACTTTATGCTCTTCCTTCCAACTTGCTAACTCCGCTAATTGATCAAATTGTTTTATAAAGAAATTTATATCTTCCTCCTTACTCCCACTAAATAATGGCAGGATCTGCATTACTGGAATATCCATATTTTTATTATTTCTATCCAATTTACTATAATTTTTATTTGATATTTTTGAATCTTCTTTCAAACTTGCACTCCTTGTTATAATTGAACTTTTCACCACTTTTTTAACTGGTCCCATTCCTATATCCCATTTTTCTAATTATACCTTCGATCTCATTTAGAAGAACCATTTTTTCCATTTCATTGATAAAACTTTACATAATCATACATATAACATAAGGAGAAATGAGAATTGTGCACAATATTTTCACAATCATCTATGTCGCCACCAGTTGTCCAACCGTATCAATATTTATTTTTTATTATTATTATTCCTTTTATTTTTATTAATTTCATAAATCCTTATTTTATTCCCGTTACTGCTAAAGTCACGAGCACCAAATGTGCCGATTCTTCATTTGTTGATTAAAATTAATATTGTCAAAAATGCATTTTACATTAAATTAATTAGTTATTAGTATATTAATTATACATGTAATCTGTTCTAAAACTTACTGCTGTGTACATTGCGTTGGTGGCCGCAAAACCCACCTATTTCTGTGCTTAACGGGATACTAAGTTAACAAACTAAAAATTAAGGTTAATAGTAAAGGAACAAACATTTATTTATCACATACTCAATTTACACTCTTTAGTTTTACAAATTAAATAAATATCACAATAGTGGAATACATCTCAATGGTAGTTCGGGGGGTGTAATGCCAGATGAATTGATATTTGGTTGGAGCACGTGGTGGGATGCATTAATTAGCTTTTCCTTAAAAACACAAATTTAGACAAAGAGGTTATCCTCATATAGTTTAATTGTACGGTACCTGATCTTCTTTCATATAACTTGGGTAACACCGATGCTTTGTCACACTTTACACTTGCAATACCAGATGAACATGAGCTCTCCTTCGAATTCCTATATCAGAGACGCACACACAACTCTTAACTCTGCTACCGTCGCTTCTTCTTGACTAGTCTAACTCCAACAGCCTGCCTTGACCAATTCTGACTCCCACTTCGAGCAACTCTCACTTATATCCCTTTTTCGGTCGGCGGTCCACGTGCTGAAATGTAGAGCTGAGGGCTAATCCGTAGACATGGCGTCGCCGTCTCGGTTGCCGCCAAACGGCTTAGCGTGGTATGTAAACATGGGCGTGGTATGTAAGATATGGGGCCACCTGTATATTATCGCCCATCTGCTTAGCGTGGGGATAATCCGCCCGCATTCCTGGTTCCATTATTTTTTAATCCTTCCAAATATTTATTACTTTACATTTCTGGCATTACAGCATGTATTAGATTTTACTTCCATTCGTTAAATTTCTATGACCTCACGTACTATTCCTTAAATACTTCTATTAACAGAGTAAAAATTCATAATGTTCTATTAATTTTGTCATTACTACTATATACATTTTCTTCAATTCACACATTTACCATGTCTATAGAATTAATATACATTATAAATGCATACTCCGTATTCAGTAAGTGTTAGCACGAATTTGCGTAAAGACAAAAAGAAAAAGACATTATATGTGACATCAATATTTATTAGCGAATACATATAAATAAAAATACAGCATTTTTATAATTTAGAACATTTCTACTCGCCTAATCTCACTTGCAGGGACTATATCTAACGACATCAGCATCCATTTGTAGAATTCGATGAAAGGTCCAACCAGACCCCCGATATATACATAAATTGTTTAAATGATTCATTTATCTTGAGAAAAGCATCATCAACCTGATGCGGAAGATTCTCTTCAAGCAAACAAGTAACAGTCGAACTTCTAAAATGAGTAGTAATACGTTGCATTTCCCCATCTTTATCCGGCTGCTCCAGTTTCATATGCAGCACCACATACCACTTAATTCGACCAAAGTCGACCATTTTGTACTCCAAGGCATTTAATAATAGAGGGCGAACCTCATTAAAAAAACACCAGCATATCAAGATTAACGCCGTCTTTAAGTAAAATTGTGATACTTGATACCACACCTAACGCATCCTTTATGCTTATATGGAAATTATCTGATCTAGGAAGCTCAACTTTCAGTCTTTTAGGTGTGATTATTTCAGATTCATCTTTAAGTTTTGCAAGCATATGATGTTTTAAAGTAGAAGCACACTTAAACATTTTAAGAAACTCACTGCATTCGTGATACTTAGGAGATCCATGGATACCTTAGGAGATCCAACAGGGGCATCTTTATCTATACCATTAACGTGTACTTTAGCATGGCGGAGTAAATTATTCTTTCTATTATAAGCTCTGCCACACTCACTACATGGGGCCAACGGCCGTACCGTGCTGAAAACACCGGTTCTCGTTAGATCACCGAAGTCAAGCAGCATCGGGCGCGGTTAGTACTTGGTGGGTGACCACCTCGGAACACCGCGTGCTGTTGGCCATCTCGGGTGCGGTATCCCCGTGGTTTGCGCGCTAGATTTGCACGCTGCCACAAATGCCGCCGTGTTCATGCGGAGTACGATCACGTTAAACATGTGGGTCCGTAAGTCCTTCCGAGAGGTTGGTGGTAGGGGAAGGAGGGTACGGTCCCTGTGGATGCCTCCCCCACTGGGTTCCGGTCTAAATTGGGTGGCACTTCCCGGCCGTCCATACAGTTACCTTACACCTTTCTGGTAGGTCGGACGGTCTGGGTCTCAACAACAACAACACTCACTACATGGAAACGACTCTTCATCTAGATACACCCCCAATACCACACATAAGCGCTAAAGCAGGATTCCCACATAGTTAAATTCAGCACCATATCTAAAATTTACTACATTAACACAAACCCAGACCCTTCGTTTTCTTGTATAGCGAATAGAATGAGCACGCTTTCACACCCCCTATTCCCCTTAGAATACAGCTCAATATCGCACATGAGCGCTGAAGCAGGATTTCGACGTAGTGAAAATCAGCACTATATCTAATATTTACTACAGTAATTCACACCCATACCCTTCTTTTTCTTGTATAACGAATATATATCAGCTTAGATTACCCCATTCCTTCATTATAACAGATATCACTTTATAATTTTCAGACTCAAAAACATCAACAAATTTCATTAAATTCATAAAAGTTTTAATTAAATAAAATAATTACGATCAGAAGTTACATACATTTAAAGGGTTCAGCTTAATTTCCAGAGTCGTTATGCACTTTTCCATGCCGTTTCGAATTAGATAGTCGATTAAACCCTTTTTCACACACCTCACATGCATAAGATTTCCCAGCTAGATGAGTCCTTACATGCCGATATAGATTCTTCTTTAATGTAAACGTTTTCAAACAAACAAGACAAGTTTATACAAGATAAAATATTAATACTTTAGTATAAACTTATTTCCTGTAGCTGTATATTAAACCTCTCAAGATTTATATAAAGTAATATTAGATCCCCTATGCCAACCCCTTACACCATCCCGATAGCAATCACCCCAAAATAATAAAATCGACAAGTTAAAGAATATATCTAGATACTAAAACCTCAACAAATTACATTAAGTTCATAAAAATCTTAATTAAATAAAATAATGAAGCTGTTACACATCATAAAAATGCAAAATTTAATAAAATGGTAGAATAAAATCACATTTAAGCAAGTACTTACATGTCCAATCCTGTTCAAAGATCTTACAACAGACATGGAATTATCAGTGACGGCAGGGGTAGCACCTCCGATATTAGTAGCAAAAGCAGACATGGCAATAGTAGAGAGAGAGCTCTTAAAACACAACCTAGCGACACGAAGTCCTCGACTAGAATGACAAAATTGTTGGTTGAAGGTTACCTATACCCATCTATAAAGAAAAAAAAAGTTCCTGGAATATCCTTCCGCTAAGGTCGCGATAAGGCCATTTCTAAACATAGTTCTTGGAAAATCCATTTGCCAAGGTTATGTCAAGGTCACGTCAAGGTTATATCACGGTTACCGTTAAATTAAGTATAAGATATAATTACACACACTAACCCGATAAAAATAGACAGATCATTCATAATCGTAATCGATTATATCCTTTCAATAATCGTAATCGATACATTATAGAGATTCTCATACTACTCAAACTCATTAAGTTATATTAAAAACCCCATCACATCCTGAAAGCGCTAGAACATTGAATTTAACACCCCTCTGAATAACACGCAGCTTTTCAAGATCGCCCCCTTTCACCCCCTCCCTACCCCGGTAATCACCATCACTGCTTCCCCCAATACACAACTCATACAAGCTAAACATACCTCTTAATATCTAGAACCTGTAAAAAAACATGCATCCCCATTCCAACTCACGTCCAAATACCCGTACTTTTACAAGAAAACATACTTTACAGGGATTCCTAAAATGGGCATAAAAAATCATCAAATTTATCCAGAAACTAGTTAATACCCCCAAATTACTCAGAATTATCCTCTAGATATGCTATATATCCATTTATAGCCATTAAAGAGTGAGGAGCTTAGTAGACAAGAATGAAGTGTTCGCTAGAAGAGACGGTATATGCGGAATGGCCGCCATCTAAAAATAGTTTCTGGAATGAAAAAATAAATATTTTCCTATCATTTCCAGAAAGTAGACATATGATCTTCTACGAAAATATTTTAACATAAAATTAATAAAAAAGTTTTTAAATTTTTTTTAAAAACTCAATTTTATTACTCATTTTTTTTAAATACCCCTCGTAGAAGATCATAAATAAATTTTGGAAAATGAAAACCCTAAAATTTTTCTCATTTTGCAAAAATACTCCCTCGTCCAGTATTACGGAATTCAAGATGGTGGCTATACCGCATACCGCACATACAGCCTCTGCCGCAGAAGCCCCCTACTTTGTCTACTAAGCTCCTCACTCTTTTATGGCTATAAATGGATATATAGCCTATCTAGAGGATAATTCTGAGTAATTTGGGGATATTAACTAGTTTCTGGGTGAATTTGATGATTTTTTATGCCCATTTTAACAAACTTGTAAAGTAGCCCATTTTAACATCAAACTTGTAAAGTATGTTTTTTTGTAAAATTTCGGATATTTGGACGTGAGCTGGAAATTGGAATGGAATGCATGTTTTTTACAGGTTCTAGATGTTAAGGGGTATGTTTAGCTTGTATGAGCTGTGCATTGGGGGAAGCAGTGATGGTGATTACCGGGATAGGGAGGGGGCAAAAAGGGTGAAAGGGGGCGATCTTGAAAAGCTGCGTGTTATTTAGAGGGGTGTTAAATTCAATGTTCTAGCGCTTTCAGGATGTGATGGGGTTTTTAATATAACTTGAGTTTGAGTAGTATGAGAATGTCTATAATGTACCGATTACGATTATTGAAGGGATATAATCGATTACGACTATGAATGATCTGTCTATTTTTATCGGGTTAGTGTGTTGTTGAGACCCAGACCGTCCGACCTACCAGAAAGGTGTAAGGTAACCGTTTGGACGGTCGGGAAGTGCCACCCAATTTAGACCGGAACCCAGTGGGGGAGGCATCCACAGGGACCGTACCTTCCTTTCACTACCACCAACCTCTCGAAAGGACTTACGGACCCACATGTTTAACGTGATCGTATTCCGCATAAATACGGCGGCAGTTGTGACAGCGTGCAAATCCAGCGCGCAAACCACCGGGCTACCGCGCCCAACATGTGCCAACAGCACGTTCCCAGGTGGTCACCCACCCAAGTACTAACCGCGCTCGATGCTGCTTGACTTCGGTGATCTAACGAAAACCGGTGTGATGTATGGCTGAATTATGTATTGGGAAATATTTTTAAGAAGGTAAATTATGAATGCCCTATGAATAATAGGGTAAAAACGGGATTTTTACTTAAGATTTTGTGTAAATATATGGTCTTAAGGAAATATGAGTATGAATGTGTTGTGAGAATATTAAGAAGTGAGAGGTGTGAAAATAAGTATTAGTAAATTCACAAGTAATAGAATATTTTACTGGTGATGGGTGGGGTACAGTAGTTCTGTAATCTCACTCTAGACAGAGTATGTTGCTTAAACTGCTGGAATGGGTGTTTGTACTCTTGAAAACTAATCGTAAAAACTAATCGTAAAAGCAGCAACTTGAGTGGTTGGATGTCTGTACACGTGTAAACCCTTCGAAACTCTCTTCTTGTATATGTGAGATATTACCTTGAAGGAGTATAAAAACCTTCCTCCTGTGAAATATATGATTTACGCATTTCTACCTCTATGGGTGGAAAGTTTACGATCTTCTATACAGAATAACTACTGAGAGCTGATATGGATTCGCTTGAACTAAGTATTAAGAACATTATCAATTAGGAAAAGAATGTTAGTGGTGGTGAATTGTTTACACATTTATACCAGCGAGACCATTTCCTTGAGGAAGAAGTTCAAATATATATTGGTGAAATAATTTTGGCCTTGGAGCATCTGCATCAGGTAACAATAAATATTTGTACTTATCAAATTTTAATTTACAACAAATTATCCAGTATTGCTCGGGTTCTAAGTAAGTACCTGCTACATAAATAATACAGATATAGGTAATACCACTCCATTTCCAAATCACCAGATCAAATTGAACAAGTTTTATTTGTTGCATGCATTTTGTTTTGTTTAATTAATATTATTATGTAAACTAGGTAAATTTACTAAGAGATTAAGGGAGTTTAAGCTTTTAGCTCTGTTCTTAATGAATAGAGGGTCCACAGAGACCAAGTTTTTAGGTTGTCTTTCTATTGTTACAGCATATCCTCTGGCCGTCCGTCCAAATAGATGCTCAAGTCCTTGTTGACGAGTCGGACGGTCTGGGTCTTCAACTATCTTCATCTTATTCATACTATCTTCATCTTATTCTTAAAAGTGATTGTATCCCTAAAACACCGTGAGTTCTAAAACTTATGTAGGTATCTGCCTTTAAAATATACTTTTATTAATTTTTTAAACATTGCAAATTATACCATTTGTTAATTAAAGTGGTTTAAAACACTTTTAGTTTTGTGCAAATATAAAAACTTACATTTGTTAATTCAAGTGGTTTAAAACACGTTTTTATGAAATTTTGTTAGTAAAAAACACATTTTTGTTAAATTTACAAGTTCGAAACGTATATTTTCTAAATTCAAAACACCTCTATTATACTGTTTATGAAATTCAGTTAGTAAAAAACCCACAACCGATTTAATGTGGTTCAAAACTTACGTTAACGAAGTTTTATTAGTAAAAAACTGGCATTTATAAATTCGATTCGTTTAATTAAATTGACAGTTATATTCACAGTTAACTTACAAAACAATGCCCTCGTGCTAACCGTGCTACTAAGCAGTTACTTTGGTGGGGGAATATTCTAAGAATTACTTTTAGAAATGATATTGGCGGAGGGATATTAGAAGTGACCTTGTTACACTTTTGTGGCGGAGGGATAGTTGTTGTTGTTGAGACCCAGACCGTCCGACCTACCAGAAAGGTGTAAGGTAACCGTTTGGACGGCCGGGAAGTGCCACCCAATTTAGACCGGAACCCAGTGGGGGAGGCATCCACAGGGACCGTACCCTCCTTCCCCTACCACCAACCTCTCGGAAGGACTTACGGACCCACATGTTTAACGTGATCGTACTCCGCGTGAACACGGCGCCAGTTTTTGGCAGCAGCTGGAATCGAACCCGGGCCTACCGAGTGCAACTCCAGCGCGCTAACCAATGGGCTACCGCGCCCGGCGGAGGGATAGTGTAAGAACTATTTAAAATTAGAAAAAATTTACACAAGTATTGGATTGGATACGATTCCCTTTCAACACGATGATGTGGGATTGTCACAGTTAACTTCACAGTTAAATTTGATTCGTTTAATTCACAAATCATTTTAGTTCGGTTTACATTTAAATTCGATTTGTTTAATTTAGTTCACAGTTAACTTCACCGCGATATAGCGAAGGGATATTCAATATTAGAAAAAACCTTGTTACACATTTGGTGGAGGGATATTCGATATTAGAAATGATATGGGTGGAGGGATATTAGAAATAATCTTGTTACACCTTTGGAGGAGGGATATTAGAAATGACCTTGGTACGCCCTTGATACAAGGATATTATAAGCTTCGGTAGTCCCAAAATATTTCCCTCTACAATTAGAAATTTGAAATATTTCATTTCTAAGCTCCAACTACAATATTTAAAATAAGACCCAAGTATCGTATTAAATATTTCAAGCTTGGGTAGTACCCCTTTCAGCCGCTAAGGGGCGCTGATGCCTCCATACCGCCTCTGTTGGTGTTGCCACCCTAAAAAAGGTTTCTAAAAAATTACCCCCCCCCCCCCAAATTTTCCCATTTTGCAAAAATACCCCCTTGTCCAGGATTACGGAATTCAAGATGGCAGTCATACCTCATACCTCGTGCCTCAGCTGCCGCAGAAGCCCCTATTTTGTCTACTGGTGTTTCGTACATTTCTTCAGTAATATGTGAAGAAATTATTTAAAATATGGGTAAAACAATTCTTGAAGGAAGAAGTCGTAAGTGAAGTTAGGAAAGCAAAGTATTACTCCATATCTGTGTTGATTCCACACCTGATCTGAGTCATACAAATTAGTTGACGTTCATTATTAGATTTGTAAAGGATGGAAAAGTAGTAGAACGATTTTTAAAATTCATTCCTATTTATGGACACAGTTCTGAATATCTATGTGGAGAAATCATAAAAATTTTATCTGAAAATCAAATTCTTTCTTCAAATTTTCGTGGCTAGTCTTATGACAACGCCGTAAATATATGGCCGATAGATATAATGGCGTCCATGCTAAATTACTTGAAATGAATCCTCTGGCATATGCAACATATGTCCATGTGCAACACATTCACTCAATCCCGTTGGAGCCAATTCTTCAGGAAGTACTTTGCAGGTGCAGGACTTTTTTACTTTTGTACAACATTTGTACACGTTCTTCGCAACATCAACCCACAGATGGGATCAATTAATATCTGCGCTGCCATCAGATACACGGTGGTCAACTCGAGCTGATGCTGTTTATGCTCTCAATGATCGTTATACTTGCATAAAAGCTGCTTTACAATCCTTAATTGCCAAAGAGGATGAATCTGCAGATATGAAGACTCAATCTAAAATACTAAGGGAAAATATGAAGAAATTTGAAACACTGTTCTTCACCATTTTTTGGAAAGATATATTAATGCGCATTAATAAAACTAATAATATTTTACAGAAGGAATCGTTGAGTTTATAGCATTAATTAACGCCATTATTAAACGCCGGTTCTTAGAGTCTGGATGAAGAGAAAATTTTGTTACAATATCATCATAATCCAGTGGTATATCTTGTTCTATAGCTAAAATAGCTAAAGATGAAAGTCTTTCTTGTACCATTGTACTGCGAAAATAATTTTTCAGCCTCCTGAGACACGGAAAAGACCTTTCACAACTGGCTGAGCTGATTGGCACAGTCAAAAACAATCAAAAACTTGTGAAAATATTACTTCCGTTTATAAAATCTAATGAAATTGAGACAAGATTTAATGAGAACAATATATCCGTTTTGTTTGCCCTTAGTTCAGTATTATCCGGATCAGATGCCGGAAAAGAAAAAGTTTCAACCATATGCAAAGTATATAACTTCCAGAAAGAGGAATTGCTATGTGAATTGCGACTGTTTTATTCAATGGTAAAAAATGTAAGCAAGCAAATGTAAGCTGCTGCAGTCAAAATATTTAGTTCCTTGATTTCATACATTCAGGAGAAAAGAAACAACTTTGATTAGTACGAGAATCGCGCCGAAGCAATTACCAAGAACATACATTATGAAGATTTAGATAAGCGATTGAAAGAAAGGAGTACTCGTATAACTTTCTTTGACAATAAGGAAACGCCTAATACTATATTAAAAGGCCGCGATAAATTCAGAGTAGAGGGTTTCTTCCCTGTCGTAGATTTACTGATTTCTAATTTAAAACATCGTTCCCAAGCAGGGGCGGCAAATAGGGGGCGCGGTCGCGCCCCCAAATTTTTCTTATTTTGGACCAAAAAATTCTTATTCTGGACCAAAACTGAAAAGGCGTAAAAATATCCCAAGCGAATTCGGTGAAAAAATCCCCAAGGTGATAAAAATCCCCATGATGTTACATCATATCACAGAATCAATAATCAATAAGAAATTATAGATTCAGTATCTAATGAAATTGAGACAAGATTTAATGAGAACAATATATCCGTTTTGTTTGCCCTTAGTTCAGTATTATCCGGATCAGATGCCGGAAAAGAAAAAGTTTCAACCATATGCAAAGTATATAACTTCCAGAAAGAGGAATTGCTATGTGAATTGCGACTGTTTTATTCAATGGTGAAAAATGTAAACATAGACCATCCCAATTTTAAAAGTCGCATGGATTATTTTAAAGAGCGGAATTTAAAAAAATGTGTTTCCTCTCATAACATTATTAGTTAAATTGTTTTTGACTGTGCCAATCAGCTCAGCCAGTTGTGAAAGGTCTTTTCCGTGTCTCAGGAGGCTGAAAAATTATTTTCGCAGTACAATGGTACAAGAAAGACTTTCATCTTTAGCTATTTTAGCTATAGAACAAGATATACCACTGGATTATGATGATATTGTAACAAAATTTTCTCTTCATCCAGACTCTAAGAATCGGCGTTTAAACCTTCAATAACAAGTAAATAAATATAGATATTTGTATTTAGAAAAATTATGTTAACAACATTTATTTTTCTCAACATCAATTCAATTTTGTGATCCCTTTCCCTTTTCCCCCCTTCCCCCCTGTTAAAAAACATTTTATTTATTTCATATTGTGGATTTTCATACTAATCTCGCACCCCCAAATGGAATGCTGAAATGCCGCCCCTGGTTCCCAAGCGTATGCCAACATTTTCGAAAATTTTTGATTTTTGGAAAATCTGATAGTTTTAGATGAGGAAGAAATTTCGAAAACTTGTGAAAATATTACTTCCGCTTATAAAATCGATTTAAATCACCGTGAGTTTGTGGCAGAATGCACCTATTAAAGGCACATATTGTTGAAGAGGTAAATGTGAATACAGTACTGGTCATAATACATTTCCCCCAATTTAAACAGTAGCTCTTAGCATCTGCAAACATACCGTTCCAAAAGTATTTACACGGTTACACTTGGCACTGTGAGGAAACGGAGACTGGCGAGGGCTCCGATCAAACTGGAAGTAATCCGTGATTTCTTTCATTTAGGGGATACGGCATGGAGAATTTGAGTATGCTTTTGATCTTGGGTTCTTCATGTATTTCAAATACTAAAGCTAACTTTGTCTCGCCATCTATTGAAGGAGATATACTTTCAGGTGAAATCCAATCGGCTAAAGAAACAATTCATTTGAAGCTGGATCTTGGCAAAAAGGAGCAATAGCCTTGCTGCTGGTGGAAGTGGAGTCTTTAGCAGTTGCAAGCAGCACACTGACATCGCAGTCGGAGTACAGGAAGTACTCGCAAAAGCGCAATAATTGAAGGCGCACTTTAAAGAAACAGTAGTCAAATACTGTTGAGATTGATACTGAGAAGGTTAGAATTTTCAAGCGACTGAGGTCAGGCGATTCCACACCCATTACAAGCAATCTGGCTATGAAAAAGGACCGAGAACTGATATCCAACCTGGATCTTCTGCTCAAACAGTTCAGGTTATGAAAATGGTCATCATACAGGACTCGTTTCCTTTAGGAAAGTTGAATAAGTTAATCTCATTCAAATCAAGATAGTCGAGAAAATTGACATGATCAGTACGGGTTAACATCTGCCTGAGATTCATGGTTCTGGCTTGAACGCAGGAACTTTGGTTCTCCAGTGCGATGATGCAATGACTGTGGAATGAGTTAAGCATATATTCCATGGCAACAAGCAGGTTTTAAGTGAGGTACTCACAATTTGAAGAGATGTGTACACAAAGGAGCCGCCGGACACAAACAGCTACTGAAAGCCTTCGGGTCAATCGTGTGGTCTGGGTCTTCAACACCAAGGAGCCGGGCGTTTTGCTGAAGCGTCTTAACACGGAGTTTAAGACAGATGAGTATCGCGTTTTACAAAAATTTGCGGAACCACACTCTATAAGATTGAATCGGGGGCTGTCGAAGCAATACGGAAGTTGACTTTGGTGCCCATACGGGTTTGCATAGATGAATCTTTAAAATTCTCTGGGATCTAAACGCGAAGTTCCAAGAGAAGAAGGAGAAAGAGAGTATGCTAGAAGATTGGGCATCCTTCTCTAAAGTAAGTGATTCTAATGTAGATACTGAATTACCCAAGTTTGATGAACTAGAAATTGATTCCAACTCTGAAGGTGCATTGCAACCTGATTCACCCATGTCTGAGGGTGAGATGGAAATGTGTTTGCAGGAAATTGAATAGGATTGAGCACTTCTCCTTTCTCAATCCTATACCAGACTCAGGGCTCCCTGAATTTAGTAAATTATTTAATAATAATATTGCTGCCAGGGTGATGTATGAAATTAATGCACAAATTTATCCTTATATCAGCTTATCTTTTTTACGAAGAGAGAGTTTCGCCCAAGAAGGTAGCGAAAGCTCTTATTGAGCATGGCACTGTAGGCAGAAAACTCATCACTGGCTGTGATATGAAAGCTTGCCACATTCTATGGGGTAACAGCGACTGCAACAAACGGGGTAATGATCTCCTTGTATATATTCTGTATTATAACTTATGTATTCTAAATAAGGGCAATAAACCTATTTTTGTTATAGAAAACAAATGAAGAGTAATTGACCTTACAATGTTGTTGTTGAGACCCAGATCGTCTGACCTACCAGAAAGGTATAAGGTAACTGCTTGGACGGCCGGGAAGAGCCACCCAATTTAGACAGGAACCGAATGGGGGATGCATCCACAGGGACCGTATCCTCTTTTCCCTACCACCAACCTTTCGGAAAGACTTACGGACTCACATGTTTAACGTGATCGTACTCCGTGTGAACACGGCGGCAGTTTTTGCAGCGGAGGGAATCGAACCCGGGTCTACCAAGTGCAATTCCTGCGCGCTAATCACTGGGCTACCGCGCCCTTGACCTTACAATGTTGAAGGCTCAGACCACTCGGCTGGCCTTTAGGCTTACAGCAGGTATTTGAGTGACCGGGTGACCTTACAATGTGAAAAACCCAGACCACACGACAGACCCGAAGGCTTACTGTAGTTAGATGTGTGGCCGGAGGTGACCTTACAATGTGTAATTGCATGTGCTATGATTGCATATTGAAAGGTACCAGATGAAATAACTTTATCTGACCATCGTCTAATTATGTTTTCTAAAGGTCTTTAAAGATTAGAAATGGAAGGTAGAAACCCAAGACAAACAAATTGGGGCTCCTGCAAAAAAGACCTCCATACCAGGACTAGGGGTCAATTTGGTAGGTTGCTTTCGATAGCAGGCTTGGATTTGTCCGTTGACCAGCTACAACAGGCCATTATCCTGTCTTACTACCAAAATTGTAAGAATAATAAAACTGACTCGCTTAGGTTAGTTCTTTGGTGGTGTAAAGAGCTCAGTAAATTACGTAGCAAGTGTAGAAGGCTGTAATACTATCCTTATTACTCTTTTGTTTTACTTTCACCTGTGGTAGAAGTAAATGGGATATTGCCAGGAAGATTGTCACATATGATAGAGTCAAATAGGCGATAATTTCTTCAAGCCCAATAAAACTCTAGGGATGGATGGTATTTTTCCGGTTATCCTTAAAAAGGGAATTTATGTACTTGACCCAATTCTCTGCAGAATCTACAGAGCATGTATTGCTTTTGGGCATATACCGGTTGCCTGGAAGCATACCAAGATTATCTTTATTCTTAAGATCGGGAAATATAACTATTATGAGACCAAATCTTTTTTAAGCCTTTCGTCTTTTATTTCAATGATAATTAAAAAACTTATTGATAGGTATATTGGGGATGCCATTTTGGTAACGAGGCCATTATCTGACTTCCAGCATGGCTATCAGTCAGAAAAATCCATGGATACTGCCCTATACAGTCTCTCTTTCATTTTGGAAAGTAACATGAATGCTAAAGAAATAGCATTGACTGTTTTTCCTGACATCGAGTGTGCTTTTTACCAAGTTTACCATTGACACCATATATCGAAAAGATAATTTCTAATTGGATTAAGAATGTGTTATTTTCTAGGTGCATTTGTGCCTCACTTCTTGGGAATAACATAATGGTTCATACACCTGCAGGTTATCTGTGAGAAATATGCTATTATAGTTGTGCCTAAGCTAAAGGTCGAGATTAGCGGTCGCCACATCGCCAGTGGCGACTAAGAAATTATTCTTGGCGACCGTAAAATGTAATGTCTATCGCCAAAAATGGCGACCTGCAAAATTTCCATGTTTCTATACCAGAACATCAAACGTCTAATCTCTGTCGAGTTTCAGGAATACCCGCATGGATTAGCCTAATCCCTCTGAGCCAAACCCAAATTAGATAGTCGGTAAACAGGACCGATATCATAAAGGGTTTTTTATTGTCGTCCACCCCCTCCCCCCTCGGGAGAATATTCCGTAGATATCCTATTTATTTCTCCCCCAACCCAGCCGTTAAATGTCTTACTTGCCCATGGCGATTCAACTTAAACGAGCTATTAACGAAATCGTTATCGGCCTAACTGTGATAGTCTAAAATGACTTTTCCTAAACAATCCCTCTGGGGAGTGAGAAAAATCTGTCAAAAATCACCACAATACTGCTACGGCTGTTAATTTATTGCACCTGCAGCCGAGAATGAGTGCTACTGCTATCCACATTCCTATCTACTTCCTCCCCGTGATCTCGGATATGTTTACTTTTGAGGCATGTCCGGGCGCAGCGCATTCTATCAATTGACCCCAACAGCATCTTACCGAAATTCGGAGTGACCCCACTTTTACATACTGTACTAATAGAGCTTTCATCATTTTTACATCTGCCTTAAATTTTAAACAGTTTCCAAAAACGGATGCGCAAGCGGAATTAAAATCGCGCATTAAAATAAAAATGCCCCCGCTATTTTCGGCTTGTAAATTTATTTATTGGTTAAATATTCATAACGTATTTTGCATCATGATAAATTAAAAAAAAATAATCTATGTGCAATAGTTTTGGGTATACGCTGTAGCTGGGAATGCCAGGCGCTAATAAAGGGCGTCAACCTTCGGGATGCTTTTCGGAACTAAATCGCCGATATTGCGACTTTATGTATTGTTCTATTTCAACTTATATATATATGTACTGTTCATTAACGATCATATAGTAAATATGAACGATGATGGCAAAAATTGCGCGTAGTTGCTTCTATGTTGCCTAGATATAATCACAAAAAATTCGCAATTGTTAAAGTTTCGGCGCGCAATAGTTTCTCGATCCGAGAAATTTCAGGTTTCCTGTTATAGATGATAACCTGTTTTAAGTTATTAATCTGTCACCGATGGTGTAAAAAACTAAAAATGTTTGTATTCTTAAACTGTTTACCACTTAGTTGTGTTTTCATTAGTGCCAACGGTAAACATTATCAATTCAAAGTTAAATTGGCTCGATTTTCAACTTACCCGTGGCCAAAGTTGGTTCATGCCCCACTCCGTTGATTTGAAAATTCGAGTAAAGCAATAAAACGGCCTATGTTTTTAGCGATACAAACAGATATTTTTTAAATTCAAAAACGTCAAAATATTAAATAAAATCCAATTTCTTCAAAAGGATAAAGAATTTAGTTGTTATAAAATAAACATATTAGGGAAATTTTACAATAAAAATGGTTGCTAAGTTTATAATGTCCGATAATATAACGGGAAAAATGACCGAAAATCGGGATCGCGATAATTTTAAAGTTACAGACTAAGTGATTAAAAGGTAGAAACAAGAATATAGATTATTTAAAAATCGCAGAAACTCATTGGTAAAATCCCATAAATTAAAAAAAAAAATGAGTGGCCGGATTTCTTAATAAAAAAGGCATAAATATTAATATTAAATGCTTCATCAGCTGTGAAAAAAAAGATCAAAATAAGAGAATTTAAAAACTTAAGAAGCAGGCATATTCAGAAATAATCTGTAATTTTGGCAAAAAATTAAAGCTGAAAAAATGTTGAATAAGTAAAGTGTTATGGGAAAAAAGGAATTTAACATTGACCCCAAAAGTATTTGAATCAGCTTCATGGTAAATGAATTTTTTTAGATGACTTGGGAAACAATTATAAAACACTGAAAAATTCCTATAATAAGAAAAACTTCGGTAAGATTTAAAACAGGGTTAAAAAATGAGAGACAATAAATGTTTAAAATATTCAAAAAATGATAAACGAAAGATCAAAATTTTGAAAACTTTTAAGAAATGGAAAAGATGGGGATACTGACAGTGACTTGCAGAAAACTTAGATTTAGAAAAAACACCTGAAATAAGTTTTGAAAATGTATTCAATATCCAAAATGAGAAGTTAGCAATAAATGCATGTTAACAACATTACTCATTAAAAAATAAATATATATTTATAAATTTGTGTTATCAGAAAAATTAAGTTTTGTATTTTGCCAATCTGTTAAATTTCCCCTAATTTTTACCCCACCTCCTCGTCAAATAATAGATCTTACAAAAGTAGATCTATTATTTAGTTTTCCTTGTTAACATAGTAATGTCTTTCACCTAACTGAAATACTCGCCATCTTAAGGTATGGAGAAAAGGATCTGTTGTTTTACTTATGTCTACCATATAATAAACCTGTAAATAAGTATGGGTAATATATCTGTAAATTTTTTAATTATAAAATATTTAAACACAATTTTGCATAACATCAAACAAGTTGAAAAAAAAAAAAAATCACACATTTTTTAGTTGTCAACAATTGGCCTCATCATAAACCTATCAGCCAGTGACTGACTGCTTTGAACCCAGGCATTGTGTACAATGGGTTTTATTTCTTCCCTTTAATTAATTTACCTTATGGGTAATATATCTGTAAATTTTTTAATTATAAAACATTTAAACACAATTTTGCATAACATCAAACAAGTTGAAAAAAAAAAAATCACACATTTTTTAGTTGTCAACAATTGGC
Organism: Amaurobius ferox; assembly: GCA_951213105.1. NCBI lineage: Eukaryota > Metazoa > Arthropoda > Arachnida > Araneae > Amaurobiidae > Amaurobius > Amaurobius ferox. The sequence goes on along the minus strand of OX578133.1, from coordinate 140,486,623 downwards.
CTCATCATAAACCTATCAGCCAGTGACTGACTGCTTTGAACCCAGGCATTGCTTACAATGGGTTTTATTTCTTCCCTTTAATTAATTTTCCTTATTATTTCCTATCAATAAGAAATGTATTAGCACTTGCATTACACATGAATATTTATAACCATCATTGTTCTTTTATGAACCCCTTATAAATATCCTTCGCCCCCCTCATATTATAAAAATTTATGTTTGTGTATATAAAAGGATGCATAAGTAATTAAGTATTTCTATCTACTTTTCTGATCTTAAGTAAGTGGCCTAAATTATGAGGATTCTAACTATTATCTTCAATTTGTGCAGTTAGAAAAATAAATTTATCTAGAATATATGTTAAAGTAAGAGATATGTAATTATAAAATTTTCTGTATATTTGCAATTTGTTAATTTTTTTTTTATGCTTTGAATTTAAGTTTTGAAATAGATAAATTATCTGCATCTTTTTTACTACATGTGGGCCACATTATGCAATGCATTCTTTAGCTAAAATTTATAATTGTGCCCTTTCGTATGCAATGTGCTCCTTTTTTAGTCAGCAACCCGCCCTTTTGAAATCCTAGAATGGACCCTGTAAATATATATATATATATATATATATATTTATATATATGTATATATATATATATAATATTAGAAAGAAGTAATAATAAAAATAATTAATTCAAGTAATCGTGAAATATTAACATCACCATAGAAGCAAAACCACTGCCATAATGCCGATAATAGAAAAGATCAGCACCGGCCCAAATTCGGAGATTAAAAAGAATTAAATTCATCTTCAGGTCTGAGTATTTAATTCTATTTAACCCAAACAAATGCCTGTTTCAGATTGGAAAATAGTACATTACTATAAATGTCCAAACTCGGACTACAGGCACCAAAAGATAAAAAAAATGAAGATAAGAAACATTAGTAAAATTTGTATTAACATGTGACAGGAATCCTTCTTCTTTCACCACATGTATATGTGACTAACCTCAACAGTATAAAAAATATCTAGAAGCACTGGAATGAACATGACGAAATTCAACCTAGGAGGCAGTACGAACGTTCACAGCGACACTCCCAGACCCGTCCAGTGAGTCAGAGCAGGAGACAGGACTATTACCCGTATAAGCAAAATAGAATATGTACATGCAGCAAAGATGAAAATTCTTACTAAACAAGAGATTCATAGAAGAAATGGATAAACGAAAATGCCACTATACACCAGTATAAGGGCCTTCGAATCGTAGTTTCAAACTGGTTAAAGTTACAAAATTTTAGCAAAAATATAATTGAAAACATTAATATTAATATATCTAACTTATTTTCAGATGTTTTTGATTTTTCTAATTTTTTTAGCTTTTTTTATTACTTTTCATTTTTATTTATTTATATAATTAATAAATAATTATTATTTTATATATATATATATATATATTGTGCCATGGATTGTTTTGGATATAATAATTGCCCAGCTAAAAATTATAACTTCAATAAATGTAAGAATAAAAATTGTAAAACCTGCCCATATGCTTCTAACTCACAAATTACTAATCTAAATAGTCATAAGACTTTCTGTAAAATTTTTAATTGCATCTACAAATTATCTTGTAATATATGTAATATATCTTATATAGGACAAACCAGTAATCCTATTCATCTACGTATGAATGTACATAGAGATCATGTTAAAAAATATATCCACAATAATAATTTTCTTCCTACTTCTAATAAAATCGAATATAAACACTTTGCTCATCATGGTTTTGAAAATATAACTATACATATTTTGGACATTAAAACAAATACTGCTGATAGATTATTCTTTGAAAACTTCTATATTAAATCACATTGTACTCTGTTTCCATATGGATTAAATCAGTTATATCTCAATGGTAACATTGTTAAGAATAATTTTGTAGATAATAAATATTCTATTTTTAATCACCTTTTTTTTAAACCTCTTTTACATAATAGTAAATTGGCTAAACTCAAAAGATTTAAACGCGGTAAAGGAAGCTCCTCCCAATATGATATTAAAGCGGAGATTAAAAGTATGCATCAACAATTCAATAACACATATCAATGGAAATTTATTAAATCATGGGTATTTGCAGTTAAGAAAAAACAATTAAACACAGTTTATGCTATTTTCTTAAAGTTAAATCTTACTAATGAACATTTTAATCATATTTTCTATGATTTGCTCATTACTAGATCAAAATATTTAAAAATAAAACTTAATCAATTTCATCATAATAACTGTTCCAATTCTTATTGTGTAATATCATTTAAGCATCCTATTTATAATTCCATAAACTTTAAGAATTTATTTAATCAATTTCATCATTTATTGCCTGTAAAGGATTTGAATGTTACAAAAACTTTTAAATATAACAAGCCTATTGGAAGAACCATTTTTAATTACAATGCAATTTCAAAATCTCTCTCAGTCGACATAGATTCCTCAACAAGTTTAGATGGTGAATGTATTTGTAGTGCTGATAATTATGCTGAATTTATAAATCCACACTTGGGTCATATAGTTACTGGAGACTTAGCCATTGTAAAAGATAAATCTTTAAGAACTATAATGTCATTTGGCACTAAATTCAGGTTACCTTCATGTAATAATTCTAAACAAGTGTTAAAGTCAATCAATCTGGACCTTGATAAATTTATTTATGGATTAGCTTCTAAATATGCTCAGCCTTTAGAGGCATTTAATATGTGGAAATTTACTATTTTAAGATCTATTAAAAATACCATTTGTAGTATTAATTTATCTAGATCCATATATAATATGGATAATATAAAGCATTCTGTTAATGATTTACATAGATCTTTTGTTATTACTTATGTAGATAAAGCCTCTAATAATTATGCTATTATTTGTAAAAAATTCTATATTCAATATCTGCTAGATTATTTAAAAAATAATAGTCTATTTAAAATTGATTCACACTCTCTTAATAGTATCAAATTGAAAATTATCAATATGTATAGTGATTTAGATATTAATAATAAATTTTTGACATTTCCATATATTGTGCTTATACCTAAATTTCATAAAAATCCTATTAAATTTAGAACTGTTACTAGTGGTCATAATTCATACTCTACCACTGCTAGTAAATTATTACTAAATTATTTAAATGTACTAAATAGCAATTTACGAGATTCTGGTGATAGCTACATTATTCTAAATAACAGTAAGGAATTAAAAAATAAATTAAAAACGCATGGTAAAATAATAGGATTTCAAACTTTTGATTTTAAAGATCTATTTAATAATATTAAGATCACTGATCTATATGATGTCATTTTAGCTTTATATAATGCTTATATTACTAAACATTCTAATCTTACAAAATTTACCAATTTTCCTAAGCTTCTCCATTTTGTTCTTTTCAATAATTATATCTTTCAAGGTAATAAATTATACTTACAAGTCTCAGGTGTTCCACAAGGTGGCTGTAGTAGCAGTATGTTAGCTAATTTATACCTATATCATTATGAAAAATTCTTTACTTCAACTGATTATAAAATTTATAGATATGTAGATGATCTGATTTGTCTTGTATTTACTGATAACTATGTCATAGATATAGATTTCTATCCGGATAATTTGGAATTAATACCTAATGAAACTTCTATTAGTAATAATGTTTATTATTTGGATTTAAATCTAATTATAGAACCTGCTCATGGGATAGTTACTAAATTATATGATAAAAAAGATTTTTTTAAATTTAATATTAATAAATTATTACCTTTTAATTCCTGCAACTCGATTCAATTGTTTAGAAATATTATACTTAATCAACTTTTTAGAATTTATAGATTATCAGATAAAAAATTTCATGCTTTGCACATTAATAACCTCAAAATTACCAGTAAAATGTATCAATATCCTGCATATTTAGTCAATAGTATAGTTAATAAGTTTCGATTAGCCTAAAATTCTCATATTCTCCCCTTATTATCTTATTTTAGCCGTACTTCTTCATTCTCCTGCAATTATATTTTCATCTTTTTATCTCGAAGCTTTAACAGTTGAATAACTCATTTTATTGCTTTTGCGCAGTACTGTTTTTATTACTCTCTTTGGCAACAGCAAATCACATCTTTTCATTTTGGCATATGGCAACGATGATCCAGTCATATTTTGCTCGTCATGGTTGCGCTGAAGAGGTGCGTTTTCAGGTATTTATGTTTCCTTTATTGTTCCAATCTTTATGCTTGTCGTCCATATAACACAAGTTTATAGATAAAATCTATCTTGTGTTTCAGAAACAAGCATTTTTGTGTTCATTTCGAAAAGATATATGGACCCGATGAGAATTTTTTCGAAATGAACTTTTCGTAAGCCTAATCTCGTAAGCCTAAATCTCCTCCATGTGCAAGCTTTTTTGCTTGATTTTTTTGTTTTCTTATTTGCATTCCTCATTTTTGAAATTTGTTGATTGTCTTTGTCCTTATGACTTGCATTATGCTTTATTATTTCCTCTTTTTGTCTTAATTTCTTTGTATTTGTAGAAAATTTTGGAATAGTGTATTATGAGTTACTACATACAATCTAACTTTGGATTTAATAATTTATTTTTATATTGAAAACATTTTATTTATTAGCTGCATTTGCGCAATAAATTAAATGTATATTGCATTGTTATTCACATTCTTATACTACGCTGTTTAGTTTATCTAACTTTTCATTTATGAACTATCCTTATTCCTAATTCCATTTGTATGCTTCGTATTAAAGAAACATTCTATTTGCTATCTATTCAAATTTATGCTGCATTTGCGCTAAATTTAGTAATAGAATTTATTTTAATTCATTTTAATTTTTTATTATGTATTACTTTCTCTACATTCATCCATTGTTAATTGTAGTTTATTGTGGCTCATTCTCCTATTTTATTCTTTTCTTTTATTTGCATAGGTTACTTATTATATTTTTGCTTAAAGTATTATTAATTATTGTCTTCCTTTCTGTTTTATTATTTGGTAAATATTTGTATTGCAATTATTCTTTAGCTATTAGTAATTTAATATTAGAATTTCCTTAATCTAGTGCTGCCATCTATCGTTTTTTAAATCTAACTGCAAATTTTCTTCGCTATTAGTAATTAAATATTAGAAGTATCTTATTCTAGTGCTGCCATCTATCGTTATTATTTCTTACTAATTTATTGGTTTTGTGTTTTTATGACTGGGTAACTGCAATTGGGATTTTTGTATTGATGTTATAGATACCTTTTATAAACTGTACTTTTTAGTGCAATCTTTTTATTACTTTTTTGGACAGGATTCTATGTGAATTCCAGATTTACACAGTATATATTTTATTATACCTTGTGTTTTAATTAATCTAGTTTAGAACTGATTATATTTATATTGTTAATCAATTCTTTTTATCTTGTAATATCCTACTTATTACATTTTATTAGGTTTTACATGGACTTAGTTGTATATATTTTTATATATAAGCAATTATTTTATTTTTATTTATATTATTTATAAATGTTAATGCTATTCTCTTTATATTACTTTAACTCTTATGAATTACACATCTTATTTGATTTAGTGACTGGCAAATATATTTATTCTTGTTATTATATAATTTGATAAATATTGCCCGGTATTTACAATTTAGTTGGGAATTGTTTAGACCGTTATCATTTTACCAACAGTGTGCCATGGATTGTTTTGGATATAATAATTGCCCAGCTAAAAATTATAACTTCAATAAATGTAAGAATAAAAATTGTAAAACCTGCCCATATGCTTCTAACTCACAAATTACTAATCTAAATAGTCATAAGACTTTCTGTAAAATTTTTAATTGCATCTACAAATTATCTTGTAATATATGTAATATATCTTATATAGGACAAACCAGTAATCCTATTCATCTACGTATGAATGTACATAGAGATCATGTTAAAAAATATATCCACAATAATAATTTTCTTCCTACTTCTAATAAAATCGAATATAAACACTTTGCTCATCATGGTTTTGAAAATATAACTATACATATTTTGGACATTAAAACAAATACTGCTGATAGATTATTCTTTGAAAACTTCTATATTAAATCACATTGTACTCTGTTTCCATATGGATTAAATCAGTTATATCTCAATGGTAACATTGTTAAGAATAATTTTGTAGATAATAAATATTCTATTTTTAATCACCTTTTTTTTAAACCTCTTTTACATAATAGTAAATTGGCTAAACTCAAAAGATTTAAACGCGGTAAAGGAAGCTCCTCCCAATATGATATTAAAGCGGAGATTAAAAGTATGCATCAACAATTCAATAACACATATCAATGGAAATTTATTAAATCATGGGTATTTGCAGTTAAGAAAAAACAATTAAACACAGTTTATGCTATTTTCTTAAAGTTAAATCTTACTAATGAACATTTTAATCATATTTTCTATGATTTGCTCATTACTAGATCAAAATATTTAAAAATAAAACTTAATCAATTTCATCATAATAACTGTTCCAATTCTTATTGTGTAATATCATTTAAGCATCCTATTTATAATTCCATAAACTTTAAGAATTTATTTAATCAATTTCATCATTTATTGCCTGTAAAGGATTTGAATGTTACAAAAACTTTTAAATATAACAAGCCTATTGGAAGAACCATTTTTAATTACAATGCAATTTCAAAATCTCTCTCAGTCGACATAGATTCCTCAACAAGTTTAGATGGTGAATGTATTTGTAGTGCTGATAATTATGCTGAATTTATAAATCCACACTTGGGTCATATAGTTACTGGAGACTTAGCCATTGTAAAAGATAAATCTTTAAGAACTATAATGTCATTTGGCACTAAATTCAGGTTACCTTCATGTAATAATTCTAAACAAGTGTTAAAGTCAATCAATCTGGACCTTGATAAATTTATTTATGGATTAGCTTCTAAATATGCTCAGCCTTTAGAGGCATTTAATATGTGGAAATTTACTATTTTAAGATCTATTAAAAATACCATTTGTAGTATTAATTTATCTAGATCCATATATAATATGGATAATATAAAGCATTCTGTTAATGATTTACATAGATCTTTTGTTATTACTTATGTAGATAAAGCCTCTAATAATTATGCTATTATTTGTAAAAAATTCTATATTCAATATCTGCTAGATTATTTAAAAAATAATAGTCTATTTAAAATTGATTCACACTCTCTTAATAGTATCAAATTGAAAATTATCAATATGTATAGTGATTTAGATATTAATAATAAATTTTTGACATTTCCATATATTGTGCTTATACCTAAATTTCATAAAAATCCTATTAAATTTAGAACTGTTACTAGTGGTCATAATTCATACTCTACCACTGCTAGTAAATTATTACTAAATTATTTAAATGTACTAAATAGCAATTTACGAGATTCTGGTGATAGCTACATTATTCTAAATAACAGTAAGGAATTAAAAAATAAATTAAAAACGCATGGTAAAATAATAGGATTTCAAACTTTTGATTTTAAAGATCTATTTAATAATATTAAGATCACTGATCTATATGATGTCATTTTAGCTTTATATAATGCTTATATTACTAAACATTCTAATCTTACAAAATTTACCAATTTTCCTAAGCTTCTCCATTTTGTTCTTTTCAATAATTATATCTTTCAAGGTAATAAATTATACTTACAAGTCTCAGGTGTTCCACAAGGTGGCTGTAGTAGCAGTATGTTAGCTAATTTATACCTATATCATTATGAAAAATTCTTTACTTCAACTGATTATAAAATTTATAGATATGTAGATGATCTGATTTGTCTTGTATTTACTGATAACTATGTCATAGATATAGATTTCTATCCGGATAATTTGGAATTAATACCTAATGAAACTTCTATTAGTAATAATGTTTATTATTTGGATTTAAATCTAATTATAGAACCTGCTCATGGGATAGTTACTAAATTATATGATAAAAAAGATTTTTTTAAATTTAATATTAATAAATTATTACCTTTTAATTCCTGCAACTCGATTCAATTGTTTAGAAATATTATACTTAATCAACTTTTTAGAATTTATAGATTATCAGATAAAAAATTTCATGCTTTGCACATTAATAACCTCAAAATTACCAGTAAAATGTATCAATATCCTGCATATTTAGTCAATAGTATAGTTAATAAGTTTCGATTAGCCTAAAATTCTCATATTCTCCCCTTATTATCTTATTTTAGCCGTACTTCTTCATTCTCCTGCAATTATATTTTCATCTTTTTATCTCGAAGCTTTAACAGTTGAATAACTCATTTTATTGCTTTTGCGCAGTACTGTTTTTATTACTCTCTTTGGCAACAGCAAATCACATCTTTTCATTTTGGCATATGGCAACGATGATCCAGTCATATTTTGCTCGTCATAGTTGCGCTGAAGAGGTGCGTTTTCAGGTATTTATGTTTCCTTTATTGTTCCAATCTTTATGCTTGTCGTCCATATAACACAAGTTTATAGATAAAATCTATCTTGTGTTTCAGAAACAAGCATTTTTGTGTTCATTTCGAAAAGATATATGGACCCGATGAGAATTTTTTCGAAATGAACTTTTCGTAAGCCTAATCTCGTAAGCCTAAATCTCCTCCATGTGCAAGCTTTTTTGCTTGATTTTTTTGTTTTCTTATTTGCATTCCTCATTTTTGAAATTTGTTGATTGTCTTTGTCCTTATGACTTGCATTATGCTTTATTATTTCCTCTTTTTGTCTTAATTTCTTTGTATTTGTAGAAAATTTTGGAATAGTGTATTATGAGTTACTACATATAATCTAACTTTGGATTTAATAATTTATTTTTATATTGAAAACATTTTATTTATTAGCTGCATTTGCGCAATAAATTAAATGTATATTGCATTGTTATTCACATTCTTATACTACGCTGTTTAGTTTATCTAACTTTTCATTTATGAACTATCCTTATTCCTAATTCCATTTGTATGCTTCGTATTAAAGAAACATTCTATTTGCTATCTATTCAAATTTATGCTGCATTTGCGCTAAATTTAGTAATAGAATTTATTTTAATTCATTTTAATTTTTTATTATGTATTACTTTCTCTACATTCATCCATTGTTAATTGTAGTTTATTGTGGCTCATTCTCCTATTTTATTCTTTTCTTTTATTTGCATAGGTTACTTATTATATTTTTGCTTAAAGTATTATTAATTATTGTCTTCCTTTCTGTTTTATTATTTGGTAAATATTTGTATTGCAATTATTCTTTAGCTATTAGTAATTTAATATTAGAATTTCCTTAATCTAGTGCTGCCATCTATCGTTTTTTAAATCTAACTGCAAATTTTCTTCGCTATTCGTAATTAAATATTAGAAGTATCTTATTCTAGTGCTGCCATCTATCGTTATTATTTCTTACTAATTTATTGGTTTTGTGTTTTTATGACTGGGTAACTGCAATTGGGATTTTTGTATTGATGTTATAGATACCTTTTATAAACTGTACTTTTTAGTGCAATCTTTTTATTACTTTTTTGGACAGGATTCTATGTGAATTCCAGATTTACACAGTATATATTTTATTATACCTTGTGTTTTAATTAATCTAGTTTAGAACTGATTATATTTATATTGTTAATCAATTCTTTTTATCTTGTAATATCCTACTTATTACATTTTATTAGGTTTTACATGGACTTAGTTGTATATATTTTTATATATAAGCAATTATTTTATTTTTATTTATATTATTTATAAATGTTAATGCTATTCTCTTTATATTACTTTAACTCTTATGAATTACACATCTTATTTGATTTAGTGACTGGCAAATATATTTATTCTTGTTATTATATAATTTGATAAATATTGCCCGGTATTTACAATTTAGTTGGGAATTGTTTAGACCGTTATCATTTTACCAACAGTGTGCCATGGATTGTTTTGGATATAATAATTGCCCAGCTAAAAATTATAACTTCAATAAATGTAAGAATAAAAATTGTAAAACCTGCCCATATGCTTCTAACTCACAAATTACTAATCTAAATAGTCATAAGACTTTCTGTAAAATTTTTAATTGCATCTACAAATTATCTTGTAATATATGTAATATATCTTATATAGGACAAACCAGTAATCCTATTCATCTACGTATGAATGTACATAGAGATCATGTTAAAAAATATATCCACAATAATAATTTTCTTCCTACTTCTAATAAAATCGAATATAAACACTTTGCTCATCATGGTTTTGAAAATATAACTATACATATTTTGGACATTAAAACAAATACTGCTGATAGATTATTCTTTGAAAACTTCTATATTAAATCACATTGTACTCTGTTTCCATATGGATTAAATCAGTTATATCTCAATGGTAACATTGTTAAGAATAATTTTGTAGATAATAAATATTCTATTTTTAATCACCTTTTTTTTAAACCTCTTTTACATAATAGTAAATTGGCTAAACTCAAAAGATTTAAACGCGGTAAAGGAAGCTCCTCCCAATATGATATTAAAGCGGAGATTAAAAGTATGCATCAACAATTCAATAACACATATCAATGGAAATTTATTAAATCATGGGTATTTGCAGTTAAGAAAAAACAATTAAACACAGTTTATGCTATTTTCTTAAAGTTAAATCTTACTAATGAACATTTTAATCATATTTTCTATGATTTGCTCATTACTAGATCAAAATATTTAAAAATAAAACTTAATCAATTTCATCATAATAACTGTTCCAATTCTTATTGTGTAATATCATTTAAGCATCCTATTTATAATTCCATAAACTTTAAGAATTTATTTAATCAATTTCATCATTTATTGCCTGTAAAGGATTTGAATGTTACAAAAACTTTTAAATATAACAAGCCTATTGGAAGAACCATTTTTAATTACAATGCAATTTCAAAATCTCTCTCAGTCGACATAGATTCCTCAACAAGTTTAGATGGTGAATGTATTTGTAGTGCTGATAATTATGCTGAATTTATAAATCCACACTTGGGTCATATAGTTACTGGAGACTTAGCCATTGTAAAAGATAAATCTTTAAGAACTATAATGTCATTTGGCACTAAATTCAGGTTACCTTCATGTAATAATTCTAAACAAGTGTTAAAGTCAATCAATCTGGACCTTGATAAATTTATTTATGGATTAGCTTCTAAATATGCTCAGCCTTTAGAGGCATTTAATATGTGGAAATTTACTATTTTAAGATCTATTAAAAATACCATTTGTAGTATTAATTTATCTAGATCCATATATAATATGGATAATATAAAGCATTCTGTTAATGATTTACATAGATCTTTTGTTATTACTTATGTAGATAAAGCCTCTAATAATTATGCTATTATTTGTAAAAAATTCTATATTCAATATCTGCTAGATTATTTAAAAAATAATAGTCTATTTAAAATTGATTCACACTCTCTTAATAGTATCAAATTGAAAATTATCAATATGTATAGTGATTTAGATATTAATAATAAATTTTTGACATTTCCATATATTGTGCTTATACCTAAATTTCATAAAAATCCTATTAAATTTAGAACTGTTACTAGTGGTCATAATTCATACTCTACCACTGCTAGTAAATTATTACTAAATTATTTAAATGTACTAAATAGCAATTTACGAGATTCTGGTGATAGCTACATTATTCTAAATAACAGTAAGGAATTAAAAAATAAATTAAAAACGCATGGTAAAATAATAGGATTTCAAACTTTTGATTTTAAAGATCTATTTAATAATATTAAGATCACTGATCTATATGATGTCATTTTAGCTTTATATAATGCTTATATTACTAAACATTCTAATCTTACAAAATTTACCAATTTTCCTAAGCTTCTCCATTTTGTTCTTTTCAATAATTATATCTTTCAAGGTAATAAATTATACTTACAAGTCTCAGGTGTTCCACAAGGTGGCTGTAGTAGCAGTATGTTAGCTAATTTATACCTATATCATTATGAAAAATTCTTTACTTCAACTGATTATAAAATTTATAGATATGTAGATGATCTGATTTGTCTTGTATTTACTGATAACTATGTCATAGATATAGATTTCTATCCGGATAATTTGGAATTAATACCTAATGAAACTTCTATTAGTAATAATGTTTATTATTTGGATTTAAATCTAATTATAGAACCTGCTCATGGGATAGTTACTAAATTATATGATAAAAAAGATTTTTTTAAATTTAATATTAATAAATTATTACCTTTTAATTCCTGCAACTCGATTCAATTGTTTAGAAATATTATACTTAATCAACTTTTTAGAATTTATAGATTATCAGATAAAAAATTTCATGCTTTGCACATTAATAACCTCAAAATTACCAGTAAAATGTATCAATATCCTGCATATTTAGTCAATAGTATAGTTAATAAGTTTCGATTAGCCTAAAATTCTCATATTCTCCCCTTATTATCTTATTTTAGCCGTACTTCTTCATTCTCCTGCAATTATATTTTCATCTTTTTATCTCGAAGCTTTAACAGTTGAATAACTCATTTTATTGCTTTTGCGCAGTACTGTTTTTATTACTCTCTTTGGCAACAGCAAATCACATCTTTTCATTTTGGCATATGGCAACGATGATCCAGTCATATTTTGCTCGTCATGGTTGCGCTGAAGAGGTGCGTTTTCAGGTATTTATGTTTCCTTTATTGTTCCAATCTTTATGCTTGTCGTCCATATAACACAAGTTTATAGATAAAATCTATCTTGTGTTTCAGAAACAAGCATTTTTGTGTTCATTTCGAAAAGATATATGGACCCGATGAGAATTTTTTCGAAATGAACTTTTCGTAAGCCTAATCTCGTAAGCCTAAATCTCCTCCATGTGCAAGCTTTTTTGCTTGATTTTTTTGTTTTCTTATTTGCATTCCTCATTTTTGAAATTTGTTGATTGTCTTTGTCCTTATGACTTGCATTATGCTTTATTATTTCCTCTTTTTGTCTTAATTTCTTTGTATTTGTAGAAAATTTTGGAATAGTGTATTATGAGTTACTACATACAATCTAACTTTGGATTTAATAATTTATTTTTATATTGAAAACATTTTATTTATTAGCTGCATTTGCGCAATAAATTAAATGTATATTGCATTGTTATTCACATTCTTATACTACGCTGTTTAGTTTATCTAACTTTTCATTTATGAACTATCCTTATTCCTAATTCCATTTGTATGCTTCGTATTAAAGAAACATTCTATTTGCTATCTATTCAAATTTATGCTGCATTTGCGCTAAATTTAGTAATAGAATTTATTTTAATTCATTTTAATTTTTTATTATGTATTACTTTCTCTACATTCATCCATTGTTAATTGTAGTTTATTGTGGCTCATTCTCCTATTTTATTCTTTTCTTTTATTTGCATAGGTTACTTATTATATTTTTGCTTAAAGTATTATTAATTATTGTCTTCCTTTCTGTTTTATTATTTGGTAAATATTTGTATTGCAATTATTCTTTAGCTATTAGTAATTTAATATTAGAATTTCCTTAATCTAGTGCTGCCATCTATCGTTTTTTAAATCTAACTGCAAATTTTCTTCGCTATTAGTAATTAAATATTAGAAGTATCTTATTCTAGTGCTGCCATCTATCGTTATTATTTCTTACTAATTTATTGGTTTTGTGTTTTTATGACTGGGTAACTGCAATTGGGATTTTTGTATTGATGTTATAGATACCTTTTATAAACTGTACTTTTTAGTGCAATCTTTTTATTACTTTTTTGGACAGGATTCTATGTGAATTCCAGATTTACACAGTATATATTTTATTATACCTTGTGTTTTAATTAATCTAGTTTAGAACTGATTATATTTATATTGTTAATCAATTCTTTTTATCTTGTAATATCCTACTTATTACATTTTATTAGGTTTTACATGGACTTAGTTGTATATATTTTTATATATAAGCAATTATTTTATTTTTATTTATATTATTTATAAATGTTAATGCTATTCTCTTTATATTACTTTAACTCTTATGAATTACACATCTTATTTGATTTAGTGACTGGCAAATATATTTATTCTTGTTATTATATAATTTGATAAATATTGCCCGGTATTTACAATTTAGTTGGGAATTGTTTAGACCGTTATCATTTTACCAACAGTGTGCCATGGATTGTTTTGGATATAATAATTGCCCAGCTAAAAATTATAACTTCAATAAATGTAAGAATAAAAATTGTAAAACCTGCCCATATGCTTCTAACTCACAAATTACTAATCTAAATAGTCATAAGACTTTCTGTAAAATTTTTAATTGCATCTACAAATTATCTTGTAATATATGTAATATATCTTATATAGGACAAACCAGTAATCCTATTCATCTACGTATGAATGTACATAGAGATCATGTTAAAAAATATATCCACAATAATAATTTTCTTCCTACTTCTAATAAAATCGAATATAAACACTTTGCTCATCATGGTTTTGAAAATATAACTATACATATTTTGGACATTAAAACAAATACTGCTGATAGATTATTCTTTGAAAACTTCTATATTAAATCACATTGTACTCTGTTTCCATATGGATTAAATCAGTTATATCTCAATGGTAACATTGTTAAGAATAATTTTGTAGATAATAAATATTCTATTTTTAATCACCTTTTTTTTAAACCTCTTTTACATAATAGTAAATTGGCTAAACTCAAAAGATTTAAACGCGGTAAAGGAAGCTCCTCCCAATATGATATTAAAGCGGAGATTAAAAGTATGCATCAACAATTCAATAACACATATCAATGGAAATTTATTAAATCATGGGTATTTGCAGTTAAGAAAAAACAATTAAACACAGTTTATGCTATTTTCTTAAAGTTAAATCTTACTAATGAACATTTTAATCATATTTTCTATGATTTGCTCATTACTAGATCAAAATATTTAAAAATAAAACTTAATCAATTTCATCATAATAACTGTTCCAATTCTTATTGTGTAATATCATTTAAGCATCCTATTTATAATTCCATAAACTTTAAGAATTTATTTAATCAATTTCATCATTTATTGCCTGTAAAGGATTTGAATGTTACAAAAACTTTTAAATATAACAAGCCTATTGGAAGAACCATTTTTAATTACAATGCAATTTCAAAATCTCTCTCAGTCGACATAGATTCCTCAACAAGTTTAGATGGTGAATGTATTTGTAGTGCTGATAATTATGCTGAATTTATAAATCCACACTTGGGTCATATAGTTACTGGAGACTTAGCCATTGTAAAAGATAAATCTTTAAGAACTATAATGTCATTTGGCACTAAATTCAGGTTACCTTCATGTAATAATTCTAAACAAGTGTTAAAGTCAATCAATCTGGACCTTGATAAATTTATTTATGGATTAGCTTCTAAATATGCTCAGCCTTTAGAGGCATTTAATATGTGGAAATTTACTATTTTAAGATCTATTAAAAATACCATTTGTAGTATTAATTTATCTAGATCCATATATAATATGGATAATATAAAGCATTCTGTTAATGATTTACATAGATCTTTTGTTATTACTTATGTAGATAAAGCCTCTAATAATTATGCTATTATTTGTAAAAAATTCTATATTCAATATCTGCTAGATTATTTAAAAAATAATAGTCTATTTAAAATTGATTCACACTCTCTTAATAGTATCAAATTGAAAATTATCAATATGTATAGTGATTTAGATATTAATAATAAATTTTTGACATTTCCATATATTGTGCTTATACCTAAATTTCATAAAAATCCTATTAAATTTAGAACTGTTACTAGTGGTCATAATTCATACTCTACCACTGCTAGTAAATTATTACTAAATTATTTAAATGTACTAAATAGCAATTTACGAGATTCTGGTGATAGCTACATTATTCTAAATAACAGTAAGGAATTAAAAAATAAATTAAAAACGCATGGTAAAATAATAGGATTTCAAACTTTTGATTTTAAAGATCTATTTAATAATATTAAGATCACTGATCTATATGATGTCATTTTAGCTTTATATAATGCTTATATTACTAAACATTCTAATCTTACAAAATTTACCAATTTTCCTAAGCTTCTCCATTTTGTTCTTTTCAATAATTATATCTTTCAAGGTAATAAATTATACTTACAAGTCTCAGGTGTTCCACAAGGTGGCTGTAGTAGCAGTATGTTAGCTAATTTATACCTATATCATTATGAAAAATTCTTTACTTCAACTGATTATAAAATTTATAGATATGTAGATGATCTGATTTGTCTTGTATTTACTGATAACTATGTCATAGATATAGATTTCTATCCGGATAATTTGGAATTAATACCTAATGAAACTTCTATTAGTAATAATGTTTATTATTTGGATTTAAATCTAATTATAGAACCTGCTCATGGGATAGTTACTAAATTATATGATAAAAAAGATTTTTTTAAATTTAATATTAATAAATTATTACCTTTTAATTCCTGCAACTCGATTCAATTGTTTAGAAATATTATACTTAATCAACTTTTTAGAATTTATAGATTATCAGATAAAAAATTTCATGCTTTGCACATTAATAACCTCAAAATTACCAGTAAAATGTATCAATATCCTGCATATTTAGTCAATAGTATAGTTAATAAGTTTCGATTAGCCTAAAATTCTCATATTCTCCCCTTATTATCTTATTTTAGCCGTACTTCTTCATTCTCCTGCAATTATATTTTCATCTTTTTATCTCGAAGCTTTAACAGTTGAATAACTCATTTTATTGCTTTTGCGCAGTACTGTTTTTATTACTCTCTTTGGCAACAGCAAATCACATCTTTTCATTTTGGCATATGGCAACGATGATCCAGTCATATTTTGCTCGTCATAGTTGCGCTGAAGAGGTGCGTTTTCAGGTATTTATGTTTCCTTTATTGTTCCAATCTTTATGCTTGTCGTCCATATAACACAAGTTTATAGATAAAATCTATCTTGTGTTTCAGAAACAAGCATTTTTGTGTTCATTTCGAAAAGATATATGGACCCGATGAGAATTTTTTCGAAATGAACTTTTCGTAAGCCTAATCTCGTAAGCCTAAATCTCCTCCATGTGCAAGCTTTTTTGCTTGATTTTTTTGTTTTCTTATTTGCATTCCTCATTTTTGAAATTTGTTGATTGTCTTTGTCCTTATGACTTGCATTATGCTTTATTATTTCCTCTTTTTGTCTTAATTTCTTTGTATTTGTAGAAAATTTTGGAATAGTGTATTATGAGTTACTACATATAATCTAACTTTGGATTTAATAATTTATTTTTATATTGAAAACATTTTATTTATTAGCTGCATTTGCGCAATAAATTAAATGTATATTGCATTGTTATTCACATTCTTATACTACGCTGTTTAGTTTATCTAACTTTTCATTTATGAACTATCCTTATTCCTAATTCCATTTGTATGCTTCGTATTAAAGAAACATTCTATTTGCTATCTATTCAAATTTATGCTGCATTTGCGCTAAATTTAGTAATAGAATTTATTTTAATTCATTTTAATTTTTTATTATGTATTACTTTCTCTACATTCATCCATTGTTAATTGTAGTTTATTGTGGCTCATTCTCCTATTTTATTCTTTTCTTTTATTTGCATAGGTTACTTATTATATTTTTGCTTAAAGTATTATTAATTATTGTCTTCCTTTCTGTTTTATTATTTGGTAAATATTTGTATTGCAATTATTCTTTAGCTATTAGTAATTTAATATTAGAATTTCCTTAATCTAGTGCTGCCATCTATCGTTTTTTAAATCTAACTGCAAATTTTCTTCGCTATTCGTAATTAAATATTAGAAGTATCTTATTCTAGTGCTGCCATCTATCGTTATTATTTCTTACTAATTTATTGGTTTTGTGTTTTTATGACTGGGTAACTGCAATTGGGATTTTTGTATTGATGTTATAGATACCTTTTATAAACTGTACTTTTTAGTGCAATCTTTTTATTACTTTTTTGGACAGGATTCTATGTGAATTCCAGATTTACACAGTATATATTTTATTATACCTTGTGTTTTAATTAATCTAGTTTAGAACTGATTATATTTATATTGTTAATCAATTCTTTTTATCTTGTAATATCCTACTTATTACATTTTATTAGGTTTTACATGGACTTAGTTGTATATATTTTTATATATAAGCAATTATTTTATTTTTATTTATATTATTTATAAATGTTAATGCTATTCTCTTTATATTACTTTAACTCTTATGAATTACACATCTTATTTGATTTAGTGACTGGCAAATATATTTATTCTTGTTATTATATAATTTGATAAATATTGCCCGGTATTTACAATTTAGTTGGGAATTGTTTAGACCGTTATCATTTTACCAACAGTGTGCCATGGATTGTTTTGGATATAATAATTGCCCAGCTAAAAATTATAACTTCAATAAATGTAAGAATAAAAATTGTAAAACCTGCCCATATGCTTCTAACTCACAAATTACTAATCTAAATAGTCATAAGACTTTCTGTAAAATTTTTAATTGCATCTACAAATTATCTTGTAATATATGTAATATATCTTATATAGGACAAACCAGTAATCCTATTCATCTACGTATGAATGTACATAGAGATCATGTTAAAAAATATATCCACAATAATAATTTTCTTCCTACTTCTAATAAAATCGAATATAAACACTTTGCTCATCATGGTTTTGAAAATATAACTATACATATTTTGGACATTAAAACAAATACTGCTGATAGATTATTCTTTGAAAACTTCTATATTAAATCACATTGTACTCTGTTTCCATATGGATTAAATCAGTTATATCTCAATGGTAACATTGTTAAGAATAATTTTGTAGATAATAAATATTCTATTTTTAATCACCTTTTTTTTAAACCTCTTTTACATAATAGTAAATTGGCTAAACTCAAAAGATTTAAACGCGGTAAAGGAAGCTCCTCCCAATATGATATTAAAGCGGAGATTAAAAGTATGCATCAACAATTCAATAACACATATCAATGGAAATTTATTAAATCATGGGTATTTGCAGTTAAGAAAAAACAATTAAACACAGTTTATGCTATTTTCTTAAAGTTAAATCTTACTAATGAACATTTTAATCATATTTTCTATGATTTGCTCATTACTAGATCAAAATATTTAAAAATAAAACTTAATCAATTTCATCATAATAACTGTTCCAATTCTTATTGTGTAATATCATTTAAGCATCCTATTTATAATTCCATAAACTTTAAGAATTTATTTAATCAATTTCATCATTTATTGCCTGTAAAGGATTTGAATGTTACAAAAACTTTTAAATATAACAAGCCTATTGGAAGAACCATTTTTAATTACAATGCAATTTCAAAATCTCTCTCAGTCGACATAGATTCCTCAACAAGTTTAGATGGTGAATGTATTTGTAGTGCTGATAATTATGCTGAATTTATAAATCCACACTTGGGTCATATAGTTACTGGAGACTTAGCCATTGTAAAAGATAAATCTTTAAGAACTATAATGTCATTTGGCACTAAATTCAGGTTACCTTCATGTAATAATTCTAAACAAGTGTTAAAGTCAATCAATCTGGACCTTGATAAATTTATTTATGGATTAGCTTCTAAATATGCTCAGCCTTTAGAGGCATTTAATATGTGGAAATTTACTATTTTAAGATCTATTAAAAATACCATTTGTAGTATTAATTTATCTAGATCCATATATAATATGGATAATATAAAGCATTCTGTTAATGATTTACATAGATCTTTTGTTATTACTTATGTAGATAAAGCCTCTAATAATTATGCTATTATTTGTAAAAAATTCTATATTCAATATCTGCTAGATTATTTAAAAAATAATAGTCTATTTAAAATTGATTCACACTCTCTTAATATTCCGGCCGTCCAACTAGTTACTCTAAGTCCTCTGGACGAGTCGGACGGTCTGGGTCTTCAACACTCTCTTAATAGTATCAAATTGAAAATTATCAATATGTATAGTGATTTAGATATTAATAATAAATTTTTGACATTTCCATATATTGTGCTTATACCTAAATTTCATAAAAATCCTATTAAATTTAGAACTGTTACTAGTGGTCATAATTCATACTCTACCACTGCTAGTAAATTATTACTAAATTATTTAAATGTACTAAATAGCAATTTACGAGATTCTGGTGATAGCTACATTATTCTAAATAACAGTAAGGAATTAAAAAATAAATTAAAAACGCATGGTAAAATAATAGGATTTCAAACTTTTGATTTTAAAGATCTATTTAATAATATTAAGATCACTGATCTATATGATGTCATTTTAGCTTTATATAATGCTTATATTACTAAACATTCTAATCTTACAAAATTTACCAATTTTCCTAAGCTTCTCCATTTTGTTCTTTTCAATAATTATATCTTTCAAGGTAATAAATTATACTTACAAGTCTCAGGTGTTCCACAAGGTGGCTGTAGTAGCAGTATGTTAGCTAATTTATACCTATATCATTATGAAAAATTCTTTACTTCAACTGATTATAAAATTTATAGATATGTAGATGATCTGATTTGTCTTGTATTTACTGATAACTATGTCATAGATATAGATTTCTATCCGGATAATTTGGAATTAATACCTAATGAAACTTCTATTAGTAATAATGTTTATTATTTGGATTTAAATCTAATTATAGAACCTGCTCATGGGATAGTTACTAAATTATATGATAAAAAAGATTTTTTTAAATTTAATATTAATAAATTATTACCTTTTAATTCCTGCAACTCGATTCAATTGTTTAGAAATATTATACTTAATCAACTTTTTAGAATTTATAGATTATCAGATAAAAAATTTCATGCTTTGCACATTAATAACCTCAAAATTACCAGTAAAATGTATCAATATCCTGCATATTTAGTCAATAGTATAGTTAATAAGTTTCGATTAGCCTAAAATTCTCATATTCTCCCCTTATTATCTTATTTTAGCCGTACTTCTTCATTCTCCTGCAATTATATTTTCATCTTTTTATCTCGAAGCTTTAACAGTTGAATAACTCATTTTATTGCTTTTGCGCAGTACTGTTTTTATTACTCTCTTTGGCAACAGCAAATCACATCTTTTCATTTTGGCATATGGCAACGATGATCCAGTCATATTTTGCTCGTCATGGTTGCGCTGAAGAGGTGCGTTTTCAGGTATTTATGTTTCCTTTATTGTTCCAATCTTTATGCTTGTCGTCCATATAACACAAGTTTATAGATAAAATCTATCTTGTGTTTCAGAAACAAGCATTTTTGTGTTCATTTCGAAAAGATATATGGACCCGATGAGAATTTTTTCGAAATGAACTTTTCGTAAGCCTAATCTCGTAAGCCTAAATCTCCTCCATGTGCAAGCTTTTTTGCTTGATTTTTTTGTTTTCTTATTTGCATTCCTCATTTTTGAAATTTGTTGATTGTCTTTGTCCTTATGACTTGCATTATGCTTTATTATTTCCTCTTTTTGTCTTAATTTCTTTGTATTTGTAGAAAATTTTGGAATAGTGTATTATGAGTTACTACATACAATCTAACTTTGGATTTAATAATTTATTTTTATATTGAAAACATTTTATTTATTAGCTGCATTTGCGCAATAAATTAAATGTATATTGCATTGTTATTCACATTCTTATACTACGCTGTTTAGTTTATCTAACTTTTCATTTATGAACTATCCTTATTCCTAATTCCATTTGTATGCTTCGTATTAAAGAAACATTCTATTTGCTATCTATTCAAATTTATGCTGCATTTGCGCTAAATTTAGTAATAGAATTTATTTTAATTCATTTTAATTTTTTATTATGTATTACTTTCTCTACATTCATCCATTGTTAATTGTAGTTTATTGTGGCTCATTCTCCTATTTTATTCTTTTCTTTTATTTGCATAGGTTACTTATTATATTTTTGCTTAAAGTATTATTAATTATTGTCTTCCTTTCTGTTTTATTATTTGGTAAATATTTGTATTGCAATTATTCTTTAGCTATTAGTAATTTAATATTAGAATTTCCTTAATCTAGTGCTGCCATCTATCGTTTTTTAAATCTAACTGCAAATTTTCTTCGCTATTAGTAATTAAATATTAGAAGTATCTTATTCTAGTGCTGCCATCTATCGTTATTATTTCTTACTAATTTATTGGTTTTGTGTTTTTATGACTGGGTAACTGCAATTGGGATTTTTGTATTGATGTTATAGATACCTTTTATAAACTGTACTTTTTAGTGCAATCTTTTTATTACTTTTTTGGACAGGATTCTATGTGAATTCCAGATTTACACAGTATATATTTTATTATACCTTGTGTTTTAATTAATCTAGTTTAGAACTGATTATATTTATATTGTTAATCAATTCTTTTTATCTTGTAATATCCTACTTATTACATTTTATTAGGTTTTACATGGACTTAGTTGTATATATTTTTATATATAAGCAATTATTTTATTTTTATTTATATTATTTATAAATGTTAATGCTATTCTCTTTATATTACTTTAACTCTTATGAATTACACATCTTATTTGATTTAGTGACTGGCAAATATATTTATTCTTGTTATTATATAATTTGATAAATATTGCCCGGTATTTACAATTTAGTTGGGAATTGTTTAGACCGTTATCATTTTACCAACAGTGTGCCATGGATTGTTTTGGATATAATAATTGCCCAGCTAAAAATTATAACTTCAATAAATGTAAGAATAAAAATTGTAAAACCTGCCCATATGCTTCTAACTCACAAATTACTAATCTAAATAGTCATAAGACTTTCTGTAAAATTTTTAATTGCATCTACAAATTATCTTGTAATATATGTAATATATCTTATATAGGACAAACCAGTAATCCTATTCATCTACGTATGAATGTACATAGAGATCATGTTAAAAAATATATCCACAATAATAATTTTCTTCCTACTTCTAATAAAATCGAATATAAACACTTTGCTCATCATGGTTTTGAAAATATAACTATACATATTTTGGACATTAAAACAAATACTGCTGATAGATTATTCTTTGAAAACTTCTATATTAAATCACATTGTACTCTGTTTCCATATGGATTAAATTAGTTATATCTCAATGGTAACATTGTTAAGAATAATTTTGTAGATAATAAATATTCTATTTTTAATCACCTTTTTTTTAAACCTCTTTTACATAATAGTAAATTGGCTAAACTCAAAAGATTTAAACGCGGTAAAGGAAGCTCCTCCCAATATGATATTAAAGCGGAGATTAAAAGTATGCATCAACAATTCAATAACACATATCAATGGAAATTTATTAAATCATGGGTATTTGCAGTTAAGAAAAAACAATTAAACACAGTTTATGCTATTTTCTTAAAGTTAAATCTTACTAATGAACATTTTAATCATATTTTCTATGATTTGCTCATTACTAGATCAAAATATTTAAAAATAAAACTTAATCAATTTCATCATAATAACTGTTCCAATTCTTATTGTGTAATATCATTTAAGCATCCTATTTATAATTCCATAAACTTTAAGAATTTATTTAATCAATTTCATCATTTATTGCCTGTAAAGGATTTGAATGTTACAAAAACTTTTAAATATAACAAGCCTATTGGAAGAACCATTTTTAATTACAATGCAATTTCAAAATCTCTCTCAGTCGACATAGATTCCTCAACAAGTTTAGATGGTGAATGTATTTGTAGTGCTGATAATTATGCTGAATTTATAAATCCACACTTGGGTCATATAGTTACTGGAGACTTAGCCATTGTAAAAGATAAATCTTTAAGAACTATAATGTCATTTGGCACTAAATTCAGGTTACCTTCATGTAATAATTCTAAACAAGTGTTAAAGTCAATCAATCTGGACCTTGATAAATTTATTTATGGATTAGCTTCTAAATATGCTCAGCCTTTAGAGGCATTTAATATGTGGAAATTTACTATTTTAAGATCTATTAAAAATACCATTTGTAGTATTAATTTATCTAGATCCATATATAATATGGATAATATAAAGCATTCTGTTAATGATTTACATAGATCTTTTGTTATTACTTATGTAGATAAAGCCTCTAATAATTATGCTATTATTTGTAAAAAATTCTATATTCAATATCTGCTAGATTATTTAAAAAATAATAGTCTATTTAAAATTGATTCACACTCTCTTAATAGTATCAAATTGAAAATTATCAATATGTATAGTGATTTAGATATTAATAATAAATTTTTGACATTTCCATATATTGTGCTTATACCTAAATTTCATAAAAATCCTATTAAATTTAGAACTGTTACTAGTGGTCATAATTCATACTCTACCACTGCTAGTAAATTATTACTAAATTATTTAAATGTACTAAATAGCAATTTACGAGATTCTGGTGATAGCTACATTATTCTAAATAACAGTAAGGAATTAAAAAATAAATTAAAAACGCATGGTAAAATAATAGGATTTCAAACTTTTGATTTTAAAGATCTATTTAATAATATTAAGATCACTGATCTATATGATGTCATTTTAGCTTTATATAATGCTTATATTACTAAACATTCTAATCTTACAAAATTTACCAATTTTCCTAAGCTTCTCCATTTTGTTCTTTTCAATAATTATATCTTTCAAGGTAATAAATTATACTTACAAGTCTCAGGTGTTCCACAAGGTGGCTGTAGTAGCAGTATGTTAGCTAATTTATACCTATATCATTATGAAAAATTCTTTACTTCAACTGATTATAAAATTTATAGATATGTAGATGATCTGATTTGTCTTGTATTTACTGATAACTATGTCATAGATATAGATTTCTATCCGGATAATTTGGAATTAATACCTAATGAAACTTCTATTAGTAATAATGTTTATTATTTGGATTTAAATCTAATTATAGAACCTGCTCATGGGATAGTTACTAAATTATATGATAAAAAAGATTTTTTTAAATTTAATATTAATAAATTATTACCTTTTAATTCCTGCAACTCGATTCAATTGTTTAGAAATATTATACTTAATCAACTTTTTAGAATTTATAGATTATCAGATAAAAAATTTCATGCTTTGCACATTAATAACCTCAAAATTACCAGTAAAATGTATCAATATCCTGCATATTTAGTCAATAGTATAGTTAATAAGTTTCGATTAGCCTAAAATTCTCATATTCTCCCCTTATTATCTTATTTTAGCCGTACTTCTTCATTCTCCTGCAATTATATTTTCATCTTTTTATCTCGAAGCTTTAACAGTTGAATAACTCATTTTATTGCTTTTGCGCAGTACTGTTTTTATTACTCTCTTTGGCAACAGCAAATCACATCTTTTCATTTTGGCATATGGCAACGATGATCCAGTCATATTTTGCTCGTCATGGTTGCGCTGAAGAGGTGCGTTTTCAGGTATTTATGTTTCCTTTATTGTTCCAATCTTTATGCTTGTCGTCCATATAACACAAGTTTATAGATAAAATCTATCTTGTGTTTCAGAAACAAGCATTTTTGTGTTCATTTCGAAAAGATATATGGACCCGATGAGAATTTTTTCGAAATGAACTTTTCGTAAGCCTAATCTCGTAAGCCTAAATCTCCTCCATGTGCAAGCTTTTTTGCTTGATTTTTTTGTTTTCTTATTTGCATTCCTCATTTTTGAAATTTGTTGATTGTCTTTGTCCTTATGACTTGCATTATGCTTTATTATTTCCTCTTTTTGTCTTAATTTCTTTGTATTTGTAGAAAATTTTGGAATAGTGTATTATGAGTTACTACATACAATCTAACTTTGGATTTAATAATTTATTTTTATATTGAAAACATTTTATTTATTAGCTGCATTTGCGCAATAAATTAAATGTATATTGCATTGTTATTCACATTCTTATACTACGCTGTTTAGTTTATCTAACTTTTCATTTATGAACTATCCTTATTCCTAATTCCATTTGTATGCTTCGTATTAAAGAAACATTCTATTTGCTATCTATTCAAATTTATGCTGCATTTGCGCTAAATTTAGTAATAGAATTTATTTTAATTCATTTTAATTTTTTATTATGTATTACTTTCTCTACATTCATCCATTGTTAATTGTAGTTTATTGTGGCTCATTCTCCTATTTTATTCTTTTCTTTTATTTGCATAGGTTACTTATTATATTTTTGCTTAAAGTATTATTAATTATTGTCTTCCTTTCTGTTTTATTATTTGGTAAATATTTGTATTGCAATTATTCTTTAGCTATTAGTAATTTAATATTAGAATTTCCTTAATCTAGTGCTGCCATCTATCGTTTTTTAAATCTAACTGCAAATTTTCTTCGCTATTAGTAATTAAATATTAGAAGTATCTTATTCTAGTGCTGCCATCTATCGTTATTATTTCTTACTAATTTATTGGTTTTGTGTTTTTATGACTGGGTAACTGCAATTGGGATTTTTGTATTGATGTTATAGATACCTTTTATAAACTGTACTTTTTAGTGCAATCTTTTTATTACTTTTTTGGACAGGATTCTATGTGAATTCCAGATTTACACAGTATATATTTTATTATACCTTGTGTTTTAATTAATCTAGTTTAGAACTGATTATATTTATATTGTTAATCAATTCTTTTTATCTTGTAATATCCTACTTATTACATTTTATTAGGTTTTACATGGACTTAGTTGTATATATTTTTATATATAAGCAATTATTTTATTTTTATTTATATTATTTATAAATGTTAATGCTATTCTCTTTATATTACTTTAACTCTTATGAATTACACATCTTATTTGATTTAGTGACTGGCAAATATATTTATTCTTGTTATTATATAATTTGATAAATATTGCCCGGTATTTACAATTTAGTTGGGAATTGTTTAGACCGTTATCATTTTACCAACAGTGTGCCATGGATTGTTTTGGATATAATAATTGCCCAGCTAAAAATTATAACTTCAATAAATGTAAGAATAAAAATTGTAAAACCTGCCCATATGCTTCTAACTCACAAATTACTAATCTAAATAGTCATAAGACTTTCTGTAAAATTTTTAATTGCATCTACAAATTATCTTGTAATATATGTAATATATCTTATATAGGACAAACCAGTAATCCTATTCATCTACGTATGAATGTACATAGAGATCATGTTAAAAAATATATCCACAATAATAATTTTCTTCCTACTTCTAATAAAATCGAATATAAACACTTTGCTCATCATGGTTTTGAAAATATAACTATACATATTTTGGACATTAAAACAAATACTGCTGATAGATTATTCTTTGAAAACTTCTATATTAAATCACATTGTACTCTGTTTCCATATGGATTAAATCAGTTATATCTCAATGGTAACATTGTTAAGAATAATTTTGTAGATAATAAATATTCTATTTTTAATCACCTTTTTTTTAAACCTCTTTTACATAATAGTAAATTGGCTAAACTCAAAAGATTTAAACGCGGTAAAGGAAGCTCCTCCCAATATGATATTAAAGCGGAGATTAAAAGTATGCATCAACAATTCAATAACACATATCAATGGAAATTTATTAAATCATGGGTATTTGCAGTTAAGAAAAAACAATTAAACACAGTTTATGCTATTTTCTTAAAGTTAAATCTTACTAATGAACATTTTAATCATATTTTCTATGATTTGCTCATTACTAGATCAAAATATTTAAAAATAAAACTTAATCAATTTCATCATAATAACTGTTCCAATTCTTATTGTGTAATATCATTTAAGCATCCTATTTATAATTCCATAAACTTTAAGAATTTATTTAATCAATTTCATCATTTATTGCCTGTAAAGGATTTGAATGTTACAAAAACTTTTAAATATAACAAGCCTATTGGAAGAACCATTTTTAATTACAATGCAATTTCAAAATCTCTCTCAGTCGACATAGATTCCTCAACAAGTTTAGATGGTGAATGTATTTGTAGTGCTGATAATTATGCTGAATTTATAAATCCACACTTGGGTCATATAGTTACTGGAGACTTAGCCATTGTAAAAGATAAATCTTTAAGAACTATAATGTCATTTGGCACTAAATTCAGGTTACCTTCATGTAATAATTCTAAACAAGTGTTAAAGTCAATCAATCTGGACCTTGATAAATTTATTTATGGATTAGCTTCTAAATATGCTCAGCCTTTAGAGGCATTTAATATGTGGAAATTTACTATTTTAAGATCTATTAAAAATACCATTTGTAGTATTAATTTATCTAGATCCATATATAATATGGATAATATAAAGCATTCTGTTAATGATTTACATAGATCTTTTGTTATTACTTATGTAGATAAAGCCTCTAATAATTATGCTATTATTTGTAAAAAATTCTATATTCAATATCTGCTAGATTATTTAAAAAATAATAGTCTATTTAAAATTGATTCACACTCTCTTAATATTCCGGCCGTCCAACTAGTTACTCTAAGTCCTCTGGACGAGTCGGACGGTCTGGGTCTTCAACACTCTCTTAATAGTATCAAATTGAAAATTATCAATATGTATAGTGATTTAGATATTAATAATAAATTTTTGACATTTCCATATATTGTGCTTATACCTAAATTTCATAAAAATCCTATTAAATTTAGAACTGTTACTAGTGGTCATAATTCATACTCTACCACTGCTAGTAAATTATTACTAAATTATTTAAATGTACTAAATAGCAATTTACGAGATTCTGGTGATAGCTACATTATTCTAAATAACAGTAAGGAATTAAAAAATAAATTAAAAACGCATGGTAAAATAATAGGATTTCAAACTTTTGATTTTAAAGATCTATTTAATAATATTAAGATCACTGATCTATATGATGTCATTTTAGCTTTATATAATGCTTATATTACTAAACATTCTAATCTTACAAAATTTACCAATTTTCCTAAGCTTCTCCATTTTGTTCTTTTCAATAATTATATCTTTCAAGGTAATAAATTATACTTACAAGTCTCAGGTGTTCCACAAGGTGGCTGTAGTAGCAGTATGTTAGCTAATTTATACCTATATCATTATGAAAAATTCTTTACTTCAACTGATTATAAAATTTATAGATATGTAGATGATCTGATTTGTCTTGTATTTACTGATAACTATGTCATAGATATAGATTTCTATCCGGATAATTTGGAATTAATACCTAATGAAACTTCTATTAGTAATAATGTTTATTATTTGGATTTAAATCTAATTATAGAACCTGCTCATGGGATAGTTACTAAATTATATGATAAAAAAGATTTTTTTAAATTTAATATTAATAAATTATTACCTTTTAATTCCTGCAACTCGATTCAATTGTTTAGAAATATTATACTTAATCAACTTTTTAGAATTTATAGATTATCAGATAAAAAATTTCATGCTTTGCACATTAATAACCTCAAAATTACCAGTAAAATGTATCAATATCCTGCATATTTAGTCAATAGTATAGTTAATAAGTTTCGATTAGCCTAAAATTCTCATATTCTCCCCTTATTATCTTATTTTAGCCGTACTTCTTCATTCTCCTGCAATTATATTTTCATCTTTTTATCTCGAAGCTTTAACAGTTGAATAACTCATTTTATTGCTTTTGCGCAGTACTGTTTTTATTACTCTCTTTGGCAACAGCAAATCACATCTTTTCATTTTGGCATATGGCAACGATGATCCAGTCATATTTTGCTCGTCATGGTTGCGCTGAAGAGGTGCGTTTTCAGGTATTTATGTTTCCTTTATTGTTCCAATCTTTATGCTTGTCGTCCATATAACACAAGTTTATAGATAAAATCTATCTTGTGTTTCAGAAACAAGCATTTTTGTGTTCATTTCGAAAAGATATATGGACCCGATGAGAATTTTTTCGAAATGAACTTTTCGTAAGCCTAATCTCGTAAGCCTAAATCTCCTCCATGTGCAAGCTTTTTTGCTTGATTTTTTTGTTTTCTTATTTGCATTCCTCATTTTTGAAATTTGTTGATTGTCTTTGTCCTTATGACTTGCATTATGCTTTATTATTTCCTCTTTTTGTCTTAATTTCTTTGTATTTGTAGAAAATTTTGGAATAGTGTATTATGAGTTACTACATACAATCTAACTTTGGATTTAATAATTTATTTTTATATTGAAAACATTTTATTTATTAGCTGCATTTGCGCAATAAATTAAATGTATATTGCATTGTTATTCACATTCTTATACTACGCTGTTTAGTTTATCTAACTTTTCATTTATGAACTATCCTTATTCCTAATTCCATTTGTATGCTTCGTATTAAAGAAACATTCTATTTGCTATCTATTCAAATTTATGCTGCATTTGCGCTAAATTTAGTAATAGAATTTATTTTAATTCATTTTAATTTTTTATTATGTATTACTTTCTCTACATTCATCCATTGTTAATTGTAGTTTATTGTGGCTCATTCTCCTATTTTATTCTTTTCTTTTATTTGCATAGGTTACTTATTATATTTTTGCTTAAAGTATTATTAATTATTGTCTTCCTTTCTGTTTTATTATTTGGTAAATATTTGTATTGCAATTATTCTTTAGCTATTAGTAATTTAATATTAGAATTTCCTTAATCTAGTGCTGCCATCTATCGTTTTTTAAATCTAACTGCAAATTTTCTTCGCTATTAGTAATTAAATATTAGAAGTATCTTATTCTAGTGCTGCCATCTATCGTTATTATTTCTTACTAATTTATTGGTTTTGTGTTTTTATGACTGGGTAACTGCAATTGGGATTTTTGTATTGATGTTATAGATACCTTTTATAAACTGTACTTTTTAGTGCAATCTTTTTATTACTTTTTTGGACAGGATTCTATGTGAATTCCAGATTTACACAGTATATATTTTATTATACCTTGTGTTTTAATTAATCTAGTTTAGAACTGATTATATTTATATTGTTAATCAATTCTTTTTATCTTGTAATATCCTACTTATTACATTTTATTAGGTTTTACATGGACTTAGTTGTATATATTTTTATATATAAGCAATTATTTTATTTTTATTTATATTATTTATAAATGTTAATGCTATTCTCTTTATATTACTTTAACTCTTATGAATTACACATCTTATTTGATTTAGTGACTGGCAAATATATTTATTCTTGTTATTATATAATTTGATAAATATTGCCCGGTATTTACAATTTAGTTGGGAATTGTTTAGACCGTTATCATTTTACCAACAGTGTGCCATGGATTGTTTTGGATATAATAATTGCCCAGCTAAAAATTATAACTTCAATAAATGTAAGAATAAAAATTGTAAAACCTGCCCATATGCTTCTAACTCACAAATTACTAATCTAAATAGTCATAAGACTTTCTGTAAAATTTTTAATTGCATCTACAAATTATCTTGTAATATATGTAATATATCTTATATAGGACAAACCAGTAATCCTATTCATCTACGTATGAATGTACATAGAGATCATGTTAAAAAATATATCCACAATAATAATTTTCTTCCTACTTCTAATAAAATCGAATATAAACACTTTGCTCATCATGGTTTTGAAAATATAACTATACATATTTTGGACATTAAAACAAATACTGCTGATAGATTATTCTTTGAAAACTTCTATATTAAATCACATTGTACTCTGTTTCCATATGGATTAAATTAGTTATATCTCAATGGTAACATTGTTAAGAATAATTTTGTAGATAATAAATATTCTATTTTTAATCACCTTTTTTTTAAACCTCTTTTACATAATAGTAAATTGGCTAAACTCAAAAGATTTAAACGCGGTAAAGGAAGCTCCTCCCAATATGATATTAAAGCGGAGATTAAAAGTATGCATCAACAATTCAATAACACATATCAATGGAAATTTATTAAATCATGGGTATTTGCAGTTAAGAAAAAACAATTAAACACAGTTTATGCTATTTTCTTAAAGTTAAATCTTACTAATGAACATTTTAATCATATTTTCTATGATTTGCTCATTACTAGATCAAAATATTTAAAAATAAAACTTAATCAATTTCATCATAATAACTGTTCCAATTCTTATTGTGTAATATCATTTAAGCATCCTATTTATAATTCCATAAACTTTAAGAATTTATTTAATCAATTTCATCATTTATTGCCTGTAAAGGATTTGAATGTTACAAAAACTTTTAAATATAACAAGCCTATTGGAAGAACCATTTTTAATTACAATGCAATTTCAAAATCTCTCTCAGTCGACATAGATTCCTCAACAAGTTTAGATGGTGAATGTATTTGTAGTGCTGATAATTATGCTGAATTTATAAATCCACACTTGGGTCATATAGTTACTGGAGACTTAGCCATTGTAAAAGATAAATCTTTAAGAACTATAATGTCATTTGGCACTAAATTCAGGTTACCTTCATGTAATAATTCTAAACAAGTGTTAAAGTCAATCAATCTGGACCTTGATAAATTTATTTATGGATTAGCTTCTAAATATGCTCAGCCTTTAGAGGCATTTAATATGTGGAAATTTACTATTTTAAGATCTATTAAAAATACCATTTGTAGTATTAATTTATCTAGATCCATATATAATATGGATAATATAAAGCATTCTGTTAATGATTTACATAGATCTTTTGTTATTACTTATGTAGATAAAGCCTCTAATAATTATGCTATTATTTGTAAAAAATTCTATATTCAATATCTGCTAGATTATTTAAAAAATAATAGTCTATTTAAAATTGATTCACACTCTCTTAATAGTATCAAATTGAAAATTATCAATATGTATAGTGATTTAGATATTAATAATAAATTTTTGACATTTCCATATATTGTGCTTATACCTAAATTTCATAAAAATCCTATTAAATTTAGAACTGTTACTAGTGGTCATAATTCATACTCTACCACTGCTAGTAAATTATTACTAAATTATTTAAATGTACTAAATAGCAATTTACGAGATTCTGGTGATAGCTACATTATTCTAAATAACAGTAAGGAATTAAAAAATAAATTAAAAACGCATGGTAAAATAATAGGATTTCAAACTTTTGATTTTAAAGATCTATTTAATAATATTAAGATCACTGATCTATATGATGTCATTTTAGCTTTATATAATGCTTATATTACTAAACATTCTAATCTTACAAAATTTACCAATTTTCCTAAGCTTCTCCATTTTGTTCTTTTCAATAATTATATCTTTCAAGGTAATAAATTATACTTACAAGTCTCAGGTGTTCCACAAGGTGGCTGTAGTAGCAGTATGTTAGCTAATTTATACCTATATCATTATGAAAAATTCTTTACTTCAACTGATTATAAAATTTATAGATATGTAGATGATCTGATTTGTCTTGTATTTACTGATAACTATGTCATAGATATAGATTTCTATCCGGATAATTTGGAATTAATACCTAATGAAACTTCTATTAGTAATAATGTTTATTATTTGGATTTAAATCTAATTATAGAACCTGCTCATGGGATAGTTACTAAATTATATGATAAAAAAGATTTTTTTAAATTTAATATTAATAAATTATTACCTTTTAATTCCTGCAACTCGATTCAATTGTTTAGAAATATTATACTTAATCAACTTTTTAGAATTTATAGATTATCAGATAAAAAATTTCATGCTTTGCACATTAATAACCTCAAAATTACCAGTAAAATGTATCAATATCCTGCATATTTAGTCAATAGTATAGTTAATAAGTTTCGATTAGCCTAAAATTCTCATATTCTCCCCTTATTATCTTATTTTAGCCGTACTTCTTCATTCTCCTGCAATTATATTTTCATCTTTTTATCTCGAAGCTTTAACAGTTGAATAACTCATTTTATTGCTTTTGCGCAGTACTGTTTTTATTACTCTCTTTGGCAACAGCAAATCACATCTTTTCATTTTGGCATATGGCAACGATGATCCAGTCATATTTTGCTCGTCATGGTTGCGCTGAAGAGGTGCGTTTTCAGGTATTTATGTTTCCTTTATTGTTCCAATCTTTATGCTTGTCGTCCATATAACACAAGTTTATAGATAAAATCTATCTTGTGTTTCAGAAACAAGCATTTTTGTGTTCATTTCGAAAAGATATATGGACCCGATGAGAATTTTTTCGAAATGAACTTTTCGTAAGCCTAATCTCGTAAGCCTAAATCTCCTCCATGTGCAAGCTTTTTTGCTTGATTTTTTTGTTTTCTTATTTGCATTCCTCATTTTTGAAATTTGTTGATTGTCTTTGTCCTTATGACTTGCATTATGCTTTATTATTTCCTCTTTTTGTCTTAATTTCTTTGTATTTGTAGAAAATTTTGGAATAGTGTATTATGAGTTACTACATACAATCTAACTTTGGATTTAATAATTTATTTTTATATATATATATATATATATATATATATATATATGCTCTAGAGCAAATTGAATGTGTTTGTGGAAAAAAAAATTGTTAGAAAATTGGGGCGGGATCAAAATCGAATACAAAATTATGGCCACTAACATCATCAAAGTGGCCACTGAGCTTTATGAGGTCACTGGCTACTGTTGATTTTTTTTAATCTAAAGCCTTAGCCTAAGCCCATATTGTAGCATTAGTTATGTTTGTAATGGCAACACCCTTTCTTGTGTTGTCAGAATGGCAACGGCCCTGTGTTGTTTATATTCGATGTTTATGTAGCCACGCGTTTGTTTTGTATGTTAGTGTGAGGTGCTACGTAATGTATTTTCTTTTCATTTCAATAGATAGTTCTGTCTAACATAGTCTTCACGTTTGCTATTTACCATAAATACCCACTATCTTTGCTAAAACTAATATTATCCCAGCGGGGTGTTCTTTCACTGATTTTATGGCGCTTTGTTGTGAATTTTCTTCTGGAGAATATAACAAGCTCCGGTTTGCCCTTTATTGGATATGTCGATGATGTTGTCTTCGTTGCTAGGGACAAGTTTGGTAGTACGCTTTCTGATATCATGTCTAATGCCCTTGTTAGTGTTGAGATTTCGTGCAACATTGCGTGACTTTCTGTTAATCCACCAAAACAGCTATGGTTGCTTTTACGAGAAAACAATTCTCAACTTTCGGAACACCCGTTTCTTTGGTCAGAATCTTGTCTGCTCCAAGGAAGTAAAATTCAAGGAATTTACTTTGCCATGGGCCTTAACTGGAAGAGACACTTTGCATATTTTGTGGCTAAGACCAAGAAAGCTGTTTGGTCTCGCAGGAGTGTTATTGAGGGAACCTGGTGTTTAAATACCAAGGTTATCCATTGGATTTATTCCATGATCATTTATCTTATCATTACCTATAACTCTTTTGTCTGGGGGGGGGGAGGCTAGGATAACGTGTGATTTTGGCAAGTTATATCTTATCAGGTTTCAAACGATGGTTTGTGTAGTCATTTCTGGATAAATGGAAACTACTCCTACTGGAACCCTTGAACTTTTGTTTGGGTTGCACCTTGTACCCCTCTCCTCTATGCGTATTGAGACAAAGGCCCTCATATGCATGAAGAAGTTTAAGTATTCGTGACACGTGGCAAGTATGGGTGTTATAAAGGATCGAGTTTGTAGGGGTTTTCTGTAAGGGAAGAAACTGCATCGTCAGAGTCAGATCTAGACCCCAAAATAATGAGGGAGCCCTCGGTTGCGTCAAAGCACCAACTCATGGGATCAGAATAATAGGCACAGTAAATTTCCAGGAACACAGTCCTTAATAATTAATCAGTCTATATAATAATAACACTTTTATAGTATTAGTAATTATGATAATTTTCACTCGTCTCTGGGGGGATATATTGCGGGTAAAGCATTCATTCGCAGTTAAAATACAAAATTTCCTCCACTCTAGTATGAACTGTTTTCGTAGTAGATATTAATGGCTAGGATAACGTGTGATTTTGGCAAGTTATATCTTATCAGGTTTCAAACGATGGTTTGTGTAGTCATTTCTGGATAAATGGAAACTACTCCTACTGGAACCCTTGAACTTTTGTTTGGGTTGCACCTTGTACCCCTCTCCTCTATGCGTATTGAGACAAAGGCCCTCATATGCATGAAGAAGTTTAAGTATTCGTGACACGTGGCAAGTATGGGTGTTATAAAGGATCGAGTTTGTAGGGGTTTTCTGTAAGGGAAGAAACTGCATCGTCAGAGTCAGATCTAGACCCCAAAATAATGAGGGAGCCCTCGGTTGCGTTAAAGCACCAACTCATGGGACCAGAATAATAGGCACAGTAAATTTCCAGGAACACAGTCCTTAATAATTAATCAGTCTATATAATAATAACACTTTTATAGTATTAGTAATTATGATAATTTTCACTCGTCTCTGGGGGGATATATTGCGGGTAAAGCATTCATTCGCAGTTAAAATACAAAATTTCCTCCACTCTAGTATGAACTGTTTTCGTAGTAGATATTAATGGAATGGAGTGGCTTTGTACGCGGATCGCACAAAATAGCTTTCTTAATAAGGAAAAATCCAAATAACATAATAATTAAGCACTAATTAATTTGTGCTTAATTACGTTTGAGTTTTCCCCATCCTTTGCATAAAATGTTTTTATTTATTAACTTTAATACACTGATTAGGAAATGTTATTTTATTTATTCAATAGATGGCAGCACTTGATATATTTAGTTGAATAGAATGTATAACTATTTCTTTGCAAAGGGACTATATTAAGCCGTCATCTTTATAAACTAAACCTTTTGATAAACATGAAAAATTAATACTTCGTAAGTTTTATACTAATGGAATTTCTTTATATAACATATTTTTGTAAATTGTTGCAGGTCAGTAGAATGAAATTTTATACTTTTGATTCACCTTGAAGGAAGCGAAACTCCAGCATGAACCTGTGTTTCAAAATTCTGCGCTCACAAAATCTTTTCATGAGAAAATCGTCATTTTAAGTCCTACGTAAAAACACAAATTATACACAAAATAAGTATACGCAAAAATAAAAATATGCTTAATGTTTACAGTTCTCCCTTTATACAGAAATGTATAAATAAATTTTACTTAATGTTGTGCTAGTGCTGCCATCTATTCGTAAACTATAGACAAATGTTATCTAATGTAATGTTTGAATGGATGAAGAAAAGTAAAATGAAGCATGTTATGTCTCAAAATTTGTAACAAAAATTACAATGTCACATAAACCGTTTATAGCATGTGACACTATTATTTGAAAAGCATGCAACCAACTTTACCCTGCGCATTGGAGCAATCCTGTAATTACGAACGTTGGATTGCTAAACTAGTCAGCACCACATGAAGACAACCTAAATAGCCAATAATAATCTCTCGAATAATCAGTCTTGAAGTATCAATAAAAATAATGGCATTTTTCTATTCGGGTATTTAATTTACAAACGTATTAAATTTTATTCGCAATATTCACACTCGTAATTGAATAACCATGATACTAAAACACTATTTATAATTATTCATCATAATTGAAATGCTTAGCGAGTGTAAATGTACTTTAGAGTAGCTGTTTTTTCCCCTGGCTCGGTGTCTTTTATGTAAGTGTCAGCGTAGCAATATTTCTAGGATTTTGAAGTAGATAGGCATATGGGCGTACCGCGTACACAAGGAGGGAGATCGAGGAGGGGAGGGGGGCTGAGTCCCTTCCATATTAATAAATTTCTTTGAAAAGTGGATAATATTTAAGATTAATCATCCTAAATCATATCAATCAGAACTAAGAGTATTCGAAACGCATTCAAATGGCTTTATGCTTTTTCTCACAGGCTGGTAAAACGCATTACTCATATCCGGGATAGATAGAGGTTTTTACACTGAATTTTAATGAGGTATGGGAAATTGCTCCCTTAATAATTGCAGTCTCCCAGTATTAATCTACCTTTACTATAGTAAAAAACGGCCCTGGTTATTTATTTCGACCCCAAAACATTTGAAATAATTCAACGTGTTTTATGGTTTTCTGCTCCCAGGCTCAGGCAGATCAAAAGCATTACTCAGGTGGTTCAAAAGTGCCGTTAGAGAGACTTTTCCCAAAGATAAAAAACAAATTATATGAGTCACTAATGAGGTAAGGAGGCTCCCTTAATAATTGAGGGCCCCCCACCATTTTCATATTCTGTTTAAAACAGCCTTGGTTATATGAATCCAAAAATACTTGATTTCCAAAACGTGTAAAAGAATTTTCCAGTAAATCAACACTATATATTTTTATAATTGAATTATTACAAAATATTTTTATTTAGAAGATATAATAGTACATCTACTTTAAATAAACTAAGTGAAACATGTGAAAGTGAAATATGTGAAAACATTATAAACTGTAAGTTTAAACATTCGACTCTCCCAAAACGTAAAATACAAATAAGTATTAATAAATGCCAAAAGGATATTTGAGAAATCATTACTATTTGAACTAAATGCAGCTAGCTTTGTTGAAAATACCTGCATTGGCAGGAGCGCCACTGAAACTGCATATTTCAACAAGAATTGGGAAAATACTTTCGGTAGAAACCTATTACCGAATATTGAATCATGTCTTCATATTTGGGTTTATTTTTGTTATATAGATTTAAAAACTACCGTAAACTATCGTTAAAATATCCATTCAAGAAACTTGGCTAACTATTTTGATATATTCGAATATTCTTACGTTGTGCTAATACAGACACTCATATAAATCGACCATTTTCAGAATCCCATGATGCGGTGTTTCTTTCAGGACATTTTGGCCCAGGACGGGGGGTCCAGTTTTCTATTTTCTTTATATAAATATATATCTAAATGCTTTCACATAAATAGAAACTAGGTTAATATAAAATGTTTCCCGGGGGGGGGGGGGGGGAGTGATGCCGCCCGCCGGAGGTATGCCTGAAAGAAACACTGAAGATAACGGATCATGAAGAAGTCCTTCTAGCTT
The DNA here is from genome assembly GCA_951213105.1 of Amaurobius ferox. Taxonomy (NCBI): domain Eukaryota; kingdom Metazoa; phylum Arthropoda; class Arachnida; order Araneae; family Amaurobiidae; genus Amaurobius; species Amaurobius ferox. Next base: position 140,447,514 of record OX578133.1, on the reverse strand, counting down.
CATGTGACGGATCAAAGAGGGCTTAACGTTATTAAGTACAAAATGAGAAATCAGAATAAACTAGTAACGTCTTTACATAAATCATCAAATAACACACTTTTCATCAAGCAACAATAATCACGTTCTTCAAGTTACAGCTTTAAATGTGTAGATGAGACGACCCTTTATGCATATTTTTTAGCATATAAATTTGTAGAAGTTATTAGATATTACCTGCCAAATGATATCTTGGAATTTGCTCTACCATGAACAAAGGCAGAATAACGAGGGGTGGTTCGTTTGTTTATTCCCAGCAGCTGTACATTACATAATAGTTTTTGTTTGTTACTAATGACCAGGCACTTGATTAACTGATAATTTGACCAAATAACGGTCGGAGCATGAGCTATTTTGTCGTTACATAACGTTGCCCTAGCACATGACGAGGAGACATTACACCCTTTATGGCCACCCACTGGGTTCCGGTCTAAATTGGGTGGCACTTCCCGGTCGTCCAAACAGTTACCTTACACCTTTCAGGTAGGTCGGACGGTCTGGGTCTCAACCTTAGAGGAGAGATACGAAGTAGAGTTACTATAACCCTTGATTTGGTGTTCCATCGTTAAACCATGTGATTACCGGCAAGAACTTCTTTCTCCTCCCGTCATTTCAGTGTTATTTTAATAGACGCTTGTCAAATTAACTATTTAAAAGAGGTTAAAATGGTTTCGTCATGCTGCTGTTACAACTGTTCAGAAATACAAGTAAAAGGAGGATCCATAACGTTTCGTTGTTATGTATAACTATTCATTAATTTTTTGTTATTGTGTAGTTTTTTGGTATTAAGTTCACTATTGAACAGCCTGGCTGATCTAAATTTGTGATTTGCATTGTAGCAAGCTATATAATATTGCTATTTTTTGATAAATTATTTTAATTTTAGGTACTACTAGCACTTTTTTGCTATTTATTAGAAAAGAAACTGGATTTTAGCGGCTTCTTCCCACATATGAACAGTGTCAGAATAGGCAATTAAACATAAAAAATGCTTTTAAACATAAAAAAGTTGGTTATCCCAACTTTTTTATGTTTAAAAGCAATACATTTGTCACCTCACTTTTTAAAACGCTTAGTCATTCTTCACAGTATATCTTTTCATTTTCTATAAAAAAATTTAAAGTACATTTTCTTTTACATGATCAAGTTTATAATTACATTCTGCTAAAGAGCGCAATTATGTTATTTTAGCTTCAGTTCTCAAAAATATTTTTGTAATAAATATTAGTTCACATATCTATAAATTCACTACATTAAAGACTTTTTTAAAAATCAGAAAACGTTGATTTATTTTTATCTTTACGCTCCATGTATGTTCACAAATGCCCCTCCAATGGGGCACTTGTGCACAGTTGAAACTATTTTTTAAATCGATCATAAAGTAAAGAAATCTTTAATTAAAAAATCTGATAGAAATTCCTCCAAATAAGAAAAAGGTTTAATTTACGGGCATTTTTGGTAGAAATAACGATCACACTTTTGGGAAAAATGAAGAAAGAAAAGAAGAGAATCACATGTGCCACCTCTGCCATAGGTAATCCAGATTAAAGGAAATGTTATTTAAAACATTTCTACCTTTTAAATAAAAAGTTTATTAGAAGGCTAATTTTCTATTCCAAGCAAACCAAAAACTAAACGAGGAAGTACAAAATTCTTTCCTATTCTAATATCATCAAGCATTATATGTTTTGTTTTCGCTGGATTCTTAAAATACGCACCGAAAAGTTATTTTCTTAAGCACTAAGCAAGCATTTCTTGTTATTTTAGAGATGCGAAACGCACCGAGTAATAGATAGAGCCGCCAAATGTGGCAGCTCTTCTGCCGGTAGTCACGTGATTAACTGCAGAACACGTTCTTGAGGAAAATCCAATGGGCTAAATCACTCTACTTCTTATTCCTGCTCTAAGGTTTCAACAACAACAACAACCCTTTACGGCCACTCATCGTGTTGCCATCGTATGCCCCGTCGGCCACTCATCCTGTTGCTCATACCCTAGCGTGAGTCGGGTGGCCTGAGTCTTCAACCCTTTACGGCCACCACAACATTCATATCCGCAGTTGGGATCCGAACTCACAACCCGCCAGTTAAGAGTAGTAGCGCCGTCAACAAAATTTATGGGGTGGGGAGGGGGGGGGGAATATGACCCCCCCCCCCCAGTCCACTCCATTGGCGATGCCACTGGTTGAGAGAATACCAGGAAACGCTTGCTTTAGGTCTCTAGGCTACAATTTATCGAAATATTTGGAATTTTTTTTTAATTTCCAAGGTTGAGAAACGCAAATCTCATGAGTGCACACATTAAGACCATATACAGCAAAGTGACCATGTTCGATAGAACAAAAATAATTGTAGTGCCCCCTAGCGGAGAATTTTAAAAGTTAGGGTAACGAACTTGACAATCACGCGGATAAAAGAAAAAAATATCCAGTTGCAGAACATTTTCTAATTCGTAAGAATCGACACCAGGAACGCACAAAACGTATGTATGGAAGGCTATTATAAATGCTTGCCATGTTGTATCAATTGCTACATGCTGTAACACGGTGACACCTGCAATGCTTCTGAAAGTAGACTAATATTTTTACTAAGTTATAGAGCAGTGGTTCAAAACGTGCGGTACACTTACTCCTGGGAGTAAGCGTAAAATGTTTGGGGGTACTCCGTAAGATAACTCAACCATTGATGAACTAAGCAAACATCTCAGTGATTACCTAGTAAAATGCTTATAAATGCATAAGATTTGTTAAATTGTTTATGTTATTTTTGTGTTTTATCCATATATGTAACTTGTGAATAAAAAATTTAATGTGTGTGTATATATATATATATTCTATCATTGGATTTTCAAACTATTATATATATATATATATATATATATATATATATATATTAAAATAACAAATAAGAAAGTGCAGGAGTGCAAATCAGTAAACACAGTATCAAACTGCGGGCAATATAATAGCGTGTATTGAATAGCAAAAAGCAACGAGGAAGGGCTGGAAAAGCAGAGCACGGAGAGGCCAGGACAAGGAAAATACATTAAAGAATAGTATATCTGCCAGAAACGTCTTCAGGGGCACATTCTAGAGAGATATACTAAAATCCACTGTTTCTATGCTTGCATAAAAACACGCGGTTAAAATTTTATCCAATCTGTGCCCAACAACGGAATAACAGAAAAAATACCAAATAAAAAATTCAACCTTAAAACATAAAAAAACACATAATCATAAAAAATATAGCGCACAAATGCACAAACATGCAAAAAAGAATTGCAACTCACAAGTCTGAAGGTCGCCAGTGTAAATAAACTGCATGGGAGTCCACCACGTGCACCAACCTGAATGCTCACCACGCGAAATACTACGTTGGAATAAATCGGACCAGAGAAAGTGGAAGTAGTTGTACATAATTTCGGTGAGACAAACCCAAGAGTTCAGAAACTAACCGAGAAGTGACTACTATTATCGAAAACGTTTAAAGTATGGATAACGCTGTTTTTTTGGAGCCGAAGCCTGTTTTTGTTTTATTTGCTTTTTAGATATCCGCCTTAACGGTTTTATGAGTGTTTTAAACTTTTTTCTTTACCCGCCGAGGCGGTTTTTTTAAAAATTTTTTGCATGTTTTTAGTGTAATCGAAATTACTGTTTTCTTTAATAATTTTCATATATTTATGTTTGCTCGCCGGGGCGGTGTTTATTTTATGGTGTTTCCACTACTATTGAATATCGTACTTATACTGCGATCTACAAATAAGGTGGGAAAATTGTACATATAGCATAGACTTTTGAGACGATTAATATGCGATAGTGTACACTTATTACTATCCAGGCGTTTGATACGGAGCAAATAGCTAACGATTAGATTTTTAAAAACTTGGCAAGAAGAATAATGAGGGAAGAATTTTACATTAAATTTAAATTGATGTCTCTTATCATAAATAGTAGTATTGAATGAATTACTTTGTATATCAATGGTGATATCAAGATAATTTACAGATTTGGAAGGGTGAGATTCATTACGTATTAATTCAAGATTGGATGGATAAATATTAAGTGTGGGTAAAGAATCATGTGCAGTATGATAACAAAGAAAAACATCATCAATGTAACGAAAAATAGAAATGTTACGAGTGAACAGAGTGGATTGTCTTTCGTAAAAGTAAAGATACATATTGGCGAGCATAGAGCCACTAGTGGATCCTTGCGGTACTCCAATCGTTTGGAGGCATACAGCATTACCATGTACAAGATAGTTGTGAAAAAGAACAAAATGCAATAAATTATTAAAAGTAGACGAGTCATATTTAGTAAGAGTATTTAATTTGAATTGATCGAAGAGTAGTTTAATGACATAAAATAAATCTTTTAAGATGATGTTATTAAAAAGATCTTTAAAATCTAAAGCTTGGATTGAGTCAATGGTATTAAGGGATTTCAGTTTTTGAATAAGTTCATGGCTATTTCTGATGATGCAATGTTGTTCTTTGGAAATTGCATGAAATAGAATGTTTAAGACTTTGAGAAGTTTTTTATTAGCTTTTGTTGCGCAAGAGTTGTGTCCACTGGTAACTGTTCTAAATTTTATTGGGTCCTTGTGAAATTTAGGTATGATTACTAAATATGGAATGTTTAAATTTTGATGAGTATCAAAAAATTGTTTGTACTTAGAAATAAGTTTTCGTTTTAAATCATGTATGGTTTTTTTTTTTGCAATTTAAAGGTATTTATTTGATTTAAATTGGATAATAATGTTTTAATGTAGGAAAATTTGCAGAAAATGGCATAGTTCGATGCAGCTTTGTCAACATACGTAAAAACTAAGAATTGTTGCATATGTGTAATGGTTTGTTTTAATTTTGATAATTGAAAATTAAATTTTGGAATATGAGTATGAGATAGCTTAAGTTGAACATGGGATAAAATTTTAGATTTCCAGACACAAAAGGCTTCCATGGGTATGGAATGTGTAATGGACATTTTAAAAATGAATTTATCAAGATCAAGGGAGAGAGTGTTAAGGATAGATTTAGGATGATTTTTTAGAAGGTAGTCTATATTTAGTTCCATATGACATAATGAGTTTTAAGGAAGGGTCAGTGATTATATCTAAGTTACCCGTTAGTACATGACCAAAATGGGTATTTATAAATGGTTGCAATGCAGGGGAATGACAATTACAAAGATTATTTTTATCTATCGGAGTTGAGGAGGATGGGTCAGTAGATTTTGAAACCGGGTTATAGTTAAAAATAAGTCTACCGAAAGGGATAGTATATTTATATGATTTAATAATATTGATATTTTTTATTGGAAATTCATGTGATAGGTGATGGAAAAGTTGGGTGATATTGAAGGAATCAATGATTCGGTTTGAAAAATTAATTACACAATAAGAGTTAGAGGGAGGGATACCTGGTTGAGCATTAGCGGGCATTAAGCTACGATTGAGATAATGCGCTCGGGTGACAATTAAGTCAAAGATTAAGTGGGAGAAGTGAGAGCTTGACAAATTTAAATTAATAAAGACATTATAAACAGTGTTAAGAAGTTTTTTCTTAATAGAAAAAATCCAGGTTTTACATTCAGTCATATTGTAGGAAGTTTCATATAGATTTAAAAGCCTAATGATTTCAGTTTTAATGAAGAGAATGTTTGAATTATTGCTAGTATGTTTATTGGCCTTACTACCTCTTTCAGTGCGTTTGGAATTTTTAGAATTATGAACATTGTTTGAAGTTTTGATGAGGTTGTATATTGATAAAAGTTGTGGTGTGTAATCTGCAAATTAATTTTTGATAATAGTTTGGTTAAAAAGAAGTTGATTCAGACCATAAGGGAATATACATTTGTGTTTGATTACTTGTATATAATTGTTTTCAAAAATAATCGATGATGAAGATTTGGTAGGATGTCTAGAATAGAGATAATGATGTTTTCAAATCCATGTTTTGGAAAATGTTCAAACTCGATACAACATTCATTTTGTTTACCATTATAATTTTTGATATTACTGCGATGTAGATTAATTCTGGGATGCAGATGATTTTTAGTTTGTCATATATAAGCAAAATTACAGATTTTACAGGTGATTTTGTAAATACAATTAAATACTTTGCAAAAATTAAGAGTTTTCTGATTATCGATATGAGTGGGATTAGCGACGGGACAAGTTTTGAAAGTTTTGGAGTTGCATGAAGCAATATATATATATATATATACATATATATATATATATATATATATATATATATATATATATATTCCCACGCGGTATTATGCGAGGTGAGCGTTCAGGCTGTAGCATGTGGTGGACTCATTTGAAGATTATTCACGGTGGCGACCTTTCGACTTGTGAGTTGCTCTTTTTTGCAAGTTTGTATATTTGTGCGCTATATTTTTCATGTTCATGTTTATGTGGTATTTTTTATATTTCATGTTTACGTGGTATTTTATGTTTTATAGTTGAATTTTATCCAATTTGGTTTTTTTCTGTTATTCTCGTTATTCCGTTGTTGGGCACAGATTGCATAATATTTTAACCACGTGTTTTTATGCAATCATAGAAACAACGGATTTTAGTATATCTGTCTAGAATGTGCCCCTGAAGACGTTTCTGGCAGATATACTATTCTTTAATATATTTTCCTAGTCCTGGCCTCTCCGTGCTCTGCTTTCCGGCCCTTCCTCGTTGCTTTTTGCTATTCACTACACGCTTTTATATTGCCCGCGGTTTGATACTGTGATTACTGATTCACACTCATGCACTTTTGTATTTGTTATTTTAATATATATATATATATATATATATAATGCTTGGAATTTATTTTTTTTATCTATTATAGATTCCATATCTTTGATATTTGTTGATTATCTTTAGCTTGTTGGCTCTAAATTTGCATTTTTCTCCATTTGCTTGATGATTTGTTATTTAATACTTCTTTTTATTATGTAGGTTTTATTTAAAATTAGGATTTTTGAGTTGCAACTTCTCTCTGTTCTATCATTGGAATTTCAAACTATTATATATATATATATATATATATATATATATATATATATATATATAAATATATATATATTGCAAAGTATTCTTTAATTTTTAAAGTTATTTAAAATTATATAATTCTATTTAGAAATTATGTAATTTCTAAATAGAAAACCAAAAACACTGAAAAGCAGAAAATCAATGCAAACAACGAATAGTATCACAAATTGGCAGGGGGGAGTTGTGACCCTCACTCTCCGGTTAAGCAATGCTTTAAGCCATGGCAACACTCCCGGAAACCGATACTTATTCAAGGCATGGCCTTATTACCAACAACATCCGAACATCAAAATCATTAGCAAAAAGTCAAAACCTGTAGTAGAAAGTCACATGAAAAATCAAACCAAGTCACTCAATGTACTAACGTATGAACGTACCTATTTAAAACCTATCACAACAAAATTCAAAACTCTTACCCAAACTGTCCGATTTATACAAAGTATCCATTACAATCTTTAACCTTTAATCCAGTTCAAGACCATACATACTTGCTTCTCGTGAGTTTTTTCAATTCCCTAAGACTCTGTTTCAACAGCTTAAATATTTGCTTCTACATTCAGTTACAGTTAAACCAGTGAATTCTGAAAGTATTTTGATTATAAAGCCCATTGGGTAACCTTTTTTAACTGCTTCATTTATAAACACTCTATCGTGATGCACTTTATTACTTTCCCTACTATTTAAACGTTTATTTCTAATCAATTGATTAATAATAATATTACGGAAAACATTTTAATGTAAATTAGTAAACCAAGATGCAATGAAGTTTATTTTAAATTGAATTTTTTTTCTTTTATCAAAAATCTTGAAAAAAGTTTTATTGTTAACTTTATCAATACATATGTCTAAATAATTTAAACTGTTATCAGCATTGCTAGGAGTTTCTATTAAGTTTAAAGTCTATGGATAAAAACCAAAATTCATTACGAAATCTGTATCATTACAACACAAAATCACATCATTCACGTATCTCATGTATACCATTTCATTTAATATATGTGTTCCTGTTTCATATTTATCTAAATAGATGTCTGCTAGAATCGAAGAACAACTTCCTCCCATAGAGGGATGCCTTTAATTTGTTTGTAATAGCCTATACCGTTGTAAAGCACCGTTTCGAAAAGGACCAATTTCACCACAGCTGTATACCTGGTCAGCGACATCAAAAATTGCAGTTCTTGTGTATACTATCACATTTTTAAACAAATCGTTTATGTCGATGTTATTGTAAAGATCGCTAAAATCAAAACTCTTATACACCACATTATGCGTTTTTCTGGTAGGTCGGACAGTCTGGGTCTCAACAACAACACCACATTATGAGTTATGCTCTTTAACTTATTAATTGCTTCCAAACTATTTTTAATAAAAAATATCCCTGTTTTTTGAGTCCTGCTATGACAGGCCTAAGCATCATCAGTAATTTTTTATTTGCAATTGTTAATAAGATCTGCATCCTATTGTACCAAGACGATAATGCTCCCATTCACATTGCTGGAATTGTCCATGACTGGTTTAGTGAACATGATGATGAAGTACAACACCTCGTGTGGCCCTAAGTCCCCTAATCTAAATATAATTGAACCTTTGTGGGGTATTTTGGAGGGCAAGCTGCGCAGTCGGGTTCCACCTCCAAGGACACTTTCTGAATTAGCGACCTTTTTGCAGGAGGAGTGGCTACGTATCCCTGTGACTCTTGTGCATGACTTGTATTTGTCCATCTTGCGTCGGATACAAACTGTAATTCATGCAAAAGGAGGGCCATCAGCCTATTAATAAAGATTTTGTCTCTTTTCACAGGTGTTCATATTATTTTCTCCAACCCTGTATATATATATATATATATATATATATATATATATATATATATATATATATATATATATATATATTAGAAAGATATAATAACCAAATCAAGTAATAACGAAGTATTAAAATCAACAAAACAGTTAAACCACGTCCCCAATGCCGCAAAAAGAAATATACAGCACTAACTTAATTTTGAAGATTAATTAAATTAGACTCACATTTTCAAGTTTGTGCATCTAACTCTAATTAACCTAAATACATGCTTGTTTCAGAATTGGCAATAGTAACAATTGGCAATAGTAAGTTTTTTACAATATTATTATTATTATGTACTTGATTTAGCCCATATGGGAAAAGTGTTTGGTGTTTTTCAATATAATAATTTTCAAATACTAGTCTATCATTTAATGCAATTTTAATGTCTAAACTTTGTTTGAAATATTATCAAAGCTAAGAGTTGCAAAGCACTGATTTTCATGCTGATTTTTAGAACGCAGATCATTAAAAACTTTGTTATTAAATATTTTAATATGTTTCCTAAGTATTATTCTTACTTGGAGAGTTACTGGTTTGTTCAATATATGATAGGTTACAAATATACAAGTGATTTTATATATGCAATTATGTACTTTGCAGAATTTAGGATAGCAGGAATTATTTATTTGTAATGGGTTTGCACGGGGACAAGTGTTACATTTATTATTATCGCATTTATTAAAATAAAAAGTTTTTGATATAACACTGACGCAAAAAAATATATACACCCACCAGATGAACTAGTCCAAATTTATGCAAATAATGATCACCACGTACAGGGGTGTCCGAAGACTTTTGATCATTATTTGCATAAAATTGGACTAATTCATTTTCAGAACAGGGGTGTCCGATGATTTGTAAAATGTCAATTTGTGGAAAACCCTTATCATTTAGGTACTTTCAGAGAGTCAGAGAAAAACTGATCACTATATCGTCGATATCTTCCTGAGTTTTCACGATATTCCAGTGGATTTTTTATAGAAGTTGCCCTACAGTATTTACTACAAAATCATTAAAGAAAACTATTGCTATGTTTCGTGCCTGCGCAGTAAAAATTTAGTTTCTTAGATTATATCTCATCGTATATTCGACAAATTTGAACAGCAGATATTGCAATAAACACTCTCGGACCACCGAGCCGCTCTTAAAATGAACTTTTACACCAAGGCATCATTGGGGGCGCGGTAGCCCATTGGTTAGCGCGCTGGAGTTGCACTCGGTTGGCCCGGGTTCGATTCCAGCCACTGCCAAAACTGCCGCCGTGTTCATGCGGAGTACGATCACGTTAAACATGTGGGTCCGAAAGTCCTTCCGAGAGGTTGGTGGTAGGGGAAGGAGGGTACGGTCCCTGTGGATGCCTCCCCCACTGGGTTCCGGTCTAAATTGGGTGGCACTTCCCGACCGTCCAAACAGTTACCTTACACCTTTCTGGTAGGTCGGACGGTCTGGGTTTCAACAACAACAACCAAGGCATCATTGGGGCGCGGTAGCCCATTGGTTAGCGCGCTGGAGTTGCACTCGGTAGGCCCGGGTTCGATTCCAGCCACTGCCAAAAGTGCCGCCGTGTTCATGCGGAGTACGATCACGTTAAACATGTGGGTCCGAAAGTCCTTCCGAGAGGTTGGTGGTAGGGGAAGGAGGGTACGGTCCCTGTGGATGCCTCCCCCACTGGGTTCCGGTCTAAATTGGGTGGCACTTCCCGACCGTCCAAACAGTTACCTTACACCTTTCTGGTAGGTCGGACGGTCTGGGTTTCAACAACAACAACCAAGGCATCATTGGGGCGCTGTAGCCCATTGGTTAGCGCGCTGGAGTTGCACTCGGTAGGCCCGGGTTCGATTCCAGCCGCTGCCAAAACTGCCGCCGTGTTCACGCGGAGTACGATCACGTTAAACATGTGGGTCCGTAAGTCTTTCCGAGAGGTTGGTGGTAGGGGAAGGAGGGTACGGTCCCTGTGGATGCCTCCCCCACTGGGTTCCGGTCTAAATTGTGTGGCACTTCCCGGCCGTCCAAACAGTTACCTTAAACCTTTCTGGTAGGTCGGACGGTCTGGGTCTCAACAACAACAACCAAGGCATCATTCCCGGGGCGCGGTAGCCCATTGGTTAGCGCGCTGGAGTTGCACTCGGTAGGCCCGGGTTCGATTCCAGCCACTGCCAATACTGCCGCCGTGTTCACGCGGAGTACGATCACGTTAAACATGTGGGTCCGTAAGTCCTTCCGAGAGGTTGGTGGTAGGGGAAGGAGGGTACGGTCCATGTGGATGCCTCCCCCACTGGGTTCCGGTCCAAATTGGGTGGCACTTCCCGGCCGTCCAAACAGTTACCTTACACCTTTCTGGTAGGTCGGACGGTCTGGGTCTCAACAACAACAACCGAGGCATCATTCCAGGTCGCCCATTTTGCTGCTCTATGTCTTAGGATGAGCTAGACGGTCTGGGCTTTCGACCAAGGCATCATTACGGTTACCTTACACCTTTCTGGTACATCGGACGGTCTGGGTCTCAACAACAACAACCAAGGCATCATTGGGCGCGGTAGCCCTGTGGTTAGCGCGCTGAAGTTGCACTCGGTAGGCCCGGGTTCAATTCCAGCCACTGCCAAAACTGCCGCCATGTTCATGCGGAGTACTATCACGTTAAACATGTGGGTCCGTAAGTCCTTCCGAGAGGTTAGTGGTAGGAGAAGGAGGGTACGGTCCCTGTGGATGCCTCCCCCACTGGGTTCCGGTCTAAATTGGGTGGCACTTCCCGACCATCCAAACAGTTACCTTACACCTTTCTGGTAGGTCGGACGGTCTGGGTTTCAACAACAACAACCAAGGCATCATTACTGGTCGCCCACCTTGCTGCTCCATGTCTTCGGATGAGTCGGACGGTCTGGGCTTTCGACCAAGACATCATTAATTAAACACTTTGGATGAACAACTACACCAATCTATATAAATAAAATTGAAAATCTATTTGTCTGTCTGTATGTATGTATGTATGTATGTATATATGTGTGTTGGTCTTATCACCACGGGAGAACGAACGGCTGCACAGAATTCCATGAAATTTTGTAGTTAGCAGTGAAATAGCCCCACTTAAAATTTTGTTCTTTTTCGAGTTTTTAGGACCAGATATTAATAAAAAACGAGATAGTGTCGAGATATTAATAAAAATACTCACGATTAAATCTTCCATAGAGCATTATGCAGACGAAATTTTTTCAGCCAATTTATTTGAAGAAAATTATATGTCGCTTAGTAACGGATTTAAGTCTAATGCGGTAGACGTTTTTTATTTAAATCTTTTCCGATTTAAATAATAAAGAAATGTAAATTTGATCGAAATTGCATTTCGACTGGATTACATTAATTACAGCCTCAAGTTTAGAGATTACGAGGTTTATTGATATTTTCAATTTATTGCGCCATCTGTTTTGTTTTGGCAAAGATTTTTGAAACTCATATATTGTAGTATGGTTATCTTCTACTAATGCAAGGGTATATCTTCTAATCTACGAGAATATAAGCAGTACGAGTATATATATCTTCCCATACAATTTTAGCTCTTTCATTTTAGCTTATATTGATTCAATTTCATATTTTTTGTAAATTTGTTTACAAACGGGACCAGGATGTTTTATTCTTCAGATCTGCCTGTAAAAGCAATTTTATATAGCGAGAACAGAAATTCTTAAACTTCTTTTTAGGATCATTAATTTAAATATTGTAATAGAATGTTTTGAATAACAATGTCATTTAGAATACTATAGGAATTTGTACATGATTGTGAATTTCAAGTTTCTTTATAATGTATATTCCGTACGAAAAACTGGTATACTGCTAGTTAACAATAAAATAGGCCACTTGAAAGAAACGTGAAGGAAAAAACATGAAAAATTCTCAAAGAGGAGAAAATCATATATGGAGGGGGTGCCTGTGATAAATATTCGTAGGGGGGGGGGGGCTTCAATGTGTATAGGCGGTCCTGGCTACGCGGATCCTTTAAGAAGGTTACGAAGGAATATTGAATTTTTAGGTTAGTCAAAGCGATGTAAATGCTACTGAAGTGTTCTACATCTTACAAGGGAAATATGATATTAGAGGATTGTTCAGCTGATAAAATAAAAATATCTAATGGTATTTAAGAAGTTAGGCTCATTAACACTTACCAACGAGAAACTTGTTTATGACTTTGTTTATTCTTCTGTCTGTCTGTCCGTTCGCACGATAACTGCAGTAAAAATGACTTTATCAAAATGAAATTTTAGTATGTTGTTTAGAGGGTCTGTGGGACATATGGGAATGTAAATGAATAATATCACCCAATTAGTTTTGGACTGAACTCGGGTTGAAAAAGTGAAATACATTGAACTCGATGGGACCTCATTTTTCAAGCATTTTTTAAGCAAAGTTAAAATTCACAAATTGCTTTGAAAATTTTAGGAAATATTCAGATTATCCCATAATATATATATATATATATATATATATATTATGGGATATATATACATATATATAAAATTGAGCAAAATATGTTTGGTAGTTTTTTAAATAAAAATTAATATAATAATCACACCCGTATTAAATGAAGAAATCACGTGACCCACTTCAAAATAAAATATGGCATTCATCGCTTTTCCCAATGTAAAGATCGTGATTTTTAAAGTTCTTTTAAATTTACATTTAGTGTTGCATCCATCCTAAAACTCCTTTATCTTTGCATATTTTCTGTGCATCTATATTCTGCGCCAAGGCAGTTAAAATATTTTTGAGTTTAAAAGATCATCAAATTTTGATTATTTCTACAACGAAGCCTAATTTTAACGTATGCAGAATGTAAACAAATTAAGCTGTAAGGTGAGTTGTATAAGAATTGCTGAATTTTTTTAATGCAAAATTATTTAGCTCTGGAGGCTGGAATGTAGGTGATATGAATGCAATATTCAATGATTTTACATAGAGAAACAGATGATTTTATAGCATTGTCTTTTCGATAAAGTTTTAAGCATGGAGTTAGAAAATGCTTTTACCTCCATGATTTTAAGTTTCCAAGTAAAATAAATTATTGTAGTACTGTGATAATTTAAAAAATATCACCTCTGAATGTATCGCATTTTAGAGATGTTTAAATAAAATTGCATTTCAGTTGGAAAGTGTTTCATAATTACTGCTTTATGCATGATTGATCTTTCTTGTTTTATATTAATGTTGGCTATAAGTAATATTTTGTGTTACCTGCTCAGTCAAATAATATTGAAATGCATAGAAAATGTTTATATTTATTTGTAAATTATTACAATCTCTTGGCCTAAGAATTATTATTACTGATGCATTATTGTACAGAAAAGACACAACAAATGAGATTGGTAGCAGAGCTGCCCATACAAATTGTGGGGTCCCCTCTTCAAACATTTGTCACGGGTCCCCCTCCATATATGATTTCCATCTCTTTCGTGTTTTCTCCTCCCTCAAAAAATAAATAAATACAATAAAATATAAAATAAGGTGGTCGGGTTGTCCTCACGTTTTCTTCCACTCGAGTGGTGTCCTTACCCTTCTGTTGACGGCGCTGGTGCTGCAAATATGCTATTATATGAGGAAACAAACAAAAGTTTACAAGGCAGCATAGGTTTCAGCAGGGAGCATAGGTTAATCCGGGCATAGGTTAATCCGGGTTACGCCTATGTGATGCGATATAAATCTACTAATAAAGGATACCAAATATATTAGACAGAAAATAATTTAAATTATCCATGGGTGGAATAAACATATGTTAGTAATAGGGATGGTAAAGTTATGTCTGTCTCTGATGATAGTATATCTCCGATCAAAAGCTCATTAAAATCTATCAACCGACTGGCGAAACATATCTTCTTATATTTGACAATTGCGGTCGAAATATCGAGCTATAAAAATGATCTGTCTGCGCTAATGATGAGATGTTCTCAAATTACACGCTTTGCATTCCTTTTATGCCAGATTCATTCCGATATCAAAATCGATTTTTCAGTATTGAAAACAATTGTTAATGATGAAAAAATAAATAAATCGATAAATAAATTACGCAATTTATTACTGCGGAATATGACCACTCTGGTGACTCTTCGATTTCTAGTCTAATAAGCGAATACGAGTGAAAATAAGATAAGCTATTAGTGTAATTGAAAGTTCCTCAAGGTGTTATAGTCAGAAATAGTTATAATTTTTTTTTACCAATTTCCCCTAAATGTCACGCGGAATATAGTTATAAATAAATAAATAAATAAGATATCTAAACATCGAATGTTATATTACAATATCTGGTTTTGAAAAAAATCTATTTTAATGGAAATATAGTCGAGCCCGCTTATTATGAAAGCGTAAAGAATTTCAACAGAGTTCGTCGCCTTAAATTCGTTAAAAAAAGTTTTAAGGTATCAACTAACACAATCAGACAGGGCCGCCCATATAGATGGACACCACTCGAGTAGGGAGGTCCGACTGGCCCCAGATTTTCATTTCTTCTAGAGAAGGAAAGACATGAAATATTAAAAAAAAGGGAGAAATTCAATATGAAGGGCCAATGTTTAATATTTGTAGGATGGCTCCTACAATTTGTATAGCCATCCCTGAACAGGATGGTGTAGAGATCAGCATATCTGACCACTGATCAGGGAAAATCACAGTCGGCTGGAACCAGGAATGATTGCGACTTTTAGATGAAATAAAGTTAAATATTCTGTAAATGTATAAAAAGTAGATTTTGTTATTTTTGACATAAATTCGTTATTTTCGACATCGTTATTAACTGATTACATTGTATGTTAAATACCTATAATGAACGTAGCAAGTCAGGGCCACCCATAAAAATTGTGGGTCCCTAGAACATTTCTTAGAAACATTTATCACGGGCTCTCCTCCATATTTGATTTCCCAACTTTTATAAAATTTCACGACTTCCCCTCTTTGCGTTAAATTAATTTGCTCTAAACCAGTGGTCTTCAACCTTTTTTGAACCGCAGGCTACATTTGAGCCAGGAGAGGCTTGAAAATCGCAGATTGAAAAACACGTTCGCACGAACTCATGTACTGCCCACTTCGACATGTAGAGTCCACTTTGATAATAAGAACTTGTAATTTCGCCCTAGTAGCTCGTCGGCTGGCTAGTGCGAAGATCTGTGGTTCGATGCCCGGTTGGGACAGCAAGGTTCCTTACAGTACTCAAGAACACATACGCACGTGCGAATATACATACATGTACGCAAGCACACATGCTCACTCATATACACATATGTATGCAAGCACACACACGCAATTACTCACTCATGCACAAACATATGCTTACACATAACATATATATTTTATTATGTATTTATTATATAACATATATATTTAATTTTATTAAATTCTCAAATTGTTTTTAGTAAATGCAAATTATACTGTTCACAATGCTTGAACCTGCATGTAAAAACTGCAACAATAACTATCACATTCCATTAATGGAAACGTGTAAGGTACGACAAACTTCATATTACCTGGAACTCTGATAATTTCCCAGTAATACTTTTAACTCTTCAAGAGACGTATAACATTACCAAAATATAAAATTTTAAGTGAAAAAGATAACAAAGCAATTTTAGCCCAAAATAGATGTTGCAAGATGCAGAGAATTCCAATCATTAGAACAGTTAGTGATTATGGCTAATCGGGAGCAATTAATTTAGTTATGAAATCTGGTGCAATCTTTATTAGGTAATTTGAACATTCTTCGGACTTAGTTGGAAAAGCACATATTTTAAAACACGGAATGCTTTTTGAAATAAATATAATAATAATTATAATTATAATGAAAACACTTTTGGCCTAAAATGGGCGTTTGCACAAAACCGCAACCATTATATCACCACTCTTCGATGGTCTCTGTGGTTATTGCTATTCATCAGAAATGATAATGTTGAAAGTTTTGCTATTGTGTAGAATTTTTGACTACCTTTTTATGTAAGTTAGCACGTATTTTGCCACGCTTTTTCTATGAAACAGAACTTAAGATATTAAGTGGGCGAAAGAGTGATTGTACCCCCAAATTTACATTAACATGTAAAGAACATCGGAAGAATGCCTTCTACAGTTCTTTCTTTCAAGTGAAATGTGTAAAATAGAGGTCAACTCCACCACAATAACTGAATATTTCAAACCTTAGCTACCCTTTTACTTGTCTCTTTTTGATTGAGGGACAATAATCATGTTCGAACAGTGGTGAAAGGTGATGCTTTGTTACATTTTGCAAAACCTATTTTATAACACCTATCAATCTTTTTCGACATATTTTTTTATCAAAAAATATGTTTATTGACATGCAGTCAAATACCTATCATTACACCCCGTATCGAAAACACCTTTACCATGAAAGATTTAGAGCTCCAAAGTTAAAAACCAACGACCCCTTCCTAATGAGCAACAACAAAGAAACTCATAAGGTGCTGATATAGAGTTGCAAAGACGATGAAAAATTCGGTTTATTCCCGGGAATCAACCGGGTTTTTGGGAAGGGAGCAAATTAATATCAGTGTAATTTATGTCTAACCATGATTTTAATCACACATTACGGTGTTTTCGTTTCTTCTGCAACACACATACGATAGCTGTGTAGGCAAACAATTCATGAATTGATAACATATTTCACCAACACTGCTGGTTTATTGCATTCCGTTCACAAAAAGATTCCAAGACATACTACATAGGATGAAACAACAGTCCAATCTGTGCTATGTAGGGCGCGGGATAAACAAGCATAACTGTCACAGTTTTGCCTGTCAGTTCCAACTGAAAGCCAACGTATATATGTGTGGTAGACCTCATCAAAGCATGATAAGCTGGAGGTACATATTAACTCTAGAAACAATATTGGCGGACACATGGACAAGCAGTTGTAATACTTTTGCAACTGATACATTGATAGGGAATCTAGTCTCAGGTCTGAAATTAGTTCATTTGCTCAGATCTTTTATATTAATATACTGAACTTTAGCATTAATATACTGCACTGCATACAGCTATGGTTAGGAGATGTTAGAAATTACAATTATGCATTTTGTGTCAGATTTTGTAAATTTTATATTCGAAATTCCCATTACATGTATTTTCTAAAAGTCGTATATAAAACTGCTTTTAGAAAAAAAAAAGGAAACATATATTTTTGTAAAATTTAAAATATAGATTTGATAAAACTAAATAGCGATATGGATGACACTGGGACATTTATTTAAGCTACTTGACTTTAGATTAAACATTGACTCTGGCAGTAGAGCATGAAGCAAAGAATTGTTCCGAATTTCAATGATTGGAAGATAAGCTAAGGATATTACTAACTAATCCTTGTAAACATATATTACAAGCATTAGTAGGTTCAACGAACAGGTTTTACTTGCATTTATGGCACACAAGAATTTAATGAGGCTTTTCTAAATAAGTACTTGTCAGAACTCCATGTTTTCAAAGCTCTTTTATTTAGAAGCCACTTTGTTTACGTATAGTTTAATAAGCAATAGCTTAGAAAGAAGTTAGAGTGATAGTTTGTTCATGTACATCATGAAAGGATTTAAATTTTAGTTTTTCATGTGAAAGATACTATTTTAATTCAAAAAAGTGATTTCATTGTAATAATTAGAACTTATTTAAATTTTAAAGTTCATGAAAATGCTTGACAAAATAGCCATTGTACTATGCACGCCATTTACCTCCTGTAATTTGGAATAAAAATGTTGCCAATCACATATAAGTAAAGGTTAGTGTTTCTAAGATTACATATTTGAAAAATATAAGTACATAACATAATATATGATATAGATATGTGTATTAGAAGCAACAGCGATGTTAAAATAATAACAAAAGTGATCTTACCAAAAAATTGCAATCTTATGATTATTAAAATTAAACTTTAAATACTAAAATATTACAAGAACTAAAGATGTAATAATAGATCTTTAAATGCATAATATGATAGTTATAAGTACATATATATTTTAAAATAATTATGGGGTGTCGTTTTCTTTTATATTTTTATAATGGATAAATTATTTAATTGCTATTTTACTTTTATGATATGTGGTGTATACACATTTAAATTTTGCTGGTATATCTAAATTTTTTTACAATATTTTTAACTAAATATACTGGGTAATTATATAATGCATTTATGCTCTTAAGGTTTTTAATATGAATATTGTGATATTTTTATAAGATGTATTCTAAATGTATTCTATCTTATGTATTCTAAAAATATTATTAATAATTATATTTCGAAACAAATTAATATGATTACATAAATAAAATGATAATAATTTAAATTATATTTATATATTGTTATTTAAGTACATTTATACTTTAAATTAAATTAAGGATTGTAATTCTTTCATTAGAGCATGGTAAACATTTCAGAGCGTCTACTAATCCAAGCTCTTGTCCATATTCAGCATAGATTTCTATACCTTTTTCTCATCCTTCTTCAAAGCAAATGCTATAGCTATTATTGCAGCAAGGTTTGCGGCTAGATCTAAAATCGTTAAATGTATGAAAAAAAAATGTATTTTTAGATGAAAAGTGTAATATTAACATAAAAAATAAAGCAATGTTTTTACAGGCAGAAAGAAGAAACGAATTTTAATATACTTAACAAAATGTAATGAATTAATAATCAAAAAGAGTTACAACAGGTTTATAAAACAATTATCTGTGCATTCCAACTGCTACTACAAACAGCAAGAAAGTTACGTACTTAATAAGTTGAACCATGTAAATGGTTTAAATTTGCAGCAATGGAGTATTTATTGAACAGTTTGTTCAATAATTTGCCTTATCCAAATTAAAAGTTGAGCGGTGAATTTCTTGTACCGTGTACAGGGGACTTAACTTTTCCTTTTCAATAAAGAAAAACCAGAGAAATGTTTCACAGTGTAAATAAAGCTAAGTTATGGTTTGTTTAAATGATTATAGTTGCATTATGAAGATTAAATTTTAATCTTTTATGTGGAAGAAGTTATTTCATTTCTAAGAAGCGATTTCATGTAAATGATTTGGACTTCTTTATGCAAATACATTTACATATTAATTGTCTAACTTGTTTTTGTCTTTCCAGACCGCCAGCAGCCCTCCCCTTCCCCTGATGACCTAGAACATTGGACCCTTTAACACTTACTATAGGATCGATCACGGGACAGAACGTAATGAAATGGATTTTTTCAATTACCCGGAGGCGGCGGATAAAATAGGTTTTTCGAAATACCATTTCAGAGTCTCCCTCCTTCCCCAATGACCTAGAAAGCTGAATCTTTGCACATCGATAAGGGACGTAGTCTATGCGGAGTTAGATTTTTATTTCTTCACCGGGGAGGAACAAAATGAAGGGGGGGGGGGGGCGTCGAAAAGTGCTTATAGATGCTCTAGAAGTCTCTCGGTGACCTAGAAGGACGGAACTTTGAACACTTATGAGTATTGATTACGGAACTGAACCATTTTTTGATTGAAACAACTATTTTTGACACTAAGCGCCATACATTGTTATACAAAATAAAACATACTAAAAAAAGTTGCAACTTAATATTTTAAGAGTGTTAGCTCCCTGTATTTGATAGGTTTGAATTTTAGTTTTGAATATTTAAATGCAATAATCAATAACTTTTAATTAACTTTTGTGTGTCACTTAAAAATTTATGTACTATTTTCAATGTGCCATTTATAGAAATTTAATATCAAGTAAATATTCTTTTCAAAAAAATTGAACGGCTCAGATGCGTTGTGTAAAGAAATTAATTCAATAGTTAAAGTAAACTGTTCAAATAAATTTTATGGCTAATTCGTATACTAATGAAACTTAATAGCTGAAAAAGGTAGCTTGAAGAAAACTAAAACTAAAATCTGTTGTTTAAAGACTTTTAATAAATACATCGGAGCGGCTTCGATATAAAATGAGAATCAATTAATTGATTTTGTTAATTAATATTAACAGATGCAGAAATGTTAGTTCATATCCTCGCGCAACGTTTTTAAAATACAAAATTTTGATCACCACCCTTCTGCTCTCAAATCAAACGCCATACTCAATTTTACAAATACGCAGCAAGTAAATACACCTGTAAAAATAAATTACACGAAGGAAATAACAGATAAATAGATTCAGCCCATTCCTTGAAAGAATGTGAAAATAAGCGTCTGCGTGAATAATTTGTTCACCAATAAATAACACACTGCTAAGATTTCAACGTCAGCAGCTAACTGTCTGAACGTGCTTATAAATTTCAAAGCAACTTTATCATCATAAACTTGCCTTTAAAATGTGTCTAATATACGAATAAGTAGGGAAATATTTGAGGAGGAGAACTAGGGTCTGTCTTCAACGTAGTTTCTTACATTTTCGTTTCCGAGTCTTCGTCTTCAACTTTGCTCGACGTCAGCGGAAAGGATTCTTACCGAAAAGAATCCAAAGTAAACTACCTGTAAACCCCAAAGCCGCGGCTAATGGGATGAAATACATTAAAAACGTCACAGGTGGGAAATATTTAAAAACGCTAAAAATTGTAATAAATTGTAGTATTTAGGCTTTACAAAAATAGGGAATGCAACACTAATAAATAAATAAATAAATTGCAACCTTTTTAAAAGTTTAATTTTGTTTAACGATGTATGGCGCCCAGAGTGGAAAATAGTCGTCGATTGCTCAGTTAGGCAAAATTGCTCGGTTAAATTGCTCAGTTAGGCTCTGTTTCGTTGTCACTATACTCATATGCAAAGTCCTGGCTCCGTTATACTATAAATGTACAAAGTTTCAGCCGGTTCGATCACCGGAGGAGAAGGACTTCTGGAAGGCCTGGAAATACTGTTTGACCCCACACCCCCTCATTTTGTGAATCTCCAGAAAATAAGTTGGAAATCATTCTCCTCTAGGTTCTGTCCTACGGTTGATACTACAAGTGTGCAAAGATATAGCCATCTGAAGGGGTGCATTTTACCAGCCCGCCGATTTCAGAAATTTCGACTATGACATTCGTTAGTGTTTTGTTAGTACCGTTCAGTACCGAGATATTTTCTTTAGTTCCGCTTTTGGTACAAAATTATAGCAATTTCAAAATGACGGGTTAAGGAAATGCGAGACCGCCGACTATGCGATTTCTAAGTTTCGATTGTGTCATTCGTTACATTGTTGTACATTGTTGTAATTCGTTACTGCCGATTAGTATGATATTTTCGTTAGTACAACGATCAATGCAAAATTACAGCAATTTTGAAATGACTAGTATGGGTTAGTATCAACATATTTTCGTTAGTACCACTTCCGGTACAAAATTATAGCAATTTCAAAATGATGGCCTGGGGAAATGCGAGCCAGACGATTATTCAATTTCTAAGTTTTGACTATGTCATTCGTTAGTACTTCGTCAGTACCAGTTAGTTCGGAAATATTTTCGTTAGTACCGCTCTCGGTACACAATTATGGCAATTTCAAAATGGCTGATTGGCGAAACGGGAGTTTACCATAGTTGAAATTTTTATTATGGTAAAGGCAGAAGAGACATTAATTTCATTGACGAGCAAAGCGAGTTCAGCAATGTGGGAGCCTTCATGACTTTTTAAAAGTAGAAACGTATTGTGTTTCTTATATTTACCTATTTTTATCGTTTCTTATTTTTACCTATTTTTATCGTTTCTTATTTTTACCTATTTTTATCTTTTCTTATTTTTACCTATTTTTATCGTTTCTTATTTTTACTTATTTTCTCACCATAAATTGTGTCGCTTACGTATTTTACTTATTTTTATCATTCACAGTGTTAAATGGACCCCTGGTGTGTATTTCGTAAATAAATTCATTTTCATGGAAAATTGTTACAGCTTGTTTTGAACAGCATTCTTACGAAATTTTGTTGAGTTTCAGTCTCCAGATATCTGTGGAGAACGTTTTGAATTGCAAAATATTAATACAGGCAGGCCTGCAAAATTTGAGCCACTGAAATTTGTCTACTCGTTTTTGGCTGATTCCAAAGATATTTGATTTGATGAAAGCTGAATTAAAAAGTAACTACTATCTTTCTTTAAGACTTTTCAACAAATGGAATTGAAGATATAAGAAAAATAGCCTATTTATATGTATTTTGATGAAAATATTTTATTACAAAGGAGGAAATATGTATAAAGAAGTTACTGAATCATTTAAAAATGTTATTTTTTCTTAACAAGGGTACTTAAACTGTCTTTTTTACATTCAAATCTTTTATTTTTATTCAATATGCATGTCTTCTGTGTACAGCATTTTAATACCACTCTGTATTATGTTTATGTTCAATCTTTTCGCATTGTCGTACCATTTGCTTGGCGGATTATTCCTCTTTGTTTCTCATTTAAGAAGAAGAAAAATTCCATCAAAATTTCTGCAAAACTCTTATTATGTGGGAAATTTTATAAGTAGGAGGTATAGCACATCATGTTATTGTCGTTTCCGTTTCAATATTTAAACTTAGGAAGGTATCTTTTGCAGTTATTTATTTCAGCAAATATAATTTTTGAACTTCCAAAATAGTTTAAAAGCATTTAATTAGGGTAATGTGGGTAAGCGTAACCACATTCTGCATAGTTCAAATTTAAAATTATCTTGTTACTTATAGTTTCTGTAGCTACAGATTTCAAAAATTTCGCACATATAATTCTTAATATTGGCTAGCTGGAACACAATAGTCAATATTTCATTTCTTTATTAATCTTCTCTTTATTAATTTTTAAAAGAAGTGATGTCACGAGAATCCCAATTTTTGGGGAAGTGTAACTCAGCCTGGATCTATGATACAGATTTATTAACAATAATATAGGGAATGTATAATATTCTCTTGAGTATTAAAAATATCATTTTATTTTCATGTTGTTATCTTAATTCAGCGATGATTAATGTACTTACTGTATAAACTGATAAACTGCAGTTACACTTACTTCCCCGGTCTCATTCTATTTCACCCTATTTGAAAATACTACAAATAATTTCTTCCTTGTTTTGTACTCAATTCGTGTTTCGAATTCAGTCGCAAACTCAGAAATTATACCCAGTGAGGAATTTTGAAGAAGTGTATGACGCAATTGGGGTTTATCTGTTCGTGTTCTGGTTTTCGAATCTGATCAAATTCTCTGGATTTGTTAGTAAATCTTATATTTCTCCCTCAATATACCTCTTAGTTTCAATGAATTCACTTTTATTAATTTTACCTCAGTTTGATAATAATAAAAATAATAATAATAATAATTACTTTAGCCATTCTTTAATTTGAATATGTACAATTTTGATGTAGGGATTGCCTTAATTATTATTATTATTATTAAAAAATCAATAAATAAAACTGAGGCAAAATATCTTTAGTGCTTCATTTTTGTTCCCATCCACTATATTTGATATGTGTTAAAAGCGTTTCAGCTATAAATTGCCAAGCTTATCGAATCTGAAGTAGATCTGCCTAGCCTGCAAACTCTTGTAATCGCACTTGCCATGTTTAACGCTATCTCTTTCCCTTCTTAAATTAGAGCCTTTTTACAGTCCCCAAGAAATAAAAGCCTATTCAACATCTTGACCTTAAATTTACGTTCAGCACAGCTGTGTTCTTATCTCGTCTTTTTCTTCTTAAGTGCTTTCATAAGAATCGAGTAAAGCTTATGATTGAGATCAATTCTAGTCAATGGATAAAAGTCACAGTTTGAACTTGGTGCATATTTTGCATTCTGAGAATCGAAACTGAAAGAGCGGATTTAATAAGAGATTTATTTTGTAGCTTCCTGTTTCAGTGGGATAGTTAAATTTTTTTCTAACCTTTTTGGCGATTGTATAAATTTGATTTTAAGAAGAAATGTCTGATAAGAGCGTGTCCTTACACTTTCGATTAGATAAAATGTAATAAAATAAATCTAGTGGTTAGTGATCATTTGCTCTTCTGAACGCATTAAAAATGGATAGTAACATTGTGAGGAACTCTCATAGCCTGGATTGTTCAGTTTGTGAAGTTCTTGTCTCGAGATCAGGATGTCGTAGGCTCTAAACCTTCTCTGGGTTAGACTTCTTACTGAAACTTTAGAGATTTGTTTACCATAGTGTATGGATATACTTGAAAATGAAGTTGCAAAAATAAAATTCAAATTCAAATAATAATAATAATAATAATAATAATAAAATAATTCCATTTTATCTAACTTTTCCCAGGATTTTCCTTTATCAATTCATCAGAAAATTATGTAAACATTGTTCATAGCATTAAATTCTGCGAGGGAGTCTGTTTACGCTGAACATTTGCAGTTGAATTCAGATAGTGTGTATTGAATAATATTAAACTATCAATAATTAAAAAACACTTTGTGCAAAGGATAATCGGAAAAAATACCCGCCCTACCTGGAACTATACGGGTGACGAAACATCGTCGCAACACTAATCCTAGACCACTCGCATACCACCCAACCAAGAGGCTGCGAGGAAAATAGCTCTCAAGATAGCTCTACGTTTAATACAGATGTTCTGTCATTAATTTGATACTTTTGAGTATGGATAAGTGTGTTGTTAAGATAGACCACATGTGCGCTGCCAACTCTTTGGTCAATCTTAGACTCGCCCGTGTAGATTGTGTATTTAACATTATCTTTTAGATTTATATTTCATTTCAGTTCTATTTCTTCTTAAGGAGCTGTTTTTTGTTAATAAAATGTTTCAACTTCTTTCAATTTGACATTATGATTCTTAAAATGTATTTCCATATTCCAGTGTGAAAATCTATAACCTTGAGCCTCCATTTTGTCCTAATATGTCTAATGGTAGCCATCCCAACAGGATTTGAAAGGATTCATTCGCTACCATTCTGTTCGCATGCATTTGGTTATCAAAATCAGAGCTATTATTTGGATTTATATAAATCTTGAATTTGTTTTCCCTATATTTCTATTGACTTCCATACATTATAAACTTCTCATTTGATTTTAAATAAATTTCTTTTATAACGTCCGCAAATAGCTCTCGATACTCTTGTCAACTTCTAGTGAAAGTTGCCTACTTTATTTATTTTTTTTATCTCTTTTAGATGTGATGTCAAACACTTTTGGATTTATTATGAGACCTAGGTATTTTATTTCTTTAGTATATCCAATTCTTCGGCTTTGGATTTTTATATATGGGAATCCATTTAACGCTTTTCGTAGTTTCAAGCATAGTGCAGTTTGCTTTCTCTCTGCTGAATCTCAGGTTGTATTTACTTGACTAATCTTTTAACTTCTTTATGGTTTCAGTGTCTAAATTTGAGGTAAGAAGCTGTTGCTTTCACAGTTTAGACTATGCCATTAGCAAAGGCTTGGACATTAATTTGATCATCTCCAAAGTCTTTGTTTAAAGTATCATCCATAATTAGCAACCACAAAATTGGGGCTAAGTTTGAGTTTTGTGGGATTTATAAAGATAACTTCTTCATAACTTTTTCTTCAATGTGCACAGGATCTTTCTGATAGGAAACTACTGATAGTGATATATAGCTAGGTTGGTATTTTAAATTTAATTAGTTGACTTAGTACATCATTCCATCTAACACTATTGAATGCATTTTTAATATCCAATGATATTAAGCATGTAATCAGAATATCTGCCTCATCATTTTCCACTTGGTCACACATAGCTTTAATTGCTTCAATTGGGCTCCGTTTCTTTAAAATCCGTATTGATTTGGGTTTAATTGGTATCTACATAGTAGACTAAACGTCTTGTTAACATTTTATTTATAACTAGCAGCATACCCGTTCTTCGTACGGAGCACATAATATAAAGAAACTTATAATTCGCAATCATGTGCAAATTCTGTTAATATATTAAATTTATTGCTCCTAAAGAGAAGTTTAAGAATATCTGTTCTCACTATGCAAAATTATCTTCACTGGCAGATCTGAAGAATAAAACATCCTGGCCCCTTTTGTAAGCAAATTTACAAAAAAAAAAGAAAAAAGGAATTGAATCAATATATGCAACCCCGTACTACTTATATTGTTGCAGATTAGAAAATATGCCAGTGTGTTAGTAGAAGATTACCCGTATTACAATATGAGTCTCAAAAATATTTGCCAAAATAAAAAAGATGACGTAATAAATTGAAAATATCAATAATCTCCCAACTCTTTATACCAGAAGGTCGTAATTGATTCCAATATATGCCAATATATATCAAAAAATATGCCAATATGCCTGTACTACTTATATTCTCGTAGATTAGAAGATATACCCGTGCATTTGTAGAAGATTACGCGTACAACGTACAATATATGAGTTTAAACAATTTTTGTCGTAATAAAACAATTGCATAATAACTTGAAAATATCAATAATCCCTGAATCAATAATCCCCGAAAATATCAATAATAATAACGTTTAAACCTGACGACAGTAATTGATATTATCCAGTCAAAAATGATATATGAAAAATCAAATCGTTTTGTTCTAAAATATATTTTTATATCCATTTATTTATTATTCAAATCGAAAAAATAATAATTAAAATTAACTGCACAGATTTAATTTAATTGCGTTTCTGAGCAACATGATATAAGATAGAATCTTCCTCATAAACTGCGAAATTAAATAGCCATTTTGATTTCCTTATACTTTTCATTGTTCAGTAAAAGCTTGTGAAATATAAACCATGGAGATAGATTTCCCATTTAAATCATGTTTCAAACAATTCATGTTTTCAGAAAGTGACTAATTGGCGCAAAAAATCTCCCATTAAACTCACAGATAACGTTTTAATTCAATTTCAAACGATTTTCAAGTTTTTCGTTTGGATAAACCACCGAGATAGAGAGTAGAACTCCTAGGAAAAAGTTTCGTTTTTCATTAATATCTCGACAACCTCTGGTCTTAGATACTCGAAACTTGGGCTAAATTTATGGGGGACTATTTCAACGCAAAATTTCATCAAATTCGGTTCAGCAGTTCTTCCGTGATGATGAGACAAACGGAAATTTCGTTTTTTACTAATATCTCGAGAACCGTAGAAACTCTAAACGTGGACTAAATTTTGAGTGGGACTATTTCCAGGCTATCCACAAAATTTCATCAAATTCGGTTCAGCTGTTCTCCCGTGATGACGGGACAAACAGACAGACAGACAGACAGACAGACAGATTTTCAATTTTATTTATATAGACTAGCAGCATACCCGTTCTTCGTACGGAGCATATAATATAAATAAACTTAACATTCACAATCATGTGCAAATTCCTATAATATTCTAAATGGCATTTTTAATCAAAATATTCTGTTAAAATATTTAACATAATGCTCCTAAAAAGAAGTTAAGGAATGGCTATTCCCGCTATTCAAAATTATCTTCACGGGTAGATCTGAAGAATGAAATATCCTGGCCTCTTTTGTAATCAAATTTACAAAAATATGGAATTGAATCAATATATGCAAAATAAAAGCGTATTGTATGGGACCCGTACTACCTATATACGCGAATATTAGAAGATAAAACCTGTATTAGTAGATTACATGTATAAATTGAAAATATCAATAAATCCGTAATTTTTAAACCAAAAGACAGTAATTAATTCCAATATGTGCCGAATGGGAAATTGCTAAAATTATATGGGAAGATATATATACCCGTACTACTTATAATGTCGTAGATTAGAAGATATGTCCTAGTGTTAGTAAAAGATTACCCGTATTATAATATTTAGTCTAAAAAATGTTTGCCTATATATAACAGATTACTTAATAAATTAAAAATATCAATAATCCCCGTAATCTTCATACCGGAAGTCTTGATTCCAATATATGCCAATATATGTCAAAATATACGCCAATATACCTCTACTACTTATATTCTCGTAGATTAGAAGATATACCCGTGTATTTGTAGAAGATTACTCGTACAACGTACAATGTATGAGTTTCAACAATTTTTGCCGCAATAAATCAATGGCATAAGAAATTGAAAATATCAATAACCTCTGAGTCAATAATCCCCAAAAACATCAATAATAATAATGTTTAAACCTGAAGATCGTAATTGATATTATCCAGTCAAAAATACGCTGGCAATGAAATTTATTTTATATACATATCTTCATTATTAAAATCGGAAAAGATTTAATAAAAATCTTCTTCCTCATAAACACACTAGATCTAAATCCGTAGTTAAGCGATATGTTATGATTTGCTTCCAATAAATTGGTGGTCAAAATATCGTCTGAATAATGCTATCTCTAATGAAGGTTTGGCAAAATTTTAAAAAATCGTCAAATTTATCGCCAAGTGGGAGACAGTCCCACCAGGGGCGGCATTTCAGCATTCCATTTGGGGGTGCGAGATTTGTATATATGAAAATTCACAATATGGAAAAATTAAAATGTTTGTTAACAGGGGGGGATCACAAAATTGAATTGATGTTGAGAAAAATAATTGCTGTTAACATAATTGTGTTAACATAATTGTTGTTAACATAATTTTTCTAAATACAAATATCTATATTTATTTACCTTATATTGAAGTTTTAAACGAGGGTTCTTAGAGTTTGGGAGAAGAGAAAATTTTGTTACAATATCATCATAATCCAGTGTTATATATTGTTCTATAGCTAAAAATGAAAGTCTTTCTTGTCCCATTGTACTGCGAAAATAATTTTTCAGCCTCCTAAGACACTAAAAATACCTTTCACAACTGGCTGAGCTGATTGGCACAGTCAAAAAAAAATTTAACTAATAGTGTTATGACAGGAAACACATTTTTTAAATTCTGCTTTTTAATTTAATCCAGACGACTTTTAAAATTGGGATGGTCTATGTTTTCAGTTTTCAGCATTGAATAAAACAGTCGCAATTCACACAACAATTCCTCTTTCTGGAAGTCATATACTTTGCATATGGTTGAAACATTTTTTTTTTATTTTTCAACATCTGATCCGGATAATACTGAACTAAGTGCAAACAAAACAGATATAATGTTCTCATTAAATCTTGTCCCAATTTCATTAGATACTGTATCTATAATTTCATATTGATTCTGTAATATGATTCAACATCATCATGAGGATATTTTTCACCGCCTCCGAATTCGCTTCGATTTTTTTTACGCCTTTCCAGTTTTTGTCCAGAATAAGAATTTTTTTCGCAAAGTTCTGTTACAAAACTCCACACTTGATTGAAATATGCATCAGTGCGAAAAGAACTAACAGTTTCAATTTTCAGACTGTGCAAGCTTTAGCCAAAGCTTGCACAGTCTGAAAATTAAGATCAGACGACTGAAGATGCTTTGAGAGAGTATTGTATTGATCAAAAACACTGTTCAATACAAACAAAGTGAACAAAAATTCGAACGATGTCATGCATGTTAAAAAGGCTTCGGCTCTTCCACCATTGAGAGAATCGCCTTCAGATAATTCTTCCAGTGTTAAAATCACCGCTTCAAAATTATCAAGTAGTGCTTTTATGGAGTTAACTCTGGAAGACCACCTCGTATCACTTAGTGATTGCAGAGTTGAAGAGCCTCCAAAAAAGTATTTCTTGATGAGCGAAACTTTACGAAAATAGCATGTCTTTTATAGGATGTTTCTATGAAAAAATATAATGCATTCAGCTGCTGAAATGCATTTCCAGCAGAAGGAATGGATGAGCAAGCACTAACTACACATGCATTTAATCGGACACTTGAAATTTTCAAGTGAAAAGGATAGCATCACCCCAATCTTTGAAAAGGATTCGTTCCAGCCAGAAATAAGAATTTCACTCTGAAGGTTGGCTCTTTTAAAGCGCCATAACGTGAGAAAACTGACCAGTGGACAGTCGGTAAAAAAGGGAGAAGCCGATAAACGACAGGGGAAAATTTGGGGGCGCGGCCGCGCCCCCTCGCGCCCCCTATTTGCCGCCCCTGAGTCCCACTAGGCGATAAATTGACGAACCATTATCAAAATATTATATCCTAAAAAAACACAATTTCATTTATTTAGGACAATTTTATCAATTTCAAAATATTTTTATGGATTTATAAACATGTTTATCAATTTGGTGACATTTTAAAAATTCGCTAAATGTGTTACTAAGTAGGACGGTTGGACTGACAGACAAATGCTAACGAAACACCATTTCAGTACTTTCTTCTAACAAAACAAAATAAATTTCATTGATTTACGTTATTTTTATCAATTTTGGGGCATTTCAATCATTTTGGCAACTTTTAAGAAATTTGCCAAGTTAGCGATATCCAGTCAAATTCGTAGCTCTAAATTTGCAGATCTGAATAAAATATCGTGATCCAGTTTGTATATACTAAATGAAAACACTAAAATATTATTAGAAGATATAACCGTTCTACTCTTTTTCTGTTTCAACAATTGAATAAATGAATTTATTGGGTAAAGAGAATATAAGAGTTTATTAGCTAAACACAATATATAAGCTTGAAACCTCTTTTCCAAAATAAATGAAAGTGATGTACGCAGTTCACAATTAATATAATTAAAAGAAAAATCAAACCGTTCATTTATAAGAAATATTTTAATATCCATTTATTTATTATTCAAATCGAAAAAATAATAGTAATCATTAACAAACACATTTAATTTCATTCCGTTGCTGAGCAACATGATATAAGATAGAATCTTCCTCATAAAATGCGAAATTCAATAAACATTTTAATATCTTTATACTTTTCATCGTTGAGTAAATGCTGGTGAAAGATAAACCATGGAAGTAGATTTTTCTATTTAAATGCATGTTTCAAACAATTCATGCTTTCAGATAGTGTCTAATTAATGCAAAAATCCTGCACCAAACTCAGAAATAAAGTTTTAATTCCCTTTGAGGTTTTTAACAAACGATTTTCATCCTTTCCGTTTAGATAAACCACGGAGTTGGAGAGTAGAACTCCTAAGAAAAAGTTCTGTTTCTCATTAATATCTCGACAACCCCTGGTCTTAGAAACTCGAAACTTGGACAAAATTTATGGAGGGCTATTTCAAGGCTATCCACAAAATTTCATTAAATTCGGTTTAGCCGTTCTCGCGTGATGATGAGACAAACGAAAGTTTCGTTTTTTACTAATATCTCGAGAACCACTGATCCTAGAAACTCCTAATATAGACTAAATTTTAAGTGGGGCTATTTCTAGACTACCCACAAAATTTCATCAAATTCGGTTCAGCCGTTCTCCCGTGATGATGGGACAAACAAACAGACAGACAGACAGACAGATTTTCAATTTTATTTATATAGACTAGCAGCATACCCGTTCTTCGTACGGAGTATATAATATAAAGAAATTTATAATTCGCAATCATGTGCAAATTCTGTTAAAATAATAAATTTATTGCTCATAAAGAGAAGTTTAAGAATATCTGTTCTCACTATGCAAAATTATATTCACGGGCAGATATGAAGAATAAAACATCCTGGCCCCTTTTGTAAGTAAACTTACAAAAAAAAAAAAGGAATTGAATCAATATATGCAACCCCGTACTACTTATATTGTCGCAGATTAAGAAATATATCAGTGTGTTAGTAGAAGCTTACCCGTATTGCAATATGAGTCTCAAAAATATTTGCCAAATTAAAAAAGATGACGTAATAAATTGAAAGTATCAAAAATCCCCGTAATCTTAATACCAGAAGGTCGTTATTGATTCCAATACATGCCAATATATATCAAAATATATGCCAATATACTAAAAAATGCCAATATACTATACTAGTACCTGTACTACTTATATTCTGGTAGATTAGAAGATATACCCATGCATTTGTAGAAGATTACTCGTACAGCGTACTATATATGAGTTTAAACAATTTTTGTCATAATAAAACAATTCCATAATAATTTGAAAATATCAATAATCCCTGAATCAACAGTCCCCGAAAATACCAATAATAATGATGTTTAAATCTGATGACCGTAATTGATATTATCCAGTCAAAAATGCAATGTCAATGAAATTTATTTTATATACATATTTTTATTATTCAAATCGGAAAAGATTTAATAAAAATCGTATGCCGCATAACATATTGGGTCCGTTGCTAAGCGACATGATATCATTTGCTTCAAATAAATTGATTGAAATCATATCATCTGAATAATGCAATCTCCATGGAAGGTTTGGCGACATTTTCGTCAATTTAGCGATAACTTAAAAAATCGCCAAATTTATCGCCAAGTGGGACTGTAGAACTGATAGTCCCATTTTGCGACAAATTGACGAAACATCATCACAATACTATCCCCTAACAAAACACAATTAATTTCATTTATTAAGCGCGATTTTATCAATTTCATGATATTTTTATGGATTTAAAAATATTTTTACCAAATTGGTGATATTAAAAAAATTCCTTAAATGTGTTACTAAGTAGGATAGATGGACTGACCGACAAATGCTACAGAAACATCATTTCAGTACTCTATTCTAAAAAAACAAATTTAATTTCATTGATTTGGGCCATTTTTATCAATTTGGAGACATTTCCACTAATTTGATAAAGTTTAAGAAAAGTTACCAAGTTATTTAGAGATATTCCGCTAAATTCGTAGCTCTGAATTTTCAGATCTGAAGAATAAAATATCCTGATCCCGTTTGTATATACTAAATGAAAACACTAAAATTGTATTAGAAGATACATACACCCGTTCTACTCTTTTTCTGCTTCAACAGTCGGCTAAATGAAGTTATTGGGTAAACACAATATATGAGTTTATTAGCTAAACACAATATATGAGCTTGAAACCTCTTTGCTTAAATAAATGAAAGTGATGTACGCAGTCCGCAATATATATAATTAAAATAACAATCAAACCGTTCATTTATAAAATATATTTTTACATCCATTTATTTATTATACAAATAGAAAAAATAATAATAAATATTACCAACACATTTAATTTCATTCCATTGCCGAACAACATGATATAAGATAGAATCTTCCTCATAAAATGTGAAATTAAATAGCCATTTTGATTGATTTCTTTATACTTTTCATCGTTGAGTAAAAATTTGTGAAAGATGAACCATGGAGGTAGATTTTTCCATTTAAATTCATGTTTCAAACAATTCATGCTTTCCTAAAGTGACTAATTAATGCAAAAATCCTGCACCAAACTCGGAAATAAAGTTTTATTTCATTTTGGCGTTTTAAACAAACGATTTTCATCCTTTCCGTTTGGATAAACCACGGAGTTGGAGAGTAGATCTCCTAAGAAAAAGTTCCGTTTTTCATTAATATCTCGACAACCCCTGGTCTTAGAAACTCGAAACTTGGATAAAATTTATGGGGGGCTATTTCAAGGCTATCCACAAAATTTCATTAAATTCGGGTCAGCCGTTTTCCCGTGATGATGAGACAAACGAAAATTTCGTTTTTTACTAATATCTCGAGAACCACTGGTCGTAAAAACTCAAAACACGGACTAAATTTTAAGTGGAGCTATTTCTAGGCTACCCACAGAATTTCATCAAATTCGATTCAGCCGTTCTCCCGTGATGATGGGACAAACAGACAGACAGACAGACAGATTTTCATTTTTATTTATATAGATTTTCTCCAAAATATGGAAGTAAGCGTATTTGTCTGTATGCCTCATGTTTGCTGGGGTATTTGCCTTCTTTTGGGAATAGCAAATCCTTTGCTTTTCCCCAATGTTTGGGAAAGTATCCTATCTTGAGACAATTGTTGAAAATGTTCAAAAATCATTTTTTATCCGCATTATAAAGTTATTTTATGATCTCTAAGGTTAGCCTATTTTTGCTAGGTACTTTATTCACATCCTTTTCATAGCGTACCATTTTTAACACGTTACAACATAGTTGAAAAATGTTTATAGCTTTGTTCATTCTATCTGTCTGTCCGTTCGCACGATAACTGCCGTAAAAATGACTTTATAAAAATAAAATTTTAGTACGTTGTTGAGACGGTCTGTGGAACATATAGGAATGTAAGTGAATAATATCACCCAATTAGTTTTGGATTGATTTGATTAGTTTTGGTTCAAAAAATGAAATACAGTGAACCCTATGGGACCTAATTTTTCAAACATTTTTAAAGAGTTAAAATCCATAAATTGTTTCTAAAATTTTAGGAAATATTCAAATTATCCCATAAAATATATAAAAAAAAATTCAGCAAAATGTGTATGATAATTTTTTAAATAAAAATTAAAATAATAATGACAACCATATAATATGAAGAGGTCACGCGACCCGCTTCAAAATGAAATATGGCATCCATCTTTTTTC
This sequence comes from Amaurobius ferox, assembly GCA_951213105.1. Lineage (NCBI taxonomy): Eukaryota > Metazoa > Arthropoda > Arachnida > Araneae > Amaurobiidae > Amaurobius > Amaurobius ferox. Next base: position 140,412,341 of record OX578133.1, on the reverse strand, counting down.
CTAGAGTAAAAATCGTTATTTTTAAAGTTCTTTTAAATTTATATTTAGTGTTGCATCCATCCTAAAACCGCTTTATTTTTGCGTTTTTTCTGTGTATCTATATTCTGCGCCAACGCAGTTACAATATTTTTTAGTTTAAATGATCATCAAACTTTGATTATTTTTGCAACGAAGCTTAACTTTAATAAATGTAAAATATAAACACGTTATTGTAAAGATGAGTTGTATAAGAATTGCTGAATTTTTTCACGCAAAATTATTTAACTCTGGAGTCTGGAATAAAAGTGTATGAATGAAATATTTACTGCTTTTACATAGAAAACCAGACGATTTATATTTCGATGACGCAATTTGAATAAAGTTTGAATGACGTTTTAAGCATGGAGTTAGAAAGTACTTTTACCTCCATGGTTTTAATTTTCCAAGTAAAATAAATTATTACAGTTCTGTGATAATTAAAAAAATATCGCCGATGAATGTATCGTATTTTAGAGATGTTTAAGTAAAATTACAGTTGGAAAGTGTTTTATAATTAATGCTTTATGCATTATTGATCTTTCTTGTTAAATCTTATGGTGTAAAATTTTCCATTTCAATATATGCAGTTTTATTTTCTATTCTTCTATTATCCTTATTTTGGGGAAAGTGATGTTTAAGTATTTCCTCTATGGTACCAGCCATATTTTCTGTATTATTTTGATAACTTTTTTCTATTAGTTTATTGATATTGTGCAAAGGATAAGGAAAAGTTGAGCAACGTATTTAGCCTGCGTAACGCATGGTTGCTATAACTAACTACGAACTCTTTTCATTCACTCTTTAGTAAGATAATTTAGAGAGTGTTCTTTACTTGATTGGCCACGCATACTTTGGTAAAATTAAAATCATTGGTACATATAAAAGCTATATGTTAAAACGCGAAAAATAGAAAAGCTAGAAACTTGATTACTTGTCTAATTTCATTAGATATTAAAAATGCTTTCAATTCAGTTAAATGCGGAATTGCACTTTAAGGCAACTTTTCAAATTTAAACTGCCCACCATGTTGTATAACATTATAAGCAGCTTCCTTTCTGATCGAGCAGTGCATGTTGAAGAAAAAAAATCTACGATCTAATTTACAATGTTGGTGTCTCTCAGGGATCAAGTTTAGCTCATGTTTTGTTGCTTTTGATAATAGATGACACACTAAAAATATATTTTGGCAACGACCAAATTACGGTACAAGTTTTTGCAGATGGCATCATTTTGATCATCAGTGCAATAGCTTTCTATCAACACTCAGAGATAGATACAGAAGCCATTAAGAAAGTAATACTAATAGGCTGGGCAGACAAGCATAACTTAAAGTTTAATAGAGAAAAATCGAATTTTGCCATTCTTAATGCCAAGAAAAGGGTTACATGGATACCCTATGTCAAGATGCTAAATCAAAATGCTCATTACATCAAAGAAGTTGAGCTTACTTAAAACCTTAAACAGGATTCCATGGAAAGAAAGCAAATTAAGGGGCCTCAGGACTCTTAAAAGTGCCATAAACAGAGTGAATGCCCATGTTTCACTTTTATTTTGTACCTCTTCTCCTATACATCGATAATACCTAAAAATTTTATGGCTAATAAGTGAATAACTGTAGCGTATATGATGATTTTTTCAATAAGGTGAATCTGATAATATCTTTTTTAAACTATACAATGTTCATGAGTTTATTAAAATTTTATTTTGATATATGTTGCTTGCGCGCATGATTGCAACAAAAATACTGCTGATCCAGAAACAAAAATATTCCAGAACCAAAATATTGCTGAAGAAGGTTGCTTCCAGAAACAAAAATATTGCTGATTATGATGCAAAAGTATCCATTCAAGAAGACTTAGATCAAAATAAAAGCATTTGAATAATTTAAGTTTTCAAAAATTAAATTTAAAATTTAATTACATTTTTAATTTTTAGTAATTTAATTTTTTTCAACTCTAATTATGCTAATGTTTTTATTTTGATTCACATGAATTCTTAATTCCCGCCGTTTGGGGTGTGTGTCCACTCCTCTCGGAACACATACCAACAGCATTCTTGCAGCGGTGTTGCGGTCACGTGTACATCCCAACGTAATGTGCATACATGTTCCCAGGTTTCCAATTCACCGGATATATATATATATATATGTGTGTGTGTATATATATATATATATATATATGTGTGTGTGTGTGTGTGTATATATATATATATATATTTTTTTTTTTTTTTAATTTTTTTTTTTTTTTCAGAATTAAAAATTTTTTCAAACGTTGAGAGATAAAAGCAATCTGTTTAAATAATCGCCATTTTAGGTTTTTTAATATTTACTTGTCAGCTGCCTTTCAGATATAGTTTTCAACCAATAAGACATTCTAAATTAATAATTTAATGTCAGTATTTTATCCTCTTATTTATTCCAGATTACGTTTGAGATTTAAGCCTTATCGTCTGCTAGTTAAATAAACTTATTCTATTTACAAGCGAATTATATTTTTATGGCATCATATTCTAGAGGTATTCCAGTGATTTAAAAATATATTCTGATACCAGCTAAATGTTCATTCTTTTATGGATTTTATATTTTATAGCCAATTTTATTTAAATATTTCAGGGATATGAAATTTTAGGTATGTGAATTCATCTATATTTATTAATTGTTCCCCTTTTAATTGCTTTTAACCTAATTTTATTAACGAATATACACTTCTAGAATTTTTATATTTTTCACAAATAACTTTTCATTGCTTCTGTTGGAATTGTTTTAAGTTTTAAAAATTAGTAATCTATGTCAATAATGACTATACTAATAAGCAATGTCAAATTTATGTTTTATTCGTGGTAATTAATAGAATACAGGTTCTATTCATGTAATATGTAGTTCGACAATAAAACCAATAATAAAAAAATCTGTCCATCTGTTGTCAAAGACAATCTGAAAGCAAAAACTTCATTAAAATACAGCATATAAAAGTAAAAATGCGATTCCTTTATCATTAAATGAAACTCAAAATATAGAAGGCAGATTTGTTTCACTATCAACATTCTACACTCTTTCAAACGGTGAGAGATACATTCAAATTGTTTTATGGATCGCCATTTTTCGCCAATAAATTTTTTAATTTACTTATTGACTGCCATATGAATTGACTTTGTTTATATATGAAATATTTTAAATTAATAATTGTGATACATATTTTGAAACGCATTTTTACAACATTGGCAGGTTTTAATAAAATGTAATATTGACCATCGAATTTAATACTGAATTTAATGAAATGGTAGTGAGAAATTGTGTTTTAAAATTATGTATTTCCGTAAGTCGAAAATCAAGGACAGAAATCATGTTTTTCGACATGAACAATAAATAATTATCATAAAGTTTCTAATTCTACAATTGCAGCATTTTCAAAACCTTATTTTGTGAAATTCTAAGTAAGAAGACAATTTTATCCAATTCACAAAACATTAAGTAGGAAGACGATTTTACCAAACCACCAGAACATGTCTCACACCATGATACCCCCATCACAACCTTGAACTGTGCGAACATAGGTTCATGACTTCATGGGGCTCTCGCCAAACTCTCCGCCTGTCGTCGGTACAAAATAAGGTGTAGTGTAATTCATCCGAACATAAAACATTCTCCCAATCATCGGATATCCAGTGACACCGTTCCCGACCCCACTGTAAATGCATATTCAGATACTTCGCTGAAATGAGAATTTTCCATTGCGATTTCCATTGCATGCGACTGGTAACGATTTGCTGCAATTCCCTGCTCATTGTTCGGATTGAGATCGGTTGAATCAAGGCTACCTAAAACAAGAAAGATCAATCATGCTTAAAGCATTGATTATGAAACACTTTCCAACTTCAATGCAATTTTATTTAAACAAGTCTAAAATGCAATACATTCCTCGGTAATATTTTAAAACTTATCACAATACTACATTAATTTATTATATTTGAAAACTTAAACCTTCATTGAAAAAAATGAACTTCATTCAAATGACGGTATTGAAATATAAATTGCCTGGTTTAAACATCTCTAAAATGCGATACATTCCTCAGTAATATTTTTAAAACTATCATAATACTACGATAATTTATTATATTTGTAAACTTCATCGAAAACAACTGAAATTCATTCAAATGACGTCATAGAAAAAATAACACGACTGGAACTATCTCTCTATAAAAACAGCATTTCATTCATAACTTTTTCCCATTCATTTCATTCATCACAATACTATAATATAATTTATTTTATTTAAAAATTAAGACCATGGAGCTACAAGTAATTAAACTCTATGCTTAAAATTTCATCGAAACAAATCGTCCTTCTCTTTGTAAAATCAATGAATATTTCATTCATATCAGCTATGCAGACTCCATGGGCTAAATAATTTTGTGTTAAAGAAATACAGAAATTCTAATACAACTCATTCTACATATTTTGCTGTTTACATTTTACATAAGTGAAAAATAGGCTTCGTTGTAGAAATAACCAAATTTGGATGATCAAAATAACTCAAATATAATTAAACTCAAATACATTGTAATTGCGTTGTTTCAGTATGTAGATGCACAGAATTTAAGCAAAAATAAAGTGGTTTTAGGACGGATACAACACTCAATATGAATTAAAAAGAACTTAAAAAATCCCGATTTTGAGACAAGATGGATGCCATATATCATTTTGAAGTGGGTCATGTGATCTTTTTATATCATGGTCACGTGATCGCTTCATATAAGAGGTGTAATTAATATTTTAATTTTTATTTAAAAAACTACTGAATATATTTCGCTGAATTTTTTTTATATATTTTATGGAACAATTTGAATATTACCTAAAACTTTCGAAGCAATTTGTGAATTTTAAATCCGCTTAAAAAATGTTTGAAAAATTAGGTCCCATAGAGCTCAATGTATTTCATTTTTTCAACCCGGGTTCAATCCAAAACTAATTGGGTGATATTATTCATTTATATTGCCATAGGGCCTACAGACCGTCTGAACAACATACTAAAATTTCATTTTGATTAAGTCATTTTTACGGCAGTTATCGTGCTAACGGACAGACAGACAGACAGACAGAATGAACAAAGTCATAAACATTTTTCAACTTTGTTGTAAAGTGTTAACAAGGCCTTGGTTGTATCCTTCATTGAAGTCTCTTTTTTGCTGTACAAGCAGTCTAAGACGTAGCCGATCACGAGCTTGATTGAATGGCCCCCACTATAAGACCGTTATTAAACGAAGGCACACGTCTGTCGTTTTTAACACTTTACAGCATAGTTGAAGGGTGTTTATGACTTTGTTCATTCTGTCTGTCTGTCTGTCTGTCCGTTAGCATGATAACTGCCGTAAAAATGACTTTATCAAAATGAAATTTTAGTGTGTTGTTCAGACGGTCTGTGGGACCTATGGGAATATAAATAAATGATATCACCCAATTAGTTTTTTATTGAACCCGGGTTGAAAACATGAAATACATTGAACCCTGTGGGACCTAATTTTTCAAACATTTTTTAAGCAAATTTAAAATTCACAAATTGCTTCGAAATTTTCAGGATATATTTATATTATCCCATAAAATATATAAAAAAAATTTCAGTAAAATATGTTAGGTAGTTTTTTAATTAAAAATTACTTAATATAGGGAGAAAAACAAATTCAATTAAATTCTGACTTTTGAGATATCCTCCAGAAAGGAAAGAAAGATGTATTATATGATAAATATCTTTCCAAGAGTCTAATTATTTTGTATATGAGCGAGGCTTCACATTTTAAAATAAATTTGGTAGATAACAATTTTCAATTTTTTTTTTAATTTTATATAACTCTTCATAATATACTTATTTAATGGCATTTTTAATGCACTTTCCTACGTCCTAGAGAGTTAAAATTTGGTACACAACTTAAATTTGTTGAACATTTTATTCTACAAAAATTTGGTGGATCTTTAAATATAGATCCTACATTTTTTTCGAAATGGCCTGCAAATAATCCCCGTTCACTTCTATAAATGATTGTTGTAATATTGTTAAAAATTCTGATGTGGGCAGCACATGTCTTTCCCTGCAGATTCATATTCACGTTCTCTTTATTTCTTCAATAATAATTTGACTTTATCTGCACAAAATAATAGCCATAAGTATTTTAAATGACATTGAATTTGTACGTTAAACTTAAATTTGGTTCTCATTTGATAGCTGAACTTATTGTCAAAGGTGGCTTAGCGAAAACGCGAAAAAACTAGAATATCTCAAGAACGGCTAGTCCTAGAGTAATGGGGTTAGTCTTATTTTTTTTGTTGTCAAAAATCACGTATAAAATAGGAATTTAATTGATATAATTGACCACACGTAGTCTTTTATTTTTATATTTAACGATTTTTGCGGGCCATTTCGCAAAAATAGCCCGTTCTTTTTTCCCGAATCGTACTAGAATAATCTACAAATGATTTATATACCAAATTTTGTTAAATTTGGTATATATATCACTTGTAGGTTATTGAAATATTATACACCAAATTTTGTTAAATTTGTTCTATTACTTTTTAGCTAGAGTGGATAAAGGCAATTTCTGCCGGCCATTTCGCAAAGAAGGCAGATTCTTTTATTACGAATCGTACTATAATCTAATGAACATCAGGGTTTCCTACAAAAACATACCTACCAAATTTTATGAAATTCGGTCCATTAGTTTTTCAATTAGAGTGGATGTAATATCTTCACAGACACACAGAAACATACACAGATACACCCTTACACACACAGACGTATTCCTAAAAATAGTTTTTTCGTGTTCTAGAAGTCCTAAAACGTGTAGATCCTTCGAAAATTCGAGTTCCGATCTTCGGCACGAATCCAATACTTTGAATACATGCACACACACACACACATATATTATCTGTGTATCTGTGTATTATCTGTGTATCTAAATTCCGTGCCTACGCAATTACAATAGTTATGATTTTAAATAATCCCTAAACTTTTATTATTTCTTCAACGAAGCCTAATTTTAACTTATGCAGAATGCAAATATCTCAAGCGATTGTAAGGTGAGTTACATAAGAATTGCTGAATTATTTTCATACAAAATTATTTAGCTCTGGAGTCTGGAATACAAGTTATATGAATGAAATATTCATTGATTTTGCATAGAGAATCAGAAGATTTATATTTCGATACACTTTTAAATATTTAAGTATAATAAATTACTGTAGTACTGTGATAATGTAAAAGATATCACCACTGAATGTATCACATTTTAGAAATTTTTAAATAAAATTGCATTTCAGTTGGAAAGTGTTTCATAATCAATGCTTATGCATGATTGATCTTTCTTGTTCCCATTTTGCTCCACTTCTCTCGGAACACACACAGACAGTATTCTTATAGCGGTGTTGTGATCACGCACACCTCCCATGACCAACATAATTTGCATACATCCGTCTGTGACCTACATTTACAATACATGTTGCCAGGTTTCTAATTTACTGGTCGGTGTGTGCGTAAATATTGTTTTAGATTGAAGTTTCGAATTTGTATCTGCAAGATATTGATTGAAAGGAATTTGTTAGGTTGAAATTGTATTGGAAAATGTATGAAGTGCATGTTTAGAAGGTTTTACGGAGTTTCTCATACTTGATAAGAAATGCATGATACAATATGTATTTGTTTTGGGAAGTAAAATGCGTGGGCACGAAGTGAAATTAGTTTTGAACTAATTTAGAATGTCTTAAAATTGTTTAAGTGTGACTTTTAAATAATGTAATTTTAACTTTGTAATATTATCAAGTTTTGGTGTAAGCCTCACCAAGATCGGATAAACACATCATATGAGATGGAAGAAACCGGAGCTATCCTCCCCCGGATGGAAGCAAATCGGCATCGGAGGATAGCTGGCGAATTCAACGGCTGTTGTGAAAAGCCACTGATTCCGATAAACGATTGGACAATTCTGTTGCCAGTTATTATATATGCAAAGTGCTGTTCGCTATTAAAGATTTATGCTGCTTGTTTTTCTTTGTACAGAATGTCTGTACAATGCTTATTTTGCTTGTTTATCAACAAAAGTCTTCCATTGAGGATGAGTTTCGATATTTCGAGTATGATGCTTGCTCGCTCGTTTGTGTTTTCGGCCTGAGCCCTCCGTTGCCCGGTGAATGTCGGGGCGCGGCTGGTGCTACAGCGGCGGACTTGTGGATGTTGGACCGCGGTACGACGGTGGTGGTTTCCCAGTCGCTTGGCCGGGCGGGGTGCCGACTGTAGAGGCCTGCCTGCACGGGCTTGGGCCTGGCCCGTTTGCTTAAGCCCGATCCGGCCAACAAGTGGGACTGGCCTCGGGTCATGTTTTTATATCAGTCGGGTCGGGTCGGGTAGGGCCAAAATAAATGAAAAAAATAAATCAAAATTGAAACATAAATTTTCAACGAACAAAATTATTTGGAATTACATCTGAAACAAAAATCTCAATAAGCGGGAAAGACTTTCTGTTCGATATTAAGTAATGAAAGTTTGCTCTGTACGAAGAAATGTATGATGGTAAATTAGAATAGATTCAGATGGGTAAATTAGAACAGGATATAGAAAAATAATAATTTCAGATGGGAAACTGAAGACATATTTATTCGAAGACATTCCGAAGTCAAAATAAAACATTGTTTACTTTTCGGAAGAATCAAGTGTTATTTGAAACTTCAGTAACACAGCAAAAAATTATGTGCTGCCCTGGATGCAGAAATATATATATATGGCACCGATGTACCAGATGTCATGTTTGGTAACATCGTGTGATCTTTGAATTTAATAGGAACAAAATACGTTCTAAATGTAACTTTTGAGTAAATGATCATTCGGCTTTAATCGTTGGTTAAGTACAAGTTGCAATTTGTTATACCTTTAAATACATCGCTAAAAAGTTTAATCGCTTCTGTACTGTAATTGCTTGATTGGTGGTGAAAATATGAAATCCAACAGGTACTATTTACTTTAAAACTGATATTTTATTTTTAACTTCTTCGAAAATTTTAATTTCAGTTATTAGAGCTGAATGAAATTATTAAAATTAAATAAATTATATTCTTCAATTAAAATTCAGTTACGCCGTTTTTTTCCCCTGATAGCAAATATGAAATGAAAATTTATTTGAGCAAACTATTACAATTTAAAAATAATATATTTATAAAACAAATTATTTATTCTAAACATCTTAGACTGTTTCTTTAAAAATACTACATTTGAAAATATTCATATCTATATCTTAATTGAAGAAAAGAATATTTATACATAGAAAGTTTAATCGCATTGAAATGTTTCTAAAAATACTAAGATTTATAGCATATGACACGTGTTTTGGTTTGCTACCACTGCCGTCAAGAATAGTTAGAGCTGATGAGCACTAACAAAAGGGACATTGCATTGTGCACTGAACTTAAATGGAGGAAAAGTGCATTTTTAACAATTTACAACATAGTTAAAAAGTGTTTATGACTTTAGTCATTCCGTCTATCTGTTCTTTCGCACGATAACTGCCGTAAAAATGATATTATCAAAATGAAATTTTAGTATGTTGTTCAGACGGTCTGTGGGACATATGGCAATGCAAATTAATAATATCACCCAATTAGTTTTGGATTGAACCCGGGTTGAAAAAGTGAAATACATTGAACCCTATGGGATCTAATTTTTCAAACATTTTTTAAGCGAAGTTAAAATTCGCAAATTACTGGCAAAATTTTAGGAAACATTCAAATTATCCTATAAAATATATAAAAACAAAATTTGAGCAAAATATGCTCGGTAGTTTTTTGAATAAAAATTAAAATATTAATTTTACCCATGCTATATGAAGAGATCACATGACCCACTTCAAAATAAAATATAGCATCCATCTTTCTCCCCAGTGTCAAAATCGCGATTTTTAAGTTCTTATAAATTTATATTTAGTGTTGCATTCATTCTAAAACCGCTTTATCTTTGCGTATTTTCTGTGCATCTATATTCTGCGCCAACGCAGTTACAATGTTTTTGAGTTTAAAAAATCATCAAACTTTGATTATTTTTACAACGAAGCCTATTTTCAACGTATGCAAGATGTAAACAACTCAAGCTGTAAGATGAGTTGTATAAGAATTGCTGAATGTTTTTAACGCAAAATTATTTAGCTCCGGAGTTTGGAATATAGGTGATATGAATGGAAAATATGAATGAAATATTCATTGATTTTACATAGAGAAGCAGACGATTTTATAGCATTGCCTTTTCGATGAAGTTTTAAGCATGGAGTTAGAAAGTACTTTTACCTCCATGGTTTTAAGTTTCTAAGTAAAATAAATTATTGTAGTACTGTGATAACTTAAAAAATATCATTGCTGAATGTATCGCATTTTAGAAATGTGTAATTAAATTGCATTGCAGTTCGAAAGTGTTTCATAATCAATGCTTTATGCATAATTGATCTTTCTTGTTAAAACATGATCTCGGTGAAGAGACATTTTCTCATTTCATCTCCGATTATTATTCAACCAAAATGATGAATAATTTTATAGTAAAGCTCATTCTTGATTTGTGCATATTTTTCAAATTAGGGCTCTTTTTTATTTATTACTATATGTAATGTAACTTGTATTTAATCCCTTAAATGGCAAATTTTAATCACCATAAGTGGTAACAGGCTTCAATGTATTGTAAAAAAATTCGGACCGGGCTACGTTGCGTCTGACTTTGAGTGTTTTCGCGACGGGTCAGACTCGGGTGAATTATTTGAAAAAATTCTCGGGTTTTGACCGAGTCAAATCTTAATATTTTGGGGGCCAGGTAAATTTTTAATATTAGACTCATGCAGAACTATAGTCTCTAAATAACTGGCTTTTGATCTTAGTTTCTTCCCATTTTTGTGACGGCTCCAGGAACAGGGATTTTTCCAAATTTGGAGACTTCGGATTTTTACTGCTGAAAATATTATTTTAATGAAATATTTGTTATTTTTTTTTTTCTGTTCCAAAATAACGAGTTCCGGAACCTTAAACGATTAAAAAAGTCTACACACTGCCATGTATTCTATCTAATTGGTTACAAGTAACACCAAAAACAAATGATGGATGCTATTAAATTTCCAAAAAGGTATTTTTAGCAAACATATAGTGTGTTTATAATCTAGCTAAACTAACTGAACACAATAAATTGTTAGTAATAGTCGGAGTTTGCGGGTAAAAACACGATAAATAAATGAGAATAATTGGTATGCTTTAAAAATTTTCTTATCCCCACTTTCCGGTATTGCTTCTTGTAATGAAGGTAGCAGTGTATGTTTTTCCATTCAACTTATTTTCTTGTATAATGAATCCGAGGTTTATAAAGGTGAACGAAGTATGAAAAGAGTAATAAAAACCCCTTGTTATTTCCGTGGAAGCAAACAAATCTCAAATGCAAGGAATTACTTGGAGATTACGAAATAAAACAAATCTGATATTTTCATTGCAAGACTTTCCCACAATTTACCACCACAGTTTAACCACAGTTAGATGCGGTGCCACAGCAACCCTATTTGGCGCCTGGTGCAAATTAATTTTGACTGCACCTTTTTTCCTATATTCGTATGGATAGAGGCGTTGCGGCGCGCCCAAATCGATACGGCGCCTAGTGTAGGAGCACCGCTCGCACTACCTTTGCTGCGACACTGGTTAAATATTATGGAAAAACAGCTGTAAGATTAGAGCGTTTTAAATTCCATAAAAAATTCGATAGACCACCAATGCTGCAAAATCATTGATGTTGTATACTATAAAAATACAACATCGATGCAATGAGCGTGAAGCGAGCCCCCCCCCCCCCCCCGCCCCCAAATCGCAAAACCGAAACCCGTCACTTGCGGAGACATTACATTCTACGTTAAAATCTTCTGATGGAATTATTCTCGTGACACAAATAAAAGGAAATACTTGAAATCTAAAGAAAAAGTTCCATTAAACGCGAAATTTATTTCTATCTCAGCGAATTTTATCTAATTCCAGTCAAATTTTAGAACAATACTCATAAAGATAATATAATACGAAATTAAAAATATTAGAACAACATCTTTTAAATTCACAAAGTTGGAAAACCTCGGGGAAACGCACTATAGCACCAATAGATGTCGTTACTAGTCAAAACTCGAAGAGTCCTTAAATGAGTGGAGATCCTCTACGAAAACTACAAAATTTGAAGACATTGTCAGATTAAAAAAAATTATAATTAATCAACGGACGTTTCTGAAAATTTTTCTTAAAAGGGTTTTTAGGAAAGTTCTTAAGCACTCCAATAAGTTTGTAAGGAAAAGACCAAAGGAGTACACGTTAAGTCCACTTCACCTATAGTACAGTGACAATGCTCGATCGAATAAAATATTTTACTCGATTGCAGCGCCCGAATCACAGTATTTTTGAAACTTAGACAAGAAAAAATAAACTCATTATAAAGTTGTTGAGCATTGTCTAATGAGTAAGAATCGACACTAAAATTGTTACAGAAGACATTTTTATTTTTACACAATACAGTTATTGGAGAATGACTGACTGATCCAGAAATGATAAAATAAACACTTACATGTACAGAAATTTCATGTAGAGCCTGCTTAAAATGCCCTCCACTAGAGACAATGAACATTTGAATTCCAGAAAAAAATATTGCCACTTATTTTAATGAACATTGCAGATGTCGCCATGTTTTAGAGACTAATGATACAACTTTTTAACAGGTATTTATTGCTTTCCGCAATTGCGTTTCTCTCGTTCCTAGTGTCGATTCTAACTCTTTAGATAATGCGCTACAACTTTGTGATTGACTTTTTCATCTACCTTGCTTATTTCAGCGTTCGTTATTCCAAATTTCAGTTTCTCCATTAGGGATGCTGCAATCCTTTCTTTCGATTGGGCGTGGTCACTTTACTATAGATAGATCTGACGTGTACACTCATAGGCATTTTCTTACAAAGTTTGGGATTGCTAAGTATTTTATTTCTTAGGCACTAACCCTATATTTGGATTTCAGTTGTGTTACTTCTTAGTTCATAGCTTCTTTTTTGAATTGGATGGGCTTCATCGCATTTGAGAAAAATCTAACGTAGTTAGTATATGACTTTCCCTACATAAGTTAATGAATTTACTTTCTCATAGTGAAAAAATGTTGTATAAGATGTACGGCACCATGTTTTTAACTTTCGAAGTTCCCAATTAACTTATATTTCGCGCAATTTTAACTTGACAATTTTCAATATTGATAGCATCCTCGATAAGTTCATATATTAAAATATTTTAATAATTAATTAATCAATTTGGCTTTATTTTCACTAATTTAGCGTCATTTTTACAATTTTACGATATTTTGGTCGATTTGACACCATTACAAAAAATACCAGCAAGTTGGCGATATTTTACCAAATTAATCTTCAAATTTGTCACATTTGCTGCTTTGCCAAATTACAGACAGACGGAGAGAAGGACTTTTCTTATCTATATAAATAAAATTGAAAATCTGTCTGTCAGTTCGTTTGTCCCATCATCACGGGAGAACGGCTGAACTGAATTTGATGAAATTTTGTGGGTAGCCTGGAAATAGCCCCACCTAAAATTTAGTCCATGTTTGGAGTTTCTACAGCCAGTAGTTCTCGCGATATTAGTAAAAACAAAAATTTTGTTTGTCTCATCATCACGGGAGCACGGTTAAACCGAATTTAATGAAATTTCGTAGGTAGCCTTGAAATAGACCCTTATAAATTTAGTCCAAGTTTCGGGTTTATAAGACCAGGGGTTGTCGAGATATTAATGAAAAACGAACCTTTCCGTAGGAATTCGTTTGTGTACAACCCCTGTACATTATACTATGTATATAGGGAAAGTAATAGCGCAACAGTTCATAAATGACACAACAGTTCCGAAAATAAATACCCATCAACCCACAGCTAGGTAATAAAGCGTTGTCCGATTAATAAATGTCAGCATTTGGTTTATAACTGAGACTTATTCCCAACATTTAAAATCAAACGTTTCCAAGAAACTCCCAATCAAGCAGGATTTTACGAACTCTTAATATGGAATTGAGCATAGAATGAATCCTATTAAAAGACTACAAATTTAGCGATGTCATGTTCTTCAATTTCGAATACAGAGCGAACACCGAATTCGCGAACAGTCGACAGAAACTTTTCGCCATCTGCATTTTTGGTATAATTATTCTGTCATGTTGGTCGTGGACGCGGTCTAATGCCAGCCCAGTACGGAAACTGTTCCTTACTTCCGATTCGGAAATGAGTTTCCGATCCTCGAGTTGCAATCATCGGAGGAATCTGGAGCCGCAGATTCTTTTAATAAATTGAATAACGAGTATCACTTTCGTTATTTAACCTCCCCTTCATGTTCAAATATGCGTGATTAGAAGCACATAAGTAAAATCCTGGGAGTTTGTCTCACTGTGGTGCGCTCTCGTGACAGCTTGCGATAGTCACGCGACGGTGACAAGAAGTAACAAAAGAAACATGCATGATATGACAATGCTTTTAAGCATGATTTTAATTAACAAATGTTAAAACAATTCCTATATTTCCATACCTTTAAATGACGTATATCATCAGTCGGAATTCTTTGCAATCCGAAGTTTGTTGCAGTACAGTTTATTTGGATTAGTATTGATACAGTTTATTCGGATTTAACAAAATCTAAGGCAGGACAAGGAATTTATCACCCTATAAAGGCTTCTGTCTTCATAGAGTCTCAAGTGGTGTGTACACTTCATTTTTGATGGAACTATTAAGTATTTTTATACTTTTTTCGTATAGTCACAAATTTTTTTGGAGTAACAGGAAGTGGCATCTCCTAACCGGAAGTGGAAATCCTTAGTGAATCCCCTGACACCCTCTGAAATTCGATTCCGGATTCATGTCAGTTATCTGGGCATCTATAGCCAATCCTGTGAAATAAATATTTCCAAGGAAAAATTTTGAACCAGAAGTGGAAAAAAAAAACAGTAGTGAAAATCCTTAGTGAGCCTCTATCTCTTCGGAATTTAATGTTGAATTTATCATCTAAGCTTTATATATAGCCGATCCTAAGAAATATATATTGAAAGGAAAATGTAAATTTTTAAATCGGAAGTGATATCTCTAGAACTGGAAATGAAAATACACAGTGATCCCTCTATCCCCTATAGAATTTAATGCTGAATCCATATCCGTCATCATGTGAGTTCTATCGGTAGCCAAGCTTGAGAAATAGACGTTTCAAGAAAAATATTTGAACCGGAAGTAGAAAAGAAACCAAAATGGAAATAGTAAACTCCTCTACTTCCTTCAGAATTTGATACTGAATCCATATCAGTCATCTAAACATGATCCATAGCCAATATTGAGAATATGTTTCACGTTAAATGACAATTTTTGAACAGGAAGTAGAAAAATCACCGGAAGTGTAAATTCTTAAGAAAGCCCTATCTCCTCTGGAATTTGATGTTGAATTCATATCAGTCATCATCTTAGCTTTTTTTTGCAGCAGATTCCGAGAAATAGACACATCAAAAAAAGTTTTCAGTAAAAACAATAGTATGACATAATTTTTGCAACTACTCACTGACGTCGTTACTACTACTAATAATAACAAGAAAGAGAGAGAGAGAGAGAGAGAGATCAATCATGCTTAAAGCATTGATTATGAAACACTTTCCAACTTTAATGCAATTTTATTTAAACATGTCTAAAATGCAATACATTCCTCGGTAATATTTTAAAACTTATCACAATACTACATTAATTCACTTAATATTTGAAAACTTAAACCTTCATCGAAAAAAATGAACTTCATTCAAATGACGGCATTGAAATATAAATTGCCTGGTTTAAACATCTCTAAAATATGATACATTCCTCGGTAATAATTTTAGAATTATCATAATACCACCATAATTTATTATATTTGAAAACTTCATCGAAAACAACTGAAATTCATTCAAATGACGTCATAGAAAATATAACACGCCTGGCTCTCTCTATAAAGCAGCATTTTATTCATAAATAATTTCCCATTCATGTCATTCTTCACAATACTATAATAATTTATTTTATTTAAAAATTAAGACCATGGAGCTACAAGTAATTAAACTCTATACGTAAAACTTCATCGAAAAAATCGTTCTTCTCTTTGCAAAATCAATGAATATTTCATTCATATCAGCTATGCAGACTCCATGATCTAAATGATTTTGTGTTAAAGAAATACAGCAATTCTAATACAACTCATTCTACATATTTTGCTGTTTGCATTTTACATAGGTGAAAAATAGGCTTCGTTGTAGAAATAATCAAATTTGCAAATAATCGAAATAATCGAAATTGCGTTGTTTTATAAAGTAGATGCACAGAAATTAAGCAAAAATAAAGCGGTTTTAGGACGGATAGAATATTAAATATAAATTAAAAAGAATTTTAAAAATCACGATTTTGACACAAGATGGATAGCATTGATCATTTAAACTCAAATATATTGTAATTGCGTTGTTTTAGTATGTAGATGCACAGAATTTAAGCAAAAATAAAGTGGTTTTAGGATGGATACAACACTCAATATGAATTAAAAAGAACTTTAAAAATCACGATTTTGAGACAAGATGGATGCCATATATCATTTTGAAGTGGGTCACGTGATCTTTTCATATCATGGTCACGTGCTCGCTTCATATAAGAGGTGTTATTATTATTTTAATTTTTATTTAAAAATCTACTGAATATATTTCGCTGATTTTTTTTATATATTTTATGGAACAATTTGAATATTACCTAAAATTTTCGAAGCAATTTGTGAATTTTAAATCCGCTTAAAAAATGCTTGAAAAATTTGGTCCCATAGGGCTCAATGTATTTCATTTTTTCAACCCGGGTTCAATCCAAAACTAATTGTGTGATATTATTCATTTATATTCCTATAGGTTCTACAGACTGTCTGAACAACATACTAAAATTTCATTTTGATTAAGTCATTTTTATGGCAGTTATCGTGCTAACGGACAGTCAGACAGACAGACAGAATGAGCAAAGTCATAAACACTTTTCAACTTTGTTGTAAAGTGTTAATAAAAGCATCCGCTCAATAGCAAATAAACTCTCCTCCCATGTTTTTCCCCCCTTGTTAATCTTTGTAAAAAAGTTCCCAGCTCGTTTAATTTAGAGTGTGTTGTCATGCTCTCTATTACAAAAGACACATTTAATAAAAGTTTGGTATGTTTTTTTAATATTTTACAACATAGTTGAAAAGTGTTTATGACTTTGTTCATTCTGTCTGTCTGTCTGTCTGTTCGTTAGCACGATAACTGCCGTTAAAATGACTTTATCAACATGAAATTTTAGTATGTCGTTCAGACGGTCTGTAGGATCTATGGGAATATAAATGAAAAATATCATCCAATTAGTTTTGGATTGAACCTGAGTTTAAAAAATGAAATACATTGAACCCTATGGGACCTAATTTTTCGAACATTTTTTAAACGGATTTAAAATTCACAAATTGCTTCCAAAGTTTTAAGAAATATTCAAATTATCCCATAAAATATATAAAAAAATGTTCAGCAAAATATATTCAGTAGTTCTTTTAAATAAAAATTAAAATAATAATTACACCCTTTATACGAAGAGATCACTTGACCCACTTCAAAATAAAATATGGCATCCATCTTGTGTCAAAATCGTGATTTTTAAAATTATTTTAAAATTATATTTATTGTTGTATCCGTCCTAAAACCGGTTTATTTTTGCTTAATTTCTGTGCATCTGTATTCTATTCTGAAACAACACAATTACAATATATTTGAGTTTAAATGATCATCAAACTTTGATTATTTCTACAACGAAACCTAATTTTCTCTTATGGAGAATGTAAACAGATTAGGCTGTAAGATGAGTTGTGTAAGAATAGCTGAATTTCTTTAACGCAAAATTATTTTGTTCTGGAGTCTGCAATATAGTTGTTATGGATGAAACATTCATTGATTTTACATAGAGAAGCAGAAGATTTAATGGCAGACTTTTTCGAAGTTTTATGCATAGAACTAAATTACTTTTACGTCCAAGGTTTTAAGTTTTTAAGTAGAATAAATTATTGTAATACTGTGATGAATGAAATAAAAATGTATGAATGAAATATTTACTGCTTTTACAAAGAGAGCCAGGCGATTTATATTACGATGACGTCATTTGAATCAAGTTCGTTTTATTTCGATGAAGTTTTAAATTTTCAAATATAATTAATTATTGCAGTATTGTGATAATTTAAAAAGAATTACCATACCACTGAATGTATCGTATTTTAGAGATGTTTAAACAAAATTAGAGTTGGAAAGTGTTTCATAATCAATGCTTTATGTATGATTGATCTTTCTTGTTTTATGATAGATTAATTCATAATTTTTGAAAGTGTGCCTTGTGATGTAAGTGCTGCGTCAAGTTTCTGGATAAACTGGAACACATACATATCCATTTCTTTATATAATCTTTTAAGAGGTTATACTTTGACTTCCGTCTATAATTATGTATTAAAGTTTTAAAAAAATGTATTTTAGTAAATTTAGTGATAAAATTATAAAATGTCCGAAAATTTTGTAGAATTTTATTTTAATACAATTTGTTAATAGAGAGTTATTTAAATTTAAATGGAGCATGTAAATATGCATATAGCACAGATATCATGCACAGTTTTTAGATTCGGGGTTAATTAGTTTTAATGCTAAAATGCTCGTAAAGTTGAAAGTGACAATTAAAAAAAAAAATATCTTAAAGTCAGGAAGGCTTTCTCGATTTTAGCATATATTGCTTAACCAATTTTATTTTACAACGCGTTCTGATTGGAATTATTTTTTTTAATATTCTTAACATTTTAATCTCTAAATTAATACTATAAATAAAATTGAAAATTTGTCTGTCTGTATAAATGCATGTGTGTGTGATTGTCTCGTTATCACGAGAGAACGGCTCCACCGAATTTCATGAAATTTTGTGGATATCCTTGGAATAGCTCCACTTAAAATTGTGTTCATGCTTTGAGTTCATAAGACCAGGAGTTGTCGAGGTATTCATCAAATACGCACAATTAAACCTTCCATAGAAATAGCATTGTGCAGATTCTATTTTTTCCTCAAATTTATCTAAATATAATTAAATCGTATTGCTTAGCAGCGCGATTAAATCAAATGTGTTTATATTGCAGACGATTTTTATTATATTTTTCGATTTAAATAATAAAGAAATATTATCAATTTATTATCAATTTTAATATTTTCAATTTATTTTGTTATGTGTTTTATTTTGGCAAAGGTTTTTCAAACTCATATATTATGTTTAGCCAAATATATAAAACAAAATAAAAATGGTACGGGTGTATATCTTCTAATACTATTTTAGCGCTTTCATTTTGACATATATTGATCCAATTTCATATATTTAGTAAATAGTATGTTTAGGAACGGGACCTGGATGTTTTATTCTTAAGATCTGCCTGCGAAAATAATTTTGTATAACAAGAACATAGTTTCTTATACTCCATTTTGGTAGAATTAAATTAAATATTTTCTAAAAATGTTTTGAATAACAACGCCAATTAGACTCCTACAGGAATTCGTACATAATTGTGAATCTTAAGGGTCTTTATATTATATAATCCGTACGAAGAAAGGGTATAATGATAGTCGCAAATAAAAAAAAATTACTTTGAGGATTTAAGGGTAATTCCCCATTAAAATGCGTCTATCTCCCTTAAAACGAGTTCAAAAAGCGACTAGTGCAAAATAATTCTTCATATAAAATTTAAATAATTCAATTGATAGGTAATATTTCAATCACAATTCTGCAAGATTTATAAAAGCATAATTCAAGTATGGATGGGAAATTAAAAAGCAGAGAAATATAAAAATAACTTACTTTGAATATTTTTGGAACGCGATCCACGAAGGAAATCGCGTAAAACGGGGTGTTTAGTATTTATTGAAATTTAGATTTTGTAGGAGTTCTTTTATTTCGAGCATCAATATTTCATAGCACCCCTTTCATTTCATGTTTATCGCTTTTAGAGAATACAATTCATATCCTAAAAAGAATATACAACTCATAACAACCGAAGGGTAATAAAGAACTTTTATATCAATAAAGCTCACCGTCCAATGTATAATAAAGGCGTATTCCACGTATTTAAATAAAATCGTTTCTAGCAAACGATGTTGCTCTCAATCACGAGTGATTTACGAACTCTTAGTGTGGATGTGAGAATAGCGTGACACCCGTTAAAGGGTCACAAATTTTGTAGTGTCATGTTCTCCGATTTCGAATACAGAGTGAACTCCAAATTCGCTAACAGTCAACAGAAACTTTTGGCCATGCACATTTTTGGAATAATTATTCTGTCATCTTATCCTCGGTGAAACCTGCGCGATCACGATTCAAACTGATGCGGAAACTATTCATTACTTCCGATTCGGAAATGAGCTTTCGATCCTCGCGTCGCAATCATCAGTGGAATCTGGAGCTTGGGATTGTTTCAGTTTTAATAAATTGAATAACGCAAGTGCTAGTTTAGTCATTTGTCTTCGCATTATTTTATTTTAGAAATTCTGCTATTTAAAATAAATAAACAAAATCTTACAAGTGTTGGGTACACTGTGACTACATGGTTGTGGACAAATAATAAAAAAATATATGCATGACAAATAGCAGCAAATAAATATATGCATGACAAATAGCAACAAAGAAATATGTACATGCATGACAAACAGAAACAGAGAAATTCATACATGGCAAACAGCAACAAAAAATACATTCATGACAAACAGCAACAAAGAAATATACATGCACAATACTATTATTTAAGGGAAACTAACACTGCTATTAAAAATAAGTTTCAATTTAAAATGCACAAAATTTAATTCTTATAGGTCACCGGGGGACTTCTGGAGGATCTTGCAAGACTTTTAGAAAACTTCCCATTTTTTCTGCCCTGAGAAGAAGTTGTAAATTTAAAAAACGTGCTCTTCCGTAGGAACTCAGATTTGAATTTTTGACACCATAATAATACTTTCTCTATATTATACAATCTATTAGAATGAATTACCCAGCGTTTTCCGGATCTTAAATAAGTGGGCGGTATTTAATGCCACTCAAGTTTCAAATCGCTAAATCCGTTTCAATCCAAATCACCTCAAAATTCGAAATCTTTAGTTTAAACGCAAAGAGCACCGCTCCACAAATTTCCCCACGACATACGAAATCAGAACGCGAATTCACATTCCACGCACGCTCTCCGAAAACGTAGAAAGAAAATTAAAATAAATGTGCAGCAGAGAAAGTCTTTTAAATGCATTTGGTAATAAATGGCTGCGGCGATCAGCCGTGAAGGAACGACCTGATTATTTCCGATGTTAAAATGAGCGGTGACAATATAAAAAATTATAATTAAAGAATGGATGGCTTCAGGATTTTTTTGGAGCAGTGTGTAATAGTTAAAAGAGCTGCTGGTAAATTTTAAATTTTGGCTTACCAGTCAATTCTTATTTCTCGATATAAAAATGGGGGCCGTTTTAAACGCACGAAAAGTATATATTTTTAAAATTTCACGAAAGTTCGCCTATTAATCCCATGGATTCCATTCAAAGTTTATTCGAAAGATAATTTCTTAATCGTTTCGATGGTGTCAAGATCAAAACGCTATAATAATATTTCCGGTCGCTAAATAACCGATTTGTGTGAAAATAGCTCGAAATATTGGCAAATCGGGCTAAAACATAAAATAACTAATTCAAATGCAGTGTATATGTACTGGCTTCCAAAAGTTAAGCACGGACGGTAAAATCCACAAAAATAGAAAAGTAAAGCTTTGATTAACTCAAAATTGTACATGAAGGTAGCAAATGTGTTTATGCATTAAAGAAAACAAGAATTATGTACAAAGATGAAAAAAAGATTTACTTTTCGTAAGTTATATGATGACGTCACATTTGGGTTATTAACAAAATGATGTTTAAAGGCAAACAAACCAAACAAAACTCACATTAATATGGTATGTGACCACCCCGTACATTCACACAAACTTTACAACGATTTTCCATGCTTTGAATGAGGTGATCAACCATCGCAGATGCGAGGAATGGCCATTCCTCTAACAGGGCAGTTCCAATTCTCTGAAACTGGCTGGAGGAGATAAACGTGTAGAGACAGCACGCCCGAGGGCATCCCAAAGGTTTTCAATGGAACTAAGGTCGAAATTATTACGCTGGCCACTCCAAACGAGAAATGCCCTTACTTTCCAAGTATTTGTCAATGTTAGCTGGATGGGGACGGGCATTATGGTCCATAAGGAGGAAATCAGGACCAACTGTTGCAGCGTAGAGTCTCGCAATGGGGTCTAGGACTTCATCCCGATACTGCGCAGCCGTCACAGAACCACCTTTAAAAATGTACATCTCTGTGCGATATCCCATTGAAATTCCAGCCCACACAGTGATGCTGCCACCTCTAAATGCATGATGTTCGATGATGTTCTTGGCCTGATTGCGTGTGCCTCGTTCTCTCCAGACTCTTACACTCTTATCATCTGATTCCAGGGCAAATTTGGACTCGTCCGTGAACAGGACTTAGCACCAATCTGAGACAGTCCAAGTGACATGTTGACGATACCACTTTAATCTTGCCCCTCTGGCTTGGACAGTTAGTGGAATACAAAATTGTGGCACTCGGGCGTACAGTCCCTTCACGTGGAGCCTTCGGTGCACAGTACTGACAGATATTGTCTTACCAAGTGCCGCTGCAACCCTGGATGTAACAGTTGTGGAGGTCGCTCGTCGATTCCGCTTGGCTACTATAGCAATATACCGATCATCAGAGGCGATGGTAACCCTTGAACGACCGGGAACAGGTCTCTGGACAACTGTTTGACTTGTTTGGAATTGTTTCCATAATCGAGAAATTACCGAATGATCAATGCCAAAGAAAATAGCAACAACTATGATTGACTGTCCTGCTTCAATGCGTCCGACAGCACTCCAGCACTCACTATCTGTCATTCGTCTTCTTTCAGCCATAAAAATACGAATACCATCAAAAATAATCTTACAAAAGTTATAAACACTTCGTATTCGTATCAACATTTAAATGTACCTCGTCAAACCCTTCTAAATGCTGGCGTATTCAACGACTGCCTAATTAGCATATATCCGGACAGTCAATCGTGATTGGCTATAACATTTGCATATTGCCATCTACATCCTTAGCGATTTTCAACCACTCAAATTTAAATAAGATTTCAAAAAATGAAAATTTGCATTACGTGCTTAACTTTTGGAAGTGAGTGTATATATATATATATATATATATATATATATATATATATATATATATATATATATATATATAACGACGAGGTGCACTTTCCCGTGTTTTGAAGTATTTGTATACTAGATTTCATGATTGTACGAAGAGTAGACTTCCAGCTACAGAGTGCGCGCGCGCACACGCACACACACACACACACACACACACACACAAACATCGTCTTGATGTAGGGAAAGCAATGAATATTTAAAAGGGATAGAGAGAGTTCGGCCACAACTAGCTTTCAGCCATCCCGTCCCAATGATTATACAAGCGTCCACCATACAAGAGTCCAGTTCACTCTTGAGCCCCAGGTCTAATGCAGGCCTTCAACTTTTGTCTACTTTGCCTGGGATAAAAATGAATGGCCCTGTTTATATTGACCTCAAAATATTCAACATTCAATTAAATTACTTTATGCTTTTCTGAACAGAGTATGATAAAATACATGTCTTAAACTCAAAAGTGCCTTTAAAAAAGAATAAAAGCTATTTCAAAAAATTATACGAAGTATTGATTGGGTAAGAAAAATAGGCCCCTTAATAATTGCGGGACCCCAGCATTTCTTACTTTGCCTAAGTTAAAAAAACGGTTCTAATCGCAACTAGTTACAGTAGATTGTTTGCCTATACATCATCAATACCTAAAACTGCGAGATAGGTTAAAATAAATTATTACAGGCAAATTAAAATTTAAATTATATTGAACAATGTCATTCTAACGAAGTGTTATATCTGAGTGGCATTCAGTGTCTAAAAAAAAAGAAGAAATAAAATGTATATTAACACCTGAATGAAACAGTTTCAGAAATCGAATATCAGTGACAAATGCAGTTCATAATGAAAATCTGTTTATGCATAATGTGCTACATGATTCGTATACCTAAACATTTCCGATAGTAGCAAATGCAAAGTATCAATATGTTTCCAGCCATCATTGACTTTTAGTGATGCAAACAGCATAAAGATTGTCAGCGGTATACAGGATGCCCGAAAAAGATTGAAACGCGCTTTAATTCTTTACCTGTTGGAGATAAGTGGGCAATGTAAATTGCAAAAATGTTGAAAGTAAGGTAGGAAATAAGACTACGTTAATGAAATAGTACTCCCATTAATTTTAAAAAAGTTACACTTTTTAAAATTTTATACGACCCCCTCAGACAAATTTGGTCAACTAGAAATTTTTTATTTTAATGCAACAAAATCATTAAAAAAAACCGCATATCTGTATCTTTAAAATCAACTGAATTATGATAAAGGAAAAAAATCTGACTTATGCCACTTTTCCGTACCATGTGAAAGGCTATTTCATCAGTGAAAACAGAGATCATAAATAAATTGACAATGGAAATTATTTAGATCAAAAATACGTTAATATGTGTCAAAATTGTTTATCACAAATGCATCTAAATAAAGCATTACACAGATAGAGATCATATAAAGCTGTGGCACTCACTAAGCGGTTGGGTATCCTATGTATTATCATCCAGTTTCATCTTTTTTATGATATGTCACACATTTACATTTCTAATTTGATATGTGGTCCCCATTCACAATGTTCAATTTTCAATTAAATATAACTCGCTCAATTTTAAAGATACAGATATGCGGTTTTTTTAATGATTTTGTTGCATTAAAAATGAAAATTTTCTGATTGACCAAATTTGTCTAACGGGGTTGTATAAAAATGTAAAAAGTGTAACTTTTTGAAAATTAATGGGAGGACTATTTCATTAAAGTGGTCTTATTTCCTACCTTACTTTCAACATTTTTGCAATTTACATTCCCAACTTATCTCCAACGGGTAAAGAATTAAAGCGCATTTCACTCTTTTTGGGACACCCTGTATAGGAAGATAGTTAAATTTTCTGTATGATAGTCTTTTAAAACACTTTTTATAAAATATAGTGGAATCCACTTATAAAAGGGCTCTGAAGTAGTGAAGTATCGGTTATTACGGATTTTTTTTGTCACTTTGCAATACTTTGATAATGTAGAACGTATCGTTTATAGCGAACAATTAGAGACCTGGACATCGAATATTGCAAAGTTTTGAATGTGTGAGAGGTTCTAGAGCTGTAAGCATCGATCGTTTGTTAAATTATTTAATATGAAAACTTTCTGTTTCGTACAGGGCAGTTGGGTTTCATCCTCCTATACAACGGTTGGTTGCATATTTTGCAGTGTATAGAAAACTGGTCTGGACTCGACGATCATAAGCCACTGCGAGTCGTGCTGAGCGAGAAATTTAGTTGTCAAAAGCCCAGACCGTCCGACTCGTCCTTGGACATGAGCACCAGTTTGGACGGCTGGGAAAGAGAAATTTAGTTGTGAAATAACTTCTAAAATTTAGTTGCGAAATTTAGTAGTGAAATCTTGAAGTTGTGGAAAACCAGAACTTGTTATACAATTTATAAAAAATAATTCACATTTCCTGATGCCATATAGATTGCAACTCCGGCATTGGAAGCTTCCGTTTTGGAATCAAAGGTAGCAAGCCGTTAACTCAGAGGACATTGAATCATGTTTGACAATTGAATTATGACAGAATAATTATACCTAAAATGCGTCTGATAAAAGTTTCTTTCACTAGTTCACGAATTTGGCATTCGAAATCGGAAAACTTCCACACTGCTAAATCTGTAACCCTTTAGCGGAAGTTCGCTATTCTCAAATTCCTATTAAGAGTTTGTAAATCGTGCGTGATTGGGAACACAACGCTTCTTAGAAACGTTTTCCCTTAAATGTCTAGAATAGGTCTTTATTATAAGCCGGACGCTGAGTTTTATCAATGCGAAAGCCATTTATTAACCGACAGTGGATTGGATGGCATTTTCCTTTTGTATAGGAACTGCTGTACTATTCTTAAAAGCGATGACGTCCATTATTGGAACTCTGAAATATGCGTGCCAGAAACCTAAATTAAAAATCTGATGTGGGAAGTACATGACTTCCCTACAGACAATTCATTTTCTATTTCTTTCTTTCATAATTTATTAAATTGAGTTTAATTATACAAATTAACATGGAAAATTATTTGAAATTACTCTGAATTTGTAGTTTCAATTCTATTTTCGTTTTCATTTGGAAACTGGACATATTTTCAAAGGTGGCGCGGCAAAAATACTAAAAACTACAATATCTCAAGAGCGGTTAATCCTAGAGTTATGGAGTTGGTCTTTTCGGCATCAAAATTGCGTATAAAACAAGCATTTAATTGATACATTAGATGCTGTCGGTTTTTGCGGACTATTTCGCAAAAATAGTAGGTTCGCTTTTTCCGAATCGTACCAAAATCCAATCAGAACCAGGGTAACCCAAAAAGGGACTTGTCTCCCAAATGTTGTGAGATTTGGTCAATTAGTTTTTTAGCTAGGATGGATACATATGATTTATGAGGGCCATTTAGCAAAAAAAAAAATAGCAGGTTATTTTTCTCCGAATCACACCAAAATCTAATCAGCATCAGGGTAACCCACAAGTGACTTATCTGCAAAAATTTTATGAAATTTGATCCATTAGTTTGTAAAGAACTTTGCTTCCCCAACCGGGAATCGAATCGCTGATCTTTGTACAGGCCAGCCGGCGCTCTACCACTGATGACCGGTCTAACCTTCTGAAACTGGTCTAATATTGATGACGAAACTCCATTAAATGCAGTTGTGAAGAACCTTGCTGCCCCTATCGGGAATCGAACCCTGGGTGTTCGAATTGACCAGACGACGCTCTACAGTTGAGCTACTGTGACGGCTCTTATTTTCTTAGTGGAGCTCTTATTTTCGAAGTGGACTCTGCATTCTCCACCTTCTAATATCAGATTGTCTTGCAACTGAGGATCTAGCTGATTACCTCCTGCTATTTTTACATCAGGTTAGCCTACTGCTGCTATTTTTATTATCCAGGTTCGCTTCCTGCATGGTCTTTGACCTTTCGATTTGAAATCGGCGCTCAAAAACCAGAGTCCACTGAATTCATGCTAGTCATACTAGGGTCATTTCCAGACTTCCTGCATCTTTACAGTACTAATTACTAATCTCAGTTCTTAAATTATCCCTTTTTAATGTTCAGAATAAATACTGTCTCTACACAATACTTATACAGGGTTCCTAGGAAAGTTTTAAGCATCCAATAAATTTTGTAAGGAAAGGTCCAGGTATGTACACGTTAGGTCTATCTATAGTAAAGTGACCATGCTCAAGGAATAAAAGCGATTCCAGAGACCCTAGCGGAGAATTTAATAAGTTATAAACTTGGCAACAAAACGAGATAGAAGGAAAATGTCAATTACAAAGTTGTAGGAGATTATCTAATGAATAGGAATAGACATAAGGAACGTACGAAATGCGTTCAAGGAAATAAATACCTGTCAAGAATGTCGTATCATGAAGTACTGCAAGACGGTGACACCAGCAATTCTTGTTAAAGTACGCGGTAATATTCTTTCTCGAATTCAAATGTGTATTGTTGCTGACGGAAGGCATTTTGAACAGGCTGTGCATGAGATTCCTGTGCACTGTTAATTTTAGCATTCCTGTGCACTGTTAATTTTGCCGAATTCATTATACTTACTTTTTTTTAATTTTCCGCTAGGGGCACTGTAGTCACTTATATTTGATCGGGCATGATCATTTTACAAAAGACTGACCTAATGTGTACACTTATGGACTTTTCCTTACAAAGTTATTTGGGTGCTTGAGGAAATTCTTAAGAACCCTTCTTATTCGTACTATTTCAAATAGCCTTCCCAAACCATAATTCTAGACGTGCGCCACAGAGGTGCGTGTCAAAATCTTAGTGGGAAGGGGGATGAGAGTGGGGAATGCATAAAGAGGTTTCTCATTGGTCGAAACCTGAGGAGAACATTCTTATTGTGCAATGTAGAGTTTTTAGTTTAGCTAATGTCTGTACGGAGCTTTGACGACATTGTTCGAGAGACTTCTCGATACTGTGCATCGTAATTCTAAAACATATTTTTGAAAGAAAATTGAAATATAGTGAAAGGACGTATAAGTGAATATTAGTAAATTTGTATGAACATGAAACGATCCACACAGCAGGAGTCGTCAATTCAACAGTTTATTGCTAAGGGAGCTTGCAATAATGTTAAAGATGAATCATGCATTTCGCCTGCCTCCTTATCCAGCGCAAGTGGTGTTGAAGATCTAACAGTAAGTGTATACGAAGATAATTTTTTAGAATCTCATTTCTTAAATAATGAAAGTGGTGTTGTTGAGACCCAGACCGTCCGACCTACCAGAAAGGTGTAAGGTAACTGTTTGGACGGCCGGGAAGTGCCACCCAATTTAGACCGGAACCCAGTGGGGGAGGCATCCACAGGGACCGTACCTGGTGGTACGGTTGGTACCTCTCGGAAGGACTTACGGACCCACATGTTTAACGTGATCGTACTCCGCATGAACACGGCGGCAGTTGTGGCAGCGTGCAAATCCAGTCCGCAAACCACCGGGTTACCGCGCCCGAAAGGTGCCAACAGCACGCGGTGTTCCCAGGTGGTCACCCACCCAAGTACTAACCGCGCCCGATGCTGCCTGACTTCGGGATCTAACGAGAACCGGTGTTTTCAGCACGGTACGGGTGTGGCGAAGATGGGATGTCTTATCTTAATCATTACAGAGGCCATCATAAAAGAGTAGTTTATTTACAGGAACATAACGTAAGCTATTTACAAGCGTTTACATAGCATGACGCTACATCATAACGCGCGTGAACGTAGTCATCCGAATACGAATGTCTGTATCCCCCATGAGAATGCTCTGGGGATGGCTTTTATGAGCCAGCGCAGAGGCGCTGCGCATGCGTCACATGCAAATAGAAGAGTCTCTGGAGATCAAGAAGCTGTGGAGAGTTTTATGCTAATCACTTGATCTGGAGGCTTTATGCAAATCGCTGGAGGAGTGCTGCCATAGCACATCCCCTCATCGTGAAAAAACTGGGAATATGAAACGAACATGTCTTCCATACCTGGTTACTATAGAGGTAGAGGTGAAAGGCGTCGATTGGTCAGAAACCGGTGTAGATGTTACTTTTTCGTCCTCTAATGGTTTTAATAAGGGCTTCAAGCTATCATTGTTGATGTTACTTTTTCGTCCGTGGATATCCACTGCGTAAATTCGTGTATGTAAGCTATGGGATTTCTATCCGGAAATGTTACTGCATTTAGCTTTTTATAGTCTCCGCATACTCGAAATCCGCCGTCTTTTTTTGTTACGACGTGAATGGGGATTGCCCATGGGCTTTTTGATTGTCTACAGATGTCTTGTCGTTGTAGAAATTCGAATTCTTTTTTGACTGCTTTTAGTTTTTCAGGAGCTAAACATCTTGCTTTCGCATGAATTGGAGGTCTTCGAGTTTGAATACAGTGAGTTATATTATGCTTTATGACTTGCAGGGAATTGGTTTGCGTTAAACTTGAAAATTTACTTAGCAAACGAGTATATGGTGAATCGTTGCTCACTGTTGTCAGTCCAAGTGAGGGTATCTGCGTCGTACTTCCTTTGATGCTGATTTTTGTCCATCTGTCGATTAGTCTTTGATTTTACATGTCAACTAGTAATCCGAATTTTTCTAGGAGGTCTGCACCTAAAACTGCTCGAGAAACATCAGCAATTACGAAATACCAAATGAATTTTCGATGGAATCCAAAGTTTAAAAGCAGTTGTTTCGTTCCAAATGTTTTTATTTTGGTTCCGCTTGCTGCGTATAATAGGAATTATTTTTTTACTGTGGCAGTATGCCTGTTGCTTGGAAGAACTGATATCATTGCGCCGCTGTCGACTAGAAATTTTATATGAGATAGCTTGTCATATAGGAATAAGCGACTGTTTTCAAAGCTTCTATGCATCATCGCTGAAATGATACAACCACTTAGTTTTCCGTCAAAAAATGTGCATGGTTTTACACATTTTGAATCTTTTTCTTGAAATTTTTTATGATACCAGCAAATATCGTCTTTTTCTGGATTGCGATCGATATCTTGATTGTGGTCGAGTTCGTTGTCGATTTTGAGTTCGTTATCTGGATTGCTCAGTAGTTCACAGTTTTTTTTTAAAGTTGCTCAATTTTTTTCGTTAGGTTTGCAACTTTAGGCGCGAAATATGACTATTTTTTTACTGAAACATCGCAGATTTTGTCCACCATTTCTGCAATTGTTTTCAGTGGTTCTGAACTTATCGATAAAATTTGTTGTATATGTGCAGGGAGTCGTTGGAAGAACAACGTGAAAAGTACGTCTTCGTATATACTTGTTCCGGCAAGATCTTGCATCTCGCGAAGTAAATAACTTGGTTTCCTGTCTCCTAATTGCAATTCTTTCAAAAGGGTGCTTCAAAAGTTTTGTAACCTCTGAATCTGCAAAAAGCGAAATGATATTTTTTTCAACACAGAATAAGATTCATTTTCAGGACGTTTACGAATCAGATTTATGACATGAATCAATATATCATAGTCTAGCGCTGCAATTACGCAATGAAATTTTGTGTTTTCATTTACGATTCCGGAAACCAGGAATTGAGAGTCCAGGTGCCAAAACAATAAATCTGGGTTTGATCTCCAGAAAGGAGGTGCTTTGAAAGCAACTTTTGAGAGTTCAGCAGAACTAAAATATTCTTTTGAAGCTAAAACATTTTTTGTATCATTGGCTGATGCAAAAGAGTTTCGGTAGTCTTAGTTGTAGACATATTGCATTAGGAACTGAAAACGTACATTTTATTTTTCAGAATGCGAGTAAATTGAAGTTGATACTCACATAATTTGAAGCATCACATCACCGGTAAGTGAGAGTTTTCACGTCTCAGGCAAATTGGATTGGAGCTGTCACGTTTCAGGAAACTTGGAACCATCACATCTCAGGGTCACCACTCTATGGCGAAGGTGCGATGTCGTATCTTAATTATTACAGAAGCATTTATAAAAGAATACTTTATTTACAGAAACATAACGTAAGCTATTTACAAGAATTTCCATAGCATGGCGCTACATCATAACGTGCGTGAACGGAGTCATCCGAATACGAATGTCCGTATCCCCCATGAGAATGTTCTAGGGGGTGGCTTTTATGAACCAGTGCAGTGGCGTTGCGTATGCGTCACGTGCAAAGCAGATAGTCTCTGAAGATCAAGAAGCTGTGTGGAGAGTTTTATGTTAATCACTTGATCTGGATGCTTTCTGCAAATCGCTGTAGGAGTGCCGCCATAGTGGATTTGATAATTCATATAAGGAAATTCATAATTTTAATGATATAGAACACTACTCTGGTTATGAAAATTCAATCAACTCGCTAGCAATAAAGAAAAAATATAACTTTTAAACAATATTTGGACTTTCAATCTTAATTATACATTCCCTAAGCTAACCAATTCAAATCAAACCCACTCCAGGTCCTTTCAAATCAAATGGTTGGATGAATTTAAATAGTTAGCATACTCACTAATGAAGGATGATCCCCACTGTAAATATTGCGATTTGTTTGTATATAGCGATTTTGTAGGTAAAGGACGTCATGAAACATTAGAAGATTTAGTAACAAAATCTTTTACAAATTTAAAATACTGAAGAGAAGTGTTTAAGCAGCACGAGAATTGGAAATATCATAAAGAGGCCATGTTAATTGCTGATAATATCAAATCTATAATCAGTAAAAAAGTCGATAGTGTAATTAGTTTGCAAAAGGGAAAAATGATGTCATTGAAAATAGTAAAAAACTATTACCAATCATACAAACTTATTTGTCTCTGTGGCAGACAACAAATACCATTAATAAATAAACATGATTCTGGACTGACATACCTTCATGAACCAATAAACAACGACGGTAAATTTTGTTCCTCACTTAGATACAGAGCTAAAATAGCGGTGATTTGGAATTAAAGGATCATTTAGAAGCTAGTGAGGACAAAAGTATGTACACAAGTTCTGTCATTCAAAATGAATTAATAACGATTTTTTAAATTTCATATCAAAAATTGTCTCAAGTTAAAACATAAACCAAAGTTTATTCAGTTTTAGCTGATGAAACGACTGACATCAGTCAAATAGAAAATTTATCTCAGTGTGTATGATACGTTTCTGAAGAGTCAATAGCATTAAGAGAAGATTTTCTTGGTATTGTGCCCGTTTATGATGTAACAATTTCTGCTTTACACTTTAATGGAGAGCATAATGAAATTGGAGCTTAACCTAAACTGTATGAGAGGTCAAGGATATGACGGTACTGCTAGCATGCGTAGAGAGTTCCGTGGATTACAATATTAAAGAAAAAGTTTTTTCAGTTCCATATACTCGCTGTGCTGCACAGTCGTTAAATTTATGCTTATCTAATGCTAGTAAAGTTCCTCTAATTAGAAACAGTATAGGTGTAATGGTAGAAGTGTGTTCATTATTTCATATATCAGCTAAGCGAACTCATCTTGAAAGAAACTATTATTGAATGCTGTCCTAAATCTAAAATAATAAAACTTATCGTTCTATGTGAAACACGCTGGATTCAGTACCATAACTCAGCTATGTTTAAAGAAATCCTTCAACCTATTATTAGCGCGTCAGCCAACATTGAATTGGAATCAAACGACTCTTCACTTAAGGATCATATGTTGATTAATTCAATATGCAAATTTCAATTTCTCACTAGTACTTTTGTCTTGAGCAGTATGTTGTCCACTACCTGCAATATGTCGGAGGCTTTTCAGAATAAACAAATAGATCCATCTCAGGCCTTCAAGAATGTATCTAATGTTATAGACATCTTATCTAACAGACGGAACCAAGCAAATAAACACTTAAAAACACATATGAAAACGCTAAGGCATGGACAGAAAAGCAAATATAGCAGAAGTTCCTCCTATTTGCAGATTGCAAACATCGCACTGTAATGTACCATACATTTCGCCAGAAGAATATCGACGTAACGTATCTCGCTGATCTTCGCAATGCAAGGATCGCTTCCAATCTCATAAAGAAAGAATAGTGTCATTGCAATGCGTTCTTCCATAATTCTGCATCAAGAATAAATTTTCGTCCCTGTCACGGTTTATGAAAGAGGCTTGTGTTACAAAGAAGTAGTTAAAAGTGAATACTTATTATGAAAAGGTAACGAGTATTGGAGAAACTACAGCTTTAAAGGATGTAGAAATCCGAAGACTCACCATAATTTTTACCAAGCCAGCTTTTAAGTAGCAGAAGATCTTGATATTGTCCGGGAAACGGAACTACTGGTCGGAGCATGGTGCTCTCTTGACTTCTGTGACATCAAGGTACACCTTGAGCTGGATATGAAAATAGATAAAAAAAAAAAAGCCTGCAGATTTGTGCAATCGCTCTCGAAACAATTTAGAATAGGTACCCCAGTTAACAATGGACTCGCGTATACACAGATGGATTGATGCTGGAAAGAAGTGTTACTGTTGGTGCAGGAATCTACAGTGAACATTTTGCATTTTATAAAGCAGTTGGTAGAGATACAACTAGTTTTGATGGTGAAGTGAAGGATATCCATGTAGCCTTAGAACAGATATCCATTCGTAAATGCAATTTTTTCAAGGTTGTTATTTTATCCGATTCTAGGTCTGCCCTGCAAGTTATATCTATTAATAGAATGTGCGACTCGAAGCGAATTAATGACTGTAGATTGTTCTTAATTTATTCGGCCGATTCCTTCGTGCTGTAGTGGGTTTCTGCTCACTGTGGTGCGGAAGAAAATGAAAGGACGGACCTCTTGGCGAAGAAAGGTACCGTTGTCCTTTCAAAACCAAGCACATTTAAGACTTTTCATTCTGTCAAAATCTAATTAATTTGGAAAAAAATACAAATCTGACATGTTCAACAAAGCTAGAAGAAAATCCCGAGAGCGCCTTGCTGGTTTAAAATCTCAAATTTCAAGTTTTCCTCGAGGTTCGGCTGTTGCTTTGTTTCGTCTTATACTGGACATGATTGCCTCAATACCATTTATTTGGAATTAGACTTAAGAATTCACCTAATTGTACTTTGTGTAATTCTGGACTAATGAATAGAGAACATTTAGACAAATGTACTGCACTTTATGGTTTTAGTTGTATTGTTCAAAGATATTAGGAACCTAGAAGGCTAATGGCTTAATTGTCAAATACCTGGTACTTGTAAATATATAAATTATGAAGAGATAAATGGATTCGTGTAAAGGATATATCAAAAACTGCTGTTGATATTCTTCTAGTGTGTGACAAGATTTATTTCCTAAATATTTACATTCTTTTGAAAATATTAGTTGTTCTGCCTGTTTTTATTGCCACCCCAGAAGGCCTTAGACGGTGTTCCCAGACGTAGAGAGGAGTTCGAGTCCTTCGGAGTTCGAGTCCTTCTCTGGGAAATACTATACGTATAGTATATCCCAGAAATACAAATAATCTTATCTCGGAACAGTTTGACACATCAATGTATGAAAATGAAATAGAGTATTTATTAGAAAAAGTCAGAATTTATGACATAAAAACAAGCAAGATCAATCATGTATAAAGCATTGATTATAAAACACTTTCCAACTGCAATTTTATTTAAACATCTCTAAAATACGATGCATTCATTCAGCGGCGATATTTTTTTAATTATCACAGAACTATAATAATTTATTTTACCTGTAATTTTATTTAAACATCTCCAAAATACGATACATTCAGCGGCGATATTTTTTTAATTATCACAGAACTACGATAATTTATTTTACTTGGAAAATTAAAACGATGGAGGTAAAAGTACTTTCTAGCTCTATGTTTAAAACTTTATTCAAACTTTATTCAAATGAGTCAACGAATTATAAATCGTATAGCTCTATGTAAAAACTGTGAATATTTCATTCATACATTTTTATTCCAGACTCCAGAGCTAAATAATTTGGAGTGAAAAAAATTCAGCAATTCTCATACAACTCATCTTATAATTACTTGTTTACATTTTACATTCATTAAAATTGGGCTTCGTTGTAGAAATAATCAAAGTTTGATGATCATTTGAACTAAAAAATATTGTAACGGCGTTGGCGCAGAATGTAGATTCACAGAAAAAAACGCAAAAATAAAGCAGTTTTAGGATGGATGCAATACTAAATATAAATTTAATGAACTTTAAATCACGATTTTTACTCTGGGAAAAAAAGATGGATGCCATATTTCATTTTGAAGTGAGTCACGTGACCTCTTCATATTATATGGGTGTTATTAATATTTTAGTTTTTATTTAAAAAACTACCGAACATATTTTGCTGAAGTTTTTTTTATATATTTTATGGGGCAATTTGAATATTTCCTACGATTTTCGAAGCAATTTGTGAATTTTAATTTCGCTTAAAACATGTTTGAAAAATTAGGTCCGATAGGGTTCAATGTGTTTAATTTTTTCAACCCGGGTTCAATCCAAAGCTTATTGGATGATATTATTCATTTACATTCCTATATGTTCCACAGACCGTCTCAACAACATATTAAAATTTCATTTGATAAAGTTATTTTTACGGCAGCTATCTTGCGAACGGACAGACAGACAGAATGAACAAAAATCATAAACACTTGTAAACTAGATTGTAAAATGTTAAAAAAGGAAACTATGTGAAGGCGCTAGTAACATTAACTATTTTTAAAATATGGATGTAAACTACACGAAATTATTTTTATGTATCTAGTCATATGATAACTATAGAGATATATAAGAATGGAATTTGAATGGTTAGAATAAAAAATATTAGATTGTAAAATTTTCAGGAATTAATGAGTATTTGACAGACTAAGAAACAGACTAAAAGAGACAGAAAATTCTATCACCCGAATAAATCACTAGACAAACCTTGGAACAGACAATTAGCTCAGATAGATGCTATTTTATTAAAACAAGTTTTTAAACTTAACTTTTATGCTCTGGCAGATATATATGATCACATGTTAAACACATCTTAAATTTTTATATTTTGATCATCAGCCCTCAAAAGCTGGATAAACTAAAGTTCTTTTAAAAAGAAACCTTTTAAATATAATTGAAATATTGCCAATATTCTACGCTTAACTTCACAAGAAACCACATTAGTTATCAAACAGACCATAAACAAGCTCATTATGTAGGATTTATTTCTTTGTATGAAGAATTTCTTTTCTGAATACTTCTTCAGTCTATAAAATTTTAAAGAGAACAATAAGAAATTTATTTCGTTAACTATCATTATCGTCAGAGCAAACGAGTCTTTAGTATGATAGCAAGAGCATGAGTAGACTAAAAACAAATTTATTTAACTGACTTGTTTTCAAATAATGACTATTAATAGCCAATTACTTGATTGTTTTTAATTTTTAACAGCTAAATATAAAGTTGGTGAAAAACAAACTACTGTCTAACACCGAATAAAATGTATTTAATCTATATAGATCTCGGTGATCCAGATCAGCTTACATCTGAAGATAAAATTTAACTCCATGAACATAAACGAAATCTGTTTAACGGTAGTTGTGATGAAGTAGCTCAGTCTTTGTAACAATCGCTGCTGGTGAATGTGACATTACATTTTAAATATAAGGAAGAACGCTAATATGTGTAGTAGACGTAAAGACGAAATTTTCGAATTTTACTTCTATTGCATTATTTATTTTATTTATTTTTTGCATATTATTCTGTATATAATTAACTTGTTTGTTTTAAATATCTGTTAATAAATAATTTCTACAAAATTAGGTACTCGCCTGGGATAAACTTTTAATTACATCGAACTGTTTAAACTGTAATAGTATTTTTAATTAATTCGGCTATTGAAAAATAATTTAAGGAGACATCATTAATTGACTTTCCGACGATAAAGATTAATCTAAAATATTGTTCTGTCGATTCCATAAAAGCGTTTCATTAATTAGTATTACTTTCCTTATGTACATAGGGAAAATATTGTGACTGGGGTCGAATATTCGAATTTGAGTTTTCAACGATAGAGCACGTTTCAAGCATTCCTGAACTTGAATCGAACATTTTTGAAGTGATGTCTGTGTGCGTTTGTCAGTGAGTCTGTGAAAGAGATTATCTCACGAACAATGGAGCGTTTCGAACAAAATTTAGTACAAATATTACAATCGGTGAATACCAAAAGCCTATTGATTTTAAACTCCATCGAGTGTTCGAAAGACCATCCTCATTTTCGAATGAAATTTTGAAAAATCAATAAAAAATCAGACCCTTTAATAATGTTACGTAAATCGTGTAATTTTTCATTAAAAAACGAATGGCACAAACTTTAGAAAGCTAGCATGAACTGTTCTCGAGATATTGCACGTGCTTCTAATAAATTTATCAAAAATATTACAAAAATTAAAAATAAATGTTAACTATCCTAATATATGTTCACTTTTCAGTCAATATTATTCGAAAATTTTCTTATCATTCTTGTGGATCTAGTTCCTTCCATTCGCAAGAGAAGATATTTGTTTAATAGTTTTGTATTTTTACGAACAACAATTCGCCAATAGTCATTTATATATAATAAAAGCTCTTCTCTTCGTCTGTGTCACGCTTGGCGATAAATTTGGCAAACTTAGCGACTAATTTAGCGAAATATTGCCAACTTGGCGATATGTCACAACAGATGAACAAAAATATAAACCAAATTGCAAAAATAACGCTAAATTAATGGAAATGAAACCAAATCGATCAATTAATTATTAAAATATTTCAATATATAAACTATGTTTCTTATTGCGGAGGTTATCAATATTAGTAATTGTTAATTTAGAGTTGCGTGAAATATAAGTTCATTGGGTACTTCAAAATAGATTTACATGTTGTTATCCTGAAAGGCGCCAAATGTACAATTCAACTTTAAAAACACTGTACCGTGGAAATTACACATCATATTTTCACCGTGAAAGTAGTAAATTATTGCATTATGTAGGGAAAGTAACGTGCTGTTCTTATTACATTTTTTTTAAAGTCGATGACAAGTCAAACCAAAAGCTGTTGTGACAATTTATAGAATTTAACTTTACATCCATGGATGACAAATATAAAGAAAAACTAAATTTCATTTCCCCGAATTTTCTTGTTAATGATTTAATTACCGTTTGTATTCTGTGTATTAAGTATGAAGGAATGAAACAAGATGCAACTGACTGAATAGTTTCTTGCTTAAATAATTTAGATGTTCTTAAAGCCAATGCTGTTGTCGATGATTTATGAAAGTGATGAAGGCGAAATTCCTGTAGTTCAGAATAAAAATCTGATAATGGAGGGAAATGTCGTCACAATGTTTGGAGACGGAAATCCTAGAGCTGAGATATTGGACGATAAAATTGTTATCACGGAGGGATTTGGCAGAAAATCTGCTGTCGAATTAAAAGTGAGATGTGGAATGTTCAAAACAAGAACAAGTTCATTCAAAGCATACTGAATTTTTGGGATGTCAATGACTCCACCCGTACGTTTTACGGAAGTAGCAGTTATCCAATTAAACACAGGATTCGTGATATCGCCGTATTGTTCAGATGGATCGAAATTCAAAAAGTGATTTACGCATGACTTTTACGGACTTAACGAATAATTTACGAGTTTAAAATTTACGAAATTATTTAAAGAAAAGTCAATTCTGTACATAAAGGCAAATATACAGGGTGTATATAAACTGATGGTCAGAAATGGAAGGGGTTATAGAACTCATCAAAACAGATAACTTTTACAATACAATGTGAGGTCGAAAAGCAACCGGTGAGCCGCGAGAGGGCGCTTTCTCTGGAGTGGATAAAACGTCGCGTCAAAATGGAGAACACAGTAAATCCGCATGCTACACGTTCCAGATGCCACCAGTAAAGGTTCTCCGTGAATATGTGGCCAAGGATTATCTACGACCAATTAATTGGATATCCTTGCCCACACATTCATTCATTATCGACGACCAATTAATTGGCCCGTATCTGTTACCAGACCGCCTAGACCCGTATCTAGTTACAAGACCGCCTAGTACCTCACCTTCCTCCAGCAGGTGCTGTCAGATTTACTACGTGTTGTACCAGCAAATCATCGAGTGATTATGTGGTTCCAGTACGACGGAGTGCCAGCACATTGCACCAGGATTGTGCGTAACTACTTGAACATGGCTTTTCCGAACAGATGGATTGGCCGTGGTGATTCCGTCGCGTGGCTTCTCAGATCTCCCGATCTGTTCTGCCTGGATTTTTTCCACTGATGACAGCTAAAAATCGCCGTTTACAAGACGCTCATCAAGTCACCAGAGGACCTTGTCGTCCGAATTAGCTGCAGACGTTCATGAAATGCTATCTTCCAAAGTGTACGCGATTCACTCCGTCGTCGTTGTGACACCTGTCTCGCAGTTGGTGGTCGTTCATTTGAACATTTGTTCTAAACATTTTGTCAATAAATTTCCATTATTCGTCTTCACTGTATTCATCTTCACTTCACTCCATTTTGACGCGACGTTTCATCCACTCCCAGAGAAAGCGCCCTCTCGCGACTCGCCGGTTGTTTTCCGAACCCACGTTGTATTGTGAAAGTTGTTTGTTTTGGTGAGTTCTATAACCCCTTACATTTCTGACCATCAGTTTATAGACACCCTGTATATCTTTAAGGTGAATCCTTTTAAGATAACACCTAAAGTATACGTAAGCAAAGGCACACCCATAGTGCGACTATTCGTTACTTTAACTGTGGCAAGATCGAACATGGATCAAAAGCAAGATATCAAACCTGGAAATAAAGATCCCAATAATATGAAGTGTTTGTTATTACCGTGTCTACCACTGATAAAATGCGGCGAAGTATGTTTTAATAAATAGCATTAAACAACACGCCCTCGTCGATACGGGTAGCAAGACGACTCTGATTACAGAAAACACTTTTAGGAAATTAGGTCTGTCTGACTTTATTAAATCGGATACCCGATTGACAGGGTTCGGTCGCAGCGAATTTAGGACTGTCAGATATGCTCACTTAATCATGGAAATTGATGGATGAATTGACGGACATCTTGCTACTATGTTAATCATTCCTAACTTTATTATGACATTTGGCATCTTCATTGGTACCGATATTTTTCGCTAGCTGAAATCATCATTAACGAAACGGCGTTCGGTTTCGAAAGAAGCAACCAACTGTATTTCTCATCCGAATAGATGTCGTTTAAAATCAAGAACCGAATTGAGAATTCCACTTGGAAGGTGAACTGAGTCTCAAACAAACCAACATCGTTTGAGGTCGCACTCGAGATAAGACGAAGACGACTGCCGTTAAAATGAGTATCCTAATGACGGAGGAAAGTCCTATATATTTACATCCACGATGGCTGATGCCTATAATATACCATGAAGTTGTTGACATGTAAGTGAAAGAATAGATATTGGATGATGACCTCATTAAAGACTGCTTCTTCGAGTTTGCTAGTCCTGTTAAAGCAGTAAAAAAAAATTATGGTTGTCCTGGAGTTTACATGGATCATCGTAAGATTAATCGTGTGATTGTGAAAGATAGAAGCTCTTTGTCATTGATTGAATACCTGCTTGATCGGCTAAGTTATTCTAAAGTATTCATAACAATTGACATAAAAAATGGACTTTTTTATGTCTCTGCCGACGAGAAAAGTCAAAAGTATACATATTTCGTTATATATAGAGAAAAATATCAATTCAAGAATGTACGTTTCGGTTTGTGAAATTCGCCTTCAATTTTCCAACGA
The DNA here is from genome assembly GCA_951213105.1 of Amaurobius ferox. NCBI lineage: Eukaryota > Metazoa > Arthropoda > Arachnida > Araneae > Amaurobiidae > Amaurobius > Amaurobius ferox. The sequence goes on along the minus strand of OX578133.1, from coordinate 140,371,253 downwards.
GTTTTGAATAGCGTGTTTTACAAGTACGTAAACGACGGTATTGCCTAAGTTTATATGGATGATGTAATAATTCCGTCACTGAACTTAGAAGGGGCAGTAAACCGTCTAGAATTGATATTGAAAACAGCCAGTGAATATGGCCTCGAAATAAATAAGAAAAAAATGTCAATTTATGGTAAAACATGTAGAGTTTCAAGGACATATTATCGAAGATGGAAAAGTATCATTTTCAACAGAGGAAACACTAGCCGTTGAGCTATTCCCTGTTCTAAAATGTTGCAAAGACGTTCAATCATTTTTGGGATTCACTTGATATTTTCGTATGTCCATACCTCAATATTATACTATATCAAAGCCACTAATTAATCTGCTACGAAAGAACGAACTTTTCCGATTTTGAGATGCTCAAAATTTGTTATGTAAACTGAAGTATGCTTTGATAAAACACACCTGTGTTCCGGATATACAAGCCTGGTTATATCACTGAACTACAAGTTGACACTAGTCAAGAAGATTGTTTTAGTTCAGTCCTTCTACAAAAGTCTCCAGACGATGATCATCTTCATCCTGTGTACTATATAAGCAAGAAGACAGTAGACGTCTAGAGAAAGTACTCGAGTTACGAGCTTGAGATAATTGCAAATGCTGCAGCATAAAATAAATTCAGTATCTATTTTTTTTCATTACATTCACCATAGTGACTGACTATTCCGATTTTGAACTGAGAATGCATAAAATGATCTAGGCACTAGAGTTGTCCGATGGGTTTTATTGTTAGTAGAATTTGACTAAAAGATCAAACACCATGCAAATGAAGTATGTGGATGCGCTTAACCGCTGCCCCATCATGATTGTCCAAACAAGCACTGCATCAACGTGTATGAAAGTGCACAAACGACAAAATAGTGAAATAAGATGCACTGTCGAAATGCTTAAGCACAAACCTTATGAAGACTATGTAGTTAAGAATGAAATTTTGTGTAAAAATGAAGTTGGTTCTGAAAAGCCTGTTGTTTCTCAGACAATCTAGAAAAATATCGTAGCTGAAGCTTGTAATCAAGGACATTTTGCCGCTTAATCAAGATGAATTATTTCATACCTGGTGCAATGAAGAAAATTCAGAGCAATATCGATAGCTGCATGCTCCTTGATAATAAAAAAGCAGAAAACAAGAGAAATTCCACCCACTAAGTAAAGAGGATTTGCGGCTACATACCTATTGCATTGATTTTCTTGGTTTACCTGAAAGCACGCACAGGAACTAAAAATACATCTTTACTGTGATGATTGTTTTACAAAGTTTGTTTGGCTGTACGCAGCTGAGTCAAGACTAAAGATGTCATAAGCAAGTTGGAATTGCAGAAGAAATAAATACGTTAGAAATTTCCTCCGTAAGATAGGTTGTTCGAAAAATAACTCTCAGGATGGCCACATTTGGGATCCAGGTGACGCAGATTAACATGTATGTCATCATAAATCTTAACTTCATGGCCATAAATGAAATCTGCTTAAAAGCAATTGTGATGTAACTCAAGCTTCCTAATAACTGTTGCCAGGGTATGTGCTGTTACATTTTAAAATTAAGTAAGGACGATAAGATTTGTTGTAGACATAAAAACGAAACTACTGAATTTCATTTACACTGCAGGTTTTTTTTATATTATTCTGTATATAATTAAATTGCTTGTGAACTTTTAAATCTATGTTGTCAATCAAGAATTCCTACAAAATTGAGTAATCTAACAGGATGAACTTTTGATAGCTCCGAACTATTGAACTGTTTATACTGTGTCAATATTTATATACAGTCAGGCAGATGCAAAAATGAAGAATGATCTTATAACTGTTTAGAAATTCAGTCAGATCAGTGGGATGATGTGTGTTCACATATCACGCATTTATCAAGTTTCACGGCAGCACAGAAAACTTCACCTTCACGTAGCCAGGACACTAGGAGATAACACGACAACACATCCAGGAAGGAATCAGTATTTCCAAAGCGAAATATAAAATAGGCAGAAAAGCAGGTCGAACTGCTACGCATTACACTTTCGACGGCCGTTTTGGACGTAGCTCTACTTGACAAAACAACCTCACTTATGTCAGCGACTCACAACTGATTCAAAATGCCTTAGCAAGAAATCTGGACTGAAGCAGAAGACGTAGTAATGGCTAAACAATTCACTAGAAAAACAACTATATCGATCCACCATGCCGCTTGTCATGATTGACCAAGTTATCCCTATATTAGTGAATTTCTTAATGAAAACGACATAGCTGCTGTATATAACTCAATTCAAAGTGCAAAGAAATCAAACAACCGAAATTGCAATCCAGCCCGATAAGCACACACCCACTAGTAACCAAATTACCACCCGTCCAAATGGTTGCTCGAGTCTTCGGATGAGTCGGACGGTCTGGGACTTCAACACCTCTGTTAAAGCCATTCCGGTATTCACACTCGCTGAGAAACCTCCTCTTAAAAACCCCATAGCAGGAATAAGTAGTATATCTCAGTATCTCTCATGTAAGTTAAAAACTCGTATAAGTTAAACTCATGTAAGTTAAAAACTTATCACGCTGGCGATAAAACGACGTTTGGCATCTGATTTGACAGAAGGGTTCTGCCGCTGGATACTGTTTGGATAACCGCGCTGGTACCGCCCGGCATGCAATGACCATCCGAATTTACCACAGTGCGGCACGAGGAGCTTATTCCCATGCTTCACATGTATTTACATGTATTTATATGTTTCACATGTATTTACATGTGAAGCATGGGAATCATTCTCTTTAATGCAGAAACTCGTCAAAATTCCGCCAGCACGTGAAAGATGATGCAACCGGTTCGATACTGATAATGGGAACGTCACAACTGTAATTAGTGTTCTTAAATAATTTTTAATTCAGCTATTGAATTTTCGGCTATATAATTAAATTGTGTGTTTTGATAAATTTTAAATACTATGTATCATCATTCTTACACGGTGACTGATTGAGGGCTTGTTGTCTTCAGCGACGAATCCCGCTTTTCTCCCAATGCTGACGACCGCCGCATATACGTATGTGGAGGAGGACTGGCCGGCGTTCCGATTATTCTCAGTACTACGTATGAGAAAGTAAAAATTAACAAATAAAGTTACGACAAAAATAATTGATGTTTTGTAGAGCTAAGGCTCGACACTGATGGCAAAATTTGAAAACTGTACCTGGAAATATTTTTATAATTTTTATTTTCAATTTTGATCAATACGTGGAATTGTAGAACACGACGTTTTCACTGCGATTTTTTTCAGGGAATGCTTATAATAACGTTTCAATCTTATATATAAAACTTCAAATTTCTATTTGTGAAACTCGAGATTTTAGAAATCTCTAATTTTATCCCTAGTACCACTTGGCGGCAAGCTGCCTGACATTGAGAGTCCGAACGCCGTTAATCGATCGATAGGAGGAGCGAGAAAGCAGGTATTGTTATGAATGGGTTTCAATGGAAAAAGAGGTTTTAACAAATATTTAAAAATCTATTGATTTTTTCGAAATTTTGAAAGTTTTAACAGCATGTTCGGTTCAATACCTACGTTTAAAAAAAAAAAAAAAAAAAAAAAAAAAAAAAGTTAGCTTCTAACCCGAATAGGGGCTTCGGATTAGTGATGGCATACATGCATACACGATCACGTTTTAATAGTAATATTACACAAAAAAGTTCATAATTAATAATATTGTGATTAACTGCAATTAATTTTAGAGAAATTAGTGAATGAGTATGCAAGACATCTTTTTTAAATTTAAAATGCGGGTTTCATACTCTTCTTTCTCTTCCTGAATGCAGCAGATATTTTATTCCCAATCCAAACATCACTTCTTGGTAATTAAAAAGCAATTACCTTTCATTTAGTGACGTTAATGGCACTCAAAAGAATATGCCTTTGTCTGCGATTCCAACAACTTCATCATTTATTTCGCTCAAAAGCATCTTACTATTGTTCACAAGCATCCGCAATTTTAGACAAAGAGGCTCATCCGCAATTTTAGACAAATGCAGCGTTAACACGAATTCTTACACGCTGCACTTATTTATAGTTAAAATTATAGCTAAAATTCTGAGTGTATTTTTTTTGTTGTTAGTTTTAATGTCTTGTGATTTGTAATTCATTTATATTCATTTGATTATATTCTTTTAGTCAAGTAAATAAATGTAGAAATATTTTATTTAATTATTTTATTTATTATTTGAATGAGCATTATCTTGGGGGTCCAGATTTAGGCAAATTTCGAACTCGATACGGTGTTCGATACTCTTACCGCCGAACCGATTCGATACAAAATTTGAACTTAGACTCATCCAGCCAAATAAAACTCTAGAAAACTTCAGGAATGGTAAGTTCTTTCTTAGTTGAGTGGCACTAACATAATCTCAAAAATACATCATAAATACCACCTGCTACTTTTAATGCGTCAAATGATTTTTTCCTTCTCTCTTTTATCAATGGACGAGCAGGACGTACGTATTCTCAGGGTGAAATAATTTTTATTTTAGAACAATATTTCTATGCCATTCTTATAAGGAGCTTTACTGCATGGGTATTACTCTTCAATGACACTTATAAAAATGGCTAGAGAAATATTGCTCTAGACCATAGGTTCTCAACCTTTTTTTGCCCACCGCCCACTTTGAGAATATTTTTTTTCCTAATGCCCCCCCAATTTTTCTTACTTGCGAATCTGAAACAGCTATTGCCACGATTATATTTAAACGTGTAATATTATATACTATAGTCGTAAGATAGGATATGGCCCTATCCTATTTCTGAGTTTAAAGAAGACTGTTTCAATGAGAATAATTAAAACGCATACTTAATTATATTGAAAAGTATTTTTATTAACATTCAAAAGACATTGAATTTATAACTTATCTAATAAGAAGGTTGAATTTGATGTATTTTAAGGAGTTTGTTAATATCAGGCTCGATTTTACTTAAAAACAACCGTAAGTCGCCGTGTTCAGTAACATGGAGCCGATTTCTCTTTTTAGTTACCAACGTTGCTACAGCACTAAATCCACGTTCAGCTAAATAGGAAGAGGGGAATGCTATCAGAAATCGTTGAACAATCGACCATAATCCTGGGTACAGTTGCAAAATCGGCTTCTGCAGCCAAAATTCTTGGTAGCCATTCTTGAATTTAATTTTTAATTCCTCATTTGTCGTCAGTTTTATTAGTTTTTCTTCTAACTAGGATGATCCTGCTATGTTGACATTTGAAAAAGGATCCAAAACCCAGTCTGGTATGCCCATGTTTGAAATGTCCTAGAATCGTTCCTTGAAATCACTGTGGAGGTTTTCCAAGTGTTGACAGTAAACAAGCAAGTCGTCGTGCTTGAATGATACTGCTGATAAATTTGGGAAGTTATTGAATTCGCGTCTGCCGACATTTCTTTTGCATAATAGCAGTTTAGACACGAAAGCAGCAACGCTATTTTTTGTTTTAATCAAGTTTAAGTCGTCGCCTTGAAGTTGGAGATTGACATCAATAAACAATTTATACAGGTCTGTCAAGTACGCAATACCGTTCTTTGATGAGATAAGGTTGTCGCGCAATTCCGTGTCTTTGTTTCCTAGGAACTTTATCACAGACCCAAACAGATTGTAAAATCGAGTCAAACAAGTACCTTTTGACAGCCAACGCACCTCTGTGTGAAGCAGCAATCGGTTGAAATCTTCATCATTGGCAATGCAAAGCAGACTAAATAATCTGTCATTCAATGAGCTACTTCTGATTATATTAACTGCTCTGATAACATATTGCAGTGATGTATGGAGGCGTTCACTCAAAATTTTCGCAACCAAATGCTGGCGATGAATTACGCAATGCACAGCAAGCACGTCAGGAACTTTATTTTTTAAGCACGCTATGAAGCCTTTGTGACGCCCTGTCATAGCCGGTGCGCCATCCGTAGCAACTGACAAAATATTATTAAAAGGAATTTCCTTTTCGTCACAAAACTTTTCCAGTGTATTAAATATAGTTTCTCCTTTTGTATCTGTTTCCAAATTCGTAGCAAACAATAGTTCTTGACATATTTTCTCATCTTTGATAAACCTCACGTATGACAATAACAATGCTTCATTGGTTGGTAAAGTGGACTCATCCAGCTGAATTGAAAATCGACAAGTCTGCAGATGATTGCACAATGATTCTCCAATGTTTTCAGCCATCTCATCAATTCGTCTTTGCACAGAACTATTGCTCAAAGGAATTTTTCGGATAATATCTGCAGCTGGTTTATGGAGCACAGTGGTTATTACTTCATTTACTGCTGGTAAAATTAAATCTTCCCCAATAGTATGTGGTTTGCATGTTTTAGCAATCAACAATGAGATATTGTACGAAGCTCGAAGTCCGTCATCGTCTTGCTTAGAAGCTGATGAAAAAAGTTTTGATACAGTTGGCTGAATTTCGTACTTCTTTTTCATGTCTTGAAAATAGGTCACATCTTTGTCTTTCTTATCCGGGTGTATTTTATTAAAATGATCTTGAAGCCTAGAAGGCTTCATCGCTTCATTTGAAAATGTTTTTTGACAAATAAGGCACATTGGCGATGATGGATTTGTGGGATTTTCGATAAATCCGTACTTAATATAATCCACACTATACTGCCGCCTCATCTTTTTTGCTTCCGACATGGTTTTTACTTTACAGATACGTGAGTAGTATTAGTGTACTTTTAAAATCCTGTCATCAATTGCGCGCGATAATGCTAATGAAAATAAAATGAACAATCACTGCCTTTATATAGGTTGGAGACATATAACCATCGAGGTAGTATTCTAACTCGTTGCATATAACACGCATAAGATAAACATGAATAAGATAACATGAATATGATAAACACGAATAAGATAAACATGCAGTGACTCGTTTATAACACCCGTCGCCGAAGTAAAGCGCGGGGGCAAGGGTGATGCGGGAGCAGAGTGCGGGTTAGAACCAACGAGTTAGAATATATGGAGAGAGCGCGGTCCAATCTGCTCCATGTTAAAAACATAGTCAAACATAGAGCAGGTGCTAGTGGTTGAGGAGGAGAAGGCCATTCATGATTTGGCGATTTATCGCCTAAACTGTGTCGTGTACCTTCTGTTTTCTTTTTTTTAACTTCTAGAGCAGGGGTGGCCAACCCGCGGCCCGTGGGCCACATGCGGCCCGCGAGATTCATTACAATTTTACAAAATACGATTATTTTGTGCAATATTTTTGTTTTTAGTGTAGTGTTTTGTAACAAATAAATCCCATAACTGTTTCTATTTTACACGTTGCTTCTGTTTTTATACATACTTAGAAGTGGACAGTATTGCATGCGCAATACCCCCTCTGCATTTTAGAAAAATACAAAAAAATATTTGAAATATATTCATCTCCCTTTCATGTCGATGTCGAGTCGGCCCCAGAATATCTCCAAATGGAACTGATTGACTTACAATGCAATAATGAATTAAAACACATTTTTGAAACATCAGAATCAAAAATAGATTTTTATAATACTTATGTCACAAAAGAAAATTTTTCCAATTTGAGAGATCTGGCACAAAAAGTTGTGAGCGCTTTTGGATCAACTTACACCTGTGAATCGTTTTTTTCGAAAATGAAATTTATCAAACATAAATCGCGCTCAAACTTAACGGACGAAAACATGCAACATCAATTACGATGTGCAAATACACTCATTGAGATCGACTTACAAAAACTAAGTGAAAGAGTTGAGAAACAAATATCTGACTGATTAAATAAATTAAACATTATTCGATCATTGCATTATTATTATTATATTATCTATGTTTGTATACATGAAAAATAATGAAAACAATAATAATAATTCATTCTGTTTTAAATTTTCACTCCTATAAATGTTTGTAATGGGTCCAAATCTAATATAAAGATATATATTTTTATATGCGGCCCTCGGGCCGACGTGGTGGTCGAGTGGTCAAGGCATGCGTTTCCAAAGCAATCGCTCGACCGCCATGTTGTGGGTTCGAGCCCCACGTAAGGCATGGATGTTGTTGTGTTGTGGGCGCAGTGTGTTCCGCCCCCCTCTGGTGCGCCTGGGGCAACGTCCCTAGGATGGCTAAATGGATCACATATAAGGCCGAATTATGGGCGAATGACGATGAGTCAAGTGCCTGGCCATTGGCAATAAAATATGTGTATATATATATATATATGCGGCTCGCGGGATTATAATGTTTTTCCGAAGTGGCCTGCAAGGTCATTTGGGTTGGCCACCCCTGTTCTAGAGGATGAGGGGGAATGGGAAGTTGTTATACGTTACAGGATTTTAAAGAATATGTATAAAGAAAAATACGAAATAGGATTAGAATATTTTATTACCAAAACATTTTATTACTAAAGAATAATTTTGTTAATAAAGTCAATTTCGTAAAACAAATTAAACTACAAAGCAATTGCAAATAAAATATGATATGAAATAGATTACAAGTATACAAATTTAAGAATATGCATAATATATTTAAAAATAATTAAAAAGTGTATGGAAAAATTGTATGCATGCTTGCGTAAAATGTAGAATTCTCCACTTTTATCTTTGAAAGTTGTGTTAGCAGTATCCATATATGCTTTGAGGCGTAATACGACTGAGTCATTTTTACATCTAATTTATTTTAATATATTGTATGCGTACTGTCAAATATAAAACAATGTAATATTTGCAATAATAAAATATATTTGACTTTATTTATATATTTTTTGCTTATAAAATGACATTTCAGAATAAAATATACAATTATGTCTAAATTCATAAATAGGGGCTCTATTGAAATAGCCACGATTCTTAAATTGTCAAAACGTATTCGGAAGGTTTTTGCATGTTTAATCGATATAGAATTTGGAAATTGTTTTAAAATGTTTCTCTATAAAGTATATAGGAAATAAATAAGGTTATAAAATATTATGGCACAAAATACAAAAATTGCATTTAAGTATAATAGTTTCAGAGATTTGGTTGCTAATAATTCGTTTAAAAAATGCTTTAAATACATATTGTGAAATTTGCATCCATAATTGAATAGACCCACACACCATAGACCCCGTAAGCACAATTACAGTGGGCCAACTCAATGTGGCCTAAAAATATTAAATGTTGTACATATTAAATATTAAAAACTTATAGGAAAAATTGCAAATCAATCTATCCAAAATTATTTCTAAAAATTTTAAAAACAACTGAAGCATTAGGACCAAAATTATAATTAAAGCTATGTGCAGAATTAAGTTTTAATGACTTTTAAATAGAGTTAATATTTTCATTAAATGCTCCTGCATTTGTAATGTAAAGTATGTAAGTAAAAATATTTATATTGGTAGAGCTGTTTCTAGATCAAGAAGCCTATTACTTAAATTATGATGCGGAGAATGTGAGGTTCTTTTAGAGTTAAGATTGCTCATTTAATAGATTGCTAACGCATGATCAAGAAGTCGGTGATTCAAATACTTCTTTGGGCAAGGCATATTTCTTTCTCGAGAACTAAACAAGAGTTGTTGTTGTTGAGACCCAGACCGTCCGACCTACCAGAAAGGTGCACGGTAACTGTTTGGACGGCCGGGAAGAGCCACTCAATTTAGACCGGAACCCAGTGGGGAAGCATCCATAGGTACCGTACCCTCCTTCCTCTACCACCAACCTCTCGGAAGGACCTACTGACCCACATGTTTAACGTGATCATACTCCGCGTGAACACGGCGGCAGTTTTAGTAGCGGAGGGAATCGAACACAGGCCTACCGAGTGCAATTCCCGCTTGCTAACCACTGGGCTACCGCGCCAAACTAAACAAGAGAGTAATACCAAAATACTTCTTGGAAACACTGGAAGTTTGGTGATACATTCTTTGATTTTTAATTTGTGAACGGGGGAAAATATATCTTTTTAATCGAGATGTTTTTTGTATGAAATTAATTCTGACCAGCATCGACACCTATAGAATTTATGCGGAGGGATTCAAGGATAAGATTAACAACATCGACTAGTTTTTGATGTCCGACTTTGTGATTTTGAAGTGCCCCCTTGTCATCCCCTATGGGCGTCCATGCTAACTAGTAATACTTATTAAGTACGATTTACTCTGAACTAGAAATGAAATCATGCTCATATATAATATATCTTTATATAAAATGCACCGAAAAGTTATGATGTAAAATCTAGCTGACATTTTCAATGAATGTAAACTATTATTATATTTTATTATGAACGTAAAATTTTATCATACGACACGTCTTTACTCTCATTAAAACTCCCATTTTTCTTCCCAAGCCACCCAATCTTGCGAGTCGCCAACCGTCGCCAAGTTCTACCTCGAAGGGAAAACATACGAGGATACCGAAAATAACTCTATAACTATCAGCAAAGTACTCCAAATGTTTTTTTAAAGTGTTAGAATGACATTATAAGTCTTTTGCAATATCACAAACACCAAAAATAAAGCAAAACTTCTAATTATATAGCATTAAAAGCAATGAAATTAACAGCCAAATGAAATGCATCACGCTAAAATCTAGCACAATTACTTTTTAACTATATTTGTAAGATATATAATGAAAATAAATGTTATCCATGAAAAGAGTAAAGCCCTCCTTGTACATGCTTTTACTTGCAGCCGTAAGTACAACAGTACATAACCATTATTTTACCATTTATATTTCTCGAGTACGCTCTCGGTCTGAAATCGCCATTGAAATGTATAGGGTCACAGTGGTGAAAAAACGCGTTCTCGGGAAATTCGTCCGTACAACACCTGCCTTTATCTTTGACGATGATTGCAACCCTTAAGCTCTCTCCATATAATACTACCTCGATGGTTAGAACAAGCACAGATAATACTGTCAATTCTTGCAGAATTGCAAAAATGACGTTATTTAACAAAAACTTGTTATAACTGAATTGCTACAAGCATATTTTTTGCTATTTTTTATTAACAGGCTTTTGTTAACTTTACCTGTATTTATATATGAGATATTTCACGTGAAATTGGAAGATTTGAAAATTTTTAATTCAAATCTAAAATTAAAATTTTTTATATCATCCAATTTAATGTAGATCTGAATGTAAACATACAATAACAAAAATTAACCAATATTAAAGTTTACTTTAGTTAGTACGTGATTAGCGTGTTTTTTTTTTTTTTTTTTTGTCTTTTTTAAACTATATTTTTTTAATCTGCCCACCGCCCCATCTCAACGCCCACCTTAAGAACCTATGCTCTAGACTAAGCATTCTTTCACTCTCGGAAAACGCCACACTCTTCGATTGATAAAGAAGAGGAACTTCTGAACACGTTTTGACTACTTTTAGAGGATTTTTGTCTGTCTGTCGGTGGTTGATTTCTTGCGTATACGATAGCTGCTACAGATATTAATGGATTTTTATGAAACTTTATATCCGGCTTTGTTAACGTAAAATCTGGAATTAGATAGAATTTTTTTAAATTTGAACAAAAACCTCGAAATTTATTCGAAAATTGATATTTTCTTAATATGACACCATAGGATAAAATTTGCATAATTATGCATAAAGACTATGTTCATCAATCAATCGACAGATTTTTCAAGCCCTTTAAATGGAGGGTAGCATACTATAATTGTTATCATTTGGACCAACGTTACAGATTTTTAAATTTTTCCTATTTAAAAATGAATTATTGTATGAAAAAGTCGAGTTGATCTATACTCCAGCTAATTTTGATATATTCTGAGGGTATAATTCTGCCATCTAATATATATATACACTACGTGACAGTGAAAATGAGACACCAAGAATGAGTGGGCAGAAAATGATGAAAATCAGAAAACAGAGAGAGACAGCAAAGAACAATAAGTTATGTTTATTGCAATATGATACACCTATACAGTGAGTAATAACACCGTCTGATGAGTAGGTTGAAGACCCAGACCGTCCGACTCATCCGAGGACGTGAGCAGCTATTTGGACGGCCGGATGCCTGATGAGTAGGTTGTAGGACCACCGCGGACGGCGATACAGGCAGCAACACGTCCAAGTACAGAGTCAATGACCATGCGGGTGGTGTCCTGGGGGATGGTTGCCCATTCTCTGTCAACCATTCGCTAGAGTTCGTCTTCTAAATGTGGCGGTGGCAGGGTACGAAAGCGACGTCCAGTCACGTCCCAGACGTGTTCGATTGGTGAGAGATCAGGGGAGACTGATGGCCAGGGATGTACCTGGGTACCTTGCAGGGCATGTTGGCTGATGCGTGTCGTTTGAGGTCGGGCGTTATTCTGCTGGTAAATGGAATTAGGCACCCCCTGAAGGAAGGGTAGTGTCACCGGCCGCAGCACGTCATCCACGTATCGTTGGACCGTCATAGTGCCCTCAAAGGTGACCTTCTATGATAGACGTTGGTGCCCCAAACCATGATGCTGCGTTGTCGCTCGGTGTGGCGTTCCACAGATGCGACTGAATTGGACCTGTCATCACTTCGGCTCCAGACTCGTACACGGCTTATGTCATTGCTAAAACAGAAGCGTGACTCGTCTGAGAAAACACGATCCTGTGCCATTCCGTCGTCCACGAGGCTCTATCCCAACACCATAGCAAACTGAGGCGTCTGTACTGTTGGGACAATGTCAGTCTTCTTAACGGGCGTCACGAGTGCAGGTCGCCGGCGTCCAGTCGGCGGATAATGGTCCTGGTCGATATGGGAGAATCAAGGGTGTTCTGCATATGCTGCAAAAGGGCGACCGACGTAAGTGGCCTGTGGGGTCGCCAACGCTTGCCGGCGGATGCGTAGGTCCACGCGTGCTGACGTCGCTCTGGCCGTATCGGCACCTCTCAAACGTGCCACATTCCCTTGTTCCAACCATTTTCACCACAGCCGGTGCACCGTGGATGCATGTACGTGGCTGTCTGCTGAGATTTGACGTATGAACCAACCTGCCTTTCTGAGTCCGATCACCATACCCTTCATGAAATCCTCTGTCTGCTGGAACTGCCTCTGTTTGTGGCGATCTGGCATTCTCTGCTACAACACGTTTCCTCTGAGACCAAAAAAAATGGAAAATGATTTTCCTGGCAGACAAAGCGGCGCGACAATTGCCGATTCTTCAGTTTCCTTCCCTTATATCTCACTCAACGTGCGTGGGACAGCTGCGCATTTCGCATCATTTACATAACTCGGTGAGCTCTACCCGGCACTTTGCATATTTTTCTGCCCACTCCTTCTTGATGTCTCATTTTCTCTGTCACGTAGTGTATATATATATATATACAGGGTATCCCAAAAACATTGACCTCGGCTTTTATTCCTTAATATTGATCTTAGATATATATATAATAAATTACAAAGTTGCGTAAAAGAAGGTACAGAATTTTATGAAATCGATAAAAATTTTCAGGAGATTAAATTTGAAGAAATACAAAATTTAAATTTTTATACGGCCCCCGTACAAAAACATTTCCAATGAGTAAAATGTACCCCATACACTAATAAGGTGATGTACAAAATTTCAGCATTTTATCATAAAAAGTCCCAGAGATATGTTTAAACAAAGTTGGTGAGGGATTAATCACACATTAAAATGTAAATGTTTACAGCAATAGTGCAAATGACGCAACGCAGAAATACATCATAGGCAAATAATATCTGTCTCTTATCTTTAATTGATCTTTGGCATGGATGGAAAACATTTTGAACAAGCTTTCTAATCTTTGGGTAAAATTATTATTTCTACACAGTGTAGATACTTTTGTACCAATAAATAACGTAATTTATTATATAATTATTATATAATCTATATAAATAAAATTGAAAATATATCTGTCTGTCTGTCTGTTTGTCCAATCATCATGGGAGAACGACTGAACCGAATCTGATGAAATTTAGTGGGTAGCCTGAAAATAGCCCCACTTAAAATTTAGTCCTTGTTTTGAGTTTTTACGACCAGTGGTTCTCGAGATATTAGTAAAAAACAAAACCTTCGTTTGTCTCAGCATCCCGAGAGAACGGCTGAACCGAATTTAATGGAATTTTGTAGGTAGCCTTGAAATAGTTTCCCATAAATTTTGTCCAAGTTTTGGGTTTCTAGGACCAGGGGTTGTCGAGATATTAATGAAAAACGGAACATTTTCCTAGGAGTTCAACTCTCTAACTCCGTGGTTTATCCAAACGGAAAGGATGAAAATAGTTTGTTTAAAACGTCAAAGTGATTTAAAACTTTATTTCTGAGTTTGGTGCAGGATTTTTGCGCTAATTAGTCATTATCTGAAAGCATGAATTGTTTGAAACATGAATTTAGATGAAAAATCTGTCACCATGGTTTATTTTTCACAAGCTTTTACGCAACGATGAAAAGTATTAAGAAACCAAAATGGTTAATTAATTTTAACATTTTATCAGAATATATCATGTTGCTTGGCAACACAATTAAATTAAATGTGTTTGTTAATGTTTTTATTATTATTTTTTCGATTTGAATAATAAAAAATCTAATGTGGGCAACACATGACTTTCCTTATATAACGCAATGAATTTACTACTTTTACAGTAAAAAAATAGGTTTTTCTTATAGTAGATACTTATATTCCTTCTAAGATATTGAATCGTCAATTAGTCGTCATTTTCATTGATTTAGCGTCATTTTTATCAATTTGGCGAGATTTTCGTTAATTTGACAACATTTAAAAAACCCGCCAAGTTGGCGACATTCCGCCAAATTTCTCGCCAAAATCTCGCCAAGCGTTATGGACGGAGAAATAAGTTATTCTTATAGCAGATAAATGACTATTGGTGTTCAAATACAAAATTATTACTCAAAGTATCTTTCCTCATGAATGGAACGAGCTAGATCTATGAGAATGAGATTACCAAATTTAGCGCATGATATTACATATGAAAAGTGAACATGTTTCTCAACAGTTAATATATATATTTTTTAATTTATGGGATTTTTTGATAAATTTGTTTTAAAAATGTGCAATATCTCGAGAATGGTTCATGCTAGCGTTCTAAAGTTTATGTCAATCGTTTTCTAAGGACAAATTACATAAGAAATGTCTATTTGCGTAAGTTTATTAAAGGTTTTGATTTTTTAATGATTTTTCAAAATTTCACTCGAAAATTTAGGGGGGGGGGGTTCTGAACATTCGATTACGTTTAAAAACAATAGACTTCCAGTATATACGCATTGTGATTTTTGTACCAAATTTCATTCAAATCGCTCCATTCTTTCGTGAGATATCGTCTCCATGGACTCACACACACACAGACATCACCTCAAAAACGTTCACCTCGTGATCAAGTATGCTTGAAACGTGCTCTCCCGTCGAAAACTCGAATTCGAATTTTCGACCCCGTCACAATACTTTCCTTATACATTATGTATATAAGGAAAGTAATAAATGGATATAAAAGTATATTTTATGAATGAACGGTTTGATTTTTCTTTTAATTATATTAATTGCGGACTGCGTACATAACTTTCATTTATTTTGGCAAAGGGTTTTCAATCTTATATTGTGTTTAGCTACTAAACTCATATATTGTGTTTAGCAAATAAATTCATTTAGCCGATTGTTGAAACAGAAAAAGAGTAGAACGGGTATATCTTCTAATACAATTATAGTGTTTTCATTTAGTATTTGGAAACGGGATCAGGATGTTTCATTCAGTTCTGCAAATTCAGAGCTACGAATTTGGTGGGATATCGTTAATTTGGCAACTTTTTTTAAACTTTGGCCTAATTGACGGAAATGTCGCCAAATTAATAAGAGCAACGCAAATCAATGAAATTTATTTTGTTTTGTTAGAAGAGAGTACTGAAATGATGTTTCGTTAGCATTTATCTGTCAGACCAACCGTCCTACTTAGTAATACATTTAGCGAATTTTTAAAATATCACCAAATTGATAAAAATGTTTTCAAATCCATAGAAATATTTTGAAACTGATAAAATTGCTCTAAATAAATGAAATTAATTGTGTTTTGTTAGTGGATAGTATTGTGATGATATTTCGTCAATTTGTCGCCATGTGGGACTGTCAGTTCAACAGTCCCACTTGGCGATAAATTCGGCGATTTTTTAAAATATCGCTAAATTGACGAAAATGCCGCCAAACGTTCCATAGAGATAGCATTATTCAGACGATATTTTTTCCACCAATTTATTTGAAGCAATCATTTCGCTTAGCAACGGATTTAAATCCAATGTGTTTGTTCGGCAAACTATTTTTATTAAATCTTTTCAGATTTGAAAATGAAAATATGTACATATATAAAATAAATTTCATTGCCATTTCATTTTTGACTGGATAATATCAATTACGGTCTTCAGGTTTAAACATTATTATTATTGATATTTTCCGAGATTATTGATTCAGAGATTATCGATATTTTTAAGTCATTACGCTATTGTTTTATTGCGGCAAAAATTGCTGACACTCACATATTGTACGTTGTACGAGTAATTTTCTAGGAATGCACGAATTTATCTTCTAACCTACGAGAATATAAGTAGTACAGGTATATTGGTATTTATTTTGACATATATTGGCATATATATTGGAATCAAGTACGGCCTTCTGCGGCATGAAGATTAAGGGGATTATTGATAATTTCAATTTATTACGTCATCTGTTGTATTTTGGCAAAGATATTTGAGACTCATATTATAATACGGGTAATCTTCTACTAATAATCGAAAATATCTTCTAATCTACGACATTATAAGTAGTACGGCTATATCTTCCCATGTAATTTTAGCACTTTCATTTTGACATATATTGGAATAAATTACTGCCTTCAGGTTTAAAGATTACGGGTTTATTGATATTTTCAATTTATACATGTAATCTACTAATACAGGTTATATCTTCTAATATTCGAGTATATAATCAGTAAGGGTCCTATAAAATTTTAACGCTTTTATTTTGCATATATTGATTCAATTCCATACTTTTTGTAAATTTGCTTACATAAGGGGTCCAGGATGTTTTATTCTTCAGATCTGCCCGTGAAGATAATTTTGTATAGCGAGAACAGAGATTCTTAAACTTCTTTTTAGGAGCATTATATTAAATATTTTAACAGAATATTTTGATTAAAAATGTCATTTAGTATACTATAAGAATTTGCATATGATTGTGAATTCCAAGTTTCTTTATATTATATACTCCGTACGAAGAACGGGTATGCAGCTAGTTTATATAATAATGTAATTTATTATATATGTCTAAAACCAATATTTAAGGAATAAAAGCCAAGGTCAATGATTTTGGGACACCCTGCATATATGTATAGTGTATAGTGTGTATAATATATATATATATATATATATATATATATATATATATATATATATATATATATATATATATATATATATATATCGATTGGCAACTGGATTGTTCTCTGACATTCAAGCTAGATATTCGAGAACTTGTGGGGGGTTTCCCAGATCGATATCCCAATACCAACAATATCCATTTTCTTCAATGACTATTCCATCTTCATACAGTACATCCAGCCAGCATTCCTTGTTCTCTTTATATGACTTTCAATCTTACAACCATGCATCACTAAATAACACTCTTAAATTTAAAACTTGTAATTCTAATAGATGTAAAACGTGTCCTCTTGCTAATCGTAACCAGATCAATTATAGCAATAATCTTGCCTTCTGTAAAACATATAATTGCATTTTCCAAATTGTTTGCAAAATATGTCATATATAAGAGAAACCAGCAATCCTCTGTACCTCCGAATTAACGTACACAGGAATCATATAAAAACATTTTCAAATAATGCAACTACCCTTAATCAATCAAAATTTGAATACGAACATTTTTCTATACAGTCTGTGGGGCATATGGGAATGTAAATTAATAATATCACCCAATTAGTTTTAGATTGACCCCGGTTTGAAAAAATAAAATGCATTGAACCCTATGGAGCTTAATTTTTCGAACATTTTTTAATCGAAGTTAATATTTGCGAATTGCTTTGAAAATGTTAGAAAATATTCAAATTATGCCATAAAATATATAAAAAATTTCAACAAAATTTGTTCGGTAGATATTTAAATAAAACTTAAAATATTAATTGCAGCCATATTATATGAAGAGATCACGTTGCCCACTTCAAAATAAAATATGGCATCCATCTTGCCAAAATCGTGATTTTTATTCTTTTTAATTTATATTTAGTGTTGCATCCGTTCTAAAACCTCTTCATTTTTTATTTTTTTCTGTTTATCTATATAGTGCGACAACGCAATTACAATATTTTTTAGTTTAAATGATTAGCAAACTTTGATTATTTCTACAGCGAAACCTAATTTTCACTTACGGAGAATGTAAACGCATCAAGCTGTAAGATAAGTTGTATAAGAATTGCTGAATTTCTTTAATGCAAAATTATTTAGCTCTGGAGTCTGCAATATAGCTGATATGACTGAAACATTCATTGATTGTACATAGAGAAACAGACGATTCTATACTATTGGCTTTTTCGATAAAGTTTTAAGCATGGAGTTAGGAAGTACTTTTACCTCCATGGTTTTACGTTTTTAAGTAAAATAAATTATTGTAGTATTGTGATAATTTTAAAAATATTGCCTCGTTTATGAATGAAAATGAATGAAAAGTTTATGAATGAAATATTCACTGCTTTTATATAAAGATCCAGGCGACTTATATTTCGGTGACGTCATTTGAATAAAGTTCTTTTGTTTTCGATGAAGTTTTCAAATATAATAAATTATTGTAGTATTGTGATAATTTTTAAAATATCACTGCTGCAAATAAAATTGCATTGCTCTTGGAAAGTGTTTTATAATCGATGCTTTATGCATGATTGTTCTTTCTTATTTTTTAATATTCAGTCACAATCTATCCTCGTTGAATCATTCTGTGTTTAATTCTACTTCTCGCTTAAATTATTTTGCTGCGGCCAATGAAAAAGGCGCAATAAAAAAGTAATAAAAAATAACTCAATCTGAGCACTTATCATTGCTTCAACTTAAGTTTCTATTCAAAGCTGAGTGTTAAACTTGTGTGAGTGAATAAAACATGATCAACAGGATATATATGCCGCATTTCGTTACTAAAACAATTTTTCTCCATTTAATCATACTTTCTCATACAAATATTTGCTTAAAAGGATGCCGAAAGAGTTTTGAACGCCGCTCTATTGTCATTTCAACGACATTCAAGACTCATGCTGTATTCATTAGCTTTCCAAAACCGCAATAGAAAGGTATTTTAGAATTTATTAAATTTTATTTATATTAATGTTCCAACGAATAATTCAGCCCCACCCTCCACTTGTCTTTGGTCGCGGGGATGTTTGTTGCTTAGGCTGAGGGGCGTGGTGAGCTCGATGTCACCCTAATCTCAGCTCACCCCTCAAATATCGATTTTCGGAGCAGGGAGACTGGAATTCCTTCAAAGATTTGGGAAACTAGGACGCGTCGTAGGCTTTTATGACGTTTTGAGTTCAATTGTGCCAGCTCTGTCGGTCTGCGAATTAAAAAACTTTCCCGTCTGAGAATCTGTTATGGTTTGGCTTCGAGATAAAAAAAAAATAAAGTGTGCATGAAAAAATATGAAAGCAAAACTAACAGAGAAAATATCCGCTGTCAAACAATATTGCTTAAAAGCTGCGCTATACTCAAGAGGAGTTTACCACAATTTTTCTATCTTCAATTTGATTAATAGCACATGATGAAATGTTTAACAAAAAACATAATTACTTGATGAACTAATCAAATGTTCAATAATTGTAATAATTTGTGTGGTGAAAAAACGCATTTAGAATATGAAAAGATGACGATACACAGGTTTTCTAAAAAAGTCTTTAAGGACATCACTAACTTCTGTAACAAAACTCCATGAGTGTACACGCTAGAACTATCTATAGTAAAAGAACAGTGCTTGTTCGAATAAAAAGAGAATAAAAAAATTAGGAAAACGAACTCTATAACAAAGCGAGATAGATGAAAAAAGGTAATTACAAAGTTGTAAAACTTTGTCCAATAAGTAAGAATTGACACCAGAAACAAACGAAATGCAATAAATACCTGTCAAAGAGTCAGGGCCTGTAACGCGATGATACTTGCAGTGTTTGTCAACGTACACGGTAATATTTGTTACATTGAGATTTCATTCCAATGCAACATTCTTAATTTCAGTATTAAGGCCAGGAAGTAAAGAGAGCAAGCAGATTAGCAGACGAATGTAAGCAGATTAGCAGACGTTTCTCACCATGGGATTTCAAACTTGTATATTTTGTGAGCTGTGCTTTCAGTTGAACATCAAATTTCTAATATTTGTACACTGATGGATCTACCGAAGTTTGAAAAAAAAATAATCTTAGTGTCAGTTCACGATTAGCAAATCCATCAATAATGAAAACAAGTACCACGAGCAAATCAAGAGGTATGATATCCCCAGTGTTACAGAAGAGTTACCTTCTTGAGTCAACATACGTATAAAATGATTACTCGCTTCGCCTGACAAAATTTAACATATTTAATTCGTTCTAATTTAAAATTCAAAATTTAAAAATGGCAACTATTTTGGTAGCATAACCAGTTTTATTCAATGAGAACATTCTTCAAAATTTTTCGTACCACCTAACAAGGTATAAAAAGATTGATTTCAAAGGATCGGGGTGGTCGGGAAGCACGTGGAGCCCTTCTGAATCCTCAATTATAACAACTTCGGCACAAATTATTCATTTTCGTCTGTTATCTCACTAACTAGTCGAGTAACGTTGAAACCTGTCAAGTAAATATATTATATCAGAAGTATTTATTTAAAAAATACGTGTCAATGCAGGCTCAGATATTTTGATTGTGCAATATATTCCAAGGCGAAATTTTAGAGCGACTGGTGTTTCTCTTTTGAAGTTGTCTAGCCACCCCCCCCCCCCCCCCCAGTTTAAAACTATCTATAACTTTTGCGAATGAAGCTCATAAATTATTGGGATATAAAAACCTGCGTCCAGACATCTGGTTTATGCTTTAAGCATGCAAAGTAACTTCAACTTCTACTTTGTCCTATTTGTGACTTAACAGCTGCAGAAAACTAGTAACCACAGGGAAATCTATTACAACTCGTGAATAGAGAACGAACATCAATCTCTCGCTGCGAGCAAAGGTTTCATTTAAAAAGTAAAGCCCATTAATTAGGTTGGGAATACCGGGAAATCGTAAAATTTGTATGGAACTGCTGTTTTCCTCAACGTAAAAGTTGAAGTCATTTATTTTTATTCTTCAGTTTTGGATTAAAAGTTTGTTGAAAGAAGTTTGGTGTTAGAATGAGCATTTTGAAAGCAAATAATACGCCCAGCAGGGATGCTCATATAAATTGTGCCCCTCCCCTCTTACGAATATTTATCACGGTTTTCCCCTATATTTGATTTTCCCTATTTGTGAATTTTTCATGTTTTCTTAATCCTAAAAAATAATATATATATATATATATAATATATATATATATATATATATATATATATATATAAATAAAAATTAAATGATTTTAATCGAAAATTTTTTGCATAAACTACTGTATGTACAAAAAAACCCATCTCTAGCATATCTGTTACAAATGAGTAACTATAAGCCAAGTCTAAGGATAAAGATAGAAGGTTACATATCACTACATTGGAAAGGGGGATGAGAAGAATATTAGGATTCAAAAATCACAATTAAAAGTATATAAAAGTAAATAAAAATAAAACTCTGCAAAAATGAGAATAGGCAATAATAATCAGCTCAAGACAAGAGATCAAGAATAGAGAACAATCAATCGAAACCACACAAAAAATGGCGGTCAGTTCGAAATTGCATTCTCATCAGGACAGCCATACAATTCGAATTAAAACCGATAGAATAGCCAGTTTCTGACAATGGCGATAGTATTTAACTATAGACACCATTGGAGCTGTCTACTGGCTAGTGGAATTAGAAAAATAAATCAATTGAATTATACAAAAGCTGAAAAACAATACCTCCACGAACTGTAATGTGAAATAATAGCAGCACGTGTAAGATAAACTAGTAACTGAGCATTTCACCTCACTTCGTCAATGCGAGTGGGCGAGCATTTCACCTCACTTCGTCAATGCGAGTGGGAATGAATACAATTGAACGA
This sequence comes from Amaurobius ferox, assembly GCA_951213105.1. Taxonomy (NCBI): domain Eukaryota; kingdom Metazoa; phylum Arthropoda; class Arachnida; order Araneae; family Amaurobiidae; genus Amaurobius; species Amaurobius ferox. Next base: position 140,349,078 of record OX578133.1, on the reverse strand, counting down.
TACATAATAAGTATGGAGACTTTCGAAAATAGTAAACAGTATAGGACTCAGGACAAGTGGAAAATAGACATTCTAAAATAGTAAACAGTATTAGACTCAGGCCAAGTGGTAAGTAAGGTGATAAGAATGGGTGAATTTTCAAAAATGAGTTAACCAATCAAAGATAAATAATGCATGTGTAAAATTATTACGTGGTATATTTGAAATTATTAATAATATTATTTACAAATACTTCCGGATATAGGTAGTTTTGACAAATGCGTTTAAGTTTATTGATGTGGAGAAAGTGAAACTGAGGATCAGAAAGTCGATGTATTCGAATATATATATATATATATATATATATATATATATATATATAATGTGTGTGTGTGTTCCGATCCCCTTCTTGGTTCAGCCCCCCTTGAGTGGCTTCCGTACCTCCTATGAACGGTCCTGCGTCCAATGTTGTAATCTACCAATGTTGTAATCGTACCCTATGTTGTAATCTACCAATAATAATGTATTTTATCCTTATTTTCACAAAATATATGTCAATAATTATCTAATTCAATTAAAAGGAGTTGTTAAATGGCAATTTTGAACCTAAAATTGAAGAACTGAATTGGAATCGGTAACTCCAGTCCGCAGTCGGAAAAAAGGTGCTTCGGAAGATTCTAAGGCCGTAGGTGTTAGTATCTCACTTAGAATGATTTCCGGGCGATGGTGTGTATCCTATTGTACGAATAAACGATTATATAGATAGAAGGAAACAGGTGAATTGAAAAATATTGATGGCCAGTAAAAAGAAAGTAGTAAAGGTGACCAGTAAAAAGAAAGTAGTGAAGGTTGCCAGTAAAAAGAAAGTAGTAAAGGTGGCCAGTAAAAAGAAAGTAGTAAAGGTTGCCAGTAAAAAGAAAGTAGTAAAGGTGGCCAGTAAAAAGAAAGTAGTAAAAGTGGCCAGTAAAAAGAAAGTAGTAAAGGTGACCAGTAAAGGAGGATTCGTTAAAAAATCTTAAATGTGCAATTCTCTTCTGAGTCCGAGATGCTCATTCGGTAGAGCACTGATTTCAGACTTTGGAATTAGTGTTCCTTCCTGTATGTGATTTCATAGCATTTATTTTTATTAACACTTTACAACTAAGTTGAAAAGTGTTTATGACTTTGTTCATTCTGTCTGTCTGTCTGTCTGTCTGTCTGTCTGTCCGTTAGCACGATAACTGCCGCAAAAATGACTTAATCAAAATGAAATTTTAGTATGTTGTTCAGACGGTCTGTAGGACCTATGGGAATATAAATGAATAATATCACCCAATTAGTTTTGGATTGAACCCGGGTTGAAAAAATGAAATACATTGAGCCCTATGGGACCTAATTTTTCAAACAATTTTTAAGCGGATTTAAAATTCACAAATTGCTACGAAAATTTTAGGTAATAGTCAAATTGTTCCATAAAATATATAAAAAAAAATTCAGCGAAATATATTCAGTAGTTTTTTAAATAAACATTAAAATAATAATTACACATCTTATATGAAACGATCACGTGACCATGATATGAAACGATCACATGACCCACTTCAAAATGATATATGGCATCCATCTTGTTTAAAAAGCGTGATTTTTTAAAGTTCTTTTTAATTCATATTGAGTGTTGTATCCGTCCTAAAACTACTTTATTTTTGCTTAAATTCTGTGCATCTACATACTAAAACAACACAATGACAATATATTTGAGTTTAAATTCTCATTCAAATTTGATTATTTCTGCAACAAAGCCTATTTTTCACCTATGTAAAATGTAAACAGCAAAATATGTAGAATGAGTTGTATTAGAATTACCGTATTTCTTTAACACAAAATAATTCAGTCCATGGAGTCTGCATGGCTGATATGAAAGAAATATTAATTGATTTTATAAACAGAAGGACGATTTTTTTCGATGAAGTTTTAAGCATAAAGTTTATGAATTATAGCTCCATGGTCTTAATTTTTAAATAAAATAAATTGTTATAGTATTATGATGAATGAAATGGAGAAAGTTATGAATGAAATCCTGCTTTTATAGAGAGATCCAGGCGTGTTATTTTTTCTATGACGTCATTTGAATTTATTTCAGTTGTTTTCGATGAAGTTTTCAAATATAATAAATTATCGTAGTATTATGATAGTTTTAAAAATATTACCGTGGAATGTATTGCATTTTAGAGATATTTAAACCAGGCAATTTATATTTCAATGCCGTCATTTGAATGAAGTTCATTTTTTTCAATGAAGGTTTAAGTTTTCAAATATAATAAATCAATGTAGTATTGTGATAAGTTTTAAAATATTACCGAGGAATGTATTGCATTTTCGACTTTTTTAAATAAAATTGCATTGAAGTTGGAAAGTGTTTCATAATCAATGCTTTAAGCATGATTGATCTTTCTTGTTATATATTATTTACGTTTAATTGCTATAAAATTAATGTTACTGCGTTTTGCGAATCACTTTAAATTACATGTCTAAAGTTATTTAATCACGGTACCCCCCCCCCCCCCTTTCCCTTTTAAGACTTTCTCAATTTTAGATAATATAAGGATTAAAACTTTAAATAATATCTTTAGATGTCTTGGGTTGAAAATACTAGGGCCCGAGTTTACAACATACATTAATAGAACCAAGAAGTACTTAAACAAATCTGATGTGTTTTATACACAACTTTCACTACATATATTTATGAATGATAATATTGTAGGATAACAATAACACAAATTCCAGCTCTTTTATTACTGGATATTACTGAAAGTCAATGAGTTCTGTTTTGTTACCAATTAAAACAAGTAAGCAAAATTTAATCTGATTCCTTTGATTAGTATTTTGAGCTACTATATCGTGCTCCCAGTATAGAATGGTTAAATTTTTAATATCTAAGAAAGGTGCTTCATAACAACTCAATAATTTGCTTCTATTTGAAAGGATGTATTTACAAAACTTTTACTCGTTTAATAATAGTAATCACATTGATTTTTTTTATGTCTATTAACCGAAGACTAGACACGTAATCTGAAATTTATCTGTATTACGTGCTGAACTGTGAAATTTTTGAATAAATCATCATTCTATCAGCTTGCGCGTCAAAGGAACTGGAAAGAGCAGCTGTTGATATTCAATAAATAACTACTGAGTTTTAGGTCGACAAGGCAGCTGCTATTTGTAGAAGAAAACTTTAAAGTCATGCATTTAATGCACTAAACAATCAATGTTATCTTTTACTATCCACGTTCCACGCCTAATCTGAGTTACAGATTACAACTTCGTGCGAAGCATTCTGCGTTCAGAATCAAATCAAACGGTATAAGTTAGTTATGAAAAATGTTAAATCGATGGTGACTCGAAAACGGTGTCCAATATTCCCGACACAAAATGAAGTATAGACTCAATCTATTGGACACTTCACTGTATATATATATGCACCCAGCTGCTCTGTATGATAAAAAGATCCAGCTATCCTGAGGAAAGCAGATACACTGCTGCCCATTAAAATTGCTACAGCAGGAAGGAAAGCAAATAGCAAAATTGTATTTATTGTACAGCCGCGGAAAAAAAAAACGCCCTACCCTCTGTTAATCGAGCATCGTTCATCGTACAGAAAATTGAATGATACCATTCGATTAGGAATAACATCCTTTACAAATTAATGTCCGTAAAATTTGCATAAAGGGCCGTCTTCATATCTAAACGCGCACAAACTTTGAAATTTTAAATGGCAACACCCAAATTTGACAACATAGTTCGAAACTAGAGCAAAATTTAACCTGTGATACCAAATTTCAAGTCATTTGGGTGAAGCGTTTCTGAGCTGTATGTAAAGTTTTGAGCTCCTAATGTTAAATTAGTTTCCAAGACTTCTATTCATATCTTCTGTAATAATTATCTGCTCACTCTGATTATTTGTATGACGTTACTACTAGACAATCCAAGCACATTTACGTGATTTTTATTTTTGTGGAAATAATTGTTTGTATGAAATATTAATTTTGAAATCAATAATCGAAAAAATATGAATACAAACCTGGACATGTTTTGATAAAAATCGATTCACAAAGACTTTTTATATGTTTATGTAAAATTCCAGGTGTTTCCTCCCTCTGGTTCTTTCGAAATGTTTAAATATTCAGCATCACGATGATTTTAGGGGTCGTATATTAGTTTAAAAAATGACTAATTTGAAAAAAGTTATATTAATTGTAAGTTAATCTTTATTTAAGAAAACGGGTATTTATTTTTACACCGTTTTAATAAAAATTTTGTATAAACAGTGTTGTATAGATGCAACCTAATCAACGTAATTCTGCTACTGTATTAAAGGATGAAAACTTGTATTGTTATAAATAGGATCTACTTTTGTTACTGTCGATTAATAGTTCCGGAGCTACTGCGAGTTGAAATCGCTCACAAAATGGGATAATTTATAATAAAAAATATTTATATAAAACAATGACAAATTATAAAATTATGTGATACTAAACACCAACAAGACTTCAAACAGTGATTGATAATGACGGGTTGATACTTTTAAATTCGTCACCAAGTTCCAACGGAGTTGTTTTGTCGCGTCATCTGCAGATATTTGTTAGTCTTATGAAGTGTTTTTGAAACAGCATTATAAAATGACATTTCAAAATAAACATTTCATTCTTCTTTATTTCTTCTTTCTTTTATTGATCCTGGCACGAATGCCCCATTAGGTTTTTTGGAAACGTACCCAGTACTGCTTTTTACCCCTAATAATCGTGCCCTATTTAAGGCTCACATAATCCTACGCAGTACAGGCCCACTGCCTTAGTAATACACACACACACAAGACAACACCACACCCAGCCATGAAAATGCTCACCCTCTCATGCAGGAATCAAACCTGTGACCCTTTGGCTGTGAGGTAAGCCATAATGCTGGATGTCAAGAGGATAGTTGAATAATTTACAACAGTGCTGTGGTCAATCAACGGAACATCGCACTTCAAATTGCGGTTTTCAATATGGAGCTAGCTGATCCCCGAAAATTGCACATTCCGGAATATTGAATATCTTCGAATATAAAGATAGAAACGCCGTGAAAATTTGAATTTGGACTAATTTGGGGATCTAGAACTTGTGGGTGACATCAAAATTGGGTGTTGCCATTGAAAATTTCAAAGTTTGTGCGCGTTTAGATATGAAGACGGCCCCTTATGCAAATTTTACGCACATTAATCTGTAGAGAATGTTATTCCTAATCGAATGGTATCATTCAATTTTCTCTACGATGAACGATGCTCGATTAACAGAGGGTGGGGCGTTTTTTTTCCCGCGGCTGTACATATACAGTATAATGGGAGGAAGACAGGATTAAATTTGCATGTGGTTTGAGGTACACAGTTGGAAAGAATTCAGTACACAGAGCTGCCACTTCTGGCAGCAACAATGGCTATAATCCGGCTGGACATCGAGTCGAATTGAGCTTGGATGACAGATACGGGTACGTCATTCCATGCGGCTTCAACTCTGTGCCAGAGTTCATCAATCGTAGTGGGTGGCGAGTGGTGGTGTGCCAGTCTCTCGACAACCCATGATCAGTTGTTTTCAATGGGTGACAGATCTGGAGCACTTGATGACCAGGGCAACAGTCGAACACCCTCTGTATCAAGGACGGTCAGGCCAGCATGAGCAAGCGATCGTGCATTATCTTGTTGAAAGTTGACGTCACGCAGACCTTGAAGGTAGGGCACAACCACTAGCCTTAACACGTCAGAAATGTAACGGCAGCTGTCCACATTACCGGCTATGCGAACAAGAGGTAACCGGGATGTGTACCCAATGGCACCCCATACCATCACACCAGGTGCTGGGCCCGTATGATGATGACGAATGCAAGCTGGCAACGTCCGTTCTTTTCGGTGACTCCACACACGGATACGTCCATCATGATGCTGTACGCAGAACCGGGATTCACCTGAAAGACGACGTGGCCACCACTGTAGGCGCTCCTATTTCTGCTGCAGCGTCAAGGGAAGCTGCAACAATGGTCGCCGTGCTGACAGTCCGTGGTGCTGCAGACGTCGTCACTGCAGACACTTGTCCTGCAAACGAGCCAAGTTCCTGACTCAGGGTACGTGACACGGCTGTACGATCCCGCAAGGCCGAGAGGACAACATGCCTGTCCTCTCGGGCGTTAGTTACCCGAGACCGCTGAGATCCTGCATGGCGTTCAGTATGGCCCTCTTGGACCCATCGATTCCATATTCGTCTGACAGTCATGGGATCCCGACCAACGCGAGCAGCAATGTCGCGGAACGATAAACCACAGTCCCGATAGGCCACGATCCTGCCGCGGTCGAATTTCGACACATGCTGGTAGGAGTTTCTCCTTCTTACACGAGCCATAACACGACCTTCACACAAACAACTAACGTTCAAATGCGATTTCCGAATGAGATACCCGCTGTGCAATCTTCCCTTTTATACAGAATGTAGATGGCGTTACTCATATCTGCTTTGTGCGCATGCATTGCAATGCTAATCATTTGCATATCCCAGCATTAGTACTTTTCATGCAAATTTGACGTTTTTTGCATGCCGCCTTGATGGTGTAGCAATTTTAATGGCCAGTAGTGTAGTTTTTGTCAAATAAGTAATTTAAGAAGAAAATATTTTTGGTCGTTGGTTGCAACTCTTGGATTGAATTATTTCGATTTTCTATAGTTCTTTTATGCACAGAGCTACTTTGGTTAAGAGCTACACCTTAAAGCGGATCACAAACAGAGTTCTCCACTCATTCACGGGATTTAATTCCGATTCTTATGGATTTAAAGGTCAGGTAGCGAACGATTGGCCACGGGTAGGGCTTGCAGTTCACGAAAAGTTATCGGTGGGTAGCACGTTTGTGTTTGCGATTCTAAGAAGACGACTGTTATTCCAACTTATTATATATAGCTACCTTTTATACAGTATTATAATGTAGTATATGTAAGTACCCTTGGGTAAAATATCTTTGATATTAAAAGTGTATAAAAAAAGTAAAAGTATCAACCGGTTTTGGAGACCAAATGAGCCTCCTTCTTCAAAATGAAAGAGAGAAGCCACTCCATAGTGGAACAGAAAAACTCTCAGCAGAAAATTAGTTCTCGTAAGTCGTAACTTGGAAAAACGTTGCTAAATTGGTATCTAAGAAAATGAAACGAACAAATCAAGGAAGAATGAGAGGGAAAGAACAATAAAGGATACAGAAGATTTGTTCAATCTACAGCAAAAAAATAAATTTTACATAATAAAGTTAGAAGTATACGTGTGTGTGTAAAAAATAATTAAAGGATGAAAAATAATTAAAGGATGTAATATATTAAAGGATGAAAACTTGTATTGTTATAAATAGGATCTACTTTTGTTACTGTCGATTAATAGTTCCGGAGCTACTGCGAGTTGAAATCGCTCACAAAATGGGATAATTTATAATAAAAAATATTTATATAAAACAATGACAAATTATAAAATTATGTGATACTAAACACCAACAAGACTTCAAACAGTGATTGATAATGACGGATTGATACTTTTAAATTCGTCACCAAGTTCCAACGGAGTTGTTTTGTCGCGTCATCTGCAGATATTTGTTAGTCTTATGAAGTGTTTTTGAAACAGCATTATAAAATGACATTTCAAAATAAACATTTCATTCTTCTTTATTTCTTCTTTCTTTTATTGATCCTGGCACGAATGCCCCATTAGGCTTTTTGGAAACGTACCCAGTACTGCTTTTTACCCCTAATAATCGTGCCCTATTTAAGGCTCACATAATCCTACGCAGTACAGGCCCACTGCCTTAGTAATACACACACACACAAGACAACACCACACCCAGCCATGAAAATGCTCACCCTCTCATGCAGGAATCAAACCTGTGACCCTTTGGCTGTGAGGTAAGCCATAATGCTGGATGTCAAGAGGATAGTTGAATAATTTACAACAGTGCTGTGGTCAATCAACGGAACATCGCACTTCAAATTGCGGTTTTCAATATGGAGCTAGCTGATCCCCGAAAATTGCACATTCCGGAATATTGAATATCTTCGAATATAAAGATAGAAACGCCGTGAAAATTTGAATTTGGACTAATTTGGGGATCTAGAACTTGTGGGTGACATCAAAATTGGGTGTTGCCATTGAAAATTTCAAAGTTTGTGCGCGTTTAGATATGAAGACGGCCCCTTATGCAAATTTTACGCACATTAATCTGTAGAGAATGTTATTCCTAATCGAATGGTATCATTCAATTTTCTCTACGATGAACGATGCTCGATTAACAGAGGGTGGGGCGTTTTTTTTCCCGCGGCTGTACATATACAGTATAATGGGAGGAAGACAGGATTAAATTTGTATGTGGTTTGAGGTACACAGTTGGAAACTATATAATCGACTATATATATAATCGACTGTTATTCCAACTTATTATATATAGCTACCTTTTATACAGTATTATAATGTAGTATATGTAAGTACCCTTGGGTAAAATATCTTTGATATTAAAAGTGTATAAAAAAAGTAAAAGTATCAACCGGTTTTGGAGACCAAATGAGCCTCCTTCTTCAAAATGAAAGAGAGAAGCCACTCCATAGTGGAACAGAAAAACTCTCAGCAGAAAATTAGTTCTCGTAAGTCGTAACTTGGAAAAACGTTGCTAAATTGGTATCTAAGAAAATGAAACGAACAAATCAAGGAAGAATGAGAGGGAAAGAACAATAAAGGATACAGAAGATTTGTTCAATCTACAGCAAAAAAATAAATTTTACATAATAAAGTTAGAAGTATACGTGTGTGTGTGTGTGTCTAACTGCGCAGCCTATAGCTGTAAATCTAAGCATCGTACAGCCATGAAATTTGATACACACGTACTTCTTGACATACACAGGTGCACCTAGACGTTATTTTTTTAATTTCGAATTAAGTTTTTTGGTTATTTTATGTTTAGTGCGATTTTGAGCGATATTCACGACTTTCACACAAATTGGTTCCTTAGTGACCTAAAATATAATGACAGAGGTTTTATTTTGACGTCATTGAAAAGATCGTAGATAATTCTTTCCAACAATGTTTGAACCGTATCCGTGGGATAATTCTTTCATATTTATTTATTTTTTAAAAGATACATCGAAATGTGCATTTTTTAGGTTATATGATGTTTCTTTCGTCGCTTCTAAAAACAAAGATTAGCAAAATTAGCACAAAAAGTTTGATGCATATCTTCGCATTTTAACAAAACAATTTTTTTTATTTCATAAGCAATTTATTTTTTGAGCATTTTTTAAGCGAACGATCCCCTTACCGGCTCTGCCCAAACTGTCTCAGCAACATACTAGAATTTCAGTTTGATAAAGTCATTTTTACGACAGTTATCGTGCGAACGGACAGACAGACAGATAGAATGAACAAAGACGTAAACACTTTTCAACTATGTTGGAAAGTGTTAAAAAGAATGGTGTAGCGCTGATAACGTCCTTCTAAAAACACGGATTGCATAAGTGGACTGAACATTCTATGAGCCCGCATTATCAATTAATTTCTGATTTTTTAGGAGGGGTCGTGAGAATGTATTCGCGGCGGTGAGTGAGCGGATCTTTAATTGGTGTATTATGGCTGCGTAGTAGGCGTCACGAAAAAGCTCGTGAGGAGAGTTCCGGGGGTTGGTGAGCATCAGCGAACAGGGACAGAGTCCTCTAGTAAGACAAGAGATAAATAGATAAATTATATTAAAATTGAAAGAGAAAGTACCAAGAAAGATCAATCATGCATAAGCATTGATTATGAAACTCTTTCCAACTGAAATGACATTTTATTTAAAAATTTCTAAAATGTGATACATTCAGTGGTGATATCTTTTACATTATCACAGTACTACAGTAAATTATTATACTTAAATATTTAAAACTGTATCGAAATATAAATCATCTGATTCTCTATGCAAAATCAATGAATATTTCATTCATATAACTTGTATTCCAGACTCCAGAGCTAAATAATTTTGTGTGAAAAAAATTCAGCAATTCTTATGTAACTCACCTTACAATCGCTTGAGATATTTGCATTCTGCATAAGTTAAAATTAGGCTTCGTTGAAGAAATAATAAAAGTTTAGGGATCATTTAAAATCATAACTATTGTAAATGCGTAGGTACGGAATTTAGATACACAGATAATGCACAGATACACAGATAATATACGTGTGTGTGTGTGTGTGTGTGTGTGTGTGTGTGTGTGTGTGTGTGTGTGTGTATGTATTCAAAGTATTGAAATCGTGCCGAAGATCGGAACTCGAATTTTCGAAGGATCTACACGTTTTGGGACTTCTAGAACACGAAAAACTATTTTTAGGAAGACGTCTGTGTGTGTAAAAGTATATCTGTGTATGTTTCTGTGTGTCTGTGAAGATATTACATCCACTCTAATTGAAAAACTAATGGACCGAATTTCATAAAATTTGGTAGGTATGTTTTTTGTAGGAAACCCTGATGTTCATTAGATTATAGTACGATTCGTAATAAAAGAATCTGCCTTCTTTGCGAAATGGCCGGCAGAAATTGCCTTTATCCACTCTAGCTAAAAACTAATGGAACAAATTTAACAAAATTTGGTGCATAATATTTCAATAACCTACAAGTGATTTATATACCAAATTTAACAAAATTTGGTATATAAATCATTTGTAGGTTATTCTAGTACGATTCGGGAAAAAGGAACGGGCTATTTTTGCGAAATGGCCCGCAAAAATCGTTAAATATAAAAACAAGAAAGATCAATTATGCTTAAAGCATTGATTATGAAACACTTTCCAACTTCAATGCAATTTTATTTAAAAAAGTCGAAAATGCAATACATTCCTCGGTAATATTTTAAAACTTATCACAATACTACATTGATTTATTATATTTGAAAACTTAAACCTTCATTGAAAAAAATGAACTTCATTCAAATGACGGCATTGAAATATAAATTGCCTGGTTTAAATATCTCTAAAATGCAATACATTCCACGGTAATATTTTTAAAACTATCATAATACTACGATAATTTATTATATTTGAAAACTTCATCGAAAACAACTGAAATAAATTCAAATGACGTCATAGAAAAAATAACACGCCTGGATCTCTCTATAAAAGCAGGATTTCATTCATAACTTTCTCCATTTCATTCATCACAATACTATAATAATTTATTTTATTTAAAAATTAAGACCATGGAGCTACAATTCATAAACTTTATGCTTAAAACTTCATCGAAAAAAATCGTCCTTCTGTTTATAAAATCAATTAATATTTCACTCATATCAGCCATGCAGACTCCATGGACTGAATTATTTTGTGTTAAAGAAATACAGTAATTCTAATACAACTCATTTTACATATTTTGCTGTTTACATTTTACATAGGTGAAAAATAGGCTTAGTTGTAGAAATAATCAAATTTGAATGAGAATTTAAAGTCAAATATATTGTCATTGTGTTGTTTTAGTATGTAGTTGCACAGAATTTAAGCAAAAATAAAGTAGTTTTAGGACGGATACAACACTCAATATGAATTAGAAAGAACTCTAAAAAATCACGATTTTGAAACAAGATGGATGCCATATATCATTTTGAAGTGGGTCATGTGATCGTTTCATATCATGGTCATGTGAGCGTTTCATATAAGATGTGTAATTACTATTTTAATTTTTATTTAAAAAACTACTGAATATATTTAGCTGAATTTTTTTTTTATATATTTTATGGAACAATTTGACTATTACCTAAAATTTTCGAAGCAATTTGTGAATTTTAAATCCGCTTAAAAAATGTTTGAAAAATTAGGTCCCATAGGGCTCAATGTATTTCATTTTTTCAACCCGGGTTCAATCCAAAACTAATTGGGTGATATTATTCATTTATATTCCCATAGGTCCTACAGACCGTCTGAACAACATACTAAAATTTCATTTTGATTAAGTCATTTTTACAGCAGTTATCGTGCTAACGGACAGACAGACAGACAGACAGACAGACAGACAGACAGAATGAACAAAGTCATAAACACTTTTCAACTTTGTTGTAAACTGTTAATAAAAGACTACGTGTGCTCAATTATATCAATTAAATTCCTATTTTATACGTGATTTTTGACAACAAAAAGAATAAGACTAACCCCATTACTCTTGGACTAGCCGTTCTTGAGATATTCTAGTTTTTTCGCGTTTTCGCTACGCCACCTTTGACAATAAGTTCAGTTATCAAATGAGAACCAAATTTAAATTTAACGTGTAAATTCAATGTCATTTAAAATACTCATGGCTGTTATTTTGTGCAGATAAACTCAAATTATTATTGAAGAAATAAAGCGAACGTGAATATGAGTCTGCAGGGAAAGACATGTGCTGCCCACATCAGAATTTTTAGCAATATTACAACAATGATTTATAGAAGTGAACGAGAATTATTTGCAGGCCATTTCGAAAAAAATGTAGGATCTATATTTAAAGATCCACCAAATTTTTGTAGAATAAAATGTTCAACAAATTTAAGTTGTGTACCGAATTTTAACTCTCTAGGACGTACGAAAGTGCATTAAAAATGCCATCAACTAAGTATAATGTGAAGAGTTATATAAAATTAAATAAAAATTTGAAAAATTGTTATCTACCAAATTTATTTTAAAATGTGAAGCCTCTCTCATATACAAAATAATTAAACTCGTGGAAAGATATTTATTATATAATATATCTCTCTTTTCTTTCTGGAGAATATCTCAAAAGTAAGAATTTAATTGAATTTGTTTTTCTCCCTGTATTAAATAATTTTTAATTAAAAAACTACCTAACATATTTCACTAAAATTATTTTTATATATTTTATGGGATAATTGTAATATATTTTATGGGATTTTTTATATATTTTATGGGTGAATATTTCCTAAAAATTTCGAAGCAATTTGTGAATTTTAAATTTGCTTAAAACATGTTTGAAAAATTAGGTCCCATAGGGTTCAATGTATTTCATTTTTTCAACCCAGGATCAATAAAAAACTAATTGGGTGATATTATTTATTTATATTCCCATAGGTCCCACAGACCGTTTGAACAACATACTAAAATTTCATTTTGATAAAGTCATTTTTACGGCAGTTGTGCTAACGGACAGACAGACAGACATACAGACAGACAGACAGACAGACAGAATGAACAAAGTCATAAACACTTTTCAACTATGTTGTAAAGTGTTAAAAACTAAATAAGATTGAGCAATACACCAAAAGTCAATTTATCAATATATAGACATTTTTGATAACATATCCTAAAAATATTACATACTTTTGATTGTCGATACCTGAAATTAAAATTTCTTCAGCAAAATCTAGAAGCAAAAACTGGTGCTTTGAGCTTAAGCACAAAGCAATCACACAAGCGGGAATAATGATTAGAATTTAGTGGAAAATATACGTTTGCCATTCAGGGAGATGAATAAACCTATTCACCAATTATATACAAGTTCTGCCCGTTCAAAAAAACATCGCATTCGGACGCTATTCTTATTGGGGCATCATCAGACGTTTCAGATAACTGTCAAATAATATCAAAGGGTGTTTAAAAGATTTTTGGGCTGAGATTGTTAAGATCGGCTTGAGCTAGATGGAAGTTTATTGATTATTTTGAATTTGAATTGAAGTGAATTATTAAATGATAGTGATTGATATTTATTTATCATGATATTAAAAGAGCCAAAATAATTTGTCTAAGAAATTGAAGGATTCATAAGGCTATATAAACTTTGTTTAAAGCAACCTCTTTAACTGTTATCAATATTTATTATCAACATCTATTTCCATGAAATCATATAGGAAAATATGTTTACACTTTGGAAAAATATTGATATTTTCAATGCCCTTTTCTTAACGATTTCAATGACATAAAATGTATAGAAAATCTGTCAGTAAATCCCTTCAAGTAAGCTTTTCCAACAATTAATTATATACTTTCTCCCAAAATTGTATCTTAGAGAAATGTTAATACTTGAGATATATACTGATATTTTTGTGCATTTATACAAAAAATTTTCATTCGAAATTTAAAAAATTAAAATATGATACCAAACTTGAAAAGCATTATAATCTGAGATGATTCATTCCTAGGTCTGATACTCATTTTTAGATCATTTATGGGAATTTAGTTTTTTTCAAATCCCAATAATGAAAATTTCCTATAAATGAAGCAAAATTTTATGCATAGGTCTGCATATTGTCAAATCTAAATATATATTTGATGGCAATCAAAACTAATATAAATATAAAAAATATCTTTACATATTAAAAATCTTTACATATTAAATATCTTTACATATTAGAGTCAGTTATAACGAGCAGCTACGAACCAACTAATTTGCTAATGAAATTAGGACCGTCACTAAATTTATTTTGCGCATTTTGAAGAATGATAAGTAAAGATCTGCCCAAGGGAAGGTGAGGATCATATATTTCAGAGGACGGCGAAAAGTATTATGAAACAACACAGTGGATACCAGTTCATATATTTGCTAACTGCAAGCTTGATATAAACGGGTTTTACTGTATACGGTGGATGTGAAGTGCTAAATAAATCCACGCTTAATACACTCACGGAGAATAAAAGTTGCGCACCAAGAAGGAAGCATAGGATGGACTTGAAATTTTATTGATGGAAGAATACAGATGCATGATATACATGATCACAAAAACAGCGCAACAGGACTCGTACAGAGGGGCTGTCGTACACAGTTCGGCCATCCTAAAGAACGCGTCACACCGCCTCGTGCTGCGATACAAGCAGCAATACGGTCCGGCATGGTGTCAAACAAATGTCTGATGTTATCGAGTCCACACCTGTTGGACGTTACGTTTCAAATCCCGAAGATGGCTGCAACGAGGCAGCTAGCGTTTCAACTGGTCCCACACATGCTCGATAGGGGACAGATCTGGGAAACGGGCAGTGTCTGGACATGACTCAGGCAGGTCTGGGCGACCCGAGCCGTGTGCGGCCGGGAATTATCTTGCTGGAATTGCGCATCTGGAATCCCAGCAACGAATGGGAGCACATGAGTCCGTAGAATCTCATCCACGTACCGCTGGTCCGTCAATGTTCCAGGTACCACTACTAGAGCAGATCGGCTGTCGTAGGCTGCGGCTCCCCAGCCCATGATGCCTGCAGTGAGGCTGGTGTGACGCTCGATAACGAAGTTGGGATTGTGGCCTTGTGCAGGGGACCTCCACACCCGGACACACTGATCATCGGTCCCCAAAATGAAACGGCATTCATCACTAAACACCACACATCGCCAATTTGTGGCTTTCCACGTTGCTCTGGCCCGGCACCACTGCAACCGGAGCCGCCGATGTTCCCATGTTAACGACAGCACACGTAATGGATGCTAGGATCGCAGATTCGCTTCCTTCAGGCGTCTATATATGGTTCGTGGGTACACAGGAGCCGCTACGTGTGCCTGTATCGCGGATCGAGTCGCCGTGGGTTCTATGCGTGCCTACCGCAAAATCATTCGATCCCCTCTACTTGTGGTATGCCTGGTCCGTCCAGAGCCGTTCCTCCGTATCTGGGTGGCTTCCAGTGACCAGTGCTCCCATCACCTTCGGACGGTATAGTCCGAACGATCCTCGTAAAGGGCTATCCGGCGCGCTGACCACCCTGCGGTTTTCAGCCCGATGATCAGGCCTCGCTCGAAGACCGTCAGTTGCGTATATTGACATTTCTGGCATCTACACACCATTATTTTCACTCCGTACTCGTACTTGCGTCGGCCGAAGCTTCTCGCATTGATGGGGCGTCGACTACACGCTGGTTTATAAGACCGCTGGCTCCTGCTTGCAGCGCCACTCACTGGTGTACGGTCATGCGCAATCACACCAGACTGAGATCATTTGCATAGCTATTTACATCATTTCATTAGCTATTTACATCATTTATCATAGCTATTTACATCATTTCGCGGTTGTACCATGTTTTCTTTTTGATGCGCAACTTTCATTGCCCATGAATGTATTTAATGTTCTTATATCCAAACCACTTAATTTGCATTCCTTTTGTCTCAAATCTACTTCGCCGTTTACAGTGTGCCTTTACACGCCATCTCCATTTGTTAACACTTTACAACATAGTTGAAAAGTGTTTATAGCTTTGTTCATTCTGTCTTTCTGTCTGTTTGTCTGTCTGTCCGTTACCACGATAACTGCCGTAAAAATGACTTTATCAAAATGAAATTTTTGTATGTTGTTCAGACGGTCTGCGGAACCTATGGGAATATAAATAAATGATATCACCCAATTAGTTCTGGATTGGACCCGGGTTGAAAAAATGAAATACATTGAACCCTATGGGACCTAATTTTTCAAACAATTTTTAAGCGGATTTAAAATTCACAAATTACTTCGAAAGTTTAAGGAAATATTCAAATTATCCCATAAAATATATAAAAAAAAATTCAGCAAAATATATTCAGTAGTTTTTTAAATAAAAATTAAAATAATAATAATTCAGTAGTCTTTTAAATAAAAATTAAAATAATAATTACACCTCTTATATGAAGGGCGCAGTAGCCCATTGGTTAGCGCGCTGGAGTTGCACTCGGTAGGCCCGGGTTCGATTCCAGCCACTGCCAAAACTGCCGCCGTGTTCATGCGGAGTACGATCATGTGGGTACGATCATGTGTGCGAGTAAACATGTGGGTCCGAAAGTCCTTCCGAGAGGTTGGTGGTAGGGGAAGGAGGGTACGGTCCCTGTGGATGCCTCTCCCACTGGGTTCCGGTCTAAATAGGGTGGCACTTCCCGACCGTCCAAACTGTTACCTTGCACCTTTCTGGTAGGTCGGACGGTCTGGGTTTCAACCTCTTATATGAAGCGATCACGTGACCACGATATGAAAACATCACGTGACCCACTTCAAAATGAAATATGGCAACCATCTTGTCTCAAAATCGTGATTTTTAAAGTTCTTTTTAATTCATATTGAGTGTTGTATCCCTCCTAAAACCGCTTTATTTTTGCTTAAATTCTATGCATCTACATACTGAAACAATGCAAT
Source organism: Amaurobius ferox (assembly GCA_951213105.1). Classification (NCBI taxonomy): domain Eukaryota; kingdom Metazoa; phylum Arthropoda; class Arachnida; order Araneae; family Amaurobiidae; genus Amaurobius; species Amaurobius ferox. The sequence goes on along the minus strand of OX578133.1, from coordinate 140,331,989 downwards.
TACAATATATTTGAGTTTAAATGATCATTACCCTTTGATTATTTTTACAACGGAGCCTAATTTTTACTGATGGAGAACGTAAACACATAAAGATTTGGGATGAGTTGTATAAGAATTGCTGAATTTCTTTAACGCAAAATTATTTAGCCCATGGAGTCTGCAATATAGCTGATATGAATGAAACAATCATTGATTTTACAGAAAAGCAAACGATTTTTTGATGAAGTTTTGAGCATAGAGTTAAATTACTTGTACCTCCATCATTTTAAGTTTTAAATAAAATTAATTATTATAATATTGTGATGAATGAAATGAATGGAAAAATATTTATGAATGAAATACTGCTTTTATAGAGAGAGCCAGGCGTGTTATATTTCGATGATGTCATTTAAATAAATTTAATTTGTTTTCGAAGAAGTTTTCAAATATAATAAATTATTGTAGTATTAAGATAATTTTAAAAATATTACCGAGGAATGTAGTGCATTTCAGAAATGGTTAAACCAAGCAATTTATATTCCAGTGCTGTCATTTGAATGAAGTTCATTATTTTCGATGAAGTTTTAAGTTTTCAAATATAATAAATTAATGTAGTTTTGTGATAATTTTAAAAATATTACCGAGGAATGTATCGCATTTTAGAGATGTTTAAATAAAATTGCATTGAAGTTGGAAAGTGTTTCATAATCAATGCTTTATGCATGATTGACCTTTCTTGTTTTTATATTATTAATATTCCGAGCAAGAGTAAGAAACTAATTTGGGGTAAAAGTCTTCCATCAATGATGTATTACTGCTAGAAATCCATTGTCAATAAATACAGTAGACACGAATTATATATTGAAATACGAATTATATATAGCTTCTGGTACGACAATTTCATCTTAAGTATATTTATTTAAGAAGAAAAATCCATTTCAATACTACCGTTGTCTTCAAAAATCAAAAGAAAAGATTCCAAACACTACGAATTTACTTTTAGAAAGAAATTTGTGGAAGTGAATGGCATTTTAAAGGAATTACATTTGTTTCAGAATTGCTTATTAGGAGTATTTCTCTAAACGAGAATATTTTAACGGTGTTTTTCTCGTATTAAAAAAATAATAAGGCATGCTTGAAAATTTCTGAAATTAGCTAACTTAACTTCTGAAATTAGCTAACAATAATTCATCCAGAAGAGTCAAAGAGTGGTCAACCAAATAGTCTCAAAAGTGGGTGATTTGGGGACTGTTTTCAGTATTGATTCAGCAGTGCGCTAGTAAAATGAATATGAGTAAATAAAAATTAATTTAACTTAATTCATTGATTTTCTTCTTTCTACGAAATATAGGATATCAAATATCGAAATGTGCCATTAGGCTTCAGTCTCACAAATAAAATGCAGACGTTAAAATTCCAGATATCTAAACATCGAATATTCGTAAATATGAGGCTCCGTTTTTTCCAATAAATATACAAAAGAAAGAAATATATGTAATGCACTATGAAGTTATTTTATGCGAATAAAATAAAATATAATTATTAGTTTTTCCATCTTGTAACATTCATTTCAATAAATGAGACGTTCACAAACCTTAACATTTTTGAACCTGTTTTCCTCTTTTGTTTCCATGATTTAATTAAACAATAACGGCATTACTTATTATATCACTAATAAGGAAAATTAAAAAAAGGGGGGAAATCCATCTAGTGCCATTTAAAATTATATGGCCGTGAAATATATAAGACGCCATTGCATTTTCTAATCTTATTCGAATCTTTATTTAACGGAACATAATTTCATTCAAAAATTACCAACATCGTATCTGAATTTCTCTTTCTTTGGTTAAATCCAAACAATCGCGGCATTTTAATCGGAACAAAAATAAGACAGCCATCTTGAACATTTAACTTTTCTTCGACACAGCTCTCAGTCAGAGAATTTGTACATAGTCCCAAGATCTTAGTCTTTGGGTAAGGAGCTATCTGTGCGTAGTATATATTATCGCTGGAAAAGTTTCCGCGGAATGCTAGCCGCGCCAGCAAATGAAGAGGTTTAAAAACAGTCAGGAATTTAATTAAGCCCAACGAGTTCGGGTGGGGGAAAAAGACGGATGGGGAAACAGGGGACATCAGCCTTCACCCTCCCAACAATCTAAAAATAATAGGCTATCCTCCCGCCTTAAGAGTAGGAATCACAAAAGAGGATCCAGTTACGGCAAACTGTTCTGTTTCCTTCGATTAGTTTTTAACATTATTAATCCTCTTTTGTCATAGAGCTGCCAGGATCAAGTTGGAGTGCATTCACATCGCCGATATTGTAAACTGGGAGTTTTGCGGCAAATATTCTGTGGTTTAAGTATCGTTATGGTCCGTAAGTTAATATAGCATCTAATCGTTATAATTATTGGTTTTATCATGCAATACGGAATATTCCCGAAAATTTTAAAAATTAATATTTTGAAGGAAATTCATGTTTTAAGACATCCAAAATACGTTACGTTTATCTTTGCGGAGTGATAACATGAAATGTGTGCGTACTGCAATTCTGTCCGATCTGGATATGATAACTCAAGATTGGATGCTTGCAACGCCTTGAAATTTTGTATTGATTATGCAAGATGGCATTAAATTGGATTATGTTTCAACTTGAAAGATTAAATAAAAATTTTGGCCTTACTTAATTTTCTGATTATATTAATTTAGAAAGATTGTTAAAGAAATGAAAATAAGATTTTATATATATATATATATATATATATATATATATATATATATATATATAAAATCTTATTATATATATATATATATATATATATATATAATAGATGTTGAGATAGTTCAGGGTAGATACTTAAAACACAATTTGTTACATTGGGACGAGCTCCTTATCGGCGACCAACTCGCAAGAAATCTCAATGCAGTCTAAATAATTTCATACAAGTTACAGTTATTGTAGAGGGGTGGAATTTGTGACGACATGGGAAACATGCTGTCTTCGCGATTTTTATGCTTCAAAAATGTGATGGAGATGCAGTTTCATATGAGAAAGTTTACGTAGAGGTTAAGATTAGTGACCATATATGATATGGTAGAGGAAAAGAGGAAGTACGGATAGATTTTGTTAATATTAATAGCGTGGGATAAAATTTAATATAGTTGCAATAAGTGCGTGACATGAAATTGGAATTTGGAATAAGAATTATGAAAGAAAAGGGCGCGTTAACGGGGTAAGGTCAAAATTCCTGTATATCACACACGCACATATATATATATATATTGTAAAGAAAAGAACCTTGCCGAACACAGGATCTCCGAACTAGCCAGCCGACATTCTACCGTTGAGCTATTGGGACGATATTGCAATTTCTTATCTTTGGAGTGGACTCTGCAATATATATATATTTATATATATATATATATATATATATATATATATATATATTCAATAAATAAATAAATAAGCTAATATATAGAACATGAAAATTATGGCATATTCTAGTTCAATAACATTAAAGAGGTTAATGATATCCGTCAAAGAGAATTTGAAATATGATATCTAACAAAAGGAAAACAATGATACCAGAGAATTAAAAATGATCTTATTTTCATACTAAAGGTGATATAAGCAACAAAGCATGGGAATTAAATTAACAGATTATAAGAATGATATATATAATCTAAGCACGTGCATCAAAGGAATGGTAAATGCCGGAAGCCCAAAATATCAAAAATATAATGAAGAAAAGATCTAAATTTGAATAGATGGAAATGATAGAACCTCTGTGGGTGTTACTTATCAAGGATCTTTACATCCACAGAGGTTCCAAATGTGTTTCGTATTATGATACAATTACGTGGTTGAAACATCATGTAAAGATCCGATACATTATAAAATAGAAATAATAATGGAAATAATACAAGAAAAATGGAAAGGGGAGGATGATAGTACAAAAAACTAGCAATATATACATAGAAATATATATACAGAGTGTCCCAAAAAGATTGAAACGCGCTTTAATTCTTTACCTGTTGGAGATAAGTGGGCAATGTAAATTGCAAAAATTTTGAAAGTAAGGTAGGAAATCAGACTACGTTAATGAAATAGTCCTTCCATTAATTTTCAAAAAGTTACACTTTTTAAATTTTTATACGTTCCCTTAGACAAATTTGGTCAATCAGAAAATTTTTATTTTTAAAGCAACAAGATCATTAAAATTGGGCGAGTTATATTTAATTGAAAATTGAACATTGTGAATCGGGACCATATATCATGAGAGATATAATAGAGATGTAAATTTGAGATGTAAATTTGTGACATATCACAAAAAAGATAAAACTTGGTGATAATACATAGGATACCCAACCGCATAGTGAGTACCACTACTTTATATGATCTCTGTCTGTGTAATGCTTTATTTAGATGCATTTGTGATAAAAAATTTTGGCACATATTAATGAATTTTTGATCTAAACAATTTCCATCGTCAATTTGTTTATGATCCCTATTTTCACTTTTTTTTTTTTTTTTTTTTTTTAATGGCCAGGCACTTGACTTTCGTAATTCGCCTTTCGTCAGCGGCCAGAACGTGAACCATTTAGCCGTCCTAAGACGTTGCCCCAGGCGCACCAGAGGGGGGCGGAACACACTACTCCCACAATACAAACATCCATGCCTTACGTGGGACTCGAACCCACAACGCGGCGGTCGAGCGATTGCTGTGGAAACTCTCGCCTTGACCACTCGACCACTGCGTCGGCCTATTTTCACTGATGAAACAGCCTTTCACATGATACGGAAAAGTGGCATAAGTCAGATTTTTTCCTTTAGCATAATTCAGTTGATTTTAAAGATACATATATGCGGGTTTTTTTAATGATCTTGTTGCATTAAAAATAAGAAATTTCTGATTGACTAAATTTGTCTAAGGGGGTCGTATAAAAATTTAAAAAGTGTAACTTTTTGAAATTAATGGGAAGTCTATGTCATTGACGTAGTCTGATTTCCCACCTTACTTTGCAATTTACATTGCCCACTTATCTCCAACAGGTGAAGAATTTAAGGGTGTTTCAATCTTTTTGGGACACCATATATATATATATATATATATATATATATATATATATATATATATATATATATATATACATATATACAGGGTGTCCAGTGCTATCGGCGCCGAATGCCTATATTCCTCAACCGTTAGTCACAGAGATATACTTCCAATTGCAAAAATGTTTTGAATTTTAAAATCTATTATCTTAGAAACAGTTTAAATCAATAAATACATTTCTGAAAGAAATATGAAATATAAATTTTTATACGGTCCCCCGGTCCTACCAATTATATCTAGGAAAATCATCATATAATTTCATGCAAAATAAAAAAAAAATCTTCTTTTTACGACCAAAATTCACCGAGTTATGAAGCATTAAACTTTATGACTTAAGTCTCTTTTCCATGTATAAGAATGTCCCGTTTCAGGCAACCAACCAATCAGGGACCGTATTGACTATTTCTCAGCACAAAAAGTGCTCCAACTTTAAACAGCTATAAGTCAGTCAATTTTGGTCGGATGATTTTTTTATTTTGCATAAAATTGTATGAGGATGATTTTCTTAAATATAATTGGTAGGTCCGAGGGACTGCATAAAAATTTATATTTCGTATTTCTTTCGGAAATGCATTTATTGATTTAAACTGTTTATAAGATAATAGATTTTAAAATTTAAAACATCTTTGCAATTGGAAGTGTATCTCTGTGACTAACGGTTGAGGAAATAGCCATTGGGCACCGATAGCACTGGACACCCTATATACTATATATATATATATAATAAATATAAAAATAAATATAATAAGGCTAATTTAAAACATGAATAGTGGACCCTGGTACAATAACATTAAGGAAGTTAATAATGTAAGGGAGGATTTGAAATAAGATATCGAAAAGGAAACCAGTGATACCATTACATATATATAACATATATATATATATATATATATATATATATATATATATATATATTACAATTAATGTTTAATCAATTGTAAAATTATTGTAAAAGGGCGTTTAGGATGAATGCTTTGACGTTATTAAATGTTTTCATTTTTTACCACCAAGGGAGCTTTGCAAAAGACGAAAAATGAAGAATTTGGAAGATCTGGCGTTATCTTGATATAAAGCCCTTATTTATCTGGGAAGGATGAGTAAGAAATGTTAAGTACAATTTTCTCATGATTTGGTTCTTTGGCGTTATCTTGTGTAAAATTGCTATTCCTGTTTTCCTGCTGTTAACTAGCTCGCTTTCTTACAACGTTGAAGCAACATTATTCTGAAACATATAAGAGGCATCCAAACTCAATCTTCTTTTAAAAAGGAAAATTTCTACAACATCTACAATCTACTTTCTGGTAGGTCGGACGGTCTGGGTCTCAACAACAACAACATCTACAATCTTACAGCAATGATGGAGAAGGGAGAAGTATTATAACAATCTTAGCAAAATTTAACAAAACCGCCATGCAATATTGCATCAACATCACAAATAGATATTGCATGCACGAATCTTTTCGTCATAGTAACGAACATTTGTACCTCTATGTTACCAATTTCCCCATTTTATGTGTGTGTGTGTGTGTATGTGTGTGTGTGTGTGTGTGTATGAGAGAGAGAGAGAGAGAGAGGGCACACTTTGCTACCGAAAACCCTTGGGTTGGTCGTGTGGTCTGGGCCTTCAACATGATAGCAGTGTAAAACAAGCCTTTTTACATAACAATGCAGCAACTTTGAAACGAAAGTCACAGTTACATTATGTCGTGAAAAAAAGTGAACATTGCTGCCTCGTTGAAACTTTACAGTAGCGTACTTATCACGTTTCATGTCGTTGGAGCAACATAAACAAACCTTCAAGAAAAACGTTGAGAAGTTAATATAAACTGTGGATATCACATCTGGTATCACGTCGAAAGGAGCGGACGTTAGTCTCTCGCTACAACTGCGCAATAATTTACTTGTGACATTTTGAACTTTTTAAACATTCAAAACTTATTACTACAAAAACTGGTTGCTATATTTAGTGACCACTAGAGGGCAAAGTCGGATAGTGATAATTGAAAATATGAGAGAAACAGTGCAGAGATATTAACTGTGCAAATATTTTAAACATTAAAGTACATGAAAGAATTAATTCATTTCATATGTTCTGAAATGTACATTTAGCTAGGTAAGTTGGTATAAAGCTACCAACTCCCTCATCTATGTTTACTACGGTTGTTAATGATTGAATGCAAAATATTGGCAAAATTTTAAATACAATTCTTCACTTAAATACATTTATCTGAAATTTGTATGTGTATATTAACTACATACTTAATATAAACTGTACTCTGTATTATTTATTACCTATATATTTAATTATTATAATCTATAAAATATTCTTTACATGTAACAAGTAAAATTAATTACTTCATATCTCTCTTAAGACACTGATTTTAAAATAATCATTTTTTTAATTCTTTTTAGTCTTTACAGTAATTTTGGGTTTCGTGCTTATTATCATGTTGATAGTACAAACATTCTTTTTCTCCATATTTCTATTATAATGTTTAAAATGTTATGAAAAAAATATGTGATTTATTGTAAAAATTCTTTTATTAATATAGTTAATCTTAAGGGCTCTTGTAATTGTAGGATCTAGTAGGAAATCTCTTGTTTACAAATTTCTTGACTTTGAAAGTGTGTTTCCTGATCGAAAACTTGATCAAAACACAAATTTTTTCTTTGTAATAAAAAAAAATCGTATAGAAAATTTTACACAATATATACGATAATTATCATTTTTTAACAATCTGTGCACATTTTTTAACATGATTGTAAGCGAATTATGAATGAAACATTTTCTAAATGCGCATAAAAATAGTGCTTATAATGATCAAACAAACTTTGCATAGCTTGTAAAGATTAGTAAATGATATCAAGTAATGTACTATATTTCATACATTTTAATAATAAACAAACATTTGCAAAGACTAATATACATTCTTTTAATGTTTTAAACACCAAATTAAAACATTTAACATTTTCACTCAGATATAAATGTAAGTAATCAAAAAGTCAGTTGAAAAAAAAATCCCTTTTCTTCTCACACTTTGCGGGGGAAAAAACCCAGTTTTTTCCCCCGAGTCTTTCAAAATTTAGAGTTTTTTCATAATACGACTGTGGGATATAAAATCTAAAAAAGTAAAAATTTCTAAACACTAGTAGAAATACATGGGAAAATGCCTTTATTCTTCAGCTTCTGATTGCTGTTTTAACTTTCTATCACCCCTTGAAGCGGCCTCCTCTTTACGACTGCTTTCTCTGTCTATTGATACATTTATTACTGAAGACTTGCCGGAAATTCTTTTTAACCCAGAAGGCTACTTTAACGCAGAATGAGGATATATCTCAAGAGAAAAGATAAACGATCTTTGCAAAACAAAATTTTCTACTATGTCCTTTGTTTATTTTCAAAACATTAAATTTTTGGAAATAAAAATTAGATTCAGAGGAGTTATTAGCCACGTGAACAAATACTTCGTTCCATGTAAGGGCAGAAAAAAAAAGATGTAAATGATCCTGATGGTATATTTATCAAATTTCGATGAAAAAAGGTGACATTTATTTTTAAAATTGGTTAATATGAAGAATTAAGTAAAAAGTAAATAAAAATATAAAATAAAAACTATTAATATCTGAAGAGTTTATTTGAAAAATATTTCGCTATCTTGAAATATACACTATATGCAATCGATAGTTTTCATGTACATACTTCACAATTCCAAGACATATTGCAGAGTAATCGCCAGGCATGAAGTCGGTATTTCTATTCATTAGTATAATATAGAGGTTATGTATGTTACGCGTGATGTTACATCATATTTCGAATTGGATCTGCTCAAATCATCCAGCTTTCAAATTGACAGCATGGAACATCGTTTTCCCATTAATGCAGTGGTTCCCAACCAATGGTTCATGAACCCGCTGGGGATTTGTAGAGCTTTGTCGAGGAGTTTTTTTTATAAAATATTCTGTGAGGCAGATATTTCTTCTGATAAATATGTCTAACAGCAAAAATGCATATACAGGCAGAATTTCTTTGCTAATGTTTAATAACTAAATAAAAAATTCAAGATTTAAGAATTGTAGATACAGGATGCAACAGCCAAATAAATTAAAATCTTTAAATCAAGAAATCCACTCCAAGGGGTCGCGTTCACTATATATAACCTTGTGAAATGTTATTTTATTTATATATATATATATATATATATATATGCATATATATATATATAGTTTTCATTGTATTGCAAATTTTTATTTAAATTGAAATAACATGTTTCAGGATTGTGGCTATTTATAGCCCCCAAACAACAAACTAGATTTTACGTTCATTGACTCTCCAATAAGAACAATTTTCCTTGGAGATGATTTTAATGCCCATCCTCCTATGCTGGCATACCATGACGTCAATCCAGCTAGTAGAACAGTGGAGGATCTACTAAACGCTGAATATTTTTAGCTCCTCTACAATAGTAAGGCCCCTCATACATACCTACATTATAACAGTACAAAAGCCTCACCCGATATATTATTAGTCACATCTAACATTAGAGATCCTACCAAAAGAATGGTAATTGATGATCCGGGATCGGACATCGACAGATTATTGCGGAAATATCTTTTCCTGCTATAATACACAAACCAACATCGACCTCTAAAATTTTATGGAACTTTAGGAAGGTCGACTGGAGAATTTTTACGGGGACACTTAAGAATAAACTCCGTTCCAATCTTTTTGGTTTTAATAAGCATCCTGGCATTATTTACAAAGCTTTAACAGACATTATCCTAAATTGTGAAAAGAGGTCTATTCCAAGAGGATGGGTGAAGTGTTATAGATGTTTCTGGTCAGAGGAGCTTGACCAAATGAAAACAAAACAAGAGATACTTAGGAAGAAATCCGAACTGACAGGCAGATCGTCGGATGTGCAGTCTTGGAGAAAACATCTGGCCCTTTCTTAAAAGGCAATTTTACTTGCAAAACACATATCTTTTAACAACTTTATTTCTAACATCGATTATCAAAAATACAGTAAAAAAACTTACAAATTCCAAGCAAATATTAAAAACAAAAATGTTCTTGTTAAATAAAAACAATCATTCTTTACAGACGGTGAGATGCTAACATCTGATCCGGGAATTGTTAACTTCTTCTTGCGGCACTTTTCAGGGTTGCAGCGTAATGTAGCTTATACAGGGAAGATGTAAAATGTAGTAAAATGGAAAGCTGGCTACCTACAGAAATAAAATGTTATGATCTCTGACGTATAGTATTTTTCAACTCACTTATTTCTGACTATGAGCTGATTGAGGCATTGGATTTCCTTTAAAATAACAAATCGCCTGATGAAAACAATACTCATTATAAGTTCTTTAAACAACTGGATCATCAAATCAGAAAAAACTCAGTTAAAATTCTTCCATCTCAGCTAGGAAGGGAGTATGTTGTCTCTTTTCAATGGTGTAAATCTGCCATACTTCCAATTCATAAAAGGACAAGGACCCCGGTGATAAACACAACTATACCGACCAATATCTTTGACAAATTCAACGGTGGAGGGGGGGAAACCAAGGAAAGGATTATTTACACGAGATTAAACTGATATTTGGAAACTTTTGGGTTCCTTGTAGAATAACAGACTGTATTTAGAAAGTCTAGCTCTACTAACCATCATGTTTCACTTCTCAGTCAGACAATAAAAGATACTCTACAGGGTGTCCCAAAAAGATTGAAATGCGCTTTAATTCTTTATCTGTTGGAGATAAGAGGGCAATGTAAATTGCAAAAATGTTGAAAGTAAGTTAGGAAATAAGACTACGTTAATGAAATAGTCCTCCCATTAATTTTCAAAAAGTTACACTTTTTAAATTTTTATACGACCCCCTTAGACAAATTTAGTTAATCAGAAAATTTCTATTTTTAATGCAACAAGATCTTGTTGCATTAAAATAAAAATTGTCAAAGATATAAAAAAACCCGCATATCTGAATCTTTAATATCAACTGAATTATGATAAAGGAAAAAATCTGACTTATGCCACTTTTCCGCACCATGTGAAAGGCTGTTTCATCAGTGAAAATAGGGATCATAAACACATTGACGATGGAAATTGTTTAGATCAAAAATACTTTAATATGTGTCAAAATTTTTTATCATAAATGCATTTAAATAAAGCATTACACAGACAGAGATCATATCATATAAAGCAATGGTACTCACTATGCGGCTGGGTATCCTATGTATTATCATCCAGTTTTATCTTTTTGTGATATGTCACAAATTTACATTTCTAATTTGATACATTTCTAATTGCGAACTTCTGCAATTCAGAATTTGATTTCGGTGTTTATCGACTCAAAACAGTTTTTTTTTATGGCTCCGAATTATCATTTGGAAAGAATTTTTCATATTCGATTTTTCAATTTGTATTTATGTGTTATGATGCCCCCACCACGTATCACCCCCAAATAAATTCATTTATTTTCATTTAACAGTTGTTGAAAAACCAATGTTTTAAGTCCATGTAAGAATAACTTTGGACATCAGTGTGTGTGTATATACAGGATGTCCCAAAAAGTTTGAAACGCGCTTTAATTCTTTACCTGTTGGAGATAAGTGGGCAATGTAAATTGAAAAAATGTTGAAAGTAAGGTAGGAAATAGTCCTCCCATTAATTTAAAAAAAATTACCCTTTTTAAATTTTTATACGACCCCCATAGACAAATTTGGTCAATCAGAATTTTTTTATTTTTAGTGCAACAAGATCATTAAAAAGAACCGCATATCTGTATCCTTAAAATCAACTGAATTATGATAAAGGAAAATATTTGACTTATGCCACTTTTCCGTACCACGTGAAAGGCTGTTTCATCAGTGAAAATAGGGATCACAAACTGACGAAGGAAATTGTTTAAATCAAAAATATGTTAACATGTGTCAAAAATTTTTATCACAAATGCATCTAAATAAAGCATTGCACAGACAGAGATCATATAAAGGAGTGATACTAACTACGCGGTTGGGTATCCTATGCATTATCATCCAGTTTTATCTTTTTAATGATATGTCACAAATTTACATTTCTAATTTGATATATGGTCCCTATTCACAATGTTCAATTTTCAATTAAATATAACTCGCTCAATTTTAAAGATACAGATATGTGGGTTTTTCAATGATCTTGTTACATTAAAAATAAAAAAATTCTGATCGACCAAACTTGTCTAAGGGGGTTGTATAAAAATTTAAAAAGTGTAACATTTTGAAAATTAATGGGAGGACTATTTCATTAACGTAGTCTTATTTCCTACCTTACTTTCAACATTTTTGCAATTTACATCGCCTACTTATCTCCAACAGGTGAAGAATTAAAGCGCGTTTCAATCTTTTTGGGACACCCAGTATACAGAAGGTGCATCTTAACTGCTGTGTTTGTAGATCTGAAATCTGCTTATGATACCGTTTGGGGAGAAAAAATATCTTCCTGAAACTCTCTGAAATGGGAGTAATTTCCAACATGTTCTATTGTTTCAGGGGATTCCTCAACCAACGTTTGTGCAAAGTTAGATAAAGAAATAGTTTTTCAAGTATTATTAAATGTAATGTGTAATTAAGTTATTTATCGGAGATAGATTACAACTGCTAAAAAGTTTGAATTGCTAGTTATTCAGAACTGATAAATTCGTAAAGCGGAGATTTTATAGGATTCATTAAGCTATGTATTAGAGCTAGAAAGGCATGAATACTAATAAACTGGGAACTGTTATAGGTTCTAAAATTTCCAGCCATATCTAAATAATTCTTCAGTGCTTTCAATATTTTGCCTTATTTTAAATAATGGAATCAGATTTGGAACCTCAAACAGAATTTCATTTTTTATTCTAGATCAAGGATATCTAAATGGTGATCTGCAGCTAAAATACGGCTTGTGAATGTTTTTTTTATGTGAAGCCTTCCGCGTAGTATGAAATCATAAAAGAAATGTGACGAGGATGAAACGGAAGTATGTATATATATTGTAAGAAATTTAATTATTTGTATATTTTAATTACCTGTGACTTATCCTTTATTGAAAGTTGTATACACGTGTAAGGAATATATATATATATATATATATATATATATATATGATCTTGAAACCCCATATTAGGTATATAATTACATGTTGTTTATAAATTAGAATTATTTCAAGAAGTTTCAATTGGCAACGATTTTTAACCGCAAGGCGGCATAGGCCTAACCTGGATCTTAAAAAACGTGGGATGGGTGTGGGGGTTATAATACTGGATTTCGTTCTCCAACATACACCCTCTGGAGAAGCGATGTAATTGTTTGTCAATGCGGTGTTTGATCCCTAATCCCCTCTTTCCTGCGTGCGCTACTCAGGGGATGGAGAAACTAATGTTAAAATACTTTCAGGTAGATAAAAAGTTGTATAAAATATGGAAATTAACAATTAAATTCTAAAAATTTGCAGAATTAAAAAAAAAATGTTTTGAAATTCTTTTTTAATTTTGTGCGTTCATTAAAACTTAAAAATATATAAGCAATATTAATTGTTTATCTATTAATTTGATATAGAATAGCTGACTACTGTGATCCATTTCATGTCAAATGAATTCACTGATGCACGTGTGTTTTATGCTTGAAATATCCCCTCTTATTAGACTAATTGAAAGTTTTGTTTAATTTTCTAAATTATAATTCAATCTGTAAAAACGACTATTAAATAAAAAATTACAGCCTTTACTTTTTTAAATAAAAACTCAAAAATGATACAGCCAACATTTGTTGCGAAGAATTTTAACAAAATTACTAAATCAAACTCATTATAAATTGAAACAAAATAGAACTGTCATAAAAAAAAATTGTCAATTGTAACTAAAAGAAAAAGTACGCTAAAAGAAAAAAAAATCAGCAATTTATAGTCATTCCCCACCTCTAAGAACTAACAGTTATTTTTAGCCAGTCCCTACTTTCTTACAAAAAGCGAATGACGTGAGAAGTAGTAGATTGCCCAGAATTCCTGGCGCGACAAAAAGAACCAAAACAAGATGGCTGCTTGGCTGAAACAAATGAAACCATTGTTTACCGAGTTCTGTGTTCTCCGCGAGTCCTATATAAATCCCTTAATTTGTCTGGCCAAAAATAATCAGCTTACCTCGCGAGCGCATTAATTAGCCGAGGCAAGAAAATGAATTTTCTGGGGAGGGGAGACGTTTGTCATACAAAGAGAATGCAATATTAATTCGTTTTATTTAACGAGGTAGATATTTCTTCAGATAATTTATTTTAAGGACTCTTTAATATAAGACAGTTATTCTTTTTTTCAATTTATACCAGGAATTTATTTTTAATTTCTTTAATAATAAACAGGGTGGAAAGGAAAGAGGACATGTTTGTAAAAGCAGGAAAAAAATTCCCATCTCATTGGTTGGGATTCAGAAATAAGCATGATAAAAATAAAATGTATGACAAAAATAAGTTAACTAAAAAGTCAAGAGTAATATAAATGAATATATTGTATAATAATTTATTTCAGAAGAAATTTGATAAAGTCAAAGATTTCAGTACCTATATTTTTATCCTTTTGTGGCAGGATAAAATAACTGCACTGCTGTAAAAATATCTGTACTGCCCTAAAAATATTTGTACAAAAGGTTAGGGTGTCTTTCTGAAGAATTTAAGGGTACAAGAATATATTTACATTACAAACAATAAAAAATTAAAAAAATCCATCCCAACTGCAACTTATTCGGCACTCTACCAGAAGATTAATTCATTAGTGTGCTGGCTATTTGCCAATGAGTGAACCCATTAAAATGAATAATAAAATATAAAGTATCCATAAAAAGTATTCATAAAAATAAATTAAGTATGAGAAATTCTCCTCTTGTGTAATGTATGAGATATAGATAGAATAGACCTTTTATAGATAGAATAATTGTGATATAAGTTGTTGTTGTTGAGACCCAGACCGTCCGACCTACCAGAAAGGTGTAAGGTAACTGTTTGGACTGCCGGGTGATATAAGTTGTGAAAAATAAATAAATCTCTGGCACTAAGAAAAGCAGCTTTTAAGCACAGCAGATTTAGAGAGAGATTGAACTCCTTGCTTAGGGTTATATAAGTTGTTGTTGTTGAGACCCAGACCGTCCGACCTACCAGAAAGGTGTAAGGTAACCGTTTGGACGGCCGGAAAGTGCCACCCAATTTAGACCGGAATCCAGTGGGGGAGGCATCCACAGGGACCGTACCCTCCTTCCCCTACCACCAACCTCTCGGAAGGACTTACGGGCCCACATGTTTAACGTGATCGTACTCCGCATGAACACGGCGGCAGTTGTGGCAGCGTGCAAACCACCGGGCTACCGCGCCCGAAATGTGCCAACAGCATGCTGTGTTCCCAGGTGGTCACACACCCAAGTACTAACCGCGCCCGATGCTGCTTGACTTCGATGATCTAACGAGAACCGGTGTTTTCAGCAGGGGTGATATAAGTTGTTGAAGACCCAGACCGCCCGACTCATACGAAGGACTTGAGCAACTATTTGAACGGCCGGGAAAGTCTATAAGTTGTGTAAAGTTGTGTAGTGATGTCTATAAGTTTTGTAGTGATATAAGTTGTTGTTGTTGAGACCCAGACCGCCCGACCTACCAGAAAGGTTGATATAAGTTGTTGTTGTTGAGACCCAGACCGTCCGACCTACCAGAAAGGTGTAAGGTAACGGTTGATATAAGTTGTTGTTGTTGAGACCCAGACCGTCCGACCTACCAGAAAGGTGTAAGGTAACTGTTTGGACTGCCGGGTGATATAAGTTGTGAAAAATAAATAAATCTCTGGCACTAAGAAAAGCAGCTTTTAAGCACAGCAGATTTAGAGAGAGATTGAACTCCTTGCTTAGGGTTATATAAGTTGTTGTTGTTGAGACCCAGACCGTCCGACCTACCAGAAAGGTGTAAGGTAACCGTTTGGACGGCCGGAAAGTGACACCCAATTTAGACCGGAACCCAGTGGGGGAGGCATCCACAGGGACCGTACCCTCCTTCCCCTACCACCAACCTCTCGGAAGGACTTACGGGCCCACATGTTTAACGTGATCGTACTCCGCATGAACACGGCGGCAGTTGTGGCAGCGTGCAAACCACCGGGCTACCGCGCCCGAAATGTGCCAACAGCATGCTGTGTTCCCAGGTGGTCACACACCCAAGTACTAACCGCGCCCGATGCTGCTTGACTTCGATGATCTAACGAGAACCGGTGTTTTCAGCAGGGGTGATATAAGTTATTGAAGACCCAGACCGCCCGACTCATACGAAGGACTTGAGCAACTATTTGAACGGCCGGGAAAGTCTATAAGTTGTGTAAAGTTGTGTAGTGATGTCTATAAGTTTTGTAGTGATATAAGTTGTTGTTGTTGAGACCCAGACCGCCCGACCTACCAGAAAGGTTGCTATAAGTTGTTGTTGTTGAGACCCAGACCGTCCGACCTACCAGAAAGGTGTAAGGTAACGGTTGATATAAGTTGTGTAAATGCTTAATCAATTTTTTTATTTCTTTTCGAATTCCTTTAAAAATTGTCCTTTCATTAGTTCACCCACTCTTTTCACTTGCTCCTTTATTTAATTTTCTGGAAAAAATTATTAAGCATATTAAATAAATAAAAATGTAATGACAAATAAGAATTAAAAGTACAGAAATTTTCAAGATGCTTTTATTTAGAAAAATATATCAAAATATGTATTGCTATTTATTAATTTTCTTTTTAAAGGTAACATCAAAAGGAATCATCTATGAATAATTTTGAAACCAACTGCGTATACTTATTTTACATTCTAGGAAAAATACGAAAAAAATAAAAAATAAATAAAAATAAGCATGTTTTTATTATTCTTTCTTGTATTCTAAGTTTTTTTTTTCATTCTACACAGAATCGATTTTGATATTTTATTCTTTTGGCACTGAATATGACATCCTTGTAACAATCCACACCTTGTAACATCCTTGTAACATCCTTGGCACAAAGTCACACTGTTACGCAGTAGATACATCGCAGCAACTACAAAATTGTGTATTGAAACAGTACTGTGACTTCGAGTTGATGATGTTTCAACGTTACGTTGCAGAATTGTGACATTGCAAATACGTTACCATGTATTGTTATATAACTATTTCGAGAAAACGACATCTATAGTTTACTGCAACGTGGATGGGACATTGCAGTAGGGTGACATTACAGATAGATGACGTTACAGATAGGTGACGTCACTGAAATGTCACAAATGATTACGTGAATGTTACGTAACTTCAACTACAAAATGTTTTTAGGGCAGTAATCCATACAACAAATATAATAAACAAATATATCAATGATATTATAGTCATATCGCAGCATATCACAGTGTATCTTACATACTTGTGCATTGCGTGCAACGTTGAGTATTAATGACATTATGAAATTAATGTGACTGATTTATATGACTTGTCAATCACTTCACGTAGATGTCACAAAATATATTTAAAAATTTATTCCTCTATTGTAATATGTTATTACAATGCTATAGCAGCTGATGAAATTTAAAATGCAATGTCATCGAAAATTTTGGCAGTCAGTCAACATTATAAAATTCTTCAAGTATCATTTTTATTTTGCCATTAGGGGAATGTTAAAATATTTCAACATTACGCCGTTTCAGTAAGTCTCATTGGGATGTTTATAAGATGTTGCTCATTAGTCAGGCCACAGCTTCGAAAATGGATATTATAAAATTCCTTCAAAGTTAATGTGATCAAGTAACAACATAATGCCATGTCACTAAAATGTTACATTGTGACGTGGTTGTTATGCTTCTGTAACGTAACAGTGACTATATTGTAATATTATCTTGCACCGATGTCACATTCTGACGTGGCAAGGGAGTCATACACTCATACTGCGACGTATCAGAATGCCTCGAAAACATTGATATTGGTGCAACTTGACTGTGGCGTCTCGGTAACATAGCGTGGTGTAACTAAAATGACCACAAATTCACACTGTAACGTGGCTGTTGCATTTTTGTAACTTAAATTAACATTTGTAGCTTAAATTCGATATAAAAAATGTAAAAAGCATTTGATGCTTTCTACTTGAAAGTTAATTTTAATTTCTATTATCTCAATGAATGTATAATTTGCTATTAGTTGCTTTGTATTAACAGTCCAATTTAATATTGATGCGTTATATTTTAACACTCATTTTTTTTTTAATTTAAAATATAGTTTGTAGTGGCTGATTTTCTTGTAGCCCGATACATTTTTTTTATAATACAATACTTGTAATTAAATACATTTCTTGCAAGAAAATTATTGGTCATTTAAAATTTGCGTTGTTTTTTCAGCCACTTCTAATTACAAAATCATAATTTAAACATTAAAGCTATTTTCATTCCATTGAAAATGCTACTGTCAATTCTTTGGAACTTAAGCAGACACAAAGTTGCCATCAGGTAATTTTTCTATCCAGTATATGATAAATTCTTGATTTAACTTTTTACATCATTTATTTTAATGGATAGTTATTTCTGTAAAGCTTAAAAAATTGTTTTTTCTTATGAATTTTTGTATTATCTAAACGAATGCTGTCATCTTTTAAACAATATTGATTTGTTTCAATCCTCTATTTCGAAAATGCGTTTGTTTCACTTGTTGGAAACATATGCTTTTTACTTAAACATCTGCACTTGGATTTTAAGCCCAAATTGTTAAGGGTGTTTACAAATAAAATAAAATGTAAATTCAATAATATATAGTTTTTATAAAACTTTTAAAGTAATGTGTTTCTTCTTATGTGTATTTTGTAGAAAATAGTTTATCAGCACGAAAGCTATCTTCTATCAAACAATATACATTAGTTTCAATACAGTAGGATTTCGAAATATTGGTCACTTCCCGTTCTTGGGAGTGGCAAATACTTTTACAAAAACATTTATATTGAGATTTTATGCCAAAAATTTTAATGATATTTATAAATAAAGGGAAGTAAGGAATTTTTGATTTTATTACTATGGAATTGCAATAAATCTCTGTTATTTTAATGGACGATTATTTTTGTAAATCTTTGAAAATAATTTATTTCTTTTTATGAGCATTCAGTAATAGTTATAGCTATACGAAATCCAACTTTCTTTAAAACAATATCGATTAGTTTCAATAAGACTTTTATTAACTTTAAGATGTTTAAAACAGGAGCATAACTTTACTATGCTGCACATATTTACGTGGAACTGCGTCTGGGGGGTGAAAGAAATGAAACATGGCTATGTATGCAATCATCATTTATTTAGCGACAAATCAAGGCTCTCTGTAGATTCGATTTCCATTTGGGTTGGGGCTGCAAAGTTCGTTACAAGATGTTATGCCACAAACAGTAAGATGCTATGCAAAATAT
This sequence comes from Amaurobius ferox, assembly GCA_951213105.1. NCBI lineage: Eukaryota > Metazoa > Arthropoda > Arachnida > Araneae > Amaurobiidae > Amaurobius > Amaurobius ferox. The sequence continues at coordinate 140,312,475 of OX578133.1, read as the reverse complement.
AGAAAAATCAGAGAGAGAGAGAGAGAGAGAGGGTGATATATCAAAATGTGAATTTATGTCATTTAATTAATTTTTAAATATAGAAAGGATATATGCATGCATTAAATTTATAAGTTTATGCTCCTTTTTATATTTTTCCATGTATGACAAGTTTTAGCTTCATTTAGAGTTTAACCACTATGCTAAATGCGGTATTTGGGATTAAACATTTAATATTTTAGCTTGTTTTATGAAGTCTGGAAAATGTACGGGGCTTTGCCTGGAATTTAAAGCAGGGAATTCAATGAATTCATTTATTAAAATTTTCAAAAAACGACGCTGATGATATTGCATGAATGTATCCCTGCTGTAAATTACGTTCAATGTCGATTACAAAGTAAATTTTAAATAATCGGAGTTTTGCGAGTGTCTGTAAAAACCTGACTACGGGCCTCTTCTTGCCTTCTTAGTTGTTTTTTTTCTTGAAAAAAAGTCCGTCTGCATTCCATTGGAGAACTCTCAATCTTGGCAAATCCTTAAAAGGACGTTTTATTTTAGTATTAGTAACCATTCCAAAAGAGCTTGAAGAGCGGCAAGAACTGTAGTACATTTAGAGTTACCCAGAGTACACCACGTGGAGGCCTACTACTTTCTTTCGTCCTTCTTCATTCAACAGAGCTGCCATCTTCTCGTACTCTAGTTCGGCTCTCCAGGCATACTCAAAGAACACTCAAAATAACAATAAATTCTTGGAACCGAAAATATGTATCAGAATATTTAAAATTTAACGCTGTTATAATATGAAAATTCGAATCACGACGTTTTAGCGAGTTTTAACACTATAGATGGCGCCCCGGCCACACAAGCAGCAACCATAAGCCTTCGGGTTGGTCGTGTGGTCTGGGCTTTCTACACTATAGATGGCGCCACCAGAAAAATTCAAAACAATCGAAAAAGTTGCCGAGCTTCAGGAATGAAAATTAGGCCCAAATACTGCCGACGGAATCGCCGGATGTTTCTGGATGGGACGTGCTCCTTGGATTTAATTTTTGTCCTTATCGATAATGTGTGTGATGAGCCCGATCATGCCCCTTTTACGTTGTATGTAAAATCCAAAGATAGATCTAGCAGTTAGTTTTAGCAATGTGCAGTAGATGGCTCTACCGATCAAAATAGGCTAGAGTCCCTTAATTCTCTATTGGAATAGGGCCGAATTTAATTAAACTCTAAACTTTTAAACTAATTCGAATTTAAGATAAAAAGCTGGATGAGGCGTTTCCTTTTGAGATTCAAGGTACCTCTGTACCGAATTTCATGTCTGTGGGTTGCTTAGAATTTCCGCTATAGACGATACAAACAGGCAGACAGACATAGTTTATTATTATAGCTTCCTCAAGAAAGCGTCATTTTCCCAAGCGTTTCGCACAATGTTGGCATTTAAAATTAATCAACTTCTCCCGAGTTCATAAACCTCACCACAACAATTCTGTCCATCAGTCAAAAATAAATTACACCTTTATTTCGTATCCCTGCTGCTGATCTGTAATACCCATTGAGAATAACTTGCAGCACACGCTCAGCATGATGTCGGACAGATGTCAGTTATAAAAGCCAGGGTATTGTTGTTGAGCGTGATCACCGGTTTCTTTGCTAAGTTTGGTGGTGACCTCTTTTGACTAAAAGGCATGGAGTGCGGCAAATTACTACGTCGTTCAGTTCATGATTATGGGAAATAATATAGTTTGGATAAATTCAAGTGATTTTAAAAAGAAACAACTTTTTACATTTAGAGAGAGGGGGAGATTATGGGTCACCTTAGTTAGAATCTATGAAATTTGCGGTTACATTTCCGTAACAGCTTACTTAATACGTAATATTTAATTAGTCTCATTTGGTTTAGCTATGATGAATAAAACGTTATTATAAGAAGGTAAGTAGTGAAAAAATAGAATTGACCGGCAGCGTCAACACGCCGTAGGTTAACACACAGATTAATATATACCATACCAAAATCTAATCAGCACCATTGTTGTTTACAAGATACTAACTACTTAATTAACAAATTTTAAGAAATTTTATAGAATTGTTTCTCTTTTTTTTTACGTGAAATGTGTGTGTGTGTAATTGTTTTTACAGTGAAAAACAGCGTCAGCTCATCAAAATTCCAAACGAAAAAATAATTTCGAGAATGGTCCATCCTAGAGTAAAAAATAGGGTTAGTCTTATTAATTTTGTGTTAAAAATTACGTATAATATAAGGAATTTATTTATGCATTCAAGCAAATTTAGTCTTGTATTTCTGATTTTGATAATTTTTGAGGGCCATTTCGCAAAAAAAAAAACTTGTTTAGTTTTTCCGAAGTGTTCTAAATTCTAATCAGTATCAGAGTAATGTCGAAGCTACCCAATTTCGGGAAATTTCATCGAACAGTTAAAGTGGATTTATACATTGCGCAAGCGCGCACACACACAGAGAGTGATCACACTAAAAATAGCGGATTTGCGTTCTAAAGTGTTCGAAACGTGCAGAGTCGTGGAAAATTTGAGTTCCAATTTTTGACACGATTCCAATTTTTTCCCCGTGCATTACCATGTATTATAGGGAAAGTAAAAAAATGACTTCCACCACTTTAATGGCGTCCGTCCCAACTTATAGACTGTCTTTATTCAATAGCTGCATGAATAAATAAGTGCATATAGATACTTTCTACTAATACCGTACTTCTACTTGCTTTGACTTCGATGCTTATTGAAAGAGAAATTCGAATTAAGATAAATTTCGAAATATTAATGTTAAATACTTAAGATGCTAACGACAGGCTGGGAAAGTAATGAATACTTGCATAATTTATCGACAAGTACCACTACAAATAAAATTATTGATTTTTTAAAGAAGCTGTATACAAATTCAGTCTTTCGAAAAGAAAAGAGAACCCATTTCAGATAATTCTTCACTTTAAGCTAACTCAACATTGTTTCTGATGTAATAAAAAGGTCCCTGGCCTGCATTTTTAACAACTTATTCATTGCATTCACGGTTCCTGAATACGTTATAATAAATTCAAATATATTTGTAAATGTTCGTTTATTTGTTAAACATAAAATTTATTTATTTTTAATTGTAGAATATGCTAGCTACTTTTAGTTTGCAATGATGACTGATCCAATGCAAATACAGCAAAAATACTGAACTGATCAATTAGATTGAGAGCTCGAATTGGATACTTTTCTATTCAAAACAGAAAGCAACTTGATTCCGTTGCAGAGCAAACTTGACTGAAAACCTGCTGATGTTTTGCCAGCAGCCAGACGTCATCGAAAGCGCTGCGACACACATTTGGCGGCTAACGAAAACATTTGACTTTGAATTCATATCTCTTTGTTGGCGTGTCTACAACGAGCTAGACTAAACATCTGTGCAGAGGTTTGGGAAATTTATTCACGTGCGTCCGGAAGTTAAGTGTTATGACTGCATTGCTTATTAGAGAAAAGGATCATAAGAGGATTTTTAGAGAAAGAAAAAGTGAAGAGCAAATTTCAGTCAGTAGCGTAGCCAAGGGAGGGATTTTGTGGGTCATAACCCCTCCCAGGGACCCACTGGAATCCACTGAAGTTTCGTAAAAATGATATTTAGAGAAATCGGAAACAAGATATTTGGTTGTCAAAACCCCACACAATTTTCTTTTCTTCTGGCGACGCTACGTCTTTCAGTCACAAAAAATAACACTGCTGCTTGTAAGAAAAGAACTTATAAAACTTTCTTGAAGAAAGCAGGCATATGTCAACAGGACCGTGACGAGAGCTGGGGCGACTGCCGCGGTCGCCAGTTCACAGGGGCGCTGAACTTCAAATTTTTATTATAGTTTTAAAAACCGAAAGTTGTTTTAAAACAAAGTACTGTTCTCAAGAATTAGTTGTAGAGTCATATCGTCAAAAGAAATACACTGTTTTGTACTCAGAAACTATAAACATAATTTTAATAATGTATCCTCCCACAACTGGGATTTAACACGAGTTAGGCAATAAAATAATTATTCTTTATTCTCAATCCTTCAGGAAATTAGAATTTTTTTTAAACTGTCCCCTTCCTGTCATTTAAACTGTCCCTTTCCTGCCTACTTCTTCATTCAAGACGACTTCTGAATTGAAGCGCCTCGAATTAATATCAGCTTTCAGGAAATATATTAACTTAAATAATACTATATCCCAAGATCGTATCTAGATTTTTTTTTCTCGGTGGAGGTCACAAGAGCTGTTAAGACAAAACAACTCTGTTTATATATACAAAAGATCTGGAGATCTAATAGGATAAAAAACATTTCATATATGCAAAAGATCTGAAGATCTAATAGGATAAAAAACATTTCATTTGGGGATTTCGGGAGGGCAGACTCCCCCAAATCTGCTCCCCTGGGTAAGCTGTTGTATTCGATTTAAGGCGCCATGACAAACAGAAATAAAAATTAACAGTTCTCGTGCAAAATAATTAAACTTTCACATATTTATAACACAATAGGAATCAGAGAAAGAAGAAAGGGCCTTCACCCTGAAACCAAGTTCATTATTCCCAAGACATTATATTTAAACACTACATCCCTTCGCAGTTAAGGCGCTTCTTGAAAAATTATATTTTCTTGGGGAAAATATATAAATAAGGTGCTATTTAGGGGTGTATGAAGAGGAAGATCTTGGACTGGGGCCACTCGCCATTAACGTTGAGCGGCTTAGCAAGAAGCAAACACGCAAAACTAACATATTTCTAACTATTAAATGCGTATTTGGAAAAATTCTGAGCATTAATCTTGCGTACATCGTTAGCGCCAAATATATAAATTAAATATGGATACTAAAATTATAATGATATTTTACATTTTGATAGATTAAATAGTTTTTACTCGCACATTCGAGGCTCCACACTTCTTATACAGAGAAGTGATTCTCGCTTATGTATGTAAATTCAAGGTAGCGATTCTCTACAAAGCCTATAAAGATTTCCTTTGTTTCTACTTTTCGTACAATACATTGCATATGAAAAAGAGTGCAGGTCAAAAATTCGACTCTTCGATTTGGATGAATTTACACATTTTGAGCATTCCTGAATACGAATCAAATGTTTTTAACAGTCGTTCTTTCTAGACACAATATCCCTCGAACAAATTATGCGATTCAAACGAAGTTTCGTATAATTATTTCAATCAGTAAACTCAAGTGGTCCATTGATTTTACTGATCAATAAATTTTACACAATAATTTGTATCCTTTATGATTTTGCATTCCTCCTATTTGTTTTTATTTTTGAGACAAAATTATGCTACTCCATAATAATTCCATAAATATAGTACATACTTAATGTTATTGAAATATAGTACGAACATGTCAAAATAAAATGCATTCTGTTTTTGTTTTTTTACCGTTCTCATAACATTAAAATTAGTGAAATCATTTAGAATTAGTTATTCTTAACCTTCAAAAATGATAAAATCATAAATTTGTAAAAATTTTGAAGCTAGAAAAAATACTGTGTGAGGAAATACTATAAAAGTAGTGTATGTGAGTCGCTTCCGTTAAACTTGTAGTTTGTAATGTACACTAGGGGCATTCTTTGTGTGAAAACCCAACAATAGCTCATAAGAAACATAAAATCTGACAAAAAAAAATCATTTTTTTTTTACAAAATTTCTATTCAATCGTTAGTTCTAATATCAGGTAAACTAGAGCTAATATTTTTATTTAACTCTGATTTTCATATTAAGAACAGCAATCTATATCAATAAAATTGAAAATCTGTCTGTCTGTATGTATGTATGTCTGTATGCTTGTCTCATCATCACGAGAGAACGGCTGAACCGAATTTAATGAAATTTCGTGGATAGCCTTGAAATCTGCCACTTAATATTTAGCCCATGTTTCGAGTTTCTAAGACTAGGGGTTGTCGAAATATTAATGACCAAGAAAGATCAATCATGCATAAAGCATTGATTATGAAACACTTTCCAACTGCAATGCAATTTTATTTAAACATCTCTAAAATGCGATACATTCAGCGGTGATATTTTTAAAATTATCACAATACTACAATTTATTATATTTGAAAACTTCATCAAAAATAAATGAACTTTATTCAAATAACATCATCGAAATATACATCGGCTGGATCTCTATATAAAAGCAGTGAAAATTTCATTCATTTACCTTCTTCTATTCCTTTCATTCAGCGGCGATATTTTTTTTATCACAATACTACAATAATTTATTTTACTTAAAAACTTAAAATCATGAAAAAAGTACAGTATAACTCCATGGTTAAATATTCATCGAAAAAGGAAATAGTATCGTCTGCTTCTCTATGTACAATGAATGTTTCATTCATATCAGCTATATTGCAGACTCCAGAGCTAGATAATTTTGCGTTAAAAAAATTCAGCAATTCTTATGCAATTCATCTTACATCTTGATCTGTTTACATCCGCCATACGTGAAAATCAGGCTTTGATGTAGAAATAATCAAAGTTTGATGATCATTTAAACTCACAAATATTGTAATTGCGTCGTCACAGTATATAGATGCACAGAGGAAAAAAGCGGTTTTAGGACGGATACAACACTAAATATAAATTAAAAAGAACTAACATATTAAGTGGGTCACGTGATCGCTTCATATGATATGGGTGTAATTATTATTTTAATTTTTATTTAAAAAACTACCGAATATATTTTGCTGAAATTTTTTTCTTATTTTTATAGGATAATTTGAATATTTCCTAAAATTTTCGAAGCAATTTGGTAATTTTAAATTCACTTAAGAAATGTTTGAAAAATTAGGTCTCATAGGGTTCAATGTATTTCATTTTTTCAACCCGTGTTCAATCCCAAACTAATTGACTGATATTATTCATTTATATTCCCATAGGTCCCACAGACCGTCTGAACAACATACTAAAATTTCATTTTGATAAAGTCATTTTTACGGCAGTTATCGTGCTAACGGACAGACAGACAGACAGAAAGAACAAAGCCATAAACACTTTTGAACTATGTTGTAAAGTGTTAACAAGAAAGATCAATCATGCATAAAGCATTGATTATGAAACGCTTTCCAACTTCAATGCAATTTCATTTAAACATCTCTAAAATGTGATATGTTCCTCGTTAATATTTTAACAAAAAAGATCAATCATGCATAAGCATTGATTATGAAACACTTTCCAACTGAAATGCAATTTCATTTAAAAATTTCTAAAATGTAATGCATTCAGTGGGTGATATCTTTTACATTATCACAGTACTACAGTAATTTATAATACTTAAATATTTAAAACTGTATCGAAATATAAATTATCTGATTCTCTATGCAAAATCAATGAATATTTCATTCATATAACTTGTATTCCAGACTCCAGAGCTAAATAATTTTGTGTGAAAAAAATTCAGCAATTCTTATGTAACTCACCTTATAATCGCTTGAGATATTTACATTCTGCATATGTTAAAATTAGGCTTAGTTGAAGAAATAATAAAAGTTTAGGGATCATTTAAAATCACAACTATTGTAATTGCATAGGCACGGAATTTAGATACACAGATAATACACAAATACACAGATAATATATATATGTGTGTGTGTGTGTGTGTGTGTGTGTGTGTATTCAAAGTATTGGAATCGTGCCGAAGATCGGAACTCGAATTTTCAAAGGATCTACACGTTTTGGAACTTCTAGAACACGAAAAAACTATTTTTAGGAATACGTCTGTGTGTGTAAGGGTGTATCTGTGTATGTTTCCGTGTGTCTGTGGGGATATTACATCCACTCTAATTGAAAAACTAATGGACCGAATTTCATAAAATTTGGTAGGTATGTTTTTTGTGGGAAATCCTGATGTTCATTAGATTATAGTACGATTCGTAATAAAAGAATCTGCCTTCTTTGCGAAATGGCCGGCAGAAATTGCCTTTATCCACTCTAGCTAAAAACTAATGGAACAAATTTAACAAAATTTGGTGTATAATATTTCAATAATCTACAAGTGATTTATATACCAAATTTAACAAAATTTGGTATATAAATCATTTGTAGGTTAATCTAGTACGATTCGGGAAAAAGGAACGGGCTATTTTTGCGAAATGGCCCGCAAAAATCGTTAAATATAAAAATAAAAGACAGCGTGTGCTCAATTATATCAATTAAATTCCTATTTTATACGTGATTTATGACAACAAAAAGAATAAGACTAACCCCATTACTTTAGGACTAGCCGTTCTTGAGGTATTCCAGTTTTTTCGCGTTTTCGCTACGCCACCTTTGACAATAAGTCCAGCTATCAAATAAGAACCAAATTTAAATTTAACGTGCAAATGTAATGTCATTTAAAATACTTATGGCTGTTATTCTGTGCAGATAAACTCAAATTATTATTGAAGAAATAAAGAGAATGTGAATATGAGTCTGCAGGGAAAGACATGTGCTGCCCACATCAGAATTTTTAACAATATTACAACAATGATTTATAGAAGTGAACGGAGATTATTTTCAGGCCATTTCGAAAAAAATGTATGATCTATATTTAAAGATCCACCAAATTTTTGTAAAATAAAATGTTCAACAAATTTAAGCTGATTTGATCAAATTTTAACTCTCTAGGACGTAGGAAAGTGCATTAAAAATGCCATCAAATAAGTATATCATGATGAGTTATATAAAATTAAAAAAAAAAAAAAATTGAAAAATTGTTATCTACCAAATTTATTTTAAAATCTGAAGCCTCTTTCATATACAAAATGATTAAAATCTTCGAAAGATATTTATTATATAATATATCTCTTTTTTACTTTCCCTGCAATACATGGTAATGTATAGGGAAATTATTGGAATCATGCCGAAAATCACAACTCGAGTTTTCGACGGATCTACACGTTTCAAGACCTCTAGAATACGAAAAAACCATTTTTAGCGTGACGTCTGTGCGTGTGTCTGTGTGTCTGTCTGTCTGTCTGTCTGTCTGTCTGTCTGTCTGTGTGTCTGTCTGTGTGTCTGTCTGTCTGTCTGTGCAGATTTTGTATCCACTGTAACTAAAAAACTAATCGACCGAATTTCACAAAATTTGGTAGGTAAGTCACTTGTGGGCGGGGCTAGGGCTGATTAGTTTTGGGTACGATTCGGAATAAAAGAACCCGCCTTTTTTTGCGAAATGGCCCGCAAAAGCTTGTATCCACTCTAGCTGAAAAACTAATGAACCGAATTTCACAAAATTCGGTAGATGACTCACGTATAGGTCACTCTGGTGCTGATTAGATTTTGGTACGATTCGGAAAAAAATAACCTGCCTTTTTTTGCAAAACGGCCCGCAAAAATCTTCAAAATCTAAACTAAAGAACTTGGTATACTTAGATATATCCATTAAATGCCCGTTTAATACGTAATGTTTAACGACGAAAAGAATAAGACCAACCCCATTACACTAGGAATAGCCGTTCTCGAGATATTTTAGTTTTTCGTACTTTCCCTACGCCACTTTTCAACCGCAAAAGCTTGTATCCACTCTAGCTGAAAAACTAATGGACCGAATTTCACAAAATTCGGTAGATGAGTCACGTATAGGTCACTCTGGTGCTGATTACATTTTGGTACGATTCGGAAAAAAATAACCTGCCTTTTTTTGCAAAACGGCCCGCAAAAATCTTCAAAATCTAAACTAAAGAACTTGGTATACTTAGATATATCCATTAAATGCCCGTTTAATACGTAATGTTTAACGACGAAAAGAATAAGACCAACCCCATTACACTAGGACTAGCCGTTCTCGAGATATTTTAGTTTTTCGTACTTTCCCTACGCCACCTTTGAAAATAAACCCGGTTACCGAATGAGAACGAAATTTGAATTAAAAGTGAATTACATTTAATTGAAATAAATAGAACGTCGATATAAGTTTGCAGGGAAAGTCATGTGCTGCCCACATCAGATTTTTTTTTCTGGAGGATATCCCAAAAGTCAGAATTTAATTGAATTTGTTTTTTTCCCTATATTAAATAGTTTTTAATTAAAAAACTACTTAACATATTTTACCGAAAATTTTTTTATATATTTTATGGGATAATATGAATATTTCCTAAAAATTTCGAAGCAATTTGTGAATTTTAAATTTGCTTAAAAAAATGTTTGAAAAATTAGGTCCCATAGAGTTCAATGTATTTCATTTTTTCAACCCGGGTTCAATAAAAAACTAATTGGGTGATATTATTTATTTATATTCCCATAGGTCCCACAGACCGTCTGAAAAACATACTAAAATTTCATTTTGATAAAATCATTTTTACGGCAGTTATCGTGCTAACGGACAGACAGACAGACAGACAGAATGAACAAAGTCATAAACAATTTTCAACTATGTTGTAAAGTGTTAAAATTTATCACAATACTACATTAATTTATAATATTTGAAACCTTAAAACTTCTTCCCATAGGTTCGAAAAAAATGAACTTCATTCAAATGACGCCATTGAAATGTAAATTGCCTGGTTGAAACATTTCTAAAATGCGATACATTCCTCGGTAATGTTTTTAAAATTATCATAATACTACAATAATTTATTATACTTGAAAACTTCATCGAAAACAACTGAAATGTGTTCAAATGACGCCATCGAAATATAACACACCTGGCTCTCTTTATAAAGCAGCATTTCATTCATAAACATTTTCCCCTCCATTTCATTCATCACGATACTATAACAATTTATTTTATTTAAAAACTTAAGACCATGGAGATACAAGTAATAAAACTCTATGCTTAAAACTTCATCGAAAAATCGTTTGCTTCTCTGCGTAAAATCAATGAATATTTCATTCATGTCAGCTATGCAGACTCCATGAGCTAAATAATTTTGCGTTAAAGAAATGCAAAAATTCTTATACAACTCATTCTACATATTTTGCTGTTTACATTTTTCATCAGTGAAAAATAGGCTTCGTTGTAGATATAATCAAATTTAGATGATCATTTAAACTCAAATATATTTTAATTGCGTTGTTTCAGTACGTAGATGCACAGAATTTAAGCAAAAATAAAGCGGTTTTAGGACGGATACAACACTAAATATAAATTAGAAAGAACTTTAAAAATCACGATTTTGACACAAGATGGATGCCATATTTTATTTTGAAGTGTATCACGTGATCTCTTTATATAATAGACACGTCATCGCTTCATATAAGAGGTGTAATTATTATTTTAATTTTTATTTAAAAAACTACTGAATATATTTTGCTGAAATTTTTTTATATATTATATGGGATAATTTGAATATTTCCTAAAATTTTCGAAGCAATTTGTGAATTTTAAATTTGCTTAAAAAATGTTTGAAAAATTATGTCCCATAGGGTTCAATGTATTTCATTTTTTCAACCCGGGTTCAATCCAAAACAAATTGGGTGATATTATTCATTTATATTCCCATAGGTCCCACAGACCGTCTGAACAGCATACTAAAATTTCATTTTGATTAAGTCATTTTTACGGCAGTTATCGTGCTAACGGACAGACAGACAGAATGAACAAAGTCATAAACACTTTTCAACTTTGTTGTAAGTGTTGAAAACGGAACTTTCATAGGAGTTCTCCTCTCTAACTCCCTGGTTCCTCCAAACGAAAAAGGTTGGAAGTCTCTGGTTTAAAAAGTGAAAGTGAATTAAAACTCTATCTCTGAGTTTAGTTGGAGTTTACTGCGCTTATCAGTCAGTTTTGAAAATTGCTGATTTAAAACATGAATTTAAATGGAAACTCTATCACCATGGTTTATTTTTCACAGGCTCTTAGTCAACAAAGAAAAGTATTAAGAAATCAAATTAGTTATTTAATTATCAGCATTTTATGAGGAAGATTCTTTCTTATATCATGTTGCTCAGCAACGCAATTACGAAAAATAAATAAATGGATATCAAATATATCTTATAAATGAACGGTTTGATTTTTCGTTTATTAACACTTTACAACAAAGTTGAAAAGTGTTTATGACTTTGTTCATTCTGTCTGTCTGTCCGTCCGTTAGCACGATAACTGCCGTAAAAATGACTTTATCAAAATGAAATTTTAGTATGTTGTTCAGACGGTCTGTGGGACCTATGGGAATATAAATGAAGAATATCACCCAATTAGTTTTGGATTGAACCCGTGTTGAAAAAAATGAAATACATTGAACCCTATGGGACCTAATTTTTCAAACATTTTTTAAGCGGGTTTAAAATTCACAAATTGCTTCGAAAGTTTTATGAAATATGCAAATTATACCATGAAATATATAAAATAAAATTCAGCAAAATATATTTAGTAGTTTTTTAAATAAAAATTAAATTAATAATTACACCATTTATATGAAGAGATCATCTGACCGTTATATGCAGAGATCACGCGACCCACAACAAATTAAAATATGGCATCCATCTTGTATCAAAATCGTGATTTTTCAAGCTCTTTTTACTTCATATTTAGTGTTGTATCCGTCCTAAAACCGCTTTATTTTTGCTTAAATTCTGTGCATTTACATATTGAAACAACGCAATTACAATATAGTTGAGTTTAAAAGATCATCCAACTTTTATTATTTCTACAACGAAGCCTACTTTTCACTTATGGAAAATGTAATTACCAAAAGATGTAGAATGAGTTGTATAAGAATTGCTTCATTTCTTTAACGCAAAATTATTTAACTCATGGAGTCTGCAATATAGCTGATATGAATGAAACTTTCATTGAATTTACGCAGAGAAGCAAACGATTTTTCGATGAAGTTTTAAGCATAGAGTTAAATTACTTGTGCATCCATAGTTTTAAATTTTTTAATAAAATAAATTATTATAGTATTGTCATGAATGAAATGAATGGAAAAATATTTATGAATGAAATGTTGCTTTTATAGAGAGAGCCAGGCGTGTTATATTTCGATGACGTCATTTGAATAAATTTCATTTGTTTTCGATGAAGTTTTCAAAAACAATAAAATTTTGTAGTATTATGCCAATTTTAAAAATATTACCGAGGAATGTATCGCATTTTAGAGATGTTTAAACTAGGCAATTTATATTTCACTGCCGTCACTTGAATGAAGTTCATTCTTTTCGATGAAGTTTTATGTTTTCAAGTATAATAAATTAATATAGTATTGTGGCAATTTTAAAAATATTACCGAGGAATGTATCGCATTTTAGGGATGTTTAAATAAAATTGCATTGAAGTTGGAAAGTGTTTCATAATCAATGCTTTATGCATGATTGATCTTTGTTGTTCGTTTAATTATATTAATTACGGACATCACTTTCATTTATTTTGGCACAGAATTTTCAAACGGGATATCGCTAACTTAGCAACTTTTCTTAAATGTTGCCAAATTGATGAAAATGTCACCAAATTGACAAAAACGACGCTAAATCAATGAAATTAACTTTGTTTTGTTAGAAGGGAGTACTGAAATGATGTTTCTGTAGCATTTGTCTGTCAGTCCAACCGTCTTACTTAGTAACACATTTAGAGAATTTTTAAAATGTCGCCAAATTGATAAACATGTTTGTAAATCTATAAAAGTATCTTGAAATTGATAAAAATAAATGAAATTGATTGTGTTTTGTTAGGTTATAGTATTGTGATGATGTTTCGTCAATTTATCGCCAAGTGGGACTGTCAGTTCTGCAGTCCCATTTGGCTATAAATTTGGCGATTTTTTAAAATGTTACTAAATTGACGAAAATGTCGCTAAATTGATAAAATGACTTTAAATTCATCAAAATGACACCGAATCGATGAAAATTCAATATTTTGCAGAATTAAGTACGATTTTCTAGATAATCTCTGTCGTTTTGTGAGAACTGAAAAATATTTTTTCTAAATTTATTTACAAACTGGACAAGGATGCTTTATTCTTCAGATATGCCTGTGAAAATAATTTTGTAAATTGAGCCCAGAGATTCTTATACATTTTTTAGAGGAATTAAATTAAATATTTTAATAGAATATTTTGAATAATAATATCATTTAGAATAAATACTATAGAAATTTACACATAATTGTGAATGTTAAGTTTCTTTATATTTTCCTTACGAAGAACGGTTATACTGCTAGCATAATCTATAATTGACTATTAAGACTAAGTATACATTTTTTTCTGTTGAGCATTCAGAGAGATTAGACGAGGTATATAGGTGGCAAGTCTCTGTAAATGCTTGCAATAATGCCTATGTTATTATATTCACCACCATTACCATCTCAACAATGTTTCAAACAAATTTGGGGCTTGTGAAATGAACACAAATATATTTTTTCTGCACAAATTCTTAAAAGTCCTTAATTTTACAAATTTTGCTTACTTAATATACATTCATTTAACTAATGTAAGTACTGAAATTTCCAAGAAATAAACCATAATGCAAGCCAATTTAAATGTAAAAGCTATGCACTATAATGGAATGCTGGAAGTCTGTACTCTATTTCTTGAGAAAATTTGCAATAACATAATGGACATGCTTGGTGGTACTTTGAATGATGTCCCATGCCTAATATTCCTTAAAAATTCCTAAAAGCTACAGTTTTCTAAAGAAACATTGCTTTTAGGCATTGTTTTCGAAAATAATTTTATTCGATTTATTGAGCAATATTAGTAATTGACTACTCGCTTAAAAAAACTAAGCATTTTAATGTTTTTTAATTTCACATTCAAATCTTTAAAAATGGACGTTATTTTGATAGCATAGCCAGTTTTTTCCTGGGAACAACTTTCATAACCACCTCTTAAGTATTAAAATAAATTAGTCTCTATAAGAACTGGGGAATCAGGAGGGGGAGATATACAAAATTATCTTTACGTGCAGATGTGAAGAAAAAAACATCTTGGTCCCGTTTGTAAACAAATTTATATAAAATATGAACTTACATCAATATATGCCAAAATGAAAGCGCTAAAATGGCATTAGAAGATGAGTTTGAAAAGTCTTTGCCAAAATAAAGTAAATCATATAAGAAATTGAAAATACCAATAATTTTTCCCGTAAATTTTAAAGGCTTTAATTCAGATAAACCAGTCAAAAATGCAATTCCGATCAAATTTATAATTATATACATATTTTTGCTATTTAAATCGGAAAAAATTTAATACAAGAAAGACTAATCATGTATAAAGTATTGATTATGAAACACTTTCCAACTGAAATGCAATTTTATTTAAACATCTCTAAAATGCGATACATTCAGCGGTGATATTCTTTAAATCATCATAGTACAACAATTTATTTTACTTAGAAATTTAAAACTTCATCAAAAAAGGCAATGCTATAAAATCGTTTGCTCCTTTATCTAAATAAAATCAATGTGATATTCCATTCATATCATTTATATTCCAGACTCCAGAGCTAAATAATTTTACATTAAAAAATTCAGCAATTCTTATAAAACTCATCTTACAATGGCATATTTTGCCAATCTTACAATGGCATGTAGCATATATATATATATATATATATATATATATATATATATATATATATATATATATATATATGTAAAAGCAGTGAGTATTTCATTCATACGCTTTTATTCCAGACTCCAAAGTTAAATAATTTTGTTTGAAAAAAATTCAGCATATCTTATACAACTCATCTAATAATCACTTGTTTATATTTTCCATAAGTGAAAAGTAGGCTTCGTTGTAGAAATAATCAAAGTTTGATGATCATTTAAACTCACAAGTATTGTAACTGCATTGGCGCATGATAAAGATACACAGAAAAAACGCAAAAATAAAGCGGATTTAGGACGGGTGCAACACTAAATATAAATTTAAAAGAACTTTTAAAATCACGATTTTAAACTCTGGAAAAAAAAGACGGATGCCATATTTCATTTTGAAGTGAGGCACGTGACCTCTTCATATTAGATAGGTGTCATTATTATTTTAAGTTTTATTTCAAAAACTACCGATTTTTTTTTTTTTTTTTTTTTTTTTTAAATAAAATAATTTGCATATTTCCTAAAATTTTTAAAGCAATTTGTGAATTTTAATCTCGCTTAAAAAATGTTTGAAAAATTAGATCTCATAGGGTTCAATGTATTTTATTTTTTCAACCCGGGTTCAATCCAAAACTAATTGGGTGATATTATTTATTTACATTCCCATATGTCCCACAGACCGCCTCAACAATATACTAAAATTTCATTTTGATAAAGTCCTTTTTACGGCAGTTATCGTGCGAATCGACAGACAGACAGAATGAACAAAGTCATAAACACTTTTCAACTATGTTGTTAAGTGTTAAACATTGCCCCTCCTTGATCGCCCTTCACATGCCGATCGAAGAATTTTCAATCTTGATCTTTTGAGGATTTCTCAAGTTTGTCAAATATATGAGATACATCATTATAAAAATTTTAATTAAATAAGCTCCAGAAATTGTTTTTTTGCTTTGGAGCAGTGTGTAATGATTAAAGAAGCTAACGTTGATTTATGAAGATCGCACTGTCAGTCAGTTTTTTATATCGGAATTTTAAAATCGATTTTGTCTTCAAAACGCGAAAAGTATATATATTTTTAAAAAATCACAAAAATTCATTTATTAATAGCATGGATTCAGTTACAAATTAGTTCTATTTTCCCGATGGTGTTAAGGTGAAAACTCTGTAATAATATTTTCTATCGCTAAGGAACCTGTTTGTGCGAAACTCGCTCAAAATGTCGATTCGATATTATATAACTATAAAACTATTTCGATGTTTTAAAAAATCATTTCAAGATGTCTTTAGACCTGAAGAACTATTGTACCAAATTTCGTAGCTGTGAGTCGCTTAGATTTTTACTTAGAACAAACAAACGTCTCCTTTTATTATTATAGATAAAGTCTTCGAAACACAAAAACTATATATTTTCTAAAATGCACTAAAATTCTTCAAATTATAGTAAGAATTCCGTTCAAAGCTTTTTTGGAAGATAATTCATCAATCTCTCCATTGATATTAATGTGAAACCTGCAATAATATTCTTGATTGTTAAAGAACCAGTTTCTTCAAAAATCGCTTAAAATGGCTCTTCAACTAAAAACTATTTGAATAATAAAAAAAAAAAATTGCTTCGACGTATATTAGGACTTGACCTAAAATATCGCTATAGAGGTTATCATACTTGGGTACAATTCAGTATATCTGGGTTCTAATTCTGGTTATAGCAAATTATTTTCAATATTAAAAATAACGCTAATATTTTGCACATTGCAAATTGAAATTTACCCGCTTATCTATAGTATAATGAATTTAAAGTTCCGTGTAGCTGACATTATATAGTACAATTAATGCGAGTTAAAGCTTTTACCAAATATAAAACAAGAACATTCGTGTGTTTGCTTTATTTACCACTCCGAAGAATATTCCAACAAACGTCAAAGCCTCTTGACTGATACCTCATCCTATGTCTGGGAGCAAGTGAAATCTATCTTTTTCTGCGTTTCTTTTTTTCAAAACGAAGAAAGACAATCTTTCTTCAAAGCCACCTTGACTCGTGTAAAATTGTGTGCGTGCCAGCTTGGAAAAGAGTTCAAATTGTGTTTCTAGCCTCGATATGTCATTTGTAAATGAGTGAGTGACACTTCATTTGAAGCCAGGTTCAATGGGGAAGAGACGTCGATGTACAATACATTCCAGATTCTTAAAATAAACCTTATTTGATAGAGCATAATAGTCTTATATATAAGCTCCAACAAAAGAAGAAATGTAATGAGGAACGCAGGCCACTGTTTAGAATTTCAATAAAACCACCTTTATGGACATTAATTTTTATAGCCACAGTCACAAATCTCACCGATTAGCAGGGCCGCTTTAACCACTTTTCAGCACGGAATAACCGCGCTGTCAGATAACTTTAGCCAATAACTGGACTTACCAATGTCAATAGCTTGTTAAAATTTAGCATATTGAAAGCGTTGTACCATTATATGAACTTGCACTCTTGACAATTACAGTATGTCCTATTGACGTATTCTTGTATGATACAGCTAATGAATTGTTTCTCAGATTTTAATTGAGAATAAAAACGGTTTCATGTTTAGAAGTTATGAATACATTACGCAGCTACTGACGTCCCAACTATGTAATAATTGGGATGTCAATAGCTGTGTACCAGTAGCAGTGTACCATAGCTGTGTACCAACTATGTAATAGTTGTGTTGTTTCTCTTTATAAATGCTTATACATTAGAGTGGGGCAAAAAACTTTTTTTACATGCGTTTTTGCACTGGTTTCCGAAACATTTTCCAAAAGTTCAACTACGTCAACAAATCAAGTACGTCAACTTTGCAGATTAAAAAATTTTTTTTGAGGTCTTTGCCTTCCCTTGCCGTAAAGGACTTGAAATTTTTCATTATTTATCAAAAACAGCATTTTTTAATTTTATAAGCAAACATATATAAATGCATCTTGTAATTTAACACTACTTGTCAAAAGTTGTCTATTACATAGATCAATTTTTTAAATTAAGACTTTATCTTCATTTGCCGCAAAGAACTTGAACATTTGACTTTTTATTTTGTTAATTATAGGTGAAAATATAAAAATTCATCCAAAAATTCATCAGTGCCAAACATTATCCTTTAAGTACTTCAAATGTGAAAATGATGTCTAAAAACATTTTTAGACATTATCTTCATTTGCTTCAAAAAGCTTGAAAATTTTCAATTTTTTTCCTATTTTTGACTTACCTTGTGGGCACATTTCTTTTAGTAATCGGACATTAGACACAAAATCAGTTGTGGTTTCAAAGGTGTGCATAGTTGATCTAAATAAAAGCCGAGCTCTGATGAACCCGTTTCTTGCTTCAAATTCACAAACTGCTGATGTTGTTTCAGAGACAGTTTTTCACTTTTCTCTAGAGATCATGTGTGGCATGACATACTAAATTCAAGTGGAGTAGAACACTCATTTCTTAGAAAAGTTCACAAATTATTGTCAGATAAATGAGTTGATAACGGAGATTCCGTAACAGCACATTTTTTGTAACAAAATCAATTATGTCGAAAGCCCAGATCATCCGACTCGTCTGTAGACTTAGAGCAGCTGTTTGGAAAAAAAAAAAATCAATTATGTGTAATTCATCTGAAGAAGCGTACATATGAACCACGAAGTTACGCGGGAGACATAGGGAAACGTTTATCTAACTGCTAATTAGCTTCAGATAGTAAAATTTGACTTCAGAAAGAACAGTTTACCTGAAGTCGACGAAACGGTAGACCTGAGTTTTGACTAAAAATATAATTTCTATATGCAAAGCTGTTTGTTCTAATGTCTATTCTCCGTACCTTCACGTAGTCCAAGTAAACTGTCCCATGCCTGATGGTTAATTACTGCAAACAGGATACTTAAACTTTACACTGAAACCAGCAATCCACCAACATATGATTTACAGAGTATGCAACATTGTTATAAATGTCTATGCTCCAATGCAGTTTTCCGTTAAATGCAACCTTACTATTAAGGATGCTTCCAGAAATTTGAGATGTACTGTAATTTATTCGCGGTATTTACCCAAGAATTTGAAAACGTTTATCGATGCAGTACTTCAAAGGAATGAATTCTTTGCATATCCCGAAAAATTATTAGTACTAATGTTTGTGGAGGATCGCGATTTCGTTAAAGAATTATCATTTCGTCGTATACTCAAAGCACGAAAAGCAACACCACAAAAAATCCGTAAGTTGGATATACCAAAATTAAATTTTATGGCCGATGATTACACAAATATAATTTCGTGGCAAGAGTGTGCTGTTACTGAACCCCCCATTAACAGATCATTTATCTATGACAACACCTTGCAAGCTTTTCAAAGCAATGCTGTTTCTGCTCCGGTTGAATTTAATAATTTAGTAATTTTACGCAGTCTCTAAAGGGACGTGTAAAAGTTATCTTTGACGCAACATCCGCAGTTTGAAGCAAGAGACGGATTTACCAGAAATCGGATTTTAGGCAGATCAGCTATGACCATACTTAGAACTTCATCTGATTTTGTGTCTAGTGTCTAATTACTAATAGAAATGTGCCTACAGGGTAAATTAAAAAAAGGGGGGAAAATATTGAAAATTTTCAAGTATTTTGTGGCAAATGAAGATAATGTCAAAAATGTTTTTAAAAATCATTGGATTTAAAGTACGAAATATAAAGAAGTGTAAAGAAGATAAAGTTTCATAATGATAAATATAAAGAAGATAAAGTTTCAAATTAAAAAAAAAATCGATGAAATATATCTATTTGATAGATAAATTTGATAAATTATCAAATCTATTTGATAAATAAATTTGATAGATAAAAGGCCGTAGAAGAATAACAATTGCTGCTTAAGATTGGTATCCATAATTGCCCGTTGCAACAGGGAATCGACTACTAGGCAGCTGGGTCTAGAGCTTCCAGTCGCCACTGGAACTTTAGTATAGCGACAAACTATATACAGAAGCCGTAATAAGAGTGCATTTATGCCAGAAAACTAATGATATGTGCGACCTCACTGACCTTACACAACATAAGAGTCCTCTTGAATTGGGTCAGAGAACATCAGAGCTGGAGTCAACAACAATGTGTTCTCTTCAGTGACGAGTCAAGTTTCAGTTTCATTCAGTTCGCATTTACATCTGGAGAAGGCCAGGAACTCGAAATCTACAAGCAGTTAAATCTGATGGCATATGATGAGGCATAATGATCAATGGACATACTCATTTGCACGTGTTTAACAGAGGATCGACCAGAGATATCGAGATGAAGTGTTAGGATCCTACGTAAGGCTCTTTAGAAGTGCATGTGGATATGAATTTATTTTTATGGATGATAATGAGCTTCCACATCAAACAAACATGGTTAATGAATTTCTTGAAAGGGAAGGCATTAAGCGAATAAACTAGACAGCCGAATCTCCTGATTTAAACTCGATTGAAAACTAAGGGACTATCTTGGAAGAGTTGTTGCACCGTCAAATCCTCTCCCTAGAGATCTCAATGCATTGAAAACCGCATTGTTAAAGGAGTGGAACTTATTGCCCCAAACTCTAATTAACCACCTTATGGAGAACTTGAAATCGCGTTGCGATGTGTGTATACGAGTTAGAGGTGATCCCTTTTCCTATTAATGTCAAAAACGTCTGCATTTGTTTCCAAGTTATTAATTTTTTTTGTAAAATTTCCTTATCACGCATTGTTTCAATATTAATCTTACACAATAAAAGAAGATGTTTGTCTTTCCGTCTGTCTGTGTGCGCGATCTGTAATGGAAAATCTAAGCATTGCACGTATATGTATTGTCATAAAAGTGTCTTGTTTTGAAGCTCCAACACTGTACTAATGCAGACTAGTTGATGTCTTCATTTATGCTCTGTCCATTCCTTGGAATATCTCTGTCTTATAACTACTTATTTATCTAATTGTAAATTTTATTTAGCAATCTTCCATTATATATGTATTTTGATAATTTCATTGAAGAACACACCCATATCCATAAGTAAAGCCCAGAAGTTAAAGTAAAATGCCTTAAAATACTTCTTTTGACCCTTTGTATCATATTTGAATAAAATGTTTTTTGAGGATTTAAATGTCTTTGTTTGCTTATATTATCCTTAATTTATGTTCTATAGTGTACTTTTTTTCAAATAAAAACGGAAGGGTAGTTGAACTGCATGATACAAACATTGGCAAGGAAAATGGAATTTATTTTTGAATGAGTGGGTTGTACTCTCGCAATGTTAACAGTTTAGATGAGGAAGAATCCAACTCAAGTAACATCCATTTATTTAGTTAACTGCATATTTTATTTCACAATGTTTCATTATATATGTATTTCGATAGTTTCATTGAAGAACACACCTATATTCATAAATAAGTCCAGAAGTTAAAGTAAAATGCTTTGAAATGCTTTTTTCGTCTTTTTGTCTCATATTTGAAGAAAATTACTTTTTGATGATTTAAATATCTTTTTTTGCTTATATTATACTCAATTTGTGTTTTATATTGACATTCCTTTTTAAATAAAAATATAAGGGCAGTTGAACTGTGTGACACAAACATTGGCAAGGAAAATGGAATTTATTTTTAAACGAGTTATTGCATTCTGTCAATGTTAACAGTTTACATGAGGAAGAATTCAGCTCAATACGAATTGAACAAGTATTATCTAATGATTCCATTCGTTACGATTTAACTCTTATTAACTTTTATTCAGGCACACCTTTCAAAGTTACCTGATATTATTACTTCTCTCGGTAAAAGGAATGAAACGTTAAAGAATGCCGTGAAGTTATTAAATGAGGTAGTTAGTGAAGCTGATTTTGTTCCTTGACAAAAAGTTCACATCGTGAGTAAAAAAATGCAAGTTTGTACTTTTATTTGCCTGAACTTCCAGGCTTTACTCATAAATATTCGATATTTTACTCTAAGTCTTTCAAAATTCATTTTGGTGGACTGCATCCCTAAAATAATATGTATATTGGGAAAAATCAATAGGACTTTTTTGAATTGCTGCGAACCATAACACCTTTATACCAGATTTCAAATCTCTCTAACTAGAAAGTGCTTTTCGCAATCACTCCACATTTCGAGTATTTGAGTGTGCATCACTCAAATATGCACACATTCAAAAATTATTATTATATTTTCTTGAAAAATCCTCTTGCTACTGAAGTACAATTATTTACATTATAAAAAAACATTTTTCGCCATTTACTCGAAGAGAGATAGTGCTGAATTTACAAACGTTTTAAAACTACAATTTTATTCTTCAATTGTATGCAGCAATCTTAATTTATATCCAATATCAAATCTAATCAATTTAAAAGTGCATTTTGAAATCACTCAACATTTTAAACATGTTTATTTACTGCACACCCTATTATGTAAATATTTGAAAACTATTATTTTACTCGTAAGTTTTACTGAAAAATCTGCTCGCGCGACTGTGCATTTACCATGTATATGAAATTTCTACATTTAAAAATACTGTACCGTGATTGCTCAGAAATCAAATATTTTGGTGTGTGGCGGTCAATAAAATAAGAAATATTGGAAAACTACAATTGTATTCGCTTATTGTATTATTCAATCTGACTTGTTCAAATTTTGTCTCAATTTGATAAAAATGGCTAACTGATAGGTCTCCACGCTCCGACCAAGATGGCAACTGATACGTCTATTGGACCAACCAGCTTCCTTTAGGTCTATGATGCGGCCTCTCTCTCTAAATCCGCCAATTGTTTGTAGTGCCGTCGAGTACGTCTCAAAGACATCTTTATTCACAATTTGAAGTATCAAAGCAGAAAATCAAGTTTCAATTATCCGTGAGAGAGATAATCGTTTTGTGTACTGCACGATGAGTCGTTCTTATGCGCGTTGCATGATCCCAATAACTTCATTGGCGCTGACAGTTTGATCATTTGCATAACTTTTAAAACGACACTTGCATGCCGAGTTTTGCGGCTGTAGCTCAATTTTTGTGGGTGCACATGTTTTCAACAGGATGTATATGCAGCATAGTAAAGCTATGCTCCTGTTTATTTTTTGTCAAATTATTCTATAGAAGCTTGTGGAATTTTTGCATAGAGTAGTCAAACCGTTCAAGTGAAATGTTTATTTTGTCAGCATACTTTATATTCCATGGTTTAAAAATGGTAAAAATTAGAAATGATTTAGATTTATAGTCAAAAGTCTAAATGATTTAGACTTATAGTTAAAAGTCTAAATGATTTAGACTTATAGTTAAAAGTCTAAATGATTTAGACTTATAGTTCTTAATGCCATTCGCAAACTTCAGGGCAAATCTGGAATTGCCCTTCGTGATTTGAAGAAATACCTCAGAGACGAGAAAAAAGTGGATATTGCAACACATGATGCTATGTTGAAATTATCCTTGAAAAATGCTATGGATGATGGAAGGCTGGTAAAAGAAGGAGGGAATTTTAAGTGTTTCAAAATTGGCACTTGCGAGACACGATGGCACCGTTCATTTATGATTCCAAGAATTTCAAAGGAAGATAGCTTGGAATCTGATGACTTTGTAGAAAATGGTAAAATTATTGGTTCCTGGCTCATTTAGAGGGGATGGAGTGATCAATATAATAAGTGGATGCCAAGAAGACAGTCTATCGAACCTCGAGTAATCTATTGAGACGATTAAAGGAATCCGATGGAACTGGAGGATTTCACGGATATAAATCTACTCTTGAACCACCACTTATTAAACTTATGAACTTATCAAATTAATTAATTTTATGAAACAAATGATTAAGTTTGTAAAAATTACACATCGTTCTAAGTCTTAATATTCAAATTTGTTGAAGAAATACCTTTTCTACTTCATTAGTTTTGACGAGAATTTTTAAATTTTATTAATTTGTCTTTTACAAGTTTAATATTTGCTAATATTTGATAATGTTTTGAAAAATTTTGTTTTAAATTGTATTAGTGGTATAATTTCTATCTTTTAATTGTCTGTCTCTTTAATTTCAATGGCTCCTTTCTGTATGTATAACGTTAATCTTTTTTACCTTTAAAGTTATTTAAATTTTGTGGAAACTGCCATTAGTCGTTTCCTTAATTTTAATCTTATTTCATTTTGCTTTTTAATGTTTTTATAAATATGTTAACTTGTTTTTGAATGCAATTATTCCAATCTTTGGCAATGTTACTCGCGTCAGTGACAAACCTTAAGTCACACGTGCCTCCTGGGTGGTGCTAAATGAGTAACGGCTAATGGCTATGGTATCTCTCATTTTTGTGAGATGCCAGTTATGTAATGGATTGATTTCCAATACAGACATATGTAGCAACAGACTTATAGTTTGTAGATTGGGAATATATGGACATTTTTACACCGCTGTATCTGGTACTTTTACATCCCCTGTGTCTCCGTGTTCATGCGGAGTACGATCACGTTAAACATGTGAGTCCGCAAGTCCTTCCGAGAGGTTGGTGGTAGGGGAAGGAGGGTACGGTCCCTGTGGATGCCTCCCCCACTGGGTTCCGGTCTAAATTGGGTGGCACTTCCCGGCAGTCCAAACAGTTACCTTACACCTTTCTGGTAGGTCGGACGGTCTGGGTCACAACAACAACCCCCTGTGCCTGTATTTCTATTTTGCTTATGCGGATAAAATGTACTAAGACAGTTTCTCCTGCTGAGTCAAAATATGCTTATTGCTTTTCAGTAAGTTGAATAGTTTTAAAACTAAAGTTGGGCAAAAATGGACTGTTTTTGACTTGTAATAATAGTAACGTCTGTGAAACTGTTGTATTTGTCAAGTGCAGTAAACTTCCATTAATCCGGTATCCAATCATTCGCACAGTCTATAGTCCGGTACGCTTTTCGGACAGCATTTGGATGCGTTCAACTATATGGGTACATTTAAATCTACGTTAAAATTTTAAAATTACTAATTGTAATTAGTGTTGAATACAGTATATTTTTCACAAACTGTATTCAATGTAATCCAGTATCTGTCACATTTTAGGCAAATAAATATCGCATTTATCGTCCATTATTTTGTTTTAAATTAATTTTTCACAATTTTTACCGCTATTTTAGTCTGGCATTCAATCATAAGGTAAATTTGGTAATCCGGGACCGTTGAATCCCAAACGTGGAAGATTATCGGAAGTTTACTGTAACTTGTTTTGTCTTACTCCATTTTCATATTAAAATTTATATTTTTAAAGTAATTGCATTTTCTCCGGCTTTCTGCAGCAACATAATATAAATTACTTTAGTTTTTACGTTGTTAATTTAGTTTTACGTTGTTACGTTAGGTTTTGCGTTGTTGCGTTAGTCGTTACGTTTTACATATGAAATACAAAAACGTTGACTTTCCTGTTGCGCTTTTTGTTTTGCTGTAAATCAACTCTTCATCTACACTTCCGCACCTTAAACGAGTATATTTATGCTCTCCGAGTCCCCATATCTCTTTCGCAATTTTCTTCTTGAACTCTTTTTCTTTAGTTCGCCGAACATCATCTCAGTTTTTCTGTCAATGTTTTAGTTAGCAGCCATGTTGTCTGTCAGCTCTGCCAACACCAACAGACCTCCTATTTTGACGCCCTAGGTGGATGAGGGACAAGCTCTATTTACGCATCTTTTAACATTCATCTCTGTCTAATTTTAAATTGTCGCTTTCACGGAAGTTTCTATCCAGACGATGAAGTTACAAATTTGTGGATAGAAACTTCCGTGAAAGCGAATTCATTTTCTAAGATTTTTCGAATAGCTTTTGGTATAATATTATTGGAATGAAGGTTAAAAATCAAATATACCATTCAGTTTGGGAAGAAATCAGCAACGAATCGAACCACCACTTTCGCGGCTGGTGAGACGATGCGACGATCCATTGAACTACTGAAATGATGAAGTAGGCCTTGCAAATTTTTTAATTTATCAGTTTATTGTAGATTCAAGTTTCTAATTTATATATTTCATTTGCGGATTATCTTCCTTAATTTTAGATTTCTCATTAACTTTTTGATGAAATACTGTTCAAATGAATAGAGAAAGGTCAGGTAGTCGATAAATTTTTAATTTATATTATTTTTTGTTTGTCTCTTTTAAGCAGCTATGGTGTCTATCAGGCTTGCCAACCCCAAGAAACCTTCCCTTTGGATACCTTTGGAGGATCGGGGACAAACTCCAATCTGTGCATCTTCTAATATTCTTCTCAGGCTAATTTTAAATTTTAATTTTTGTGAAACTATTCAGCCAGACGAGGCAATATCGAAATCCGTGATCAGTTCCGTTTTTTAAGACAGTCGAAACGTGTGATTTCGACGTTGAGGGACACCCCCTTGAAATGAAGAAGGTAGAACCCCCTCCCCCCATTTTTTTAGAGAGGAAAAATCTGTAATTGAAGTATCGAAAAGGTTTCTGAAAACAATATAGTACGGACCCTTTTCTTACAGAAAGTAGAGGTGTTTTAATATTGACACCCAGAGGGCCCAAAGATGTTAAAACCCTTTAGATTTTGTTTTGATAGAAGATAATACTATTATAATATTTACATTAAAAGGATGGACTCTAAAATTTGGGGGTCAATTTCCTTTTTTAGGAAGGTAAGTGTGTGAATTTAACATTGGATCTCGCTAAAATGATGGAGATGGGGTCCCCATTTTTAAAGAGGGCAAAACTGTGATTTCGACATTGAGGAGGTCACTAGAAGGTATAAGGCCCGGAACCTAAGGAAAATGGAAATGTTACAGTATTATCACCCAGGGGTCTCAAAAATTTTGCGGCCCTTTTGTTTTTGTTTTGAAGTACGGTAATACTTTTATAGTATTGACATTAAGGAGCTGAGATCTGAAACGGTGAGTTGAGGACCAAGGTCCTCCTTTTAGCAAAGCAAAGGTGTTTGAATTCCTCATTGAGAGCCTCCATAAAATGAAAATAAAGCTCCCCTCTTCACACTTTATTAGGGAATGTAAATTTGCGATTTCGATACTGAGGAGGTCCTTAAAAGTGATAGAGCCAGGACCTCTTTCTTTCGTTGTTCTTTAAGAGCTTCGTTGAACCCTATTAACGGATTGCTTCTGTCTGTCCGAGTCGCCGAACTCTGGTTTTGCTCCGGGTAAAAGAAATCCCAGTTCGGCCTCTTCTAAAGGTGAATATTTTACATTTCGTGTATAATAAAATTAATTTTATTATTTCTGCCGCATTATCTAAATTTTTAGTTATTTTGGTGGAGGATTTAGATTCTATACAAAGGTTTTCAGGGTTTCTATCCATCGTTTGGTTGTTTTTCCTTGTATACATACATGCCAATAATAGTTCGGAATTTAGGTATCAGGTGTTTAGGTCAAAGTGTTTATGGTGTGCATAGAAAGAACAGTTGAGAGCACTAAAATTTTCCAATCCAATCAAATCCGAACGTTGAGGTTGTCAGAAAACGTTTTCTTATTAAATTCTTAATGCAATAACTACTTTTTACCGGGCAGCTGTATTTCTGATTTCTACAAAGCTGATCCAGGGTGCATATTTTTTACAGAGTGGGATAAAACCAATGCTATGTAATCTCAAAGAATCTTTATGAAAATCATCCAAACCTGAGAAATATATATTTCAATGGAATTTTTTTTAAACAGGAAGTGAAAAAACACAGGAAGTGGAAATCTTTAGTGACTACCTCGACCCCCACTAGAATTTAATGTTGAATTCGTATGTCATCATCTAAGCTCTCTCTGTGTATGGCCAATCTTGAGAAATAGATGTTACGAGAAATTTTTATGGACCCAAACTGGGAAAAACTGGAAATGGAAATCCTTAGTAAACCCCAACCCCTACCCCTCCAGAAATTGATGGTGAATCTATATCAGTCCTTTCTAAGCTATATCTACAGAAGATTTCGAAAAATTGATATTTCAAGGAAAATGTACATTTTTTGAATCAGAAGTGACATCGACAGAATCTTCATCGACAGGAAGTTAATCATCGACAGGAAGTTAAAATCCTTGATGAGACCCTTATCCCCCCCCCCTCCAGAATTTAATGCTAAATCCATATCAATCATTATCTAAGATTTATCTATAACCAATCCTGATTTATATATGTTTCAAGATTTTTTTAACTGGAAGTGAAAATTCTTAGTGAACCACACTACCTCCTCACGGGCCAACGGCCGTACCGTGCTGAAAACACCGGTTCTCGTTAGATCACCGAAGTCAAGCAGCATCGGGCGCGGTTAGTACTTGGTGGGTGACCACCTCGGAACACCGTGTGCTGTTGGCCATCTCGGGTGCGGTATCCCCGTGGTTTGCGCGCTAGATTTGCACGCTACCACAAATGCCGCCGTGTTCATGCGGAGTACGATCACGTTAAACATGTGGGTCCGTAAGTCCTTCCGAGAGGTTGGTGGTAGGGAAAGGAGGGTACGGTCCCTGTGGATGCCTCCCCCACTGGGTTCCGGTCTAAATTGGGTGGCACTTCCCGGCCGTCCATACAGTTACCTTACACCTTTCTGGTAGGTCGGACGGTCTGGGTCTCAACAACAACAACACTATCTCCTCCAAAATGTGATGTTGAATCCATTCAAGTACCCAAACTCTATCTAAACCCAACCTTGAGGAAAATATGTTTCAACGTAAAATTAAAATAATAATAATAATAATAAATAAATAAATAAGAATAATAAGATAAAATTTTTGCCGCCAATAACTTTTAAATAAACATTTTTGTTCTATTTAGCTCTAGAACTAAAACTCTTGAAAAACATTTTAATAAATGAGATATACTACTCGCGTCATGGTCCCATCGATCAACCGCACTTGTTTTCTCGTTTTTCTTGGACATAATGTTGATATTCAGATTTATTATGGAAAGAGCGTCATCACGTGTTGATAACGCAAGACCACCTTTATGGCTCCATCTCACGTTTTGGGCTTCACCTCACCCCTAGGGTTCTCGCTGAAGTGACACACGTAACAGGTAAGAAAAATTACCTGCTGAAACTACGCTACCTGAAATTTAAAAAGGCATTAAAACTACATTTACAACTGTGTTCATGCTTCAAGTATTGTTCCAGATCTACACTTTATATGCACTTAGAAGCAAAGAAATTTACATATTTCATTTGCGTCGAATTTCAAACGATTCAGTAATCTGAATAACAGTTTTTCCCAAGTTCTGTGAATTCAAATAAAATCCCAAGTGACCTGTTTCAGACGTTTTCTAATTAACGCATAAATCTACACTTTGTACAGCTACAGAGCACAGGCGGTTAAAATAAAATTTCAAGCCATATTTCAAAAACTTATCTTAGGTTGATCCTAATAAGAAAATGGTTTAAAATGCCTATGACTACAAATTGGTGTTTAGAGGAATATTAAATTAAATATACATTAGATTAGTGGTTCCCAATCTTTTGTCCCGCGGAGCCCTTTTATGGAAAAGATTTGGCCGCTTAGCCCCTGACTCTTTTTCACTTTGGGATTTATGGACTACTTTTTGTGAAAGTCTCCTTTTATTTTCGATACTTCTGCTGATCTTTTGCCAAGTTTTGCGGAGCCCCAGTTTGGGGACCACTGCTTTGGATTGTTCTTTAAATACCTAAAAATATTATTAAATATGATTCGAAATACTGTTCTATCAAGCAGATGCGCACTCAAGAGTTATATAAAACATAGGCATAGACAGGATCTCAAAAATTGGCAGGAAGCGATCGTGGGATCTGGGACTAGAGCTTCTTCGAAACCCCCCCCCCCCCCCCCCCACACACACACACATATTCTAAATTTCACTCTCGTTTTTAATAATTATTATTAATTACTAATAATTTCTTTTTCTAACAAAAACATTAGTTAAAGTATTTAATTAAATCCTAAATTGTGATAGTTCCAATTGATGTAGGATGCAGGCCCTAGGTTTAATTTCAAATGTCTAGAAATACATTCGTAACAAAATAATAGGAAATTAACTTAACTAATTCATATAATAACAACTACAGTTAATTAATTGTATAAATAAATTGTGGCAATATAATCAACCAGTGGAGGAAAGTGATGACTTCCTCCTTCCCAGTTTTTGAGTAGACACGAATCTTTACAAATAAAATTAAAAATCTGTCATTTTATTTGTGTGTCTGTGTTTGTCCATAGTCCCCTTTACTAGTAATGGGGATACGGTTTGTCTCATCATCACGGTAGAACGAACGTCTGAACCAAAAATTAAGAAATTTTGTGGGTACCCATGAAATAGCACCACCTAAAATTTAATCCATGTTTCGAGTTTCTAGAATCAGAGGTTGTCGAGATATTAAGGAGAAACGAACCTCCCATAGAAATAGCATTATGCAGACGATATTTTTATCGCAAATTTATTTGAAGAAAAATATATCATGTTGCTTAGCAACGGAATTAAATCCAGTGTAATAGTAAATCCAATTGTACAACAGATGATTTGATTAAATCTTTTCCGATTTAACTAATAAAGAAATGCATATAGAACTTTTTTTTTATCGGAATTGCATTTTTGACTGGATTATATCAATTAAGGCTTAAAGATTACTGGAGTTATCGATATATTAAATTTCCTAAATTATCTATTTTATTCTGGCAAAGAGTTTTCAAACTCATATATTGTGCTTAGCCTAATGACTCCTACTGTGTTTCGCCGATTGTTGAAACAGAATAGAAGTACTTACGAGTATGTCTTCTAATATAATTTTAGTGTTTTCATTTTGGTATATATTGATCCAATTTCATATTTTTTGTCAATTTGTTTACAAACGGCACCAGTATGCTTTATTCTTCAGGTCTGAAAGTGAAGATAATTTTGTATAGCGAGAACAAAGATTTTTATACTTCTTTTTAAGAGAATTAAATTAAATATTTTGATAGAATGTTTTGAATAACAATGTCATTTATGAATACTACAGGAATTTGCAAATAATTGTGAATTTTTAGTTTCTTTATATTACATATTCCGTACGAAAAACGGGTATATTGCTAGTAAAGAATAAGAAATTCAAATTTCATACTTTCTTCATACCTAAAACTTAGCTCAAAAATAAATTTTTTTGAAAATATGTTTACAATTTCAAACTCAATTTTCGATATGAAAATTTGGCATTTATGATATTTTTAAATATACAAATTTTATCCCGTTTTATAATGAACAAAATAGTTGCTGATACAAGTGTTTGGTTCAAATAATAATAAATAAATATAATAGGTCCAGTTAACAAATCATTCGAAATATCTAAGAATGTAAACTTTGTTGTGTGCTACAATCGTGAATGATTTGCTAAAATCGTGTGCTTCATGTCATAAAAATGACTGATGCAAAAGAACTACGAACTACAAAAATTAAAAGATGATCACATTGAACTGTCAAAACATGTAGAAATACATATGCAAAATATAAACATTTTTAGAAATGGTTATGCAACCATCATTGAATGACTTGACAGAGGATAAGGTCACCATCACAATAAACCCCATCACAAAAGGATCTATTATAACGAGGTCAAAAATCCCGCTCTCTAATTTGGATGGATATAGATATTTTGAGCATCTGTAATAAGAATCAACCCTTTATTCAATGATAACGGCGTGTCTGTCTGGAACTATGGGCATCATATGTCCAACAAATTAAGCAAACCAAATGAAATTGCAAGCATAGGGCAACCAATATATCCGTGTATACCGGAGAAAAAATACGACCGCATCCAAAATCAGAAATCATACCCTTATTTTTATGAACATCGAAACCCATTTTGACGATTATGACCTACCTACCTCTCAGGAAAACGCGAAAAAATAAAATAGCTCCTATCCCGCGCGAGTACACATTCTAGAGAAAAGTAAAAATGCTCTGTTCTTGCTTTACCAAGTTATCTTCCCTCACACTCAGATCTTCGAAGTTTCTTCCACATGCTCCGAAACGAAATCGCTAAAATTGTAGATTTATCCGTACCATTTTTATCCTGTTTCAACAATCGGTAAGACACAACAGGAAATAAATGGATTTGAAAAATTGGGATACTAACATCTTATATCCCAAGGCCGTATTTAAATCCTATAAATCAAATAAAAATTGTCTACCGAATAAACACATTAAATTTAATACCGTTGCTAAGCAACATCATTTTCTTCAAATAAAGTTTTAGAAAATAATAAAATAATCGTCTGCATAATGCTATTTCTATGGAAGGTTTAATGTTGCGTTTTTTATTAATATCTCGACAACCCCTAGTTCTAGAAAGTCGAAACAAGCAATCAATAAACAAACATACTTTCAATTAGATATATATGTAATATTTAACTTGAATAGTCCAAGGAAGATACAATTTAAGTTATAAAAATATATTTTATTCGATGCCACTAGGAATAAATATAATTACATGTTCTGGAGACTCCTGATCGTCGACCAGCTCTCACCAAATCTGTGTGCCGTCTGCGTAGTTCTTCACAAGTGCAAAATACATTTTCATCAGAGGGGGAGGGAGGATATGAGGCATGTGACTGCTATCTTAGCGGTTTAGACTTTATAAATGTGATTGGGAATGCAATTTCAATAAGAACGTTTACATAGGGTTAAGTTTAGTGACCATATATGGTATGATCGAAGAAACGAGGTGTCTGCAGACTTGTTAATATTAGTGGCGTGGGATAGAATTTAATGTAGTTGCAATATGTGCTGGACATGAGATAGGAATTTGGAATAATAAGAAAACTGTAAAAGAAAAGGGCGCGTTATTGGGAAAGGCTTAAAATTTATGTATCATATATATGCTAAGAAAGCTCTATAACTTTCGCTATTGTTTAAACACAATATCGAAATTTGATAATCTGTAAAGTAAGTTGTGCGTGTTGGCCACACCACATTTTCACTTTCCCTGCGATACATGGTAATGTATAGGGAAAGTATTGGAATCATGCCGAAAATCGCAATTCGAGTTTTCGACGGATCTACACGTTTTGAGACCTCTAGAACACGAAAAAATTATTTTTAGCATGACGTCTGTGTGTGTCTGTATGTTCAGATTTTGTATCCACTCTAACTTTAAAACGTATTGACCGAATTACATAAAAGGGTAACATACAGGTAAGTCGCGTGTGGGATACCCTGGTGCTGATTAGATTTTGATACAATTCGAAAAATAAGTACCAGCCTTTTTTTGCGAAATGGCCCGTAAAAAATGTCTGTATCCACTCTAACTAAAGATCTAATAGGTCAAATATCACAAAATTGGGTGGATAAGTCACGTGTGTGCTACCCTGGTGCTAATTAGATTTTGGTACGATTCGGAAGAAAGAAACCTGTCTTTTTTTGCAAAATGGCCCGCAAAAATCGTCAAAGTCAAAAACAAGAGATTACGTATGTTCAAATATATCCATTAAATGCTTACTTTATATACAATTTTTGATGACGAAAATAATAAGATAAACCCTATTACTCTAAGACTAGCCGTTCTCGAGATATTTCAGTTTTTCGCATTTTCGCTACACCACCTTCGAAAATAAGTCCAGTTAACAAATGAAAACGAAAATTGAATTAAAAGTACAAATTCAGTGTCATTTAAAATAATAATGGCTGTTATTTTGTGCAATTAAACTCAGTTTAATGAATTATTGAAGAAATAAAGAGAACGTAAATATGAGTTCGCAGGTAAAGTCATGTGCTGCCCACAACAGATTTTTTTAATTCAAGGTGTTTCTACAGCTGAAGAAAAAAATTCTGTTCATGCATACAAAGTGAACATTTTCTTTGCTCGTTAAATTATTTATTTATTATGACCTTGAAAATTTAAAAAAAAATTAAAAACCGTTGCTTTATTTTTATTTGACTTGCATTTCCTGTATAAAGATAAGACGTTGAATAATCAGGTCCAAACAATCGGTTGCTCATTTAGATGCAAAAGTGTTTGTTTCTATCTTGCAACAGCGAATTTGTTTCTATCTACTATCACCGTTTCAGTGTTTATTTTGATAACAAGAAACAGGCTCTTATGAGTATGCTTCGGACTTATCGCTTCTCGTGTTAGCATCAAACAAGTGTGTCATTGTAATGATTTCGAATTCTACTGTTCTCGCCCAGAAATAGCGAAAAGTATGGTGATAGGGAGAGCCTGATTACCGGGAGGGTACACGAGTCATTTGCCCTAGGCCCCACATTTTTAGGGACCCCCAAAATCTACGTATTAAAGCCATTCCTACAATAAATCATATTTTTATTTAATAACATTTTTAAAATTATATGTAATAGAAATATTCAAAATATTTTTAATTTCAAAATATTAAATAGAAAAAGCAAAAGGATGAGTTAGTTCTCAAGAGAGTAAAAAATCTGATGTGAGCAGCACGTGATTTTCCCTGCAGACTCAAATTCATTGTCTCTTTATTTCATTAATAATTCATTACATTTAGTTTCATTGCACTAAATAACCATCATAATTAATCGAAAATACACCGAATTTACGTTTTTAATTCAGCTTACGTTTTCATTTGGTAACTGGACTTATTCTCAGAACCGAATTAGCAAAAATGTGAAGAAACTAAAATATCTCGAAAATGGCTAGTCCTAGAGTAATGGGGTTGGTCTTATTCTTTTCATCGTCAAAAATTGCATATAACACAAGCATTTAATGGATGCGTTTGAGCATACGTAGTCTTTTATTTTAGATTTTGACGATGTTTGAGGGCAATTTCGCAAAATAAATAAATAAATAAATAATGAGACAAATAAATGATGAGACAGATAAACACATAAACAAACAGACAGATTTACAATTTTATTTATATAGATTTTGACGATTTTTGCGGGCTATTTCGCAAAAAAGAGGCAGGTTCTTTTTTTTCCGAATCATACCAAAATCTAATCAGCACCAGGGTAACTCATAAGTGACTTATCTACCAAATGTTTTGAAATTTGGTCCATTAATTTTTCAGTGAGAGCGGATACAGACAATTTTTGCTGGCCATTTCGCAAAAAAAATGCAGGCTTTTTTTTTTCGAATCATACTAACATTTAATCAGCACCAGGGTAACCTACATATGACTTATCTACCAAATTTTATGAAATTGTCAATTAGTTTTTGAGTTAGAGTGGATACATGCATTGCACAGGCAGACACACACACAGACGGCACGCTAAAAATAGTTTTTTCGTTTTCTAGAGGTCATGAAACTTGTAGATCCGTCGAAAACTCGAGTTGCGATTTTCGACATGATTCCAATACTTTCCCTATACATTACCATGTATTGCAGTGAAAGTAAAATGAATAAAATCAGTCTTTTAGGAGAGATAGAAATTTTATATATTTATGAGGTAATGATTTGCCCAGTATAAAACCCAGTGCCCAGTATAAAACCCAATGCCCAGTATAAAACATAGTTAACATACATCCAGAGTACAGTTTACATATATTTAGCCATAAAAATCATTTTAAAGTAAGTCTTTATAATTTATTCAAGTAAAAAATTTGATTTAAAGTGTTGCCAATGTGTCTTTTATTCCGTTATCCACCACCATAATACATTCTCAGATAAGATTACTTTTTTGCTTTATACTTAGCTAGTAGTGTACATATCATACCCAATGCACATAAAGAGGATTCTTCCATATATTTTAGTATTAAAACATTTTTGTAACGTGAATGTGAACATACAGTATCGTCATACATATTTTTGTTATGTTACTAGAATTGGACGTTATGGGACTCCCCCCCCCCCATTCCAATGACTTTTTTGCCCTAGCCCGCAAAGAATTACAATCAGGCCCCTGAATAGTGATAGTGATTTGTGCCAGTTTTCTTAATATAGTATCCGATTTTAGCAGCAGATCAATGAAGTCTTTACTTTAACCGAAGCACACTCAAGAATATTTTACCTGACATAGCCGAAGCCATACTATATGGTAAGGCAAAGCTTCCCGAAATTGTCCACTGGTGATCAGAAGTAGCAACAGCAACCCCGCTCTGTCGCGAAGGATGCAAGTCCTCGCACCTCGTACCTGATACCAACTTATGGCAAAAGATCTCACCTGATAACTTGGTGGCTATCGACCAATAGCCATGCCGAAACTTAAATATCTGCCTCTAAATTTGAGCGGAGGCCAAATTACGGATACAGCCGAGACCATTAATTTTCCTCAAACGTCTGGGTGACGTTCGAGACATATTCTCGCCCTACCGTTAAACACATAAATATAAAGGTGAGTAACATACGACTGCGTCGTATTCACGTTACATAATAGGAAAACCACCTAAAACCCAGCACTCGCAGGACTGAGAGAACTTGCTTTATATAGATGTTAGATATGGTTGTATCTCCTTCTGTCCCGAGCCAACTAACATCAAACATCACAGAGAATGTTTTTACAGCATCAAATTTTATTTAAATCCATTTATATTTTACAATTTGCACCTCTCTCTATATAGAGGACAACGACTTTTCATTTGCATAATTTTATCTTTTGAACCTTCTTTTTTCATCCCGATGATATCGGTAGCTGTTGTTGTTGTTGAGACCCAGACCGTCCGACCTACCAGAAAGGTGTAAGGTAACTGTTTGGACGGCCGGGAAGTGCCACCCAATTTAGACCGGAACCCAGTGGGGGAGGCATCCACAGGGATCGTACCCTCCTTCCCCAACCACCAGCCTCTCGGAAGGACTTACGGACCCACATGTTTAACGTGATCGTACTCCGCGTGAACACGGCGGCAGTTTTGGCAGCCGCTAGAATCGAACC
Organism: Amaurobius ferox; assembly: GCA_951213105.1. Classification (NCBI taxonomy): domain Eukaryota; kingdom Metazoa; phylum Arthropoda; class Arachnida; order Araneae; family Amaurobiidae; genus Amaurobius; species Amaurobius ferox. Next base: position 140,275,287 of record OX578133.1, on the reverse strand, counting down.
CGGGCCTACCGAGTGCAACTCCAGCGCGCTAACCAATGGGCTACCGCGCCCTAATATCGGTAGCTGAACCTGTAAAGAGAAGAGGGGACAGATTTTGGGAACATTTTAATAATTTGGAATGAGAGTGGAAGCTGTTTTTCATTGCCTACGCCAATGGGCCGAAACCGAAAAGCTAAAAACGCCGAAACACTTCTCAGGAGAAACCATTACTTCAAGAAAGAATAAACCAGTCTACGCTATTTCTAAAATATCTCTAATTAGGCTAGTTAAAATTTACCTACTTTTCCTATTTTTAAGAAGATGAAAGGAATTTTATAAAATCAATAGACCTCCAGAATGCATACCTGTAATTAGGGTTTTGATCCGATCTTGCCTTTCTGGGAAACATGTATTTAGCTAATTCGTGAAGTATTAAATCAGCATATCAATGGACTGGCAGTAGTTAGCAACGATAGTATTCATGAGCGTCCTCTTCTTACCACCAACCTCATTTAACAATTCAAAATACGAGCCAGTCAGTGGATTCCATGTTGGCCACCGTGCCATAGCAGGGATCACTCTAAAAAAATCAACTCTTTGCTAGTCAGGACAGGTCCGTTACTATATTCCACTTTCCTAGGTATATATACATAATACTTATGATGAGGTGTATTTAGAGCTAACCATTCAGAATAAACAAATAAAAACAATTTATTCTATTCAAAAGCAAAGAGCTAAACACATTTTTGAGTATACAAGCACCAGCAGAAAAGTTACAAATGACTAAGACATGAAAAATGGAATAAAAATTAATTACAGTCTCTGTAGGTTTGTATCTTGTTCACAAATAAAGGAACCTAATAATAAATTCATATAAAACAACAAAAAGTTGTTAATTATATGCATACCAAGAGCAAAATGTATAGTTTCAAATAGAATAATAAATTTAAAATAACTAGGTATGAGACCACTCTATACATTCTACTTAATTGACTCATTAAAGTGCTCTTTAATGTAGGTTCTACCTTACTCATTAAACCCTTGACTGGCGGAAAAGCGCATTTTTATACGTTCATCAACACGGTAAAGTCTTCGATAGTTAGTTGTGCTGCTAAAATAGATGTAGCAGTTATTTGCGGCACAATTTGCACGCGGAATGTGGCGCAAATATCACAAGCTCTTTGACCCAAAGGAATGATGTGAAGAATTCCGAGAAAAGCAGGTGCGGGCTTTATAGGAATTTCGCAAATTCCGGCGAACGTTTCCCGAGTTGCGAACAAATGGGTACTGTTCGCAAGTCTCCAAATAACAAGATGATTCCATTTGGAGGAGATGTGTGTGATTATTAGAGTCAAAGTTAGATAATGAAAACTGATCAAGAAAATGTTTGGTTTAGACCAGGACAGCCTTAACGCTTACAGGGTCCCTAAGCAAAAATAAATTTTAAGGATCTTCCTCATAAAACGTTTCTCTCTATATTGCGATCAGACGTAAAAATGTACAGTTCCTGAAATATTACAAATTGATAAATATGAACTCGTAGATAAGCTATAGGGGCTTTGACATTTAATTTGTCTTAATTAAATATTCATTATATTAATTAATATAAAAGTTAGCATTATCAGTATGAACAAAGATTTAATGGGTCGGACCGACTTCCAACATTTTTGAGATTAAATAACTTGCAAAATTCCTTGAAAAAGCACCCATATGTCAGTTAGGTGACGATAATTGTTTCGAGGGCGTTATAAGCCCCTTCTTCAGCCCAAAAGAACAATTGCAATTGAATGTAATTATTAATACTGTTAGAAATATGTCTTATTGTTAATTTTTATAAACAATTAAACAAGGTCATTACGAAAACTAATTTTTCATGATCACAAATAATAAATATTTACCTGGTTATAACTGATTCGATTTATAAAATGCCAACAAAACGAAAACAATCTTATCACACTAGGAATGAAACTTGAAACAATACTGGTAGTCCGTCAGAAATACATATATAACAGACATAACTGGAACTTATATAAATGTAATGAAGTTCACTATTGGAAATATGGATGCCGAATGCCAGCATTGAGGAGCTGTGCAGTGGAAATCAGTTACAGGAAGTTTATAACATTTCTGTTGTTACCAAGATAGTATACAAATACGGACAGGGGAGCTTCCTGGGGTTGCCGAGCGTAGGTAGCACGGGCAGATATTCTAGAATAGTAAAAAAAAGTACATCGAACATAATAAATGGGCCTCCAAAGCTTCGTGGACAAACAGCATTGACTTATTTATTCTATGCTCAAAAACGACACTGGTAGAGACTAACTTTCATACTTAAGTTATGATATGCATAATTGTAAAAAAAGGCATCAATTTACTCATTCCTCATCAATCTGAACCGTTCGACAGTTTTTATTGCTTTCAGCAAAGAGCAGATGAAAGCATAACCCAGATGTATAAAACTGAGCAGACTATTCCTTGTTGATAAAAAAAAAAGCATCCAGTCGAGGTGAGCAGCTTGCTGAGTGAGCAATTTCTTGTTAATTCGCATTGTCCTGTTTTACATAAGAAGTCAATTCAATGTTATCATGACTTCATCTTTTGAAAGACTGCATTTGAGGTCAAGCCTTTTGAAACTACGTTGATATCCAGTTCATTTGGGGTTCTGCAGCAAACAATTATATAAATAATTAAATAATAAAAACATGTAAACAGTATGTGATAACTCAAAAACGGCACATTTTAGCAAATTATAAATTATGTCATTCAATTGTAAATAAACAATTACATATACAACGACTATTTGCTTAATTTTAAAGCTAATTATTATTACTTTTTATTTTCAAATAAAAGTGTTTGAAAATTAGACAACCTTCCAGACCGAAATTTTACGACCTCTCTAAATAGGCTTCTTATTTTAACCGATTGAATTAAATATTCATTTGAATCACTCAATTTATTCGAGAGAGATCTTGCTCGTATCATTAGAAAATGGCTCGTTCGTATTTATAGGCGCCCAAACCGTACAAAATCATCAAAATACGAGAGTCGGATTTATGACCCGTCATAATACTTTCCTTTTCCCTTTGCATATAGCATGCATTTGCAGGGAAAATAAAACGAGGAAAAACAATTATGAGTCTAGGGAAAGTCATATGCTGTCCACATCACATATTTTTCAAAAGTACAAATTGCTGTTCTTGAGATGGTAATTCCGGGGTTTCAAAAAATTGGTCCCGAAATTTCGGGATCAGAAATGCCAAAATGCTGGAATTTTGATATTTATCTCAGTTTTTCCAATTTAAGAACTTTTTGTACTTCCAATTTTAAGAACTTCCAATTTTTAAGAACTTCCAATTTAAGATTTTTTTTGTACTTTCTCAGTTTTGCAATTGTGTCAAAGCTGTTATAAAGAGCGATGTTTTCAATTTAATGGAACGAAGCTCCGTCAGAATGATACTTACATTTTCTAAAATTAGATAATATCAGATCGAATTTTTGAAATAAAGATAATTTTTGAAAATTTTTCATTTTCTTAGCTGATAGCATTTTCAATTACAAATGTAAAAGTTCTGAGATATCGAGATTAATCACCGTTATTTCATGAAACATATAATGCTTTTTCAGTTTTGCAATTGTCTCAGTATTATAGAGAGCGTGGTTTTCAATTGTATTTAGCAAGACTCCAACAGAATAGTACTTAAATTTTCAAAAATTGACTGATACCAAAGAGTATACAATTCGAATGAATTTCAACTCTCATCAATGATATTCACGCAAAACTAAATTAAAAAAGTATTTTAAAATTATAATATTTCAATGTAACGGAGTTGTCCAATGAGTCCAATAAGTAGTCCAATGGAGTAATCCAACAAATCCAATAAATCACACAGAATATCTCTATATTAAACAAGAAAGATCAATCATGCATAAAGCATTGATTATGAAACACTTTCCAAATAAAATGCAATTTTATTTAAACATCTCTAAAATGCGATACATTCAGCGGTGATATTTTTTAAAATTATCACAATACTACATTAATTTATTATATTTGAAACCTTAAACCTTCATCGAAAAAAATTAACTTCATTCAAATGACGGCATTAAAGTATAAATTGCCTGGTTTAAACATCTCTAAAATGTTATACATTCCTCGGTAATTTATTATATTCGAAAACTTCATCGAAAACAAAGGAACTTTATTCAAACATTTACGTTCCTTACATCGAAATATAAATCGCCTGGCTCTCTATATAAAAGCAGTGAATATTTCATTCATAAACATTTTTCCATTCCTTTTATTCAGCGGCGATATTTTAAAAATTATCACAATACTACAATAATTTATTTTACTTAAGAACGTAAAACCATGGAGGTAAAATTATTTTCTAAGTCCATGCTTAAAACTTCAACAAAATAGTAATAATATGGAATCGTCTGATTCTCTATCTAAAATCAATGAATGTTTCATTCATATCAGTTACATTGCAGACTCCAAAGCTAAATAATTTTGCGTTAAAGAAATTGAGCAATTTTTATACAACTCATCTTACAACTTGATGTGTTTACATTTTCCATACGTGAAAGTTAGGCTTCGTTGTAGAAATGATCAAAGTTTGATGATCATTTAAACTCCAAAATATTGTAATTGTGTTGGCGCAGTATATAGATGCACAGAAAAAAATAAAAAATAAAGTGGATTTAGGACGGATGCAACACTAAATATCTCTCTATATTAAAACAAGAAATATTAATCATGCATAAAACATTGATAAGGAGAGGAAACACTTTTCAAATGCAATGCAATTTTATTTAAACATCTCTAAAACGCAATACATTCAGCGATAATATTTTTAAAATTATTCCAATAATACAATGATTTATTATATTTGAAAACTTAAAACTTCATCAAGAAAAATTAACTTTATTCAAATGACATCATAGAAATATAAATCGCCTGGCTCTCTATGAAAAAGCAATAAATATTTCATTCATACACTTTTTTCCATTCCGTTCATTTATCAGAATACTACAATAATTCATTTTACTTAAAAACCTAAAACCATAGAGTTAAAAGTAATTCAATTCTATGCTTAAAACTTCATTGAAAAAGTCTGCATAAAATCGTCTGCTTCTCTATGTAAAATCAATGAATGTTTCATTCATATCAGCTATATTGCAGACGCCAGAGTTATAATTTTGCGTTAAAGAAATTCAGCAATTCTTATACAACTTATCCTACATCTTTATTTGTTTACATTCTCCATGTGTGAAAATTAGGCTTCGTTGTAGAAATAATCAAAGTTTGATGATCATTTAAACTCAAATATATTCTAATTGCATTGTTTCAGAATACAGATGCACAGAAATTAAGCAAAAATAAAGCGGTTTTAGGACGGATGCAACACTAAATATAAATTAAAAAAAACTTTAAAAATCACGATTTTGAAGCAAGATGGATGCCATATTTTATTTTGAAGTGGGTCACACGATCTCTAACTAATGGGCGCGGTAGCCCATTGGTTAGCGCGCTGGAGTTGCACTCGGTAGGCCCGGGTTCGATTCCAGCCACTGCCAAAACTGCCGCCGTGTTCATGCGGAGTACGATCACGTTAAACATGTGGGTCCGAAAGTCCTTCCGAGAGGTTGGTGGTAGGGGAAGGAGGGTACGGTCCCTGTGGATGCCTGCCCCACTGGGTTCCGGTCTAAATTGGGTGGCACTTCCCGACCGTCCAAACAGTTACCTTACACCTTTCTGGTAGGTCGGACGGTCTGGGTTTCAACAACAACAACACGATCTCTTCATATGACATAAGTGTATTATTTTAATTTTTATTTAAAAAACTATCGAATATATTTTGCTGAATTTTTTTTTATATTTTTATGGGATAATTCGAATATTTCTTAAAACTTCCGAAGCAATTTGTGAATTTTAAATTCGTTTGAAAAATATTTGAAAAATTAGGCCCCATAGGGTTCAATGTATTTCATTATTTTCACACGGGTTCAGTCCAAAACTAATAGGGTGATATTATTCATTTATATTCCCATAGTCCCACAGACCGTCTGAACAACATACAAAAATTTCATTTTGATAAAAGTCATTTTTACGGCAGTTATCGTGTGAACGGACAGATAGACAGACAGACAGAATGACAGTCTCTGGGACCTATTGGAATATAAATCAATAAGATTACCCAATTAGTTTTGGACTGAACCCGGGCTGAAAAAATGAAATACATTGAACCCTATGGGACCTTATTTTTCAAACATTTTTTAAGCGAATTTAAAATTCACAAATTGCTTCGAATGTTTTAGGAAATATGCAAATTATCCCATAAAAATATGAAAAAATTTCAGCAAAATATATTCGTTAGTTTTTAAAATGAAAATTAAAATAATAATTACATCCATATTATATGAAGGGATCAGGTGACCCACACCCATCCGTGAGGGGCGCGGTAGCCCATTGGTTAGCGCGCTGGAGTTGCACTCGGTAGGCCCGGGTTCGATTCCAGCCACTGCCAAAAACTGCCGCCGTGTTCATGCGGAGTACGATCACGTTAAACATGTGGGTCCGAAAGTCCTTCCGAGAGGTTGGTGGTAGGGGAAGGAGGGTACGGTCCCTGTGGATGCCTCCCCCACTGGGTTCCGGTCTAAATTGGGTGGCACTTCCCGACCGTCCAAACAGTTACCTTACACCTTTCTGGTAGGTCGGACGGTCTGGGTTTCAACAACAACAACAACACCCATCCGTGACATTCATCTTGTGTCAAAATCGTGATTTTTAAAGTTCTTTTTAATCTATACTTAGTGTCATATCTGTCCTAAACCCGCTTTATTTTTGCTTAATTTCTGTGCATCTACATTCTGAGACAACGTAGTTAAACATATTTGAGTTTAAATGATCGTTACACTTTGATTATTTTTACAACGAAGCCTAATTTTCATTGATGAAGAATGTAAATACATAAAGATGTAGGATGAGTTGTATAAGAATTGCTGAATTTTTTTAACGTAAAATTATTTAGCTCTGGCGTGTGCAATATAGCTGATACGAATAAAACATTCATTGATTTTACATGGAGAAACAGACGATTTTATGGAGACTTTTTCAATGAAGTTTTAAGCATAGGGTTAAATTGCTTTTACCTTCATGGTTTTACGTTTTTAAATAAAATAAATGATTGTAGTATTATGATGAATGAAAGGAATGAAATAAAAGTGTATGAATGAAATATTTACAGCTTTAACATAGAAAGCCAGGTGATTTATATTTCAATGACGTCATTTGAATAAAGTTCATTTTTTTTATGAAGTTTTTAAATATAATAAATTAATTAAGTATTAGGATAGTTTTAAAAATATTACCACTGAATGTATCGCATTTTATAAATGTTTAAATAAAATTTAATTACAGTTGGAAAGTGTTACATAATCAATGCTTTATGCATGACTGATCTTTCTTGTTTAATTTCGATGTAATTTTTGAGATATTTTACTTTATATGCACTTCTGAAGTGAACTTTTTTTTGCGTATCGGCACGTCTCACGATGTATCGTAAAAACTATAGCATACAAAAATATGAAATTTGGTACATTTATGGAGTAATAATAGGGTAACACGATGAAATGAACCGTTTATCGATTTAAACTTTAGTTTGGCATGAAATAGCTAGCGAAGTGAGCTCATGATCAAGGAATTCAGTTTTTGGATTCCCTGGACTAAGAAAAATCCCTGCTTTTCCCTCCTACGGAAAATAGGCAGGAATAGAAAAGATATTTTTGAAAGTAGAATTTTTAGGAAAGGTAGATATGAAGTGAGCTGTGCGAGCGCAGCGAGTAGGAGTCGAAGCCTCCCGAAGGGGTTAGCGCGAGTGAAGCGAGCAGGATACAGAGCCCCCTAGTAGTTTAAGAAATATTTAATGTCCAATTCCAAGACAAAAAATTTGAGCTGCGAGTTCACGTCTTGGACAGACTAACAATAGCAAAGCCACGAATTTTTACGGACGAGTCGAATATTTGGACGGAGCCCCTTTTTTTTACTTTCTCTATAATACATGGTAATGTATAGGGAAAGTAGCCTTTCGAACCGTGTCGAAAATCGCAATTAGAGTTTCCGACGAATCTACACTTTTGAGATATCTAGAACACGAAAAAACTATTTTTAGCCTGACGTGTGTGTGTGTTTCTGTCTGTGCTATGTATGTATCCACTTACATCAAAAACTAATTGAACAAATTTCATAAAATTTTATAGGTAAGTCGCTTGTGAGTTATCATGGTGCTGATTAGATTTCGGTACGATTCAGCATAAAAGAACCCTCTTTTTTTTGCGAAATGACCAGCAAAAATTGTATGTATCCACTCTGAATAAAGACTAATTAACCGAATTTCACGAAATTTGGTAAATAAGTCGCTAAATCACTTGTGGGTTACCCTTTTGCTGTTTAGATTTTGGTATGATTCACAATAAAAGAACCGGCCTTTTATTACGAAATGACCCGCAAAAATCGTATGTATCAAATCTAACTAAAAACCTAATCGACTAAATTTCAGATAATTTGGTACATAAGTCACTTGTGAATTACCCTGCTGCTGATTAGATTTTGGTACGATTCGGGAAAAAAGAGCCTGCCTCTTTTTTGCGAAATGACCGACAGAAATCGCCAAAATCAATGTAAATAAAATTGTAAATCTGTCTGTTAGTTTGTGTGTTTATTTGTCTCATCATCACGGAAGAACGGCTGCACTGAATTGGATGAAATTTTCGGGGTGGCCGTGAAATAGACCCACGTAAAATATTTAGTCCATGTTTCGAATTTATAGGACCAAGGGTTATCGAGATATTAATAAACAAGAAAGATCAGTCATGCATAAAGCATTGATTATGAAACACTTTCCAACTTCAATGTAATTTTATATAAACATCTCTAAAATGCGATACATTCCTCGGTAATATTTTTTAAATTATCATAATACTACAATAATTTATTATATTTGGAAACTTCATTGAACACAAATGAACTTTATTCAAATGACGTCATCGAAATATAAATCGCCTCTATATAAAAGCAGCATTTCATTCATAAACGCTTTTCCAATCTTTTCATTCATCACAATACTATAATAACTTATTTTATTTAAAAACTTAAAACCATAGAGGTACAAGTAATTTAACTCTATACTTAAAACTTCATAGAAAAAATCGTCTGGTTCTCTGTGTAAAATCAATTAATGTTTCTTTCATATCAGCTATATTACAGCTCCTTGAGCTAAATAATATCGCATTAAAGAAATTCCGCAATTCTTATACAACTCTTCCTACATCTTTTGGTGTTTACATTTTCCATAAGTGAAAATTAGGCGTCGTTGTAGAAATAATCAAAGTTTGATAATCATTTGAACTCAAATATATTGTAATTGCGTTGTTTCAGGATGTAAATGAACAAAATTTAAGCCAAAATACAGCGGTTTTAGGACGGATGCAACACAAAATATGAATTAATAACAAGAAAGATCAATCATGCTTAAAGCATTGATTATGAAACACTTTCCAACTTCAATGCAATTTTATTTAAACATGTCTAAAATGCAATACATTCCTCGGTAATATTTTAAAACTTATCACAATACTACATTAATTTATTACATTTGAAACCTTAAACCTTCATCGAAAAAAATTAACTTCATTCAAATGACGGCATTGAAATATAAATTGCCTGGTATAAACATCTCTAAAATGTGATACATTCCTCGGTAATAATTTTAGAATTATCATAATACTACGATAATTTATTATATTTGAAAACTTCATCGAAAACAACTGAAATCCATTAAATTCCTTCTATCGCCAATTTATTTGAAGAAAAATAGTATATTATGTTGCTTAGAAACGGAATTAAATCCAATGCATTTATACAACAAACGATTTTATTAAATGTTTTTCGATAGAAATAATGAAACAAGAAAGATCAAACATTTATAAAGCATTGATTGTGAAACTCTCTCAAAATGAAATGCAATTTTATTTAAACATCTCTAAAATGCGATACATTCAACGCTAATAAATTTTTGAAATTATCACAGTACTACAATAATTTATTATATTTGAAAACTTAAAACTTCATCGAAAAAAAAATGAAATGTATTTAAATGAGGTCATCTAAATATAAATCGTCTGGGTGGATCTCTGTAAAAGAAGTGAATATTTCATTCATATCACTTTTATTCCAAACTCCGGAGCTAAATGATTTTGAGAGAAAACAATTCAGCATTTCTTATACAACTCATCGTATAACCACTTGTTTACATTCTGCATCCATTAAAGTTAGGCTTCGTTGCAGAAATAATCAAAGTTTGGGGATCATTTAAACTCAAAAATATTGTAATTGCTTTGGCATAGAATATAGATGCATAGAAAATACTAAAAAATAAAGCTGCTTTAGGACGGATGCAACACTAAATATAAATTTAAAAGAACTTTAAAAAATCACGATTTTGACACTGGGAAAAAAGATGGATGCCATATTTTATTTTGAAGTGGGTTACGTGATCTCTTCATATAATATGGGTCGAAAACCCAGACCACTCGATTCGCCCTAGGGCATGAACAGCAAATTGAGTGGCCGGCACATGATATGGGTTGTTGTTGTTGAAACCCAGACCGTCCGACCTACCAGAAAGGTGTAAGGTAACTGTTTGGACGGTCGGGAAGTGCCACCCAATTTAGACCGGAACCCAGTGGGGGAAGCATCCACAGGGACCGTACCCTCCTTCCCCTACCACCAACCTCTCGGAAGGACTTTCGGACCCACATGTTTAACGTGATCGTACTCCGCATGAACACGGCGGCAGTTTTGGCAGTGGCTGGAATCGAACCCGGGCCTACCGAGTGCAACTCCAGCGCGCTAACCAATGGGCTACCGCGCCCAGCACATGATATGGGTGTAATTATTATTTTAATTTTTATTTTAAAAACTACTTAACATAGTTCGCTGAAATTATTTTTATTTTATGGGATAATTTGTATATTTCTTAAAATTTTCGAAGCAATTTGTGAATTTTAACTTCGCTTACAAAATGTTTGAAAAATTGAGTCCCATAGGGTTCAATGTAGTATTTTACTTTTTCAACCCGGGTCCAATCCAAAACTAATTGGGTGATATTATTCAGTTACATTCCCATATGTCCCACAGACTGTCTCAACAACATAATAAAATTTCATTTTGATAAATTAATTTTGCGGTAGTTATCGTGCGAACGGACAGACAGACAGAATGAATGAATAAAGTCATAAACACTTTTCAACTGTATTGGAAAATATTAAAAAGTGTATTTAAATAGAAATTTTTATCGAAATTGTATTTTTACTGGATTACCTCAATTAAAGCCTTTGAGTTTAAAGATTACGGGAGAAATATTGGTATTTTCAATTTCTTACGTAATCTGTTTTATTTTGGCGACCTTTTCAAACTCATATATATCGTGTTCAACTCATATATTGTGTTTAGCCGATTTTGAAGCAAAATAAAAGTAGTACTGGTACATCTTCTGATACCATTTTAGCGCTTTCATTTTGGCATAATATAATTTCATATTAGCAAAAATTAAGCACACATCCACAACAGAAGGTCTTTATTTTACTTCCTATAAGACGTACAAAAGTTTAAAAATGGCCTTTTTTTAAACTTTTGTACGTCTTATAGGTGGCCTTTTTTTAAACTTTTGTACGTCTTATGGCCTTTTTTTAAACTTTTGTACGTCTTATAAGAAGTAAAATAAAGACCTTCTGTTATGGATGTGTGCTTAATTTTTGCTATTATAACATCAGACGTGATGCCAAATTATTTATTTATTTAATTTCATATTATTCATAAATTTGTTTACAAACCTGACCAGGATATTTTATTCCTCAGATCTGCACGTAAAGATAGTTTTATATAGCGAGAACAAATATTCTTACGCATTTTAGGAGAATTAAAGTAAATCTTTAATAGAATGTTTTGAATAGCGATATCATTTGAATGAATGAATGATATGAAGGTGGGTGGCTCCAGAAGAGCCTAGCACATCGACCAGAGGTCTATTGTACTACCCCAAAAAGTGAAGGTCTCTAAGAGAAGAGACCAGTAGCCGATGCAAACATAAGCAGGCACTTGACAGGAATGTCGTTCAGCTCCCAGGGTTCAATCACATGACGACCAATGTGTTCGAATCTGTGAGCAGAGTAGGCCTCACATTCACACAGAATGTGAGCTGCAGTTTCTTCGCTGTAATTGCAGCCTCTGCAAAGCGAATCCTTGGAGACACCCATAATATTAAGATGTCTCTTGAGAGTGCAGTGCCCAGTAAGGAGCCCAACAGCTCTCCTGATGCCAGTTCTACTGAGTCTAAAGAGTTCCTTTTGACGTGCACTAGGGCAATTACAATTGAGAATTTTCGCTTGCCTTTGCCCTTTAGTGTCACGCCAGTTCTTGCATTGAAGCTTCCTGAAGATGTCAAAGACAATTCTTCTGATAAGATCATTGGGAATACCCAAGGCTGGCTCAGGGCCCACAAAAGGAGTACTAGAGCCTTTCCTAGCAAGTTCATCTGCCAATTCATTGCCAGGAATGCCCGAATGACCAGGCACCCAGTACAGAATGACACTATTATTACTAGCAATTTTACAGAGAGCTTTATAGCATTCCCAGACAAGGGAAGACGTCACAGTGAATTTCCCCAGAGCCATAAGAGCAGCCTGACTGTCAGAACAAATGAAAATCTGGCTATTCTCGTACTTTCTGTCATAGCAAATTCTACAACACATAAGAATGGCAAATACTTCAGCCTGAAAGACAGTAACAAAATTGCCAAGCGGATAAGATAGCTTAGTGCCATCATCAGGGCAGCAGACTCCCGCACCAGTACTAGTGCCAATCTTCGAGCCATCAGTATACCATACAAAACAGTTATGTTTATTGTAGGTTGGAGTCCTCTTCCAATCATCCCGCGAGGGGACAAGAATTTCATAAGGCTTATCAAACGTAAATTTGACGTGTATGCCATCAGGTGGCATACAAAAATAAGGATGCCTAGCAACATTACTGTTAAGTTCACCCCAAGATAAATACCTTGAGTAATCTTTCCAGTGTTTCAGATATTTGAGTCTGTTCATGCAGATAAGTGCTTCTGCCTCAATACGCATATAGAGCGGATGCAAGCCAAGTAAGAGTTCAAGAGTTGCAGTAGGAGTGGTTTTCATGCATCCGGAGATTGCAATGCACACCATCCTTTGAAGCTTAACTAAATCAAGTTTAGCAGTTTCATTTCTAATTCTGGACCACCAAACAATGGATCCATAAGAAATGATAGGACAGACTATCATCGAGTAAATCCAATGAATAGCTCTGGGATTAAGGCCCCAGGTTTTCCCAATAGCATTCCTACAAGACCAGAAGATTCTTCTGGCTTTAGTTGTGCAGTAGTCCAAGTGTCTCTTCCAATTAAGTTCCTTGTCAAAGTAAATTCCCAAGAATTTAACCTCCTTGGAGCAAATAAGCTTCTGCCCAAATAAGCAAATATTCCCAAGATTAAGTATGCGTTTCCTTGTAAACGCAACTAAAGCAGTCTTCTGCGGATTAACCGTAAGACCTGCATTTTTACACCATGTTTCAACCCTCCTAAGAGCAGTAGATATCATGTCAGAGACAGTGTTGCCAAATTTGCCCCTGGCAACGATGACAACATCATCAGCATATCCAATGCAAGAAACACCAGAGATATCAATGCTTTCCAGAAGAGAATCCACAACAAGACACCAGAGAATTGGTGAGAGCACACCCCCTTGTGGACAGCCCGAAAGTGCATGCACAGTCATACTTTCTCCAAGTAAAGATGCACAGATATACCTGTTAGATAGCAGGTTCTTAATCCAATAAGATATCGTGGTATCAACACCTCTTCTGTTGAGAGCAACAAGAATGGTGTCAATGGGTACTTTATCGAAGGCACCTTCAATGTCAAGAAAGGTAGCAAGAGCAATTTCCTTGGCATTGAGATTTCTCTCTAAAATAAAGGAGAGACTGTAAAGAGCAGTGTCCGTAGATTTGCCCGGTTGATAGGCATGTTGAGAACTAGACAAGGGCTTAGAGGCCAGAATCACTTCCCTTAAATACCTATCGATAAGTTTTTCAATAGTCTTAAGCAGAAAAGACGTAAGGCTGATAGGCCTAAAAGATTTGGCCTCATAGTAATTGTCCTTTCCAATTTTTGGAATGAAGATTACCCTAGTATGCCTCCACGCATTTGGTATATGACCAAGGGCAATACAAGCTCTGTAGATGTTGCAGAGAATAGGAGCAAGCATCTCTATTGCCTCCTGGAGAAGAATAGGAATGATGCCATCAGTTCCCGGAGTTTTATAGGGTTTATGGGAATTAATTGCCCATTTAACCCTATCAAGAGTAACAATGCTCCTAGCAATACCCCAGCTATTGTCGTCAGACAAGGTGGAGCAAGCAATACCACTGTCATTCTGAACAACAGGATGAGAAACCGGAAAGTGAACTCTGAAGAGCTCACTAAGGGTCTCCTCACCAGTGACAGTAAAGTCACCATTGGGCTTCTTAACAGTGTTAAGTTTACAATTTCTGTCTCTAGCCATCAACTTAACAAGTTTTGCAACGGCAGGAGTATCATTAATACCTTCGCAGTATGTTCTCCAAGAATTTTTCTTGGCATCCCTAACTGCTTTATTATAAGTGGTGAGGGCAGATTTATAAGTCTGCCAATCACCATTCTTCTTGGCTCTATTAAAGAGCTTCCTGCATTTCCCACGCAACTGGCTGAGCTCACTAGACCACCAAGGAACAGTCCTTGGGGAGTCAGCTATGGTGGTTCTGCAGTTGCTATAAAAGGTGTCGATGATGGCCTGTTGCACAAAGTCAACAGCCAGATCCACGCTTTCAATAGAGGAATACTCACCAATATGATTCGCCAAATTGGCCCTAAGGTCTTCTTTGTAGGAACCCCAATTCGTCTTCCTAGGGTTCCTACCTTTGTCCTCTAAAACAGTTACAGGACCTTTAACAGAAAAGGAAATTAATTGATGGTCAGACAAAGATATATCATCTGAAACCCTCCAATCAATTACGGACTCAAAAGCAGAACTATTACACAGGCTAATATCTAAAACCTCGCGACGTTTTAAGGTCACAAAGGTAGGAGTATTACCCTTATTAAGTAAATAGAGCTTATGAAGAAGGATCTGATCCAAAAGATCATCACCCCTACGGTTACAATTACTACTGCCCCAAACAGTATTATGGGCATTTGCATCGCAACCAATGATCATTTTTTTACCATTGCAGTACTCAGTAAGATTAATAATGACCTTAGAGAGAGTTTCCTTATCTTCATAAGGAAGATAGGCAGAAGCAAAGATGTAATCCATCATATGTTCGTCAGTTTTAAGTTTCACATTGATAGCAACATTGTCACCATCAAGGAATTTAATCAGATGAACAGCATTGAGCTTGTTGCTAACAGCAATACAGGCTCTGGGTCTGGTACAGGATGTGTCATAAAAGACACTAAATCCTTTGATCCCTAGACCCAAAATCTTTCCATTACAGGTCCAGGGTTCTTGGATAAGAGCAATATCAGCTCTACCATTGAAAAGCCTTTTGCTAAGAATAGCAGAGGCAGATCGACTGTGATGCAGATTAATTTGCACAACCTTAAGACAGCCCATAAACAAAAAGAAGAAAAGGGCACAGAAAGACTAGGAGAAAGAAATTCACCTAGTATCATGACAATGATCAGCATCCAGCATGATATCATTGTCAAAATCTTTCATGCGTTTTTCCAACTCATCATCCGAGATCGGAGGGTTAGCATGAAGTGTAACATCTGAACCAGAAGCAATTTCTAGTTCGTTAAGTCTAGGTATCATAGTCTCAAGACTACCAATACTTACCTGAGAGGAGGTCGCCCGTTCTGCTGGCTGTTCCTCCATCTCCATCTTCCCCTTAGGCTTTTCGTTTGGATCACGAAGAATCTTGAAGACTCCACGGTCCAAACCGGTGAATGCACCAAGGTCAGCTTTGCGAATCGCATCCGCAGCCTCCGAATCCACCTCGAAGATCCATCTTACAGAGTGGGGTTCCACAAAGTTTTGCAGAACACGCCACTCCTCAGACTTCAACTCCGGGTTGAAACGGTTCAGCCGTTTCAGCAAGACACTCGGCTCCTTTGTGTACACATCCCTGGTTTTAAATGCCACCTTGACAGGTTTGGGAAGGTCATTAGCACTCAAGACCATAAGTGCCTCTCCCAGAACCTGACTGTCGTTATGGAAGGTTCTCTTGACCCATTCCACAGTATTTGCATCATTGCAATGAAGAATCACAGCTCCAGCGTTTGAGCTGAAGAGATGAATCTTCGGAAGTTGCTCACCAGTTGGAATCTCATCTATTTTACCGAGAGTCACCAACTGGATGTTATCAACCTCTTCCTTGCTCAGCTTGCTAGAAGGGAAGGACTTTTTGACGATGGCCATCTTAATAACCTGGACCGCTTGAGCGTATGTTCCAGGTTGGATGTCCGTCCTCGATCTCTTCTTGTCGATAAGATCTCTTGGAGAAGGTGTGGCTCCTGTCGACCTAGGTCGTTTGGTGCCTCCAACTTTCTCTGTGGCAGTGCCGGCTTTAACAGGCTCCTGGTCCAACTGCCTAGGCGTGCGCCTCCTCCTGCGCCTCTGTGCTTTGGTGAGTATACCCTGCGTCACAGCCGTGGTTTCAGTGTGTCGGTCACCAAGGTTCGCGACTCCACTTCCTTCCACAGCCGGACTGCAGGCTTCCTCCTTTTTTCCATGATCCGACCCCAGAGGGGTTGTTTCAATGGTTGATTGGGAAACATCCGAAGATGTGCCCAATCCTTTCAACACTTCCTCATCTACATCGTCGCAACACGGAGAATCAGGAAAACTCGAAAGAGCCCAATCTGATTTCTCCATGCTGTAACCATAAGATAGGAAAAGGAACCACGGATTACTTCCAGTTCGATCGAGGTCCCCGCTAGGCCTCGTCTCCCCACACTTTTCTAACGTGAAAAGTGTAACCGCCGGAGTCATTCGCAAAGCTAGATGATAAGGAGCGGGTCATAACGTGCACCAGGTACACAGGGCCCAGGGATCAGCAAGGATCCAAGGGGGATTTCTCGATATGAAACGCTCCCCACCATCCAACCAACGCAACCAAGGGACTCGACCTCTGGAACCGTTTACTGCAAACGTTTCTTGAAAGCAATACTACAGATGCACGCCGCTTCGCCCTTTTCGCCACACAACCACCTGGTCCCGTTCCCGAGCCCAAACGGTATACCTTACAGCAGAGGCCGAAGAGTGGTACTAAGGCCCATAAGGCAGAAGTGAAGTTTACTAGGGGCTTGGCATTGATGCAATCTGCAGCTAGAAGAAAAAGTTTGCTCGGGTACCTCGGGATAGCAACACCCGTGTCCACAAAAGAAATGGATCCCTGAGGATTTTACAGAGTGGGACTGGTGTCTCACTTCCAACCCCCAACCTGGAGGACCAGGATGTCTTGTTTAGTCAGGAGCTTCACCTTTGACCTGTCCGGCATGGGAGACCCTACCAGTAGCAAAAAGCTACCGCCGGCATAGCTCTCAGGATCATTGGAACACACAAGCCCCACCACCACGACAAGGCATAGACATCAGTCAGTGGAGCGATATCATTTAGAATACTATAATAATTTGCACATAATTGTGAATTTTAATTTCCTTTAATTTATACATTCCGTACGAAGAACTGTGATACTACTAGTCTAATGTATACAACTATATATCCTAAAATGTATCAAATAAATGCTTGTTTTATACGTAATTTTTGATGAATGAAACGAATAAGACCAACTCCATTACTCTAGGACTAGCCGTTCTCTAGATATTTTAGTTATTTCGCATTTGTATGTGTGTGTGCAATATATATGTCAACTCTAACTCAAAAAATAAATGACCAAATTTCATAAAATTATATAGGTACGTCACGTGTGGGTTTTTCTGGTGCTGATTAGATTTTGGTACGATTCGGGAAAACAGAATCTGCCTTTCTTTACAAAATATCCCACGAAAATCGTCAAAATCTAAAACGAAAGACTATATATATGTTCAAATGTATCAATTAAATGCTTGTTTTATACATAATTTTTGTGATGAAAAGAATATGATCAACCCCATTACTCTAAGACTAGCCGTTCTCGAGATATTTTAGTTTATTTGCATTTTTGCTACGCTGCCTTTGAAAATAAGTCTAATTACTAAATGAAAACGAAAATTGTATTTAAAGTGCAAATTCGATATCATTTTAAATAGTTATGCGTGTTATTTTGTGAAATTAAACTCAATTTAATGAATTATTAAAGAAATAAAGAAGAAATGAATTTTAATCTGTAGGGAAAGTCATGTACTGCCCACATCAGATTTTCAAATTTCAATGTAATTTCCAAGTTATTCTACTTTTTATGCACTTCTGAAGTGAAAAATATTTTTCCCTATCTGCGTTTCCATCGAGTTTCTCTGTCAAATACCGTAAAATCTGTCTCATTTCTCTGTCTCATACCGTAAAATTCATAGCATACAAAAATGTGAAATATGGTACATTTGTAGAGAAATGATTTTGAAGGTTTTAAAAGAAAAGTATGCCCCTCCTATCAGAACACCAAAATGAGCTATGATGAATTGAAAATCGATTCCAATGAATTCATTGAAATCGGTTCAGTAGTTTAGAGCGTAGGTCCGTAAACACAGAAGAAAATAGACTGCAACGACAATCGTAAAATGTGTATTCAAATTTTTAACACTAGGATTCTTCCGCTCCAATGGTATTTTTTCTCAGCTTTGAAACTGCTTTACAGAGAAAAAGAATCAAGTCTTTGGATTTTTGGGGGCTGAGCTGCAGACTCCTGGAAATCGGGGTTTGTCATGTCAAGTATACACTTTTCAGCTTCGGACAGAGCGACTTGGCGATGCAGAATGCTGCCTTGTTCCTGAAATAAAATAATCAGATTTGTTCATATATTTATCGCTTAATTTCAGGTATATTGCTAACTTATCATCAGACATGTGTTCATTACATGGTTCCCTCACAGCAAAGATCGTCACATGTGTGACAGTGACGTTGTAGTCACATGACACCTGGGTCACAATGTGACATCATATTTGTGACTTCTATGCGACGTTACGTATTAGTAACTCTGTAACTTCATTGTGACTATATTCTGTGACGTTTCCACAATTTAATTAACACGTAACAATGTGGCGACATTACAATGGCAATTACAATGTGATGTCACAAACAAGTTAATATGCGACATCACAAACGACCATGAAAATGACCAAAATGACTTCGCTGTGACCTCAATATGACATTGCCGAGACGTACTGCGGCGTCCTGTGACGTCCCAAAATCACAGTGTAACGTAAGACTGTGAAAAAAATGCTGTTAGGGTTAGTGCTCATTACAAACGCGAAAAATTATCAAAATATATACCTCTTTATACAGGTTTGATAAAATAAAACTGGCCCGGAAAAGTCTTCTAATGATCTCCTTGCTGCTTAGATTACGTTTTCACGAAATTTCGAAAAAACTTTTCCGGGCCAGTTTTATTTTGGCAACCCTGTATAAACGCTCATCATGGCGGAAAATTCTTTGTGCAGTATTGCCGTTTATATACGTGTAATATTTATTAATAAATAAATCAGGAAATAAGAGTATAAATTATGGCTTCCTTTAAATGAAGTAAAATGAAATTCCCAATCCCGCGATTAAAAAATTCTTAATCCCAAAACCCTGGCATTGTAGAACACATCCAGGATTTCAATTATGTACCCTATTTAAAAGTTTATACCTTATTTTGTGCTTATACATTAAATCAAATAAACGCACTTACAAATTTAAGCCCGTTTTATTCCTTAATGCAAAAATACTTCAAAGAGTAAATTGTTTTTTAATCTCTTTCAGCCTATCATGACTTTCTTTTCTCTTTCAGAGAAAAGATATTAATAGAAAATTTTGTGTTTTTTTATGCTTTTTCTACTGCTAAAGTGTGTTTTCTGTTTTCCAGTTGTACTGGAATATGTTATGGACTTGGTAAACTTGTTACGGAGTGCCAGAGGAAGGATTAATTAATTTATCTGACCATTCAACATATGCAGAACGATTTGTTGTTAAAAATATAGTATATTTTACATCAAACTCCTTCATTAACATTTATATGTCTTTCTTTTGTTCGCTTATAATATCAAAGGAAAATAGTCTGCATTTTAAGTTCTTCTAAATTCATACTTTGTTAAGGTTAATATATAGACTTATTATCTAAATGAACTATCAGATTTATTTGATAATAATATCCACAATGTATTATTAATTCCTTTAAGACTATTAATATAAATTTTATTTGAGAACAAATTTTATCATTATTTTTATAATTCTACATCAATGGCAGAGTTGCTTTTGTTTTTATATTCAAAAATATTTTCTCTACTTTTCCCCACAATATTAAAAAATCATTCTGATAGTTGAAACTTAAATAATTTAAATGGCAAACTTGAAAATTGCCTTCCTGGATGACCGTTAAAGCGAAGGCAATTTTCAATATTGCATGCAATCTCCGTATTATTAACATGTACAACATATACATATAACATCTAGACACTTAAGCAACAGTTTATTAAACTGACTTGTATTTTAAACAGCTCAATATTTTGTAGGCAAGATTTTTACTTAATTTCCAATCAATCAAAACCACTTGACTGTACATATTAATCCAAAGCGTCACTGTGATACATAATTTTATATTTGAATTTTATAAGCATTTTTCATGCATGGCTGAAGTTTAATTAATTTCACAGTTGACACTGTCCAGCTTTTAATACACACTGGGGATCAACTTATAAATCTAAGATACTCCCAATTGGCTAAACCTTTATGAAATATTCAACGAACTTTCCTGCTGGCTGGCGCCCAGCCTTCAGGCTGCTTTAACTTCCTCTTCAGCTACTGACAGAGGGGTTATTAATTAAAATAAAACCGGAAAGCGACTGTAAAATCTCCAGAGATGCTAATGATCAAGTCTAGTAGAAATGGATGCGAATGAAATACAAGTAGTTTGCAACTGGCAGGCTGCTTCTGTCAGGTTTTGCTTGCTTATTAGTTTGTTTGTGAATATGAAGATTTAACTACATAATGCGCATTGGTAAATAAAATTGATTAAAAAATTTGGAATACATTACCTTTAAAATTATTATATTACTGCAATATATTAACATAATTACGGAAAGCAAATCAGAACTCATTAATTTGTTATAGAAGACATGAATTTCTTGCAGCATCAATTTGATGCTTTAAAACACATTTAGCTTAACCCCTATACGATAGTAATAATATATCCTAGCACAGGGGAAGGGGGTTTATTGACTTTTTCATCAAATATTACGTAAAAATTGTTTAAGAAAGTTAAATATATATCTTATTTTATTTCACTTATTCAAATAAATTTTATGAGGTTTTTTTTTTTTTTTTTTTTTACCCAAGTAAAAACCCTGTTCTATTTTTTTATTCTTTCAAAATTTAACCAGCACCAGGATAACACAAAATTCATATAACCACCAAATTTAATAAAAATCCGAAGGTTAGGTTAGAGTAGATAACCTACATTTCACACACACACACAGAGAGAGAGAGACGTAATGTAAGTATGTAAGTCTTGAACTATATTGAGATTTATTAATATTAAGATTTATTAAAAAATCTTTTATGGTGGTGTTGGTGCGCTGCCGAGGTATGACGGAGTCTACTACATAGATAAAACAATCACAGGGCGAGATTCTTACGTGAAACTATCATACTGCATTACAATATTATTATAGGCTTACTCAATTTAAAAAGAATTCGCACTTGTGATAAAGATAAGTGAGTGGTCAATAAATATCTGTCATCTGTACTGTATATAGAAAAACTATTCATGAAATTCGGGTTTTACTAATAGAGGTCGTGGGCCGCACTTAAATGACCCGGGGGCCATATCTTTGACATGCTTGTTCTAGACAAAGCCGCCCACGTAAATTGTGGAGCTCCTTGCAAACATTAATCACGCCCTCTCCCCTTCATATTTGATGTTGTTGTTGAGATCCAGACCGTCCGACCTACCAGAAAGGTGTAAGGTAACCGTTTGGACGGCCGGGAAGTGCCACACAATTTAGACCGGAACCCAGTGGGGGAGGCATCCACAGGGACCGTACCCTCCTTCCCCTACCACCAACCTCTCGGAAGGACTTACAGACTCACATGTTTAACGTGATCGTACTCCGCATGAACACGGCGGCAGCTGTGGCAGCGTGCAAATCCAGCGCACAAACCACCGGGCTACCGCGCCCGAAATGTGCCAACAGCACACGGTGTTCCCAGGTGGTCACCCACCCAAGTACTAACCGCGCCCGATGCTGCTTGACTTCGGTGATCTAACGAGAACTTCATATTTGATGTGTCCCTCCTTTTAAATCTTTCAAATCTCTCCACTCTAAAAAATCGGAAAGGGATATGGGGACGGATACCACCCCTCACTTGGATGATATCCGTCTCCATATCCCTTTTCTATGATGCTAAAATCGTGTACTTTCATAAGAAGTTTGTACGAGTCGAAATTTTAATCCCGACCAGGCTAAGGCTATCTTGAATAGGTAGTCTTGGCCTGCCCGGTAATAACAGAGGCAGACATATGCCTGCGTCTGAAGACATTTTGCAATCTCAATCCTAAGCCTGGCACAAAACTCTTTGAATCACGTATACCGGCCTGAACTTTTGTTTTTTCAAATATATCTAAAATCATAAATTGTAGCAATTTACATGCTCAGAATTATGTAAAGCAGTGTTTATTAGGTTTTTCTCTCTGCACTTCTGAAATATATATATATATATATATATATATATATATCAACCTGCCTGGCCCGAACTTTTAAACAGTAACGTGGCCTGGCCTCTCCTGAGCTGGACCATAAGCTAGGCCCGAGATTGTGTAGACCTTTAACATCCATTAATTGAAAACTCGGATTTGAATTTTCTACTGCCTTCCCTATACATAAATACTATGTTTTATAGTGAAATTAAAACGACCTAAAGTTTTACTAAATGACGTTACTGCCAATTCCATTTCCAAAGACACCCATTGTTGCTTGTTCTTAGCATCCTCACGAACAAAACAGTAGTGCTAACTCCTCGCAACAATTAAGAGAGAATTATGAACACATACACGGTTTTAGAAACAGATGGTGGGACATTCCCTTTTACATTCCCGTTAAAGACGTCCATCCCAAATAAAAAACTCTTTGTTCATTTCAGGATGAGACATATGTGGCTTCTGCATGCATCATTTACAAAGCTAATGTGCCGTTAAGAGAGTAGGACATGTTTCAATAACGTAAAACGGCAGGTTGTGGGACAACCGTTGTTGACTTCAGAAAGAAGATATGATAAATGTCAGAGACACGGCTTATTCCTATGGGAATAAATAAGATAAAAGACGCAGTACAAGTACATATTATGAGAATAGAACAGTTTAGGCTTGACTGGACGTCCTTATTGAACCGTATTATATATTTTTGTTTCTGGTAAACACTCCCCCCACGAAATTGGTTAAACATTTATATTTCATTTACTACTTTTTTTCAAACTCTTAGCTTTCAATAGCTTTCGTGCAACAAATATCGACCGCGTAGCGTAACTATTCGCTACGCCACGCCCTCTAAATCATAACCCAGATCAAAATATCGCGGGAAGTGTGTGTGTGTGTGGGGGGGGGGGGGGGGCGGTCTCTTTGTCCGGTTCTTTACTACTGTAGAGTAAAGAACCGGACAAAGAGGTGACTCGAGTTAAATCCTATTAAGTATAAAAATTATGTATATCCGTAACTGATATAAACATTATAAACATTTTTTTTAATGGGCAATATTAATTTTATAATATGTTGTTACCGTATCCTTTAGAATCGTAGATGTATTCTCAGAGTAATAGAATGATTCCTAATTTCTGAATAACTAACGCTTTATCAATAAGCATAAACAGGAACAATATACAGCTAAGAATTCTCTAGCTATCTTACAAATTCTAGAAAAATAACCACGTAACTCGGAAAATTCTTAACCAAACTGCAAAATTCGAGATGTTTCCAAATGTCGCAATATTTTGCCAAATTTGTCACCAAGATCGAGCGACCCGAAGTTCAAATAATAAAAATAGTTTCCTGTAAATGTCGTTCATGCTCGGTGACAGACAATTTGTCGCTAAAAGATTTTAGGTATGCATAACAATATATTATTTAATTAATCAAAAAAAATTTTAATTTCGATATTTATTTATTAAGTTTTAAAAAAAATACCTTAAAATAATTTATATTTAAAAAAATATATAATTTTTACTATAATTCTGCGCTTAATCTTAGTGTCCATGTTTTGCTGATGTCCTAAATATATTCTTACAGTCCATACATATTCTTACTAACATACTCTTACTAACATATTCTTACGGTCCATATAGAACATCGAAATTCAACACTATAAGCTCCCTTATTCGATCGTTACCCCTCCCCCACCCCGAGATTCTCTCTGTGCCTCCTGGACATAAAATTCATGAGTCCAAAGAACTTTTATTATAAAAATTACCTCTTAATGGACTCAAAAACTCATTGTGCAACGTGATTCAATTAAGCCATTTTACTTTGAATAGCGGCACGGTGATTATTACAGATATTAGTTAGTCAAGCACAGGGGCGCTAACACTCTTAAAACATTAAGTTGCAACTTTTTTTAAAAATAAATTTCATTTTCTTTAACAATGTATGGCGCTTAGCGTCGAAAATAGTTGTATCAATTAATAATTGACCCAGTTAGGTTCTATCGAGTGGTCGAGTTAAACCTTCTATGTCCAGCTTCAAGAGAGTTCTGGGACACATCCCCCCATCCTATTTTGTCCACTCCGAGAGAAAAAGTGAAAAACCTACACTATTAGTTTCGGTCCAGTGGTCGGTACTATAAAGACTTTTTAAGCCACTCTAGGGATGCTTGAAGGTCTGAAAAGACTAAAAAAAACCGCATAATCTCAACCTCCCCAGGGAAGGGGGGGGGGGGAGGGGCAACATCCTATTACATTAGATTCTGTTTAAGAGTCGATACTATAAATTTGCAAATATTCAGCCTTCTAGGTCACCAGGGGAGCTCCTGGGGGGGAGGGGGTCTAAAAAGACATTTCAAAAATAAAAAAAAACTCAATTTTCACCCTCTGCTGGGGTAAATTGAAAATCCGGCTACTTTAAGTTCTGTCCAGTGGTCAATACTATAAATGTGTAGTCAATACTATAAGTAGCCAATTCTATATGTCAGACTTCTTAGTCAGAGGGCTTCTGGAAAAACATTTTGAAACTCCACATTTTAAACGAAAATCCGGCCCCAGTAGATTTTGTAATGTAGTTGATAGTATAAGTGTGCAAATATTCAGCCTTCTGGGCCACCGAAATACTTCTGGAGGGTCTGGAAAGACAAAAACACACTAAACACGTTAGACAATTATATAATTGTGATGGTGTATTTAATCGCATAATCGCGTTTTAGTAAAATAATATCCATATAATTATAATGTTATTGTATTCATGATAGTGTAATTTAAATATACAAGTTAATATTTGTTATTCTTAAATTAATTTTCTCTTTTTTTATCTCAATATAAAACTTTTTTTGGAAAAAAATATAAGAATAAAATATTAAATTTTCTTGGTGTACCCCCTGTGGTAGGCGTGCCACACTTTGGAAACCAATGGTCTACTCATCAAAGTTTCAGACTCTAGAAACATATTTTATTCACCAGATTTGTCGGTTTTCACAAATATTCTTTTTTGTTCCCCTTCCAAATCTCAATATTGAATATATATATATTTCATTTATAACCCCATCACATTATCAAGTCCAACAGTAAGTATTATAGAGAATGATAAAGTTAAATGAAAGATTCTTACATTTAGATATTAATATCAACTTTTTTCCCTAAAAAAAAATCTTTCAAATTAAAATCATAACTGCATCTATTCATGCTTCGTTAAAAGCAGCATATAATAAAAAAAAATTGAAAGTATTGGCCGGTTTCGAATGCAGAAACAGCGCACTGCGTCAAGATTCCAGACGAAGAAGGCTTTTTCTTTGCCTTCGAAACCCTTATAATATTTTATTATATACTGCTTTTAACGAAGTTATTTGAATTTTATACTTTAGCAGCAGTTTGAGCTGTTCGGAATATCGTGTATGACTGGAGATGCATATCACACAATGAGAAACATCTGAATGGCTGTTTTTATTATAAGTATAGTTTCAAATCAGATTCTATTGATTTATGGATTATTATCATCCAAACATATTTATATTCATAATCAAGATTGGTATCACGTCTGCATTCAATAGATAAAATCAAGGACAAAGCGTTTTAAAAAACGAAAGGTCTTTTATTTAACACATCCAAAAAGACGTACAGAACATTATTAAAAACTGCCAGAGCGCTTTCGGACGCATATACACGCCCTTCATCAGTGGTTACATGAATAGTAAAAACATGGAATGTTTATATATAGAGAAACCAGTTTAAAAATCTGCATAAAATATAAAATGGTAAATGAACTTACCAAAAATAATACAAGAAATATACACGGAAATTACAGAATAAGTTTAAACGCTTGCGAATTTTAAAATATTACAAATTTTAGAAAAACGTCAAGCATGATATTCCTGAGAATGACGTCACAGATAACTTTTAAGTGGTTTGAATTGCATAGAGTCGAGAATGAGTCGCCAAGCATAACTTAAAATTTGAACAGGATCAAAATTTGAACAGGATCATAATTTTGATCCTGTTCAAATTTTAAGTTATGCTTGGCGACTCATTCTCGACTCTATGCAATTCAAACCACTTAAAAGTTATCTGTGACGTCATTCTCAGGAATATCATGCTTGACGCTTTTCTAAAATTTGTATTAGTTCCTTTCTTGTAATATTTTTAAATTCGTAAGCGTTTAAACTTATTTGTAATTTCCGTATATATTTCTTGTATTATTTTTGGTAAGTTCATTTACCATTTTATATTTTATGCAAATTTGCTTTAAACTGGTATCTATATATATAAACATTCCGTGTTTTTACTATTTATGTAGCCATTGATGAAGGGCGTATATGCGTCCGAAAGCTCTCTGGCAGTTTTTAATAATGTTTCGTACGTCTTTTAGGATGTGTTAAATAAAAGACCTTTCGTTTTTTAAAACGCTTTGTCCTTGATTTTATATATTTATATTCAATATCTATATTTTTCATTCCAAACCTCATTGCAAAAATTTCCCATACGTATTTTAGGGAATGGTAAAGTTAAATGAAATATTCATACATTTAGATATTAATTTTAAATATTTTCTCCAATGAAAATTTTGATGTACGACTGGGTATGCATATCACATTTTAAGAAACGCTTATATGAATTCAAAGCCAGCGAGGACTATCAACATGTTGGTCACACTTACGAATATTAATGACTATTTACTAATGATGGGTTTTAAAAAGAACGAAACTAGTCCACTGCTGGCATTTTCTGTGAAAGGAGTACCCTTTCAAATGACAGAAGTATTTATAATCCTTTAAATATTGATGTACATCTAATATTAAATGAAAATAAAAAAAATTGAGACATTATTTACTTATAAGTGCAAAAAATAAAATAAAACTATTGGAATTCAATGTTTCTTATGAATTTGAACATTATATGAAATATCTTAATATATTTAAAATATATTTTGTGAAGTCTTCATTTTTTAAATATCTATAGAATCCATTTTTCTAACATTAAAAAAAAATAATTGGGGTAAAACATACAGAATCCTTGAATTGTTTTTTTAAAAACTGTAAAAAAATATACTACTTGTAAAAATATACTAACTTTATATAAGCAAATTCATTTGAATTTTATTATACAATAAAGTTTGTCTTGAAAAAACAAAAAGTATTCTTTTTCTATGCAAGTATAAAATCTTATTAGAAGTAACAAGTATTTACCTCCAAATAGACACTTATGGAGATTTTTAGAAAATCAAAATTCATATGGGCTTCATGCGTTTTATCTTTTCATTTAATATTGTAGTCAACCTTCCTATAACGCGGTACTCTCATAATGCGGTTTCCATATAACGCGGTACTCTCATAATGCGGTTTCCATATAACGTGGAGCAAAAATTGCGACAGCCCTCTTAGAATGCTGTACTTATAAAATGTGGGGTTCCATATAACGCGGTACGAATTAATCGCGTTATAGGAAGGGTGACTGTGCTTATTTTATATGTTTTAAGTACAAATTAATAACAAATTATAAGTAAATATTTTATTTACAAACATTCGAAAGAAATAATAATAGTTTTGTTAGAATATATTTGACAGATGCTTTGGATATTTTGAAAGTCATATAAGTCAGGCGGCAGTGAACAACGGGGCCGGAATGCACCGCAACGACGTTCCGGTACCTTTCTGTAGAGACACAACGCGTTCCGATACTTTTCTGTAGAGACACAACGCGTTCCAGAACTTGTTCTAAAGATCACATAATAGAAAATCATTAAATTGATATGCCTGATATTGTGAAACAGCATAGTATAATCAAAGGAGAGAGAGAAATAATATCTATTCTTCCCGTTGCTACTAAAAAAATCTGATTTGGGCATCACATGACTTTCCTTATACAATGAATTTACTACTTTTACAATTAAAAAAATGTTATTCTTATAGTAGATGCTTATATTCTTTCCAAGATATTGAATTTTCTTCAATTAGTCGTCATTTTCATTGATTTAGCGTCATTTTTATCAATTTGGCGAGATTTTTGTTAATTTGGGGACAATTAAAAATGTCGCGAAGTCCAAAATCTCGCCAAGCGTTATGGACGGTGAAATAAGTTATTTTTACAGCAGGTAAATGACTATTGGTGTTCAAGTACAAAAGTATTACTTAAAGTATCTTTTTTCATGAATGGAACGAGCTAGATACACGAGAATGATTTCACCAAATTTATCGCATGGTATTACATATGAAAAGTGAACATGTTTCTCAATAGGAAATATTTTTTTTAATTTTATATAACTTTTTAATAATTTTTTTAAAAAATGTGCAATATCTCGAGAACGGTTCATGTTAGCGTTTTAAAATTTATGTCAATCGTTTTCTAATGAAAAATTACATAAGAATGAAAAATTACATAAGAAATGTCTATTTGCGTAACTTTATTAGCGGTTTTGATTTTTTGACGATTTTTTCAAAATTTCACTCGAAAATTTAGGGGGGTTCTGAACATTCGATTACGTATAAAAACAGTAAGCTTCCAGTGTTTACGGATTGTGATTTTTGTACCAAATTTCGTTCAAATCGGTCCATTCGTTCGTCAGTTATCGTCTCCACAGACTCACTGACACACACACACACAGACATCACTTCAAAAATGTTTGATTCGTGATCAGGGATTCTTGAAACGTGCTCTCCCGTCGAAAACTCGAATTCGAATTTTCGACTCCGTCACAATACTTTCCTTGTTACCTTACACCTTTCTGGTAGGTCGGACGGTCTGGGTTTCAACAACAACAACAATACTTTCCTTATACATTATGTATATAAGGAAAGTAAAAATATGAATAATAATCTTTAAAATTAATAGATTTCTTACTGAAAGAACTTCAGTTTCAGTCGTTATAAAAAAGTTGAGGATTCTTGAACTGAGCAAAAGGTCATCTGAAACTGATCTTGGATTTGGAGAAAATGAAATGGAATCTCTCTGTAAATGTTTCAATTTGTTTTTCACAAAAAATGGAACAATTAGAAACTTATTAAAAATTATAGCTTACAGTTCTTTTGAATGCGAGGGTAACTTTAGCAGTATGAATTGAATATTAACTGAGAAATGATTTCGTATTCTTATTGAACATGCGGCAAGTCTGTTGTTTACGCAATCCACCATTAGAATTATGAAATCCAAAATTTTTATGTACAACATGGTTCTGCTGTTGACGATCAGACCTAAAAGATACGGAACAAGAATAAGTACAAAGCAAATACGTAATCTATCATGTATGGGAATTTCTATTATTCTTCTGAACAGTATTTTACTTTCCCTGCAATACATGGTAATGTATAGGGAAAGTATTGGAATCATGTCAAAAATCGCAACTCGAGTTTTCGATGGATCACGTTTCAAGACCTCTAGAATACGAAAAAACCATTTTTAGAGTGACGTCTGTGTGTATGTCTGTGTGCTGTGTGTCTGTCTGTGCAGATTTTGAATCCACTCTAATTAAAAAACTAATCTACCGAATTTCACAAAATTTGGTAGGTAAGTCACTTGTGGGCGAGTCTGGTGCTGATTAGTTTTGGGTACGATTCGGGATAAAAGAACCTGCCTTTTTTTGCGAAATAGTCCGCAAAAGTTTGTATCCACTCTAACTGAAAAACTAATGGACCGAATTTCACTAACTTCGGTAGATGAGTCACTTGTGGGTCACCATGGTGCTGATTAGATTTTGGTACGATTTGGTAAAAAATAGCCTGTCTTTTTTTGCAAAATGGCCGCAAAAATCGTCAAAATCTAAACTAAAGAACTACGTATGCTCAAATATATCCATTAAATGCTAGTTTAATACGTAATGTTTAACGAAGAAAAGAATAAAAGACCAACCCCATTACACTAGGATTAGCCGTTCTCGAGATATTTTTGTTTTTCGTATTTTCTCTACGCCACCTTTGAAAATAAGTCCGGTTACCAAATGAGAAAGAAAATTGAATTAAAAGTGAAATAAATTTAATTAAAATAAAGCGAATGTGGATATAAGTCTGCTGGGAAAGTCATGTGCTGCCCACATCAGATTTTTTTATATTATTTTGAAGTTATTGTTTTCGTTTTCACTTTTATGATTTCTTAATTTTTTTGTCTTTGTTTTGTATTCTGAAATTTTTATTTAATAGTTACACAAACTGACTACTGAAGAGATGTTCTAATCTTTGACTTGTTTATTTTTGCAACTGAAAAGGAAAAAAAAAAAGCATAGGTAACTACTTGTAATTAATCGACGAGAGTTCCGGCACTACTTCAATACACTATTGAATGTGATGCAACGAGTCATATATTCTCTAAATAAAGTAAAATTCTTATCTGAGACTATCTTTTGCTTAGAAATGGACAAAGAAAAACTGTAATTTGGATATAAACGGACATGCAAAACATGATAAAAAAGATTTCGCTCCTAGAACACATATCAAAAGGTCCGGAAGATTTAAGGGGGTCAACTACAAATCAAAACAAATATATTACCAATTTTTAATAATTTGAGTTTGACTATATCAAGTCTACAAATATACAGCAAAATAAAATATGCACCAATAAAAAAATATTATGCACCAAAAGATAGTAACTTTCTCTTCAGAACAACAAATTTCAATTATTTTCTTAAAACTGAATAAATTTAAATAAGCATTTCAAATTTGATGAATTTTTTTAGAGATATCACTCTCAATGCGGAAAAAATTAAAATTTCTAATATCTTGAGAACAATTAGTGATAACTGCATTCATTTTTAGTTTAACGTACTTTAAATATTCAATTATATGATAATAATAATCATTTATAGTCTATAATTTGCTCATGAGAGGCGAAAAGTGATAAAACCATAATCAAAGGATGATAAAGTCTGATCAGGTGAACACTTTCTTACAGAGATGTTTATAACTGAAAAGTTTTTATCCAATATAAACATACAGATTAATTTCGTGTTTAGCTATTTTGTAAAAAGATTGCAGGTGCTAAATTTTCAAAACAAAGTTATAGTAGAGTACCATTATCCAAACTTCTTTTAGCCAGATTTCCTGGTAAAACTTAATGAATATTGTTAATTTTTCTTCTTTTTTCCTTTTCTTTATTTGAAACGGAAATTTTGAACTTATAGAAGATAATTAGTACAATTTGTACAGCAATGAAAATAATCTTCAAACATCTCTATGTACTGATAATGCGTTTTATGTATTATACTTTAATCAGCATATGTTCGTTGAATGCATTATATTGATTTCATCTTGGGAATTTCGACAGTTTCAGACATTTTTCCCCTAGGTTTTCTGTAGTATGTGTGCGCGTCTCACACACAAACGAGAGTGAATAAGAGACAGTATAAAAAAAAAACTTTATTCGAGTTCAAGAATATCCCAAACAAATAAATCCACCAAAATATGTACGTCGAATTTTGTAATGCAACAATGCCCACATATACTATCCAGGGTTTCTAGATAAGTCCTTAAGTACCCCAATAACTTCCGTGAGGTTCATGACTATACACGTTAGGTCCATGACTATACACGTTAGGTCTATGACTATGCACGTTAGATCTATGTACAGTAAAATGACCATGCATAATCGAATAAAACTGATTGCGGAGCCCCTAGTGGAGAGTTTACAAAGATAGGATATAGAAGTCAGTAATAAGGCAAAATTGGCGAAAACAATAAAGCAAAATTGGCGAGAACAATTACAAAGTCAAAGAGCATTGGTTAATTGAGTAGGACTCGACACCTGGAACAAACGAAACGCGTAAGCAGTGTATATCTGTCAAAAAGTCGAAACGCGAAGGCAATGTATATCTGTCAAAAAGTCGTATTATCTTAACCTATAAAAAGGTGGCACACGCAATGCTCATCAAAGTGCGCGGTCATACTTTTTTTTCGAATTCAAATGTGCATTGTTGCTGACTGAAAGATCTTGAACAAGATATATATAAAGTTTCTTGCTGCCCCAACCAATTATCGAATTCTGGATCTTCGAACTGGCCAGCCGACGCTCTACCGTTGAGCTACTAGGACGGAATTGCAAGCTCTTATTGTCAAATTGGACTCTGCATGCACATTAGACCCCTTTGCATGTAAGCGTTGTTTATTTTAGCATTCCTGAAAAGGATGGTCATTTTCCAACAACCATACTGGATCAAATAAATGGCTTCTGTAACAGTTTTAGTGTCGATTTCTACTCATTTGACAATGCTCGGAAATTTTGTGGTTGGTTAATTTTTTTTGTCTATCTCGCTTTGTTGCCGAGTTCGTTATCTCAACTTTTTAAATTCTCCGCTAGGGGCACCTCAATCATTTTTATTCGACCAGTCTGGGTATTTTACTATATAGATATATAGACTTAACGTTTACACTTTGGACATTTCCTTACAAAGTTATTGGGGTACTTAAGGATTTTCCTAGAAATCGTCTGTATTAGGGAGAATACAAATCATCCATTTACGAATACGTTACGTCCATTTCATTTAAATTTAAATTCTTGGGGGGGGGGGGGGGGTAGTTCTAAGTTAAAAAGCAACAGGGTTTCTATCCGAGATGTTTCGAGAATAAAAAATAAAAAATAAAAAAATAATAATAATAACGTTAAACAACCGAAGGAAACCAAGCTTGAATTCTACTCGAATTATCGAGACTCCTCTTAAGAAGAAACATGTTCAAACAGAAAAGCTTTTTTTGGAAAACACGACACACGCAAGAACCTTGGGAGAGCATTCTTTACAGATCGATCATCGCGACTCCTCCACAAAAAGTGAGCCTTTAATCTTCGGAGGAATGAAAATTTCTGCAGACATGGCGCTTCCATTTCCCCACCAGAAAAACAATGAACTATTTTTTATTTTTATTTTTAGTTTTGTGTTGGGAGGAAGAGCGGTGTTTTATAATTTTCTCGAAAAAAGAAAAGATAGAAAAGGACCCGTTATATACAGAATGGGGAAAGGGAGTTTTGGTTTGGTGCAACTAAAAGACTACAAGAGAGCGTAAACTGTTGCACTTCAACCAAATACAACTCAAACCAAATACAACCTCTAATTCAAAAGACTCGAGTAGAGAGATTCTTAACTAAGGTGACACTTTTAAGTTTTCATATACTAAATTAAGAAGAACACACATTACACACAAATCATGTCTCGACCGAGATTCGAATCACAGATCTCCATTCGGCCGTTCGATAAGGAAAATATTGTGTTTTGTTCTACAAATAAAATTGTGTTACTTCAAAAATTATTAAAAGTCAATTTAAAAGCATAAAAAAAAGGCTTTATTATGACATTTCGGACGTAAAGCCTGAAGTGTACTGTAAATACGTCTGAAAGGTTTTTTAATGCTTTTAAATTGACTTTTAGAAATTTTCTTTTACGATTGAAGATCACCCTATAGTATTTCCCCCCTAAAATTTACGATTTTCTAAAAGGAATTGAACCATACTTATGGTATGTCGCGAAAACATTAAAAACCGGAATACTCAGCCTGTTAAGAGAGTCGCAGTGAAGGTGCGTGTGTGTGATGCATGTCCGATAACTGAAAACAGATGCACGTATCGCGCTGACATTTGACATTTAAGAAAATATTTTAGGTTGGAAACTGGAACAAAATGGTATTTTATATAATCTGCGGGATTCAATCAAAAGTTATTCGAAATTTATAATTTGATATTATTTTGATAACATGGCTCGCTTGGCGATATAAGTACATATCACAAAAAATTATTGTTTATACTTTCTATGGATGAAAAGAGAATTTATTGACACTGGTATTCCTCAACACATTAGCACCAACCAATCTGCGTCAAATGTTAAGCATTTAAATCAACTTTAAACATTTTAAATAATATTTAAACATTGATTTTAATTGCCTGTGAAGTAAAGCACCATAAAATTGTATTTATTTGATATTTAGAGCATTTTGGTCCCTTTGTTTTTCTCTTTTCTATCAGACATTTTGTTTCAACTTCCTCAACATTTGCGTGTATAAATGGTTTGTCAATACATTTACTCTCTGCTTCAATTTAGAAATTACACATTTCGGATCTTTTTTACCTTTAAAATCGATTATGGGGGCATTTCATGGATAGCCACCTAGAACTCATGAGTTGGCGATTTTGCTGTTTCCCCTTTATTGGTAGAAGATCGAGAACTTATGAAAGAACTTATGAAGTATTTTATAGGGTTCTTTTTACCTGATCATTAGCTATTGTTTTACAAAGCACGCTACAACCTTACACTTTAATGTTTTGGTTTACTTCTTACTGAAACCAAACGTTGATGGTGAAAACAAAATATCTACATATTTAATATTTATTTTTATTTTTTACTTTCTCTACATACATAGTATAATGTATGAGGAAATTATTGTGATGGGGTCGAAAATTCGAATTCGAATTTTCGTCCCCTGAATTCGAATTTTTGATGGAAGAGCACTTTTTAAACATTCCTGAATTTGAGTCAAACGTTTATGAAGTGATGTCTGTATATATATATGTATGTTAGTGTGTGTGTGTGTGTGTGTCCGTAGATCTGTGTGAACGTTATATCTCATAAACGAATAAAGCGTTTTAAAAATAATATGATACGATTATTACAATCAGGGGATAAAGGAACCCTATTTTAAACGATATCGAATGTTCGGAAGCCCCCTCCCCCTCCACCTTACCCCACTTTTCGAATTATTTTTTGAAAAAATCATTAAAAGATCAGGACTTTCAATAATGATAAATAAATAATTAGTTAAGATATAATTTTTTTAGAAAACGATTAATGTAAACTTAGAACGCTAGCATGAACCGTTCTAGAGATATTGCACGATTTACGAATGAGTTTTTGAAAAAAAAATCATTCAAAAATTGACATTCAATAATGATAAATAAATAATCATTTCATAATATATTTCTTTATAAAAACGAATGACACAGGCTTTTAGTACGCTAGTATGAACCGCTCTCGAGATATTGCACGTTTTTCAAATAAATTTCACAAAAATTACAAAAATATAAAAAAGTAACAAATATTATTAAATACGTTTATTTTCCATATATAATATTATACAACGAATTTATTTGACAACTTTTAAATTGCATACTTTTTTTTTTTTTGTAATTAACATTTTGCGAGGGAGTGTTGGTCACTTGAGATAGCTCAGTTTTGGATTTTGGATACGCCACTTTAAACCATGCTAAACCCTTTATTGAACAAGGGAAAAGTTAGTACAGATAGAAGATTCTTGCATAAAACGACTTACATTCTAAAATAGATTTTAGAAATCCCATAGAAACATTTACTGTAACTTTCAATATTTCAAAGATGCTCCTTCAACAAATATTTTATATATAGTCCCCAGCGAAGTCAGTTAAACCACCATTGGAAAAAACATTTTACAGCTCTGTCTGTCCATCGTGACATCCGGTTTCGCGGTATTTTCAAGGCCCCCTTCTTTATTTTTACGTATCTGGAATACTGAGAACTAGCTCCACATAAGTTCGTTAGTGTCTGGGTGTGAGATGCATGATTTGATGATCCCAAGCCGTTCCTTCAGTAATGGACATTGCATTCATTACCAGACTAATTGATATTCGACTGACTACAAAAGCAGAACAAATAAATGACCTGGAAGTGCATCAAGCTCTCACTGTTATTGGTATGAGGCGCTATCATGATTACTGATTTTTTGGAGGACGAGAAATCTTCAGACGAAATCTGAACCAGTAATTATAGTGCAGCGGTTCTTAATATTTCATAACTTGAGTTCCTCCTGATTTTTTAATTTCTTTGAAAGTTAGGTACCATTTTATTTTCAGACATAATATAAAACATCTGATAAATCCACCACATGACTTTCCTTACAGATTAACAAATTTCTATATTGTGGGAAAACAACAATACAAATTGGGCTTTCTTATGTTTATATTTGTTTGAAAATTAATAGGAATTCTGCTATCGCCTATTTAAATAAGTATATTCAATACTAATAATGCATACCATATCTATAATAAGTATACCATAATAAATATGCCATAAAAAAAATTATACCATATAATTCGATTGATTATTTCGAGAGAACTTGCTCTCTCCGAGAAAATGTAGCATTTTGAATTTCTCAAGAACCGTTTGTGGTAACTACTAAAGAATAGTGTTTGTTTATTTCTTGTTAAAGGAGTCCAGGATAGAAAATTTTCGGAAAAATTGATATTTTTTATATTAAGCTAAAGAAAAAGTTTAAATAATGTAGAAACAAACGATATAAATATGTCTAGGATTCGAACCACTTAATACCTGTGGTTTTATAAACCAGAGAGCTTAAAGTTCGCCCACTGAGGTTTCTTGACAATCTGAAAAGTCATAGTTGAACTTTATTTAAGTCAATCCTTTCGTTATTAACTCTGACCATGTAATATGGTATGGTTTATGACACCTTCGGATAATGCTCAGGTAAGCGACATCTTTGGCGATTGCGTAAATAAAATTGAAAATCGCTAGTTTGGATCTCCTTAAAATATACATAATTGTTTATCAGCTTTTGTTTCGGCAACTCTGCTGATGTGAAATATTATATCGAACTTTGCAACACATTTTACCAGAAAGAAATTTAATAGAAATACTAGTCTTCGAAAGTTTTATATATTTTATTTTTACCGTATGATAGTAGATTTATAACCCCTTTCTAGTGTTTGAAATGGATATTTTCATTTTGAAGCACTTTTTCATTTTTTCATACGCTTCTTATTAACTTCACATGAACTCTCGTTGTCCCTTCGTTCAACATTTTTGGTGGGCTCGTTCTCGGCTTCTAGAGAGCGTAAGGATCTGAAACTCGGAACTCTTCATCTCACAGAATATTTTTGTCTATTAAATTTTCATGACTTTACGGTGCATTGTTATGTCATTTACTACGATATCTTTGACGGACTCGTTCTAGGCTCTTAGAGAACGTAAAAAGCTAAAACTTGATTTAAAACGCAAAAACTAAAAGCTAATACAGTTTCAACTCGCGGAGAAAAATCATCTATATAAAACTTTTACATCCTTACATTACGTCGTTGCGTCATTTACTTGTGTCATATTTGACGCACTCGTTTTCGGCGGCTTCCAGAGATCGTAGAGAACTGAAACTCGGCACACTCTTTTAACTCGCGGAACATTTTCATCTATGAAATTTTCACGTCATTATGTTACGTCTTTTACGTACGTTATGACTATTTTTTTCCCCTTTTAATGCATTTCTTTGTGATTTACGGTTCAGTGTTTTCAGATGAAGTGTTGTTCTTCTGGTCCTAACGCGTCGATCCATGTATAATACTTACATAGGTTTGAACGTAAATTACGCAAAAATAATTAAAGCTATAAAGTAAAAAATAAGTTATAAGAAAAATCAAGTTTTTCAATGTCCTCTCCTACACAATAGTGGCGCAAGGAAACGCAGAAAACAAATTTTAATCACCCACAAAATTAGACCAAATTGGGGATATAGGTAGATTCATTTTTGAAACAATCTATATAAATAAAATTGAAAATCTGTCTGTCTGTCTGTTTGTCTCATCATCACGGGAGAACGGCTGAACCGAATTTGATGAAATTTAGTGGGTAACCTTGAAATAGCCCCACTTAAAATTTAGTCCATGTTTCGAGTTTCTAACACCAATAAATTGCCGCAATAAAATAATGGCATAATAACTTGAAAATATCAATAATCTCTGAATCAATAATCCCCGAAAATATCAATAATAATAATGTTTAAACCTGAAGACCGTAATTGATAATATCCAGTCAAAAATGCAATGGCAATGAAATTTATTTTATGTACATATATCTTCATTATTCAAATCGGAAGAGATTTAATAAATATCGTCTGCCGCATAAACACATTAGATTTAAATCCGTTGTTAACCGACATGATATCATTTGCTTCAAATAAATTGGTGGAGAAAATAGCGTCTGAATAATGCTATGTCTTTGGAAGGTTTGGCGACATTTTAAAAAATTGCCAAATTTAAAACTGTCAGTTCTTCAGTCCCACTTGGCGACGAATTGACGAAACATCATCACAATACTATCCACTAACGAAACACAATTAATTTTATTTATTTAGCACAATTTTATCAATTTCAAGATATTTTTATGGATTTACAAACATTTTTATCAATTTGGTAACATTTTAAAAATTCGCTAAATGTGTTACTAAGTAGGACGGTTGGACTGACAGGCAAATGCTAACGAAATATCATTTCAGTACTCTCGTCTAACAACAAAAAAAAATTTCATTGATTTGCGTCGTTTTTATAAATTTGGCGACATTTCCGTCAATTTGTCAATGTTTAAGAAAAGTTGCCAAGTTAGCGATATCCTGCCAAATTCGTAGATCTGAATACGCAGATCTGAATAAAACATCCTGATCCCGTTTGTATATACTAAATGAAAACACTAAAATTGTATTAGAAGATATACTCGTTCTACACTTTTTTTCTGTTTCAACAATCGGCTAAATGAATTTATTGGTTAAACACAATATATGAGTTTATTAGCTAAACACAATATATAAGCTTGTAAACTCTTTGCCAAAATAAATGAAAGTGATGTACGCAGTCCGCAATTAATATAATTAAAAGAAAAACTAAAAAAAAATGTGATTTATGTGAATAAAAATGTATGTGAAAAATAAACCATGGTGATAGATTTTCCATTTAAATTCATGTTTCAAACATTCATGGTTTCAAACAATTCATGTTTTTCAGAAATTGACTAATTAGCGCAAAAATCTTCCACCAAACTCAGAGATAAAATTTTAATTCACTTTCACGTTTTAAACAAACGATTTTCAACCTTTTCGTTTGGAGAAAAAGAGTTTCGTTTTTCATTAATATCTCGACAACTCCTGGTCTTAGAAACTCGAAACTTGGATAGTATTTAAGGTGGCTATTTTAAGACAACCCACAAAATTTCATCAAATTCTGTTCTGCCGTTCTCCCTTGATGATGAGACAACCGAAAGTTTCGTTTTTCACTAATATCTGGAGAACCACTAGTCGTAGAAACTCAAAACATGGACTAAATTTTAACTGGGGCTATTTCAAGACAACCCACAAAATTTCATCAAATTCGATTCAGCCGTTCTCCCGTGATGATAGGACAAACAGATAGACAGACAGATTTTCAATTTTATTTATATAGACTAGCAGCATACCCGTTCTTCGTACGGAGTATATAATATAAACTTAAAATTCACAACCATGTGCAAATTCCTATAGTATACTAAATGACATTTTTAATCCAAAAATTCTGTTAAAATATTTAATTTAATGCTCCTAAAAAGAAGTTTAAGAAACTCTGTTCTCGCTATACAAAATTATCTTCAAGGGCGGATCTGAAGAATAGAACATCCTGTCCCCTTTTGTAAGTAAATTTACAAAATATATGGAATTGAATCAATATATGCAAAATAAAATTGTATGGGACCCGTACTACTTATATACGCGAATATTAGAAGATATAACCTGTATTAGTACATCACATGTATAAATTGAAAATTTCAATAAACCCGTAATCTTTAAATCTGAAGGCAGTAATTTATTCCAATATATGTCAAAATGAAAGTGCTAAAATTATATGAGAAGATATAGCCGTACTACTTATAATGTCGTCGATTAGAAGATATGTTCGATTATTAGTAGAAGATTACCCGCAGCACAATATGAGTCTCAAATATCTTTGTCAAAATAAAACAGATGACTTAATAAATTGAAAATATCAATAATTCCCGTAAACTTCACACCAGAAGGTCGTACTTGATTCCAATATATGCCAATATATGCCAAAATATATGCCAATATAACTGTACTACTTATATTCTCGTAGATTAGAAGATATACCCTTGCATTTATAGAAGATTTCTCGTACAACGTACAATATATGAGTTTCAATAATTTGTCCCGCAATAAAACAATAACATAATAACTTGAAAATATCAATAATCTTTGAATCCATAATCCCCGAAAATATCAATAATCTTTGAATCAACAGTCCCCGAAAATATCAATAATAATAATGTTTAAACCTGAAGACCGTAACTGATATTATCCAGTCGAAATGCTATGCCAATGAAATTTATTTTATATACATATATTTATTATTCAAATTGGAAAATTGGAATTGATGTACGCAGTCCGCAATTAATATAATTAAAAGAAAAAATCAAACCGTCCATTTATAAGATAGTATATTTTTATATCCATCTATGTATTATTCAAATCGAAAAAAATAGTAATAAACATTAACAAACACATTTAATTTAATTGCGTTGCCGAACAACATGATATATCTTCATAAAATTCTAAAAATTAATTAACTATTTTGATTTCTTAATACGTTTCATCGTTGAGTAAAAGCGTGTGAAAAATAAACCATGGTGATAGATTTTCCATTTAAATTCATGTTTTCAAAGAATTCATAATTTCAGAAAGTGACTATTTAACGCTAAAATCTGCAGCCAAACTCAAAGATAAAATTTTAATTCATTTTCACGTTTTAAACAAACGGTTTTCAAACTTTTCGCTTGGAGAAACTAGGGAGTTTAAGAGTAGAACTCCTAGGAAAAAGTTTCGCTTTTCATTACTATCTCGACAACCCCTGATCTTAGAAACTCGAAACTTAAACTAAATTTAAGGGGCTCTATTTCAAGGCTACCTACAAAATTTCATTAAATTCGGTTTGGCCGTTCTTCCGTGATGATGAGACAAAATAAAGTTTCGTTTTTCACTAATATCTCGAGAACCACTGATAGTAGAAACTCGAAACAGAGACTAAATTTTAAGTGGGACAAGCTCAAGGCTACCCACAATATTTCATCAAATTCTGTTCAGCCGTTCTCCCGTGATGATGGGACAAACAGACAGACATATTTTCAATTTTATTTATATAGATCACTAGCAGCATACCCGTTCTTCGTACGGAGTATATAATATAAAGAAACTTGAAATTCATAATCATGCCCAAATTCTTATAGTATACTAAATGACATGTTTAATCAAAATATTCTGTTAAAATATTTAATATAATGCTCCTAAAAAGAAGTTTAAGAATCTCTGTTCTCGCTATATAAAATTATCTTCATGGACATATCTGAAGAATGAAACATCTTGGACCCCTTATGTAAGCAAATATAAAAAAAAAATATGGAATTGAATCAATATATGCAAAATAAAAGCGTTAAAATTGTATGGGACCCGTACTAATTATATACGCGAATATTAGAAAATATAACCTGTATTAGTAGATTACATGTATAAATTGAAAATACCAATAAACCCGTAATCTTTAAATCTGAAGACAGTCATTTATTCCAATATATGTCAAAATTAAAGTGCTAAAATTATATGGGAAGATATACACGTACTACTTATAATGTCCGATTATTAGTAGAAGA
The DNA here is from genome assembly GCA_951213105.1 of Amaurobius ferox. Classification (NCBI taxonomy): domain Eukaryota; kingdom Metazoa; phylum Arthropoda; class Arachnida; order Araneae; family Amaurobiidae; genus Amaurobius; species Amaurobius ferox. The sequence goes on along the minus strand of OX578133.1, from coordinate 140,232,956 downwards.
TTACCCGTTTTGCAATATGAGTCTCAAATGTTTTTTGGTAAAATACAACAGACGACGTAATAAATTGAATATATAATTAATCCCCGTAATCTTCATACCAGAAGACTGTACTTGATTCCAATATATATGCTAATATATGTCAAAATATATGCCAATATACCTGTACTACTTATATTCTCGTAGGTTAGAAGATATACCCGTGCATTCCTAGAAGATTACTCGTACAACGTACAATATGCGTGTGTCAGCAATTTTTGCCGCAATAAAACAATGGCGTAATAACTTGAAAATATCAATAATCACTGAATCAATAATTCCGGAAATTATCAATAATAATAATGTTTAAACCTGAAGAGTATAATTGATATTATCCAGTCCAAAATGAAATGGCAATGAAATTTATTTTATATACATATCTTCATTATTCAAATCGGAAAGGATTTAATAAAAATCGTCTGCCGCATAAACACATTGGATTTAAATCCGTTGCTAAGCGACATGATATCATTTGCTTCAAATAAATTGGTAGAAAAAATATCGTCTAAATAGTTATATTTCTATGGAACATTTGGCGACAGTTTCGTCAAATTAGCGACATTTTAAAAAATCGCCAAATTTATCGCCAAGTGGGACTGTAGAACTGACAGTTCCACTTTGCGACAAATTGACGAAATATCATCACAATACTATCCCCTAACAAAAAACAATTAATATCATTTATGTAGCGCAATTTTATCAATTTCAAGATATTTTTATAGATTTGAAAACATTTTTATCAATTTGGTGACATTTTAAAAATTCGCTAAATGTATTACTAAGTAGGATGGTTGGTCTGACAGATAAATGCTAACCAAACATCATTTCAGTACTCTCTTCTAACAAAACAAAAAAAAATTTCATTGATATGTAGAAGACACAAGCCACACGACCAACCCGAAGGTTTATGGCAGCTGTTTGTGTGTCGTTTATATCAATTTGGCGACATTTCCGTCAATTTGGCAAAGTTTAAGAAAAGTTGTCAAATTAGCGATATCCCTCCAAATTCGTAGCTTTGAATTTGCAGATCCGAATGAAACATTCTTATCCCGTTTCAATATACTAAATGAAAACACTACAATTGTATTAGAAGATATACCCGCTCTACTCTTTTTCTGTTTCAACAATCGGCTATATGAATTTCTTGGCTAAACACAATATATGACTTTAGTAGCTAAATACGATATAAGCTTGAAAACTCTTTGCCAAAATAAATGAAATTGATGTACGCAGTCAGCAATTAATATAATTAAAAGAAAAATCAAACCGTCCATTCATAAGATATACTTTTATATCCATTTATCCATTTATTTATTATTTAAATCGAAAAAAATAATAAAAACATTAACAAACACATTTAATTTAATTGCGATGCCGAGCAACATGATATATCCTCCTAAAATGTTAAAATTTATTAACCACTAACAGCACACCCGTTATTCGTACGGAGTGTATAATTTAAAGAAACTTATAGTTCGCAATCATGTGCAAATTCTGTTAAAACATTAAATTTATTGCTCCTAAAGAGAAGTTTAAGAATATATGTTCTCACTATGCAAAATTATCTTCACGATCAGATCTGAAGAATAAAACATCCTGCCCCCTTTTGTAAGCAAATTTACAGAAGAAAAAATAGGAATTGAATGAATATATGCAACCCCGTACTAATTATATTGTCGCAGATCAGAAAATATGCCAATGTGTTAGTAGAAGATTACCCGTATTACAATATGCGTCTCAAAAATATTTGCCAAAATAAAAGAGATGACGTAATAAATTGAAAACATCAATAATATCCGTACTCTTTATACCAGAAGGTCGTAATTGATTCCAATATATGCCAATATATATCAAAACATATGTCAATATACCTGTACTACTTATATTCTCGTAGATTAAAAGATATACACGTGTATTTGTAGAAGATTCGTACAACATACAATATATGAGTTTAAACAATTTTTGTCATAATAAAATAATTGCATAATAACTTGAAAATATCAATAATCCTTGAATCAATAATCCCCGAAAATATAAATAATAATAATTTTTAAACCTGAAGACCGTTATTGATATTATCCAGTCAAAAATGCTATAAGAAAAATCAAATCGTTCTTTTCTAAAATATATTTTTATATCCATTTATTTATTATTCAAATCGAAAAAATAATTATTAAAATTAACAGACAGATTTAATTTAATTGCGTTTCTGAGTAACATGATATAAGATAGAATCTTATAACATGTTAAATATGTCATGTCTTATAACATAAACTGCGAAATTAAATAACGATTTTGATTTCTCTATACTTCTCATTGTTCCGTAAAAGCTTGTTTTAAATAAACCATGAACCATGGAGATAGATTTCCCCTTTAAATCATGTTTCAAACAATTCATGTTTTCAGAAAGTGACTAATTAACGCAAAAAATCTCCCATCAAACTCAGAGATTAAATTTTAATTCACTTTCAAACGATTTTCAAGCTTTTCGTTTGGATAAACCACGGAGTTAGGGAGTAGAACTCCTAGGAAAAAGTTCCGTTTTTCACTAATATCTCGACAACCCCAGGTCTTAGAAACTCGAAACTTGGACAAAATTTATGGGGGGATATTTCAAGGCTATTCACCAAATTTCATTAAATTCGGTTCAGCCGTTTTTCCGTGATGATGAGACAAACGAAAATTTCGTTTTTTACTAATATCTCGAGAACCACTGGTCGTAAAAACTCAAAACACGGATATAATTTTAAGTGGGGCTATTTCTGGGCTACCCACAAAATTTCATCAAATTCGGTTCAGCCGTTCTCCCGTGATGGTGTGACAAACAGACAGACAGACAGACAGACAGACAGACAGACAGACAGACAGACAGACAGACAGATTTTCATTTTTATTTATATAGATTGATAATTTCTGGGATTATTGATTCGGGAACTATATATATTTTCAATTTATTACGCAATTGTTTTATTTTTGCAAAAATTGTTGAAGCTCATATATTGTACGTAGTATGGGTAATCTTCTACAAATGCACGGGTATATCTTGTAATCTACGAGAATATAAGTAGTACAAGTATATTGGCAGATATTTTGACATATTGGAATCAATTAAGGCCTTTAGGTTTAAAGATTACAGGATTGTTAATATTTTCAATTTATTACGTCATCTGTTTTATTTTGGCAAAGATTTTACAAACTCATATGCTGTAGTAAGTGCAATCGTTTACTAATTCGCGAATATAAATAGTACGGGTTCTATACAATTTTATCCCTTTTATTTTGTATATATTGGTTCAACTTCATATTTTTTGTAAATTTCTTTACAAACGGAACCAGGATGTTTTATTCTTCAGATCTGCTCGTGAAGATAATTTTGTATATCGAGAACAATTATTCTTAAACTTCTTTTTAGGATCATTAAATTCAATATTTCAGTAGAATATTTTGATTAACAATGTCATGTAGTATACTGTAGGAATTTGCACATAATCGTGAATTTTAAGTTTCTTTATATTATATACTCCGTACGAAGAACAGGTATATTGCTAATACTATATAAACCTTATCGTTATCTGAAATTTGTGTTATGCAAAATTGTCCAAACTATTTCATCTGTCTACGCATTCATTCCCCTTTGTCAGTTTTGCATACTGAAAGTCGAGTGTCGTACAGAACAGAGCACCAGGCGCGAAGCGCCTTTAATCTCCAATTTCAAAATGTGGTTCTTATCATCATACTGTGACATTAATTCAGTTACCCTAATTGGAGGTTCGAGGTTTTTATTTACTACTTTTTTATTATTTGTCCTAGCTCCTAGTGTGGCAGTTTGTTGCACATTTAGAGTTTAAGCAGTTTGGGGGGTTTTGCATACTATCAAAAGATGAGATTTTTATAGTATTATTTTGAATTAAATCTGCCTTTCCCCTCACTTTGGTTCACTTTCGTATGTGGTTAAAATTTATTTTCTACTTTTCCCATGCGCCACTGTTGTATAAACAAAGACACTGAAAAACTTGTTTTTCTTATAATTTATATTTTACAATGTGCTCATTTTATTTTTATGCTTTAAAAGGTGCATTTGTCATTTTTTTTAACACTTTACAATATAGTTGAAAAGTGTTTATGACTTTGGTCATTCTGTCTGTCTGTCTGTCCGTCCGTTAGCACAATAATTAACACTTTACAACATAACTGAAACGTGTTTATGATATTGTTCATTCTTTCTGTCTGTCTGTCTGTCTGTCTGTCCGTTATCACGATAACTGCCGTAAAAATGACTTTATCAGACGGTCTGTAGGACCTATGGGAATATAAATGAATAATATCACCCAATTAGATTTGGATTGAACCCGGGTTGAAAAAATGAAAGACATTGAACCCTATGTGGCCTAATTTTTCAAACATTTTTGAGCGAATTTAAAATTCACAAATTGCTTCGAAAGTTTTAGGAAATATTTAAATTATCCCATAAAATATATAAAAAAATTTCAGCAAAATATATTCAGTAATTTTTTAAATAAAAATTAAAATAATAATTACACCCTTTATACGAAGAGATCACGTGACCATTATATGAAGAGATCACGTGACCCACTTCAAAATAAAATATGGCATCCATCTTGTGTCAAAATCGTGATTTTTAAAGTTTTTTTTTAATTCATATTTAGTGCTGTATTCGTCCTAAAACCGCTTTATTTTTGCTTAAATTCTGTGCATCTACATACTGAAACAATGCAATTACAATATATTTGAGTTTAAATGATCATCAAACTTTGATTATTTCTACAACGAAGCCTAATTTTCACTTATGGAGAATGTAAACAGCAAAAGATGTAAAGTGAGTTGCATAAGAATTGCTGCATTTCTTTAGCGCAAAATTATTCAGGAGTCTGCAATGGAGTCTGCAATATAGCTTATCATGGAGTCTGCAATATAGCTGATATGAATGAAACACTGATTGATTTTACACAGAGAAGAAGATCTTTCTGGTAAGTCGGACTGTCTGGGTCTCAACAACAACAACAACAGAGAAGAAGATGATTTTTTCGATGAAGTTTTAAGCATAGAGTTAAATTACTTGTACCTCTATAATTTTAAGTTTTTAAATAAAATAAATTATTATAGTATTGGGATGAATGAAAGGAATGGAAAAATGTTCATGGATGAAATGTTGCTTTTATAGAGCCAGGCGGTTTATATTTCTATGACGTCATTTGAATAAAGTTCATTTATTTTCGATGAAGTTTTCAAATATAATAAATTATTGTAGTATTATGATAATTTTAAAAATATTACCGAGGAATGTATCGCATTTTATAGATGCTTTAACCAGGCAATTTATATTTATTTCAATGCCATCATTTGAATGAAGTTCATTTTTTTCCATGAAGTTTTAAGTTTTCAAGTATAATAAATTAATGTAGTATTTTGATAATTTTAAAAATATTACCGAGGAATGTATCGCATTTTAGAGATGTTTAAATAAAATTGCATTGAAGTTGGAAAGTGTTTCATAATCAATGCTTTATGCATGATTGATCTTTCTTGTTTTATTTTGTCTCTGAATTTTCCTGAAAAACGCTTTGACTTTTTGAGAGACAATATGAGTACATCAGAACAAAATTATTACTATTATTTTTATCACTATTATTACTATTATTAGTAGTACTTTGAAATTACATATTAAAATAATTTGCAAAATAAATTTGCAGTTATTAATTTTAGTTGGTTTGCTAACAACACCAGTAAATTACTAGCATATTGCTGAGACTTTAATAATTACAATTAATTTCTAATAAATATTAATTTATAATACTTTATTACGCTTCCTGCTTTCTCTCAGAGCTGATTTGTGGTCTATTTTGAACTTATTTTCAATATTAGGTTAACCCCCCATTCTATTGATAGATGTTAATACAGCAGCCGGCCATTTACTGCCTGTTGTTTATGCAAACCCACTGAACCATATTCCATGTGCCCCCGCGCGTGAAAAACTGAATCTTCAGATGATTCTTTCGAATTTATGACTTGGACAAAGTTAAGAATAATATGTTTTGGATGGATTCCTTATTTTATAATATTTGACATCTTCTCTTAATATTTACATTTCAGGTTACAGAAAAGAGTTGAACTTTTGCTTTAAACAGTTATGGTATTGTATTTCTTATTAATTCTTTTAAGGGGTCATAAGACTGTAAAACCTTTAAAAAAATAGATTTTTTTTCAAAAACTAAACATGTATAAAGACATGAGCTCCACATTGTAATAGCAACCGCATAAAAAAAATGTATATATTTACTGTAGTTATAACAAAAAATGTGTTCGGTTCTAAAAGTAAACAAGAGTTGAGAAATCCTAAAGTCGTTTTACTCCAAATATGATTTAGACATTGCGCCCAAGCTAATTCTGAAACTTCTCAATATGTTTTTATGGAATTTTCAGAATATACGTATGATGTATGTTAGTCTCTATAAAAGGAACGTAAATACACTTTATTGCAAAACAATACTTGTTGAAGACCCAGACCGTCCGACTCGTCCAGAGGACTAAGAGCAACTATTTGGACGGCCGGGAAGGTAATACTTGTATATTCACGCATAAGTAATTGCGCTACATCCGCGAAATTCGACATGTATGTATCATTTGAGGAATCTCTCTATATTAAAAGCAAGAAAGACCAATCATGCATAAAGCATTATTTATGAAACACTTTCCAATTGCAATGCAATTTTATTTAAACATCTCTAAAATGCGATACATTCAGCGGTAATATTTTTTTAAATTAGCACAGTACTACATTCATTTATTATATTTGAAAACTTAAAACTTCATTCAAAAAAATGCACTTTATTCAAATGACGTCCTTGAAATATAAATCGCCTGGTTTAAACATCTCTAAAGTGTGATACATTCAGCGGTATACTTTTAAAATTATCACAATACTGCAATAATTTATTATATTTGAAAACTTAAAACTTCATCGAAAAAAATGAACCTTATTCAAATGACGTGATTAAAATATAAATCGCCTGGCTCTCTATGTAAAAGCTGTAAATATTTCATTCATGCACTTTTATTCCCTTCCTTTCATTCATCACAATACTACAATAGTTTATTTTATTTAAAAACTTAAAACCATGGAGGTAAAAGTAATTTAACTCTATGCTTAAAACTTCATCGAAAAAGTCTGCTTTAAAATCGTATGCTTCTCTATGTAAAATCAATGAATGTTTCATTTATATCAGCTATATTGCAGACTCCAGAGCTAAATAATTTTGCGTTAAAGAAATTCAGCAATTCTTATACAACTCATCCTACATCTTTATGTGTTTATATCCTCCATAAGGGAAAATTAGGCTTCGTTGTAGAAATAATCAAAGTTTGAAGATCATTTAAACTCAAATATATTGTAATTGCGTTGTTTTAGAAAGTAGATGCACAGAAATTAAGCAAAAAAAAAGCGGTTTTAGGACGGATACATCACTAAATATAAATTAAAAATAATTTTAAAAATCACGATTTTGACGGGTGTCATATTTTATTTTGAAGTGGTTCACGTGATCTCTTCATATAATATGGGTGTAATTATTATTTTAATTTTTATTTAAGAAACTATCGAATATATTTTGCTGAAATTTTTTTCATATTTTTTATAGGATTATTTGAATATTTCCTAAAACTTTCGAAACAATTTGTGAATTTTAAGTTCGCTTAAAAAATGTTTGGAAAACTAGGTCTCATAGGGTTCAATGTATTTCATTTTTTCAACCCGGAGTCAGTCCAAAACTAATTGGGTGATATTATTCATTTATATTCCCGCCCCACAGACCGTCTGAACAACGTACTAACATTTTTTTGATAAAGTCATTTTTACGACAGTTATCGGGTGAACGGGAAGACAGACAGACAGACAAACAGAATGAACAAAGTCATAAACACTTTTCAACTATGTTATAAAGTGTTAAAAAAAGTAGCTGCCGACGCCGCTATTTCACAAATTCCTTGCTTCTCGAGACTCTTTGCTTCGTACCGCAAAAGCTATTGCATATAAAAATATAAAATTTGGTACACTTGTAGAAAAAGCTTTGGAGAATATGCTGAAATAAACTGTTTTTTTTTATGTATATTGTAGTTTAAGAAATATTCAATGTCAAATTCAAAGACAAAATATTTGAGCTGCGAGTTCGCGTCCTGGATAGACTAATAATAGCAAGATCATGTATTTTTGCAGGCAGGTACCTACATGGGTGAATTTTTGCAGGACGGAGTCCCTTTTTTTTAATTTCAATGTAGTTGAGATATTTTACTTTCTATGCACTTCTGAAGTAAACTATTTTTTCGTATAGGCACGTTTAGCGATTTCTCTGTCTCGTTCCGTAAAAACTATCGCCTACAAAAATATGAAGTTTGGTACATTTATAAAGAAATAATAACACGATAAAATAAACCATTTATCGATTTAAACTTTACTTTGGCATGAAATAGCTCTCATGATCAATGAATTCAGTTTTGGGATTCCCTGAGATAAGAAAAATCCCTGCTTTTCCCTCCTATGGAAAATAGGCAGGGATAGAAAAGAGAATTTTGAAAAAGTTTCCAAAAAGTGGGACTGTTCAACCATTGCATTTTGCATTGTAAAAGAAATGTGTATGACCCAAAACTAATATTTATTTTTGCATTCGGGATTGTGAATAACTGAAGCATGGAAAATTGAGAGATATTTGTTAAATCCAAGAAAAATACTTAAATTATGTAATATTCTTTTTATAAGTAAAAATGAAAATTAATTCCACGAATAAATTATAATTTAATTTGTAAATATCTTAAAACGATATAATTTATTTTATCAAACAATAAAATACTCATTACAAAGTGATTAATTCACGATATCAATATTTTTAATCAGTAGAGACAGTCATGAGTTGAACACATTCGATTGTTAATTTACTAAAGGCTGCTCAGTCATTTTACAGAATGTACACACAGTGCCGCCGATTCGGGGACTTATGAAACTCGAGTGGGGGGAGGGGCGTCAAAAAGGCCCCGACAACACTTTTTTAAAGAGTTGAAGGCATGCAAAATTCATAAGGAGATGGCACGAAAAATGTTTGTATGAAGGCCCACAACTTGTATGAGCAGCCCTGGTTTACATAAACATATTAAGATATCCAGAAATCCAGAAATCCGCATTTTAATTAAACGTACTACACATATCTAATATTTTCGAATCAATAACAGTTGAACGTTATGAGCTAATGATTAGGAAAGATATTAAGCGTCCGGTTTAATTGCTATTAACAGTATCTTCCTCCGACGCAATTATAAGACTCGTGGTGCAGATCAAAGAATCTCTCCGTCCTCTAAGATGCCATTGATCATTTTCCAGCGAACTATTAACGGTCGGAAAATTCACTCGCTCGAGATTTAATTTAATATATAAAAGGGAAAATGTTTATTAAACTCTTCTAATTTAAATATCTCTTGAACAACATGATGGATTTTAATGATTTTTTTAAAAAGTGTTTATGACTTTGTTCATTCTGTCTGTCTGTCTATCCGTTTGAACGATAACTGCCGTAAAAATGACTTTATGAAAATGAAATTTTAGTATGTTGTTGAGACAGCCTGTGGGACGCATGGAAATGTAAATGAATAATATCACCCAATTAGTTTTGAATTGAACCTGGGTTGAAAAAGTAAAATACATTGAATAGGGACCTAATTTTTCAAACATTTGTTAAGCGAAGTTAAAATTCCCAAATTGCTTCGAAAATTTTAGGAAATATTTAAATTATCCCATAAAATATATAAAAAAAATTTGAGCAAAATATGTTTGGTAGTTTTTTAAATAAAAATTACAATAATAATGACATCCATATAATATGAAGAGGCCAGTCACTTGACCCGCATCAAAATGAAATATGGCATCCATCTTGTGTCAAAATCGTGATATTTAAAGTTTTTTTAAATTTATATTTAGTGTTGCATCCATCCTAAAACCGCTTTATTTTTGCATTTTTTCTGTGCAATATTCTGTGCCAACACAGTTACAATATTTTTAAGTTTAAATGATCCTCAAACTTTGGTTATTTCAACAATGAAGCCTAATTTTAATTAATGTAAAATGGAGACTAGTGATTGTAAGATGAGTTGTATAAGAATTGCTGAATTAATTTTCACGCAAAATTATATAACTTTGGAGTCTGGAATAAAAGTGTATGAATGAAATACTCATTGCTTTTACATAGAGAGCCAGACGATTTATACTTCGATGACATCATTTGAATAAAGTTTGAATGAAATTTTAAGCATGGAGTTAAAATGTACTTTTACCTTAATGGTTTTAATTTTCCAAGTAAAATAGATTATAGTAGTTCTGAGATAATTAAAATAATATCACCGCTGAATGTATCGTATTTTAGAGATGTTTAAATAAAATTACAGTTGAATAGTGTTTTATAATCAATGCTTTATGCATGATTGATCTTTCTTGCATTTATATTTAGTGTTGCATCCGTCCTAAAACTACTTTATTTTTCATATTATCTGTGTTTCTAAACTCTGTGCTTACGCAATTACAATATTTTTTATTTTAAATTATCCCTAAACTTTGATTATTTCTACAACGAAGCCTAATTTAACCTATGCAAAGCGATTGTAAGATTAGTTCTATAAGAATTGCTGAATTTCTTAACGCAAAATTATTTAGCTCTGGAGTCTGGAATATAAGTGATATGAATAGAATATTCATTGATTTTACTTAGATAGAGAAGCAAGCGATTTTATGGCATTGCAATACTTCATGAAGAACATGGCAATTGTATAAGAATTAAAATCAATTTTGTCTAGAGGTATTTTTGTCTTAATGAATTAATTTTCAGGGGAAATTTTTCTTTGTAATCTGTAATAAAAATTTAATGTACAGTAATAAATATTAACGTAAGGTCTATAATAAAAAATTAATTATAGTTTTAGTAGGGACTATAATAAAAAAATAAATAGTTGTCGTGTTTATAATAGAAATTTAAATATACTATATTCTCAAAAGTAATTCGGACACCTTAATAAATTCACATATTACGAATTCGGGAATACTTCATTCCAGCTTCATAGGACTAGGTCTGTTGAGTTTTGTGCTTGCAATCTGAAATTTGGTGAATTTTCGAATATTCTGAACATTTCTGAGCTTATGACATTATACCACTTTTATGGAACGGGTTGTTATATTTTCCAGCTTAGCAGAGCTTAGCAACCTCGACCTTCCAGGTGCTCACTGGAGTGGTTTGTGAAAATTGATATGGAATTGTTAGACTATTCTGCTATCATACCTGAACCCCAGTCCATACCTGAACCCCATAGAATACCTATGGAACAAAATCCAGCTCTAATGTTGATTTTATCCTACGCAATCTTCCAAAAGCAACTGCTAAAGATTTTTTTAAAGAAGATTTTCCATTGCTGCAACTTGTCCCGGAGTGCTTTATTGGAATAATGTGTGGACTGGGGAATTTAAACAATCGACTGGAAAGGCTGAACAGTCCTACGTAACATTTACAGTCGGTCCTCATAAATTATTCTTACTTATACTATGACGTTTGATTAGAAGCTTTACGAAGCTAGAAAATACAGCGATCCGTTTCATGAAAGGTGCAAGAGGCAAAACTGCTCCGAATAACTGGTAATACGCTGGATTCAATTCTATGTGTTCAAAAATAAAGTTTTGTGCTGCTGAAATAAGGCCTTTCTGAATCTACAATATGCGAACACGATAAAGGCGTTTGAATACGTTTGAGAATATAGTGTATTGCTGTAGGACTAAAATAAAAATATAATTATTATAAGGTTATTAAAAGATTTAAATATAGCTGTTGTAGCGTAAAATTTACGAAAATATGTCGCTCTTTATCATTTTGCACTAAATGAACTTATTTGTAGGTTGATATTTTCCACGATAATTATCTTTAATACAGCAGCGAAATGTGTTTATAAAATTTTTCATGCATTACGAAATAGTGACGAGAAAATTGAGCTCAGTTTCGTGAAAATAAAACAAATCCGAGCAAAATCACATTTATTATACAGAAACCTTGATTTTATTCTTTGAAATCTCGTGAAGCGAATAATTGATATAGCGGCTGTTATAAAATTGCAAAATGATTGACTTAGAATTAAGCCTCAATGTTACAGTCACGTTTTCATTATATCCTAGGATAGATTTGAAACTCGTGTTTCAGTGTTATTCAACACCGGAAAGGAATCAATGCCTTTACAGGCGTTTGTGAAGTTGTAGTGGATACTAATCATTACATCAACTTCCGTTTAGAATCACATTGCTCTTTATTGAAAAATATCATAATTGCAATATCTATATTTAACATTATTAGTATTAATATGGTAGTTAAGAGTTTTATAAATGATTTAAGCGTGTAAACAATCAATAAGAATGAATGTTTCCTCTGCTCACATAAAAATATTATTTAGCTTAACTGAAAATTAGGTTCTACCTTAAATTAATGGAAATCGTAGCTGAACCATAATTTAGAACCATAATTGGAGTAATGGCTCAGTCACGTCAAACTATAATTTAATCAATGAGAAAGGATTGAATAAGTGCTATATTTTCTCTGCGCGTTGAAATTTCTTGTCAAGTTAAAGCAAAACAATTGAGAAAAAATTAACAAATTGGTCTTAAAAATATTGTTTAAAGTTAGAAACATTTTACTAAATAGGTGTTAGTGTGAAAGATAGCATAAATCATGGTCATAATTTGGAATCATAATTTAAGCAATGATTAAATTAGCAATTATAATTTAAGCAATGATTAAATTAGCAATCATAATTTAAGCAATGACTGCATGGAATCATTATTTAAGACCTAATACTTCTTTAATTTCAATACCTTTAATTTTTGCACTAACATAAATTTTCTTTATTTAATTAATAACTAGTGAAACCCGCGGGTATTCTGTCCTATAAGTAATTTCAAAACCCGGTTTATTCATGGGATTTGACCTACAATAAAATCGAGGTTTTGTTTTCAAAAAGCGATGAACTGTCAATCGCCTAATTTTGATCTCATTATTCAGGTTGTAATAAAACATTGCCGTGCTTTTGTTTATAAAAAAATAATAATAAACATTAGAAATCATGACAACGGGGGCTGAGATAGCTCAGTGGTTGGAGCACAGGCATTGCACTCGGAGGACACGAGTTCGATTCTCGACTCTGTCCAAACTGTCCCCGTGTCCACGTGGAGTATGGGAACGTTAAATCTGCGGTCCGAAAGTTCTTCTGAGAGGCTGGTGGCAAGGAAAGGAGGGTAAGGTCCCTGTAGATGTCACCCCCACTGTGTCTAAACTGGGTGCAGGTCTAAACAGATACCTTACCCCTACATACCCAGGTCGAACGGTCTGGGTCGAATGAAAGAATCCATGACAACGTCTTTCAATAATAAGTTAAATAACATTACAGCTTTACTCGTGCTATAAATACATTATATAAATGATCAATCGATAATCACAATCCATACTAACTTTTGTATACGAAAAATAATAATGAAACTTTAAAGAAGGTTATAATCCATGACAATGCATTTTATAGCGAGATTCTTTGACGCGCGCACACACACAAGCACACATACACATACACACACATACACACGTATATATATATATATATATATATATATATATATTAACTAAAAGATTCATAAATACCGAAGCAAACTAGAAGTATCAATTATAGTTAGCAAGTATGAAAAGTTAGATAAACTAAAGGTAATAAAGTAATAAAGTAGGACTATGCAAAATACATTTAATTTATTGCGCAAATGCAGTTTATACATAAAATGATTTCAATAATAAAAATATTTTATGAAATTCCAATGATAGATTAGAGATAATTTGTAACTCAAATAACCATAACTTGAAATATGAGATAGCTAAGTATAAAGATATCGAAAATAGAGATTAATCAATCAAGAGGGAATTAAAATGCATATATCCAGTCATCAACCTATATAACAGTATTGCAAATGAGTACAAAATGTTATAAATTCACCTGTAAAAGCTACGTAATAAAGGGGCAATACTGTTACTTATATCTCACGATTGGCAACAGTTGATCTCCACTTTTATCTCCTGTGAATGGCAACTGTAGTCTAGTTATTTATTGCTTTAAGAGACGACATGTGCAGATTTTTCTCAGGTAGAATATATTTGATTCCTCTTTATTTTTCAATTTTTAAGCTTGTAGGCCAAGTTGACGTAGTTTATAGATATTATCTATCTCTGTTTTCAGAAACAAGCTTATTTTGGCCATTTTGAATAGATACTCGGCCCTGAAGAAGAATCTGTTCAAAATGATGACCTTTCTAAGCCTAGTGCTTTTTTACGTTTTTGCTTTAATGCTTGGTCATTTTCTGCTTTTCAATTTTCAAATGTTCACTACTGATATTTGTTGATTATATATAGCTTGATGACTGGATATATCCATTTTAATCTTCCCTTGATTGAGTAATCTCTATTTTTTACATCTTTATACGTAGCCATCTTATATTTTAAGTTACGGTTATTTGAGTTACAACTTATCGCTAATCTTTCATTGGAATTTCATACATAATATTTTTTATGCATATATATTTTGTTATATATATATATATATATATATATATGTGTGTGTGTGTGTGTGTGTGTGTGTGTGTGTGTGTGTGTGTGTGTGTGTGTGTGTGTATGTGTGTGTGTGTGTGTACATAAAAATTGAAAGATTTTAAACGAAAACTATGCATAAACAACGGTAAGTACAAAAAAAACCATCGCTGGCATATCTGTCACAAATAAGTAACTATAGACCAAGACTATATAACAGTATTGCAAATGAGTACAAAATGTTATAAATTCACCTGTAAAAGCTACGTAATAAAGGGGCAATACTGTTACTTATATCTCACGATTGGCAACAGTTGATCTCCACTTTTATCTCCTGTGAATGGCAACTGTAGTCTAGTTATTTATTGCTTTAAGAGACGACATGTGCAGATTTTTCTCAGGTAGAATATATTTGATTCCTCTTTATTTTTCAATTTTTAAGCTTGTAGGCCAAGTTGACGTAGTTTATAGATATTATCTATCTCTGTTTTCAGAAACAAGCTTATTTTGGCCATTTTGAATAGATACTCGGCCCTGAAGAAGAATCTGTTCAAAATGATGACCTTTCTAAGCCTAGTGCTTTTTTACGTTTTTGCTTTAATGCTTGGTCATTTTCTGCTTTTCAATTTTCAAATGTTCACTACTGATATTTGTTGATTATATATAGCTTGATGACTGGATATATCCATTTTAATCTTCCCTTGATTGAGTAATCTCTATTTTTTACATCTTTATACGTAGCCATCTTATATTTTAAGTTACGGTTATTTGAGTTACAACTTATCGCTAATCTTTCATTGGAATTTCATACATAATATTTTTTATGCATATATATTTTGTTATATATATATATATATATATATATGTGTGTGTGTGTGTGTGTGTGTGTGTGTGTGTGTGTGTGTGTGTGTGTGTGTGTGTGTGTGTATGTGTGTGTGTGTGTGTACATAAAAATTGAAAGATTTTAAACGAAAACTATGCATAAACAACGGTAAGTACAAAAAAAACCATCGCTGGCATATCTGTCACAAATAAGTAACTATAGACCAAGACTAAGGATAAAAATAGAAGGTAACTTATCACTATAATGGAAAGGGGATGAGGAGAATAATAGTATACAAAAATCACAATTAAAAAGGTATATATATAAATATATATATATATAAAATGAGAAAGAAAACATGGCAAAAATGAGAAAAGGCAATAATAATTTGCTCAAGATTAAAGATCAAGATATGGAGAACAATCAATTGAAACTACACAAAAAATGACGGTTAGTTCGAAATTGCATTCTCGTCAGGACAGCCATACAATTCGAATTAAAACCGATAGAATAGCCAGTTTCTGACAATGGCGATAGTATTTAACTATATACACCATTGGAACTGTCTACTGGCTATTGAAAGGAAAAATAATACAAACCAATTGAATTATAAATCATGAATATAAAAAAAAACAGAAATATGAACTCACAGGCACAGCTACCACGTGGAAGTCGAACATTTTCGCAGAGGAACAGTCGACAGAGCATGTTATCTCACTTCGTCGATGCGAGTAGGCACCGGAATGAATACACTTGAACGAAACATAATTCCTATGAAGACTTTCAAAAATAGTAATCGGTATAGGACTCAGGATAAGTGGAAAGTAGTCTTTCAAAAATAGTAAGCAGTATCAGATCCAGGCCTAGTGGTAAGTTAGGTGATAAGAATGGGTGAAATTCACAAAAATGAGTTATCCAATCAAGGATAAATAATGCATTTGTAAAATTATTACATGGTATATTTGAAATTATTAATAATGTTATTTACAAATACTTCCGGAGAGTGGTAATTTTGACAAATGTGTTTACGATTATTGATGTGGAGAAAGTGAAACTGAGGATCAGAAAGTCGATGTATTCGAAATAGCTGGTTTAAAATGAGGTTTCTAAAAAATTGAATAGAATTACAAGATCGATATGATAGCAGCTTTATGATAGTGAAGTTGTAAAAATATTTTTTATCATGTAGATAGGTGATAACATGATTATTAAGGGTATTTAAATTTAGGTCTAAATAATTTACAGTTTGACTAACACTAGGCTCATTAGGGATTAATTCTAGGTTAGATGGGTAAAAATCAATATTAATTGGATAGGAATCATCAATGATAATACAAATTAAGTCGTCAACATATCTACATATATATAATATAAGAATTAGAGTTAAAATGACATTCATAATTATAATAAAGATATAAGTTAGCCAGAATACTACTACTACAGCCCCCTTGTGGTACACCAGATGTTTGTAAATAAATGTTATCACATTCGATAATACAATTGATAACACGAAGTGCAAGAGCATAGGAAAGTTTTTAACATTAAATGCAACATTATTGGAAGATAGATAATCATGATAAAGAGAGATAATAACTTTATACAAATCTTTAATATCAATATTATTAAAAAGGTATTTAAAATCAAAGGTATTGAAACCAAGAATTTGTGGAAGCTTGCTAAGGTGATTAACTAAATCAAAACTATTGTTCAAAATGAAATATCCTGAATTTTTAAATTAAGAGATTCATTAATTCTATTTAAACAGTTTAGCAAGTACTTACTAACTGTAATGGTAAAGGTATTATGTCCACAAGTGACAGTTCTGAAACTGAGAAGTGATTTGGGGAATTTAGGAACCAAAGTAACATATGAAAATTTATAAAACTTGCAATTAATATTTAATTGTGTATATAATTTTAGCATTTTAGTTTTGATTTTGATAGACTGATTATTAATGGGTTTTAAAATATGATTATTTTTTAAATAATTCTGTAACAGAGAAACAATAATATTTTTTGCAAATGATGGCATAATTATTAGAAGCTTTATCTACATAAGTTATGACAAAATGTTGTTGTAGTTCCTTAATAGCAGATAGGAGTTGTTTATAAGGATACCTAGGCTTCGTGAATTTAATGTTTATAATAGCATTTTTAAGAAGATGTAAGGTAGAATACTTCCATAGATGGAATGCTTCAATAGGAATGGAATGTGAACAAGCAAGTTGATATATAAATTTATCAAAATCAAAAGATATAGACTGAAGAAGAAGTTTGGGGTGATGGCAGAATGGAATGCGAAATTTAGACCCTTTATTCATAATGTCCCTAAGTATATCATCCTGAACTATACTAAGATCCCCAGTAATAATGTGTCCATGAAAGGAGTTGACACAAGGTATAAGATTTTTATCGTTGCATACACATGATGTAAGGTGTTCGGAGTTTAATGACCTGGAAACTTCATTGTAATTGTAAATAGTTCTACCAATTGGTAAATTATATTTGAATGATTTTTGTATTTTGATATCATTTACTGGTAACAAGTGCTGATGTTTTGCAAATAAATTATTGAAGTTAAGAGAATTAAGAATAGGGTGTTTAAAAGAAATTACACAGTAATCTATTTTAGTAGGTGGATTAGGTGAATAGAGTAGATGGAAATTTAAGAAATTTGTACGAGAAAGAAGGAAATCATAAAATAAATGTTTAAAATGCTCATGAGTTAATTTTAATTTTAAAAAATTAGCATAAACAATACTTAATTTGCATTTTCTGACTTTATATAACCAAGTTCTAACAGGTAGAAAATTGAAAGTTTGCGACTAATTATATTGTAATTTCAAAATGTCTGCATTGTAATCAATAGTTTTACTTAAGTTACTTTTTCCTTTGCCACGCTTATATCGCTTTTTACTATGAGTTGACGACTTTGAACACTGAAAAAGATGTTTATATACTGAAGATTTATTAGAATTGTATTCAAAACTATTGTTAACTACATTATTATTATTATAAATTTGATTTAAGCCATAGGGGAAGAGAGTTTTGTGTTTTTTAATATAATAATTTTCAAATACTAATCTATCAGTGAGTGAAATTTTAATATCTAAAATATGAAGGGATACATTTTTAAATCCGTGGGTAGCAAAGTGCTGATATTCAAATTGATTTTTAGTAGGGAGATCATTAAAGACTTTATGGTCATATTTTTTAATATGATCCCTGTGGACATTCATTCTCAGATGTAAAGGGTTGCTGGTTTGGCCAATATAAGATAAGTTACAAATGTTACAATTGAGTTTGTATATGCAATTAAAAACTTTGCAGAATTTTTGTGAAGTGGAATTATTATTAATTTGTAATGGGTCAGCATAAGGACAAGTTTTGCACCTAAGATTGTTGCATCTATTGAAGGAATATGTTTTAGATTGAGAGTAGGTATGGTATTCTTTCAAGTCGTCTATAACACCTAATTGGTCAATGTTCATCGATCTATAATTATCCCAATTCATAATAATAATAGACCGGACACTAGGTAATGAATAGAATTTATATGCCGAATTTTCAATTAAAATTCTCAATATAAACCTCTTCAAAAACTATTTTGTCAGGTACGAATTTCAAATTATAACTAATACAATAATGAATAATTGAAACGAAATTTCGGAGAGTAATAAAAAAAGCGAAGTAGATAAGATCTAAATGAGATTTTCATACGCAGTATTCCTAAATAAGCGAAGTGTGGACTAATAGTCATAAACATCCGGAACGGAAGATATACAAAGCTATTAATACTTATATGTCTGACTGAATCCCTACAACTGCAGGCAACAGAAGGCCACATATAGTGGAAATACATGTCTAGATTAAAATGTAAAAATAAGCAAAATAAGTTATTGACGTCTGGGTTAACATAAAGGTTCAGAAATATATAACACAAAACACAATAAACTCTTATGCCTACCAAGAGATGTCAGCACTACACACACATAAAAAGAGTTTGAGAATCGAGTGCAAAAACCTACAAAGAATAGCAATGATCCGCAGAAAAATTCATAAAAGCGATGAGACAACTCAAACCAAAATACTCCATAATGCGAAATGTGAAGACATACCAAAATCAATCAATTGAAGGAATGAAAGAGTTAGCTAAATAAAAACAATATCCAAAGAGATCCATGTTAAGATATAGATGGGTTAGTAGTTATAGTATAGAAATGCGTTAGCGATAATAATAAACAAAATAAATTAAAATTAAAAAGAGAATATATATATATATGTATATATAAATATAAAAATGTAAATCCAATGTTAGAATGTAAGCTGTAACTCATAATACACTATTCCAAAATTTTTCTACAAAATACAAAGAAATAAAAGAAATTCAAACAGAATGAGGAAATTATAAAGCGTAATGCAGGCCATAAAGACAAAGACAATCAACAAATTTCAAAGGTGAGGAATGAAAATATATATATATATATATATATTATATATATATATATATATATATATATATGTATATATATATATATATATATATATATATATATATGTTTTGCAACTTTTCATCTTAAACACATTTCTTGCATTTACACCATGTATGTTTATGCAGGGCACAAGGGGATTGGTACCTTAAGTACCTGCATTACATATATGATTTATATAAAAATACTTCCATCTTAATGTGTAGTTACAAAAAATTTTGTTTACCCATCTTTACCACATGTAATTCTTATTACATTCCTTAACTTATATATGGAACAGGGAAAGGGGGGTATTTTATACCAATTTAGTACCTGTTTCATTTATAATGTTTACTTATCATGTTTTTCTAAAATATTCAACGGCTTGTCGTATAGTATTTTTGATGTCACCTTTACATTTCAGTCCATCTTCCTTTCACTTTTGCTATACAGAACATTTTCTATTAATGATCAATCTCAGGTATATATAATACAAGTAAAATAAAAATTCTTCAATTATATATATATATATATATTCTACATTTCCCTACTAGCTCTAATTAGCTCAATGACGTCACATGTGAGCGAGCGTCATCTGGCTGGAGCAGTTTCGAAAAAGTATTTTTGGCTAATATTTCCCAGAATCAAATTTTTCCAGTAAGGTGACCTATATTTTTAGAAAGAGGAGTAGGAAAATCTATAAAAGCTTTTCAACAACATATAAAAATTGTTTGTTTTACGCAAGCTACAAGGCGCCAAAAAATAGACCTCAAGATGGCCTTGATCGATTATTTTGGATGCCATTCACCAATACAGTTTTTGATTCTATTTACTGGGATTATGCTTGATTTCGAGCTACGACTTGTGTTTGGGCAGATTTTGGTGTGAATGCTTTGGTTTTTATATACAGATGACGAAGATAAAAATAAATAAATTAAATCGTTATAAATATTTAAAATCTATCAAAAGAAAATTATAATCTAATATAAGAATGTCTTGAGCACTTTCGGAGACCGTTAAAACTATACGGGTATTGGCAAAGACAAACTGTAATTTAAAGCAGTTAAAAACTACATCTCAATGAGCAACAAAGATTTTTCTTATGTTCCTTATGACGTAACGTTTTATACTATCTCTTTTAAATATTTTTAATAAACAATATATTTATTTAAATCCATTTTGCTTCATAAACATTTATTGTTATTTTCGTGATGGCTTTGTTGTTGGTTAGGTTCAAAGAAAAATAGAAACCTACTTATTTGTGCTTTTAACGGTTCAAGGTATGTAATTACTGTTAGTAAAAATCTCATCAGCGTAAAACAATAACTATGCTATCTCTATTCTCGCTAAGTCGCTGGTGCGCAAAATGAAAACTGTTTTAAATGAGCTATCTTTTTGTTTTAGAAAGGAACACAATATTACTCACTAGAGCATGTTTATTTCAAAAGAACCAGTTTGTTACGCTAAAATAAGCCTTTTTTTTTAATAACGTAACAAATTAAGAGTGATTGACCTATAAAAATTAACTTTTATTCGTTAATTAATATGTTACTAAAGGGTTTGATGCTAAACATTTTAAAGATTTAAGCGAATAGTATATACTAGCCGAATACCCGTTGAAAATCAACGGTCTAGCAATAAGCAACCACAGAATATTGTCATTTTTTAATAATCCGCGTTTCACATTTATTCGACAAATCGAATATTTTAGTGTGCGAAACCCTCTAAAGAAGAAAATATTGTAAATTTCAAATTGCGTACATCTTCCTTTCGAGCTATCTACCAGTACACCAAATTAAAGTCTCTACCACATCCCGAAGCATACTATTTTATCATCTCCCCTTTCGAACGTTTTACTGTGGTAAAATGTACATCCATAAATGTACATTTTTGAAAAACTCCGTTCGCCTTGAGTTTCTTATCAGATGATTGGCCCATATACCAAATATCAAGCCTCTATCATATTTAAAGGAAGCGTGTCTCATTTATTCCGAAAATCAAGCATATTGGTGTTCGGCACCCCCTAAAGTTGCAAATATTGGAAATCTAAAATTGCACACTTTCTTCTTTTCAAACTATCTACCAGTACACCAAATTTGATGTCTTTATCCTATCGTGAAGCATGTTTTTCTATCGCTTCATATTTCGAACGTTTTTCTGTGTTGCACTCCCTTAAATGATCATTTTTGAAAAACCGTAATATTCGTAGGGTTTTTTTATCAAATGATTACCCCATATACTAAATTTCAAGCCTCTATCACATTGTGAAGGAGGCGTTTTTCATTTGTTCGTCAAATCGAACATTTTAGTGTGCGGTACCCCCTATAATAGCAAATGTTGGAAAACTGAAATTGCACACTTTCTTCCTTTCTAACTATCTATATATATACCAAATTCGAAGTCTCTATCTCATCACGAAGCATGCTTTTTTTATCATTTCACCTTTCGAATGTTTTTCTGTGGAGTATCCCCCCCCCCTTAAATATACATATTTGAAAAACTCCATTCTTCTTGG
The DNA here is from genome assembly GCA_951213105.1 of Amaurobius ferox. Lineage (NCBI taxonomy): Eukaryota > Metazoa > Arthropoda > Arachnida > Araneae > Amaurobiidae > Amaurobius > Amaurobius ferox. Next base: position 140,210,469 of record OX578133.1, on the reverse strand, counting down.
GTTTTCAATTAAATGATTCGCCTATATACCAAATATCAAGCCTGTATCATGTTCTAAAAGGGGTGTTTCTACTTCATTCCGAAAATCGAACATTTTTGTGTGCGACACCCCTTAAAGTAGTCCTTCCGAGAGGTTGGTGGTAGGGGCAGGAGAGTACTGTCCCTGTGGATGCCTCCCCCACTGGGTTCCGGTCTAAATTGGGTGGCACTTCCCGGCCGTTCGAACAGTTACCTTACACCTTTCTGGTAGGTCGGACGGTCTGAGTCTCAACAACAGCAACAACAACAACAACCCCCTAAAGTGGAAAATATTGGAAAACTGAAATTGTACACTTTCTTCCTTCCAAACTATCTACCAGTGCACCAAATTTCAAATTTCTATCTCATCCCGAAGTATGTTTCCTTATCAATTCACCTTTCGAACGTTTTCCTCTGGAGTACCCCCTTGAAAGAACATTTTTGAAAAAATACATTCGTCTTGCGTGTTTTCATCAAATGATTAGTCCATATACCTAATTTCAAGCCTCTATCGAATTTTAAAGGAGCCATTTCTCATTTATTCGGTAAATCGAATATTTTGGTGTGCAGCACCCCGTTAAGTAGAAAATATTGGAAATCTGAAATTGCACCCTTTCTTCCTTTCCAACGATTTACCCATACACCAAATTTGAAGTCTCTATCTTATGGCAAAGTATGCTTTCCTATCATTTCACTTTTCGAACGTTTTGGTGTAGAACACCCCCCCCCCCCCCTCTAGAGAACGTTTACGAAAAATTCGATTTTTTCAGGGGGTTTTATCGAACTATCGAGCTGTGTACCAAATTGCAAGTCTCTATCTATTCGGGAAGTGCCTAAAAAAAGCGTGACAGACAGACAGACAGACGGACACTTGGTAATTAGTATATATAGACTAGCCGAATACCCGTTGAAAATCAACGGTCTTGAAATAAGCAACCCCTGAATAATGTACATTTTTTAATAATTCGCGTTTCACAATTATTCGACAAATCGAATAGTTTGGTGTGCAAAACCCCCTAAAGAAGAAAATATTGGGAAACTAAAGTTGCCCATTTCTTCCTTTCGAATTATTTACAAGTACACCACATTAAAGTTTATCTCATCTCGAGGCACCACTATATTATTATTTCTCCTTTGGAATTTGTTTCTGTGAAACACACCCATAAATGAACATTTTTGAAAAACTCTCGTTGTCTTGGGTTTTTTATCAGATGATTGGCTCATATACCAAATATCAAGCCTCTATCACATTTAAAAGGCAGCGTGCCTCATTTATTCGGAAAATCGAACATATTAGTGTGCGGCACCCATTAAAGTAGCAAATATTGGAAATCTGAAATTTCACGCTTTCTTCCCTTCAAACTATCTACTCGTATACCAAATTTGGTGTCTCTATCCTATCGAGAAGCATGTTTTTCTATCACTTCACCTTTCGAACGTTTTTCTGTGTAGCAGCCCGTTAATGTACATTTTTGTCAAACTGTATTCATGTTTGGTTTTTTTGTCAAATGGTTAGCCCATATACTAAATTTCAAACCTCTATCACATTGTAAAGGAGGCGTTTTGCATTTGTTCGGCAAATCAAACATTTTAGTGAGCGGCACCCCCTACAATAGCAAATGTTGGAAAACTAAAATTGCACACTTTCTTCCTTTCCAACTTTTTACCCGTACACCAAATTTGAAGTCTCTATCTCATCGTGAAGCATGCTTTTCTAGCATTTCATCTTTCGAATGCTTTTGTGTGGAGTACCCACCTCCTTAACTATACATTTTTGAAACACTCTATTCTTTTTGTGATTTCTATCAGATGATTCGCCCATATACCAAATATCAAGCCTCTATCACGTTTCACGTTCGCGTTTCTCCTTTATTCCGAAAATCGAACATTCTGGTGTGCGGCACCCAATAAAGTAGAAAATATTGGTAAACTGAAATTGTACACTTTCTTCCTTTTAAACTATCTACCCTTACACCAAATTTGATATCTCTATCCCATTCCGAAGCATGGTTTTTTATCAATTCACTTTTCGAACGTTTTACTCTAGAGCACACCCTTGAACGAACATTTTTGAAAAACTATATTCGTCTTGGGTGTTTTCGTCAAATGATTAGCCCATATACCAAATTTCAAGCCTCTATCAAATTTTAAAGGAGCCGTATCTCATTTATTCGGTAAATCGAACATTTTGGTGTGCGGCAACCCCTTAAGTAGAAAATATTGGAAATCTGAAATTTCACACTTTCTTCCTTTCGAACGATTTACCCATACAACAAATTTGAAGTCTCTATCTCATCGCAAAGCATGCTTTCCTTACATTTCACTTTTCGAACGTTTTGGTGTGGAGCACCCCCCTCTAGAGAACGTTTTCGAAAAATTCGATTTTTCCAGGGGGTTTTATCGAACGATCGAACCGTGTACCAAATTGCAAGTTTCTATCTATTCGGGAAGTGCCTAAAAAAGCGTGACAGACAGATAGACGGACAGACAGACAGACGGACAGACAGACGGACAGACAGACAGACAGATAGACAGACGGACACTTGGCAATAGATAGATATATAGATAGATAGATAGATATTAGAGGATACCTTGAATGCTAATTTTGTAGGAAGTAATTTTAAATTTTAATTATTTTTTATAATTGCCTGATGCTAGTAAATCTCAAATTGTGTTGTAGCACTAATTTTATAGAGTAAAAAGGAAATTTTCATGCGGTAATAGTCTTGAAAGCGGGGAATTATTTTTTTATAGACTAATACATAAATATAATTGTTTTACAGAATTTTTTATAAATATAATTTCATTAAAATGTTTTTATATAAGAACTTACATGAAAAATAAAAGCACTTACTTACAAACTTATACATTGAAGATTTTACTTACATGAAAAATAAACTATTATGTTTGCACGAAGAATAGAATATTTTAAGCAAATAATGAAAAATAAAAGAATTACACTTTGTAAAGATCCTGGCTGCCCAACCGGGAATCGAATCCCGGAACGCCGAACGAGCAGCCAACGCTCTACCATTGAGCTACTGGGACGAAAGTGCAAGCTCATATCGTCGAAGTGGACTCTGCATTCTCCATCCTCTAATGTCAGATTGGCGGGCAACTTACAATATGACTGACTACCTCCTGGTGTTTTTACCTCAGGATATCCTCCTGCTACTAATATTTTTACCCAGGTTAGTATCCTGCGTGGACGTTATCCTTTCAATTTGAAATCGGCGCTCAATCTTCCAGAGTCAACTGAAACCGTACTTCTCGTACTAGGATCACTTTCAGACCTTTGACATCTTTGCTCTAACTTACAGGGTTGATTTGTACGGGCGCTATTGTAAAGAACCTTGCTGCCCCAACCGGGAATCGAACCCCGGATCACTGATCTGGCCAACCGAGGCTCTACCGCTGAGCTACTGGGACGAAATTGCAAGCTCTTATTGTCGAAGTTGATTCTGCAATTTATGCAGTTATATACTAACGCAAAGAATTAACAAGAAAGATCAATCATGCTTAAAGAATTGATTATGAAACACTTTCCAACTTCAATGCAATTTTATTTAAAAAAGTCGAAAATGCAATACATTCCTCGGTAATATTTTAAAACTTATCACAATACTACATTGATTTATTATATTTGAAAACTTAAACCTTCATTAAAAAAATGAACTTCATTCAAATGACGGCATTGAAATATAAATTGCCTGGTTTAAGTATCTCTAAAATGCAATACATTCCACGGTAATATTTTTAAAACTATCATAATACTACGATAATTTATTATATTTGAAAACTTCATCGAAAACAACTGAAATAAATTCAAATGACGTCATAGAAAAAATAACACGCCTGGATCTCTCTATAAAAGCAGGATTTCATTCATAACTTTCTCCATTTCATTCATCACAATACTATAATAATTTATTTTATTTAAAAATTAAGACCATGGAGCTACAATTCATAAACTTTATGCTTAAAACTTCATCGAAAAAAATCGTCCTTCTGTTTATAAAATCAATTAATATTTCATTCATATCAGCCATGCAGACTCCATGGACTGAATTATTTTGTGTTAAAGAAATACGGTAATTCTAATACAACTCATTCTACATATTTTGCTGTTTACATTTTACATAGGTGAAAAATAGGCTTAGTTGTAGAAATAATCAAATTTGAATGAGAATTTAAACTCAAATATATTGTCATTGTGTTGTTTTAGTATGTAGATGCACAGAATTTAAGTAAAAATAAAGTAGTTTTAGGACGGATACAACACTCAATATGAATTAAAAAGAACTTTAAAAAATCACGATTTTGAAACAAGATGGATGCCATATATCATTTTGAAGTGGGTCATGTGATCGTTTCATATCATGGTCACGTGATCGTTTCATATAAGATGTGTAATTATTATTTTAATTTTTATTTAAAAAACTACTGAATATATTTCGCTGATTTTTTTTTTATATATTTTATGGAACAATTTGACTATTACCTAAAATTTTCGAAGCAATTTGTGAATTTTAAATCCGCTTAAAAAATGTTTGAAAAATTAGGTCCCATAGGGCTCAATGTATTTCATTTTTTCAACCCTGGTTCAATCCAAAACTAATTGGGTGATATTATTCATTTATATTCCCATAGGTCCTACATACCGTCTGAACAACATACTAAAATTTCATTTTGATTAAGTCATTTTTACGGCAGTTATCGCGCTAACGGACAGACAGACAGACAGACAGACAGACAGACAGACAGACAGAATGAACAAAGTCATAAACACTTTTCAACTTTGTTGTAAAGTGTTAAAAATTATATTCTAGTACAGCTCGGTCCAAATTTTAAAGACCATTTAGTCAAACTTCTTGTCAAAGTTTCTGCAACCCATATTTCCCTGTTGAAATTTCCCACTGGCTGTTTAAAATAGTATGACTAATAATATGTCATCTTTTACTAGTGTCAAGTGTTTACTAGTGTCAAATGTATTTTTTACTCGAGTCAAGTGTTTTCTTAAATGTACCAAAGTTTGTTCATTTTTGAAGTAAATTTGCACATAAGTTAATTTCTTTAAAATATTTTATTTAAAACGGACTCACGTGCCACCTGTTGGACATTTCTGATCCAGGGAACGCCACTATAATCTAAATGACATTATTACACCGTGCACTTTGAATCTGTACGATCGCGATACAATGCCATGTGACAAAAATCGGTTCCGGACATAATCCCGACAGCCGAAATCCCGACAAGCCAGAATCCCGACAGCCGAAATCCCGACAAGCCAGAATCCCGACAGGGTCGAAATCCCGACAAGTCAAAATCCCGACAAGGTCGAAATCCCGACAAGCCAAAATCCCGACAGCCGAAACCCACTCTTGCACAGACTAATACAACACTAAGGCGGTCATCACAGTGATGTCACTAGGGTTAGAATTTACTAATCAGCACTCCCCCCCCCCCCCCACGCACATGCGCTGGACTCACGCTGGGCCCACGCACATGGCTCTCTACGCCTATATGTATAGCTTGATCAAAATTATCGGCGTTTTTACATCTCTACATTTTACAAATTAATAGTTTTAATCACTAAATCATAACAATTATGCCATTACTGAAATAAATTTTGGCAAATTGAAATGACAAAGATTAAAATGATATAACAGGTCGGTATAAGATTTAGGAAATTCATTTTATTAAAAAAGAAAAAAAAACACTTACACATTCTGCATACGTTTAAATAGCATATTCAAATAGTATATGGCCATTGTTGTAGCAAGCGGATGGAGACAAGAGGGAGCGTGAGTCCAGTGCATGTGCGTGGGGGGGGGGGGAGTGCTGATTAGTAAATTCTAACCCTTGTGACGTCACTGCGATGACCGCCTTAGTGTTGTATTAGTCTGTGCAAGAGTGGGTTTCGGCTGTCGGGATTTTGGCTTGTCGGGATTTCGACCTTGTCGGGATTTTGGCTTGTCGGGATTTCGACCTTGTCGGGATTTTGACTTGTCGGGATTTCGACCCTGTCGGGATTTTGGCATGTCGGGATTTCGGCTGTCGGGATTCTGGCTTGTCGGGATTTCGGCTGTCGGGATTACGACCCAGACCCGACAAAAATACGTATATTTGTTATTTAGGCTACTAGTTTCTTGCTAATTATATACTATTATAACACTAAGTATGTCTACAAACAATCAGAGTGGTTCGCAGAGCTCAGTAATGGAAATCTTAGCCATGAAAATACACATTGAAATAGACAGTCACGGACCATTTGACAGGATAATCATATTGTATTCAAGATTGTCGAGTTTGATCATTTATTATTAATATTTAATCCAACAATATATTAATTAACTAGTATATTGTGATCGAAATTAATTTATGTTTCATAAAACTTTATTTGAATTTATGTTGATATATGATCGAGAATTTTTTTTTAAGTGCGGCTCAATGAAAAACATATCAGAGACAGTACAGAACTGTTTATTATCATAGATATTTTTAGAATCATATACAGAACTTCTCGTGTTGACTAAAACAATGTTGTAAAATTATTTCAAGATTTTTTTTTTCATTTTAGATAAAAAGTTAGTATATCGAGAAAAACGTATATTATTGTTCTGTAAATTATGTCATTCGCCTCTGAAGAATAATATACTTATAAAAGACTTTATTGGAAACAAATTTTCCAAAATTTACTTTATTTATAATCTTTGATTTTTGCAAAAAGATGCTTGAAAAATGAAACGTTCTTCTCTAGTTCGAGCTCAGTAATCAAGCTAAATTAACTAACCGCTTATTCGTTGGAGTAATCCTATTAAATTTCACTCGATTTGCTCAATTTGATAGAGAGATACAGTTCTCCATGTGGAAAAGTGAATTTCCAAGTATCTACACAAAAGCTCGTGACAAATCCTAAACAATGGTGTCAATTTATTTCCGATTAGAAAATGAAACCTGGAAAAATGCTGGGATTGATTGCATTCATTCATTCACTTTGTCAAAAGGCGTAGTCGTCCGCTGCAAAGGATTCAAGTGAGTTTTCTCTGACGTTTCTATTGTGCGGATTCTGTTCAAAGCTTTTTTGAAAAAGGATTCTTCGACCTTTTCGATGGCATTCAAATGGATTTTCAGTGATAATATTTCGATCACCAAGGAACCGATTTGTGCAAAAATCACACAAAATGGCGCTTCAATAATTAATAACTAAGAAACTACTTTAAATTAAAAAAAAAAATCTCGATGAGGTGTTTTCTTTTGGGAGCCAAGGCACCTTTGTAAGAAATTTCATGGCGGTAGTTGAACGTGTTACCGCTACAGAAGACACAAACAGTAACACAGACATCTTCTTATATTATTATACGAATACATAATAAATGCTTACAGAACGTTTACACATTTGACAGTAGTTAATATATTAATATTTTTATGACTTTTTTTCCATTTTTGATCCAAAATGTGCAGCACAAATAATATTTATAAATTAATATATATTTGCTCTTCCTCTGAAGAAGTGAATTTTCACATTAAATATTTCAACAGAACGATCCAAAAAAAGGGGCAAAAACTCTCTAAACAGATATAAAAAACTTAATTGAAAAATTAGGTCACTTTCGAACGAATGTAAGCATAAATTACACGCACTAGGAGGTTAATAAAGCATTTCACTTCGTGAAGTACCTCTTTAATGTTCTACTTTATCGCGCAGCCATTAAACAGAATTCAGCCTCATCCTGACATATAAAAATACACATTTTTACGCATCCCTCAGAAGCAGGTAAAAACAGTCACTTTTCAGAAGCAGCAAAGATAAATATTGCCATGGCATTTTGCCACTTGCACCATCGCAACTTCAATCTGCACTCTTTAAAAAACCCAGACGATTTTTGCTTTTCTTTTAATATATTTTTTTACTCCAGAGCATTACATTATTTTTACCATCCTGTTCCTCGCCTTTTTTCTCTCCCGTTCCAAGGCAGTTGAGCGATGAAAACATGGAGGGAAAGCTTCTTTGTACGTCTCATGAGGAGAATATTTATGAGCCGTGTTGCCGCAAATTTACCTTCAAACCCTCGTGATATAGAAAAGAACAGTTGAATGCTCGATGCTTCAGTCAAGTTGCGCCCTTTCACGTATTGTCTTGCCGATTTCTGATTGAAGACTTTGCAGTATACAGGATAGCAAGGTATATCGCATTTAAGAGAGCGATAAATACGATAAATATTTTTAGAAATTCATTGTAATAGATAATTGATATACAAGCTTCCTAGGAAAGACCTAAAGCATCCTAATAACTTTGTAAGGAAAATCCATGAAGGTACACGTTAGGTCTATCTATAAGTGACCATGCCTGATCAAGTGAAAGAGATTGCAGCACCACTGGCGAAGAATTTAAAAAGTTAGGATGACGATTTTGGCTACAAAGCGAGACAGACGAAAAAACAAATTATAAAGTTGTAGAATCTGTTACAGAAAGCATTTATTTGACACAATAGGGTTATTGATGAATGGCTGTTCTATTCAGAAATGCTAAAATGAACAACACTTATATGCAGAAGAATTTTGAGTACAGACTGGTGAAAATACCCTCCGTCAGGAACAATGCACATTTGAATTTGGGAAAAGATATAGTCACACGTACATTGCGGGTGTCACCGTGTTAGAGGCCCTGATGATACGACCTTTTGGCAGGTATTTATTGTCTTCCGTATACTCATTTCGTTCGTTCCTGGTGTCGATTTTTGCTCATGAAACAATGTTCTACCACTTTGTAGTTAATATTCTTCTTCTATCTCGCTTTGATGTCAGTTCGTTATCCTTACTTCTTAAATTATCCACTAGAGTCGCTACAATCAACCGGGAATGGTCACTTTACTACAGTTAGACCTAACTTGTACACTCCTGAAATTTTCCTTCCAAAGTTATTGGGGTTCTTAAGGAATTTTCCAGGAACACTGCGTATAAGAAACAGTGGAGTAGCCAAAGAGGAAGGAGGGCTAGAAGTCATAATATACCCTTCTAGCCAAACACATTGTTTTCGTACTTGCTGGACAATATCTAAGACCTTCAACTGCCATTCGCTTTTCTTTTCGTTTTTAATAATTTATTTAATATGAAAACTTCAACTCCTATTACCCACATGTAGCCTAATGGTTCACTTTTTTCTTTAGATGAATAGGCGCGGTATATACACTGTAAAACATTTGCAAGCATCTTACTGAAAGTTTTAGGGGAATCAGCTGTCCGTAATGGGCAGCAAGGTTCCTGATAGTTATGATAATATATATATATATAAATATAAATATATATATATAAATATATATATATATATATATATATATATTCATGAAAATTTCAGCTTCATGTCTGAAATATTCAGCTAATTATCGTCGGCCAAAACATATATATATATATATATATATATATATATATATATTCATGAAAATTTCAGCTTCATGTTTGAAATATTCAGCTAATTATCGTCTGCCAAAGCATTATTTTTGCATATATATATATATGTTTGTATTTATATGCTGAATATTTCAGACATGAAGCTGAAATTTTCATGGATATATATATATATATATATACAAAAATATGCTTTGGCAGACGATAATTAGCTGAATATTTCAGACATGAAGCTGAAATTTTCATGAACGCTTGCAATTGTGACCTTTCTTATCAGTTTGCCGAAACTATCAACAAAGTAGCTGAAAAAACTGATCAAAGGTTGCAGAATGTTTTACAGTGTATATACATGATCGTAGTGTTTCAGAATCCACGTTAAACTATAGCTCCAGGTTAAAGTATCCTCCGTGTGTATAGAAACATCTAAATAATCCAATACAGACGAACTCGATCCTCCTACGGGGCAGTTGGAATTCCTTACACTATAGGATAGTGCATATTTTTACAGGGTATGATGCTAAATTAACGTTAACAAAAGCTATAAGATTATATCCAAAAGAATTCGGAGATGAATTTACCAATGAGAGAGCTAACCACAACAGAAAGGGTTCTCGAATCTTCAAAGACTTTTATTAAATTTGAAATTATAAATATTGAAATATTTCTCAATATTCAGTACATATTGAAAGCATGCATTCAAATTGGATGCTGCCGAATGCAGGGACGAAATAAATAGAAGTATCGTTCTATCAGTGATAAGCCCTGAAACAATTGTTTTGTTTCATTCAAATTGTTCAGATAACACAAAATTGCCGATAATTGCCAATAGTTATATTAGAGATTAGCAAAATTGCGATACGTTTTGAGATCAATTAAATTGCTGGATGGCTTTTGGAATATTGAATATATTCAATATTTGTCGAATATGAAGATTTTAAAAAGCAGTCGATTTTCTTTTGAATATTTTAGGTATTTTTAATTATATGCAAAAAAAGTTTTGAGCCATCTGAGTGAAAACATCATAAAAAAATCTATTGTGGGTAGCACATGGCTTTCTTTGCGGAGTCAAATTCATAATTTATTGAGTTTAATTGATCAAATAGACTGCAGTTTACAGTTCGAATACGTTTTCTTTTTCATTAGGCAACTTTATGCATTTTAAAACGTTGCCCTCAAAATTCCAATAGAACATAAATAGCTCGAAAATGTTTTGTCCTGGATTAATGGAATTGGTCTTATTCGTTTCATCGTTAAACATGACGTATAAAACAAGAATGTAACGAATCTTTTAAGCATACGTAGTAATTTAATTCAGATTTAGACAATCTTGCGGACCATTTCGCAAAAAAAAAAATAAATAAATAAGTAAATAAATAAATAAACTTTTATTTTTTTCGAATCGTACCAAAATCTAATCAACACCAGCGTCATCCACAAATAACTTGCCTACCAAATTTTAAGAAGCGTCACCAAATAGTTTTTAACACCTTAATATCTCAAGAGTCGTTCATTTTAGTTCAGTTTCATTGGAGCTTATTCATTGAACTCATCTTCAACCGCTTTCCTTTTTTTAAGCATGCCAACTAATTTAGGGAAAATTTTTAGTTAAAAACGCACCTCAAAAATAAATCACTCTTTAAGAACTCCCTTTTCTTAACCTCTCCTTTTACGGTCAGTCACATATGCGTGTTGAATTTATTGGTGCATAGTTTAACTAAGCAAAGTTTTTCCCATAGTTATAGCCTTTAAATATCTCATTAGCAAGTCAGCGATTTCATTTGCAACAATCTAATACTATAAAACATTCATTAGCCTTGTAAGTTGGTTTTGCATATGAATAAAAAAAAAAGTCACATATCTACCCTACTACACTTCTCTTAGATAAAATAATTATCTTCATTAAGATGCATCAGCAAAATGCACTTCTATTTAAGGCATTTTATATATGCTCCATTTCTTAAACTGATGATATGTATGTGTGTTAACTTATTAGTACTGATGCAAAAGAATTAACGAAAATTTAACGAATCTCGGAAATGACTAAAGAGACACGCCTCTTTCTTAATACAATTTAAGATATGCTTGTCTTTGCTGAAATATGTTAGATGCTATCTTTCGCAAAAGCTAATTAAGATATGCTGCTCTTAGTTGCAATTAATTTAGGGATTCTCTTCTTCATGTATAATAAGCGTTGTTTTCGGCAGAAAATATTTCAAATATTTTGCTCTTTACGCAAAGATAGTTAAATGTTTTCTCTTGGTTAGGTTATAATTAAGGGAGGTTAAAAGTAAGAACGTTACTGTTTTTGATTAATATTAATTGAGACGGACTGTTTTTGTAAAGAGGTATACAGAGACTAATCCATAAATTTTAAGTGAACAACAGTCAATTCTTTATGTTTTCATGAAATTCGCTCTGCAAATATCAATTTTTTCTAAATCAAAACAAATGATGCAGTACATAACTGTCCCCGTGACATCTGTTGCATTTTGACGTCTGTAATTCCAATTTTAAATTGTGAGTATACATAAGAGCCCTTAGAAGAAGAGGGGGTAAACCACTGACTTCAGTGGAGCAAACTCGGGAATAAGATGTACAACATCGACAAACTTGATGTCCAACTTTGTGACCTTGAACTAAGGCTCCTATCTAAGGCTCCTCTCTATATATAGGAGCCTTAACTAAGTCCATTAAAAAAATTTGACAGCACATGACTTCTTTCCCTACAGACTCAAACTCATTTTCTTTATCACAATCCTTTAAATTGAGTTTCATTGCTCAAAATGACACGGATACTTATTTAATTTTACATCGATATTATATACAGTTTACAATTTTAATGCGTCTTCTTTTTCATTTGACAAGTTAATGCATTTAAAAATGTCGCCAGCTCCTCAAAGAACAGAAGAAAAAACTTTAAATATCTAGAGACCAGTTTTCCAACAGTAATCAGATTCTTTAAATATCTACAGACAATTTCCTCAGTAGTAATCAGATTGGTGTCATTCATTTCGTCTTCAAAAATGACATATAAACCAAGCATTTAAAGAATACTTTTAATCAATACTCGGTCTTTTAATGGTATTTATGATATTGTGAACCATTTCGCAAGAAAGAAAAGTTCTAATTTTATTATCACACCAAAATCTGATCAGCACTCCAAGGAAACTTAAAAGTTACTTACCTATCAAATTTGTAGACATTTCATAGTTTTTTTTTAACCACAGTGAAAAACATCGCCAGTTCTTCAAAATTCCAAACGCCTTAATATCTCGAGAATGGTTCATCCTAGAGCAATGGGGTTGGTCCTATTCGTTTTTTCGGCTATATGAAGCCCATATCCAATTCTTTTAGTATGCTGAATTTGGTGTGAATCGGAAAAACTTGGCGGTGTGGAGGAAAAGTAGGCGGTCAAAAACGGAATTATATCGAAATCTTCGAGCGCAATAAATAAATAAATAAATAAAATTCTTGCACACTCGCAGAAAACTCTATAAAAAAAAAAACTTACTTTGGCAAAACACCGCCGAAGTTTTTCAGTTAAAGTCACGATTTCAATTCTCTTATACGGTTAAACTAAATACTTTCCAATCCCATTTCGATACTCGAAATATACAGATTCAATACTATAAGAATACATCAACACAATAAATTTGAATAGTTAATTTCTGACATACACTAGATATTAAAAACGAATAAACAAGGTAGAAATCGAAATATTGGATCTAAAGCTAAATAAATAAAAATAAAGTACATAAGTGTGATCTACGTAAATGATCTTGCAAAAATAAAATAAAATAAAAAATGCACCTATACAGGGTGATTAAAAAAAGATGGGCCAAACTTTACAAGGTGGTAGTACACACCAAACCAAGCATATTTCGTCATAGTTTACCGGGTCGGAAATGAAATGTAAAGGCGCCAGTGGGCGCTTAATGGTGAAACCGATGAGGTGAGGCGAAAACACAAGAATGACATGGAAGTCATAAAATGACATTAATAAACAATAATTAGAGTAATGGCTCAAAAAAGCGAAGACCGCCAACCTGAAAAGACTGCCAACGTGAATGCACGTCTCACAGCGGTGAATGGAGAATTCTGGCGAACTCTCTCGAACAGACCAAGCATGTCGCGCACTTCGGCAGCAGTGGCCGAAATTCTGGCCACGAGTTACTCTTCAGATTCGAAGGTAGTGTTATAGACAAGACTCTTGAGATATCCCCACAAAAAGAAATCAAGACACGACAGATCGGGCGATCGTGGAGGCCAAGCTATGAGACCACCTCGCACGGAAAAGGATAGTTCCTCATAGTTCCTCCTCATAGTTCCAGATAGTACCTCACCTCTCACCCAAAAATCTGCATAAGGCTGCTTCTTCTTCCCCAGATGAAATTTGCATACGTGGTTTTCTTTTTCAACCAGAAAATAACAACTAGAAAATAGCAACTAGAAACGCTTTTAAGTTTACGGAGCGGCCGCTTCCCAACGAGTAAGCGCCCTGTAACGCTTTTGCGTTTCATTTCTGATCCGGTAAACTATGACGAAAATTGCTTGGTTTGTGTGTACTACCACCTCTTAAAGTTCATCCCATCTTCTTTTAATTACCCTGTATATTCTCATTGTGCCAAAATTAGCGAATCTTGCTATCGTCGTATAAATGCAACTCGAGACTTCTCCTACAATGCGAATTCCTTTTCCCCGTACTCAGTGTTTAAGTCTTATCTTAACTATTTTTCATGTCTACACAAAAATACTATTGAGACATTCACACTTAGGTGAAGCCCTATTTCTATACTAAAATTAGATATCATTTAGTTCAGTAGATTTGGAAATCTATATAAATAAAATTGAAAATCTGTCTGACTGTCTGTCTGTATGTATGTATGTTTGTCTCATCATCACGGGAGAAAAGCTAAACCGAATTTAATGAAATTTTGTGGGTAGCCATGAAATAGCCCTATTTAAATTTAGTCCATGTTTCGAGTTCTAACACCATGAGTTGTCGCGATATTAATGAAAAACGAAACTTTTCATAGGGGGTTCTACTCTCTAACTCCCTAGTTCCTCCAAACGAAAAAGGTTGAGAATCGCTGGTTTAAAATGTGAAAGTCAATTAAAACTCTATCTCTGAGTTTGGTGGGAGTTTCTTGTGTGCTAATCAGTCACTTTTTGAAAATCGCAGGTTTGAAACATGAATTTAAATGGAAACTCTATCACCGTGGTTTATTGCTCACAGGCAACAAATTTGCAACTATTACTCAACAATGAAAAGTATTAAGAAATCAAAGTGGTTATTTAATTATTAGCATTATTGAGGAATATTCTATCTTATATCATGTTGCTCAGCAACGCAATTAAATCAAATGTGTTTGTTCATTTTTAAATAGTAGGGGGGGACTACTGATATTTCAATTTATTACGTTATCTGTTATTTTTTGGCAAATAAATTTGAAACTCATATATTGCAGACGAGTAATCTTCTACTGATACACAGGTATATATATCTTCTAATATTCGAGAATATAAAAGTACGGGTATATCTTTCATACAACTTTAGTGCTTTTATTTTGACATATATTGATTCAATTTCATATTTTTTGTAAATTTGTTTACAAGCGGTACCAGGATATTTTATTCGTCAGATCTTCTTGGCAAGATAATTAAGCATAATTAAGCAAGATAATTAATAAGCAAGATAATTTTTGTAAGAACGGGTATGCTGCTAGTATTACAATAAAATTCAAAATTCTTTTGGCATTTTCCACTCACGACAGTGTACGATATCGGGTAAAACATAAAAAAAAAAAACAATCGCAACTATGTTTTCACATTTATTCAGTAACCTATTTCTGTACAAACTTTGGTTTCAGTCGGTTGAGTAGTTTTAGAGATAAACCTGTTATGAAATTTCGTAGTACAAAATATGCATTCTCGCAATGTGCACGACACGTGACAGTATTTAAAAACATTGTTTTTAAAAATATGTAGCAGGTTACATTTGTACAACATTTGTTTACAGTCTGTTTAATAGTCTCTAAAATATTGCAATGTCTTGAATATGATGTTTTCAGATATAGCCAAGACTTGCTCTAAATGAAAACTAAAATCGTCAAGTTAATGCTTTTCAATTTTGTACAAAATTTGGATTCATTTCGTAGGTAGTTTCGGAGAAAACGGGGCTACCTTAATTTGGTGACTGACCGACCGACATTCGGAATGCTATTTTTTTACGTTGAAAACGTATACATTTTCAATTTGGCAGGAAAGTGTTTTCTCGATACAAAAACAATACTTCTTCCTTTAGCGAGGAAGTTAACTCGGAGTTTGAGCGTATTACTTAAAATGTTATGCATACTACCGATATAGAAGAAGAATCGTTCGTTTGCATTGACTTCCTATGAGATGTTGCAACAGTTTCTGGCACAAGTCCTAGAAACTCGTCCAACTTAATCAGCTGAGTCATTTGGGTGCAAGATACAAATAATCTCAAACCTATGCAATAGAAGCGTTAAGGAGACCTTGTAAACAATTTACCGTAGGGGGGGGGGGGGGATTACTTTTTTAATTTCTGAATTAAGACATTCCATCATTTAAAAAAGAAAAAGATGTTTGATGTAGTACGTTACGACATCCAGAGTGACAACTCATGTTATTTTAAATGAAGTCACCCGTCTGTTCTATATATACACAACTCAGTTTTTTTTTAAATATAACTATAAAAAGTCTAATGTGAACAGAACCTAAACTTTCTTGCATAATGCAATACATTTGCTTTTTTCATTTTCTTTATAGCATTGAATTGCTCATTAATATTTGGCATTTTTCTTGATGACAACATGCAAAACTATTTTTAAGTACCAAATTAATCTATATTATTCGTAAATATAACTTGGCGATTAGAAAAATAGCTAGCATCCGCTAAGTAATATAGGCCATATATTATACGATTTTGATAATTAAAAGCTAATATTTTGTTATATAAAATCGATGGTTTGAGGTCCAATCAATAGATTCCTAAAATTGAAAATCCAAATTCTAATAAAGTTATTCTTATGTCATTAGTAATATATTTAACTTTTCGTTATTTAATTTGGAAAAGTAAATCTCTTAACTGTGACAACTTAATCATTCTTCGTAAATCCGCTAAATGCGAGTATAAATAAACTAGCAACAGCTGGACTTTGAGTAGACTCGCGAATAGCGAGCTGTGAAAGACCCAGGCCACCCGACTCACCCTACGGTATGAGCAGCTGGTTGAGTGGCTGGGAATAGCGAGCTGTGAGAGACTTCAATGTAAAACCTAATTTAACAAATAATAATGAAATTAAAAGTATTAAAAATTAATTTCAGTATCTGAAAATCCTAATACAAAAGAGCATATAAGTTTTTAGCATTTGAATATTAAATTAAACTAATTAGAGTGGCAGTAAAACAATGAAATCAAAGTAACATTTAAATCGCAAAAACGTATTTAATACACAGGAACAGTTTAAATCACACTGCATGCAATGCACACACTTTGATTATCTGTTTAAAATTGTTACTTATTTATTATTTGTACGAACCGTAGTGAGCATGAGGTTTAAACATGGGCGTTTTACCCTGTTACTGCTCATTTTAATTATTGAAATTGCGATTCTGCACATCTGTGGGCAATTTTATCTATTTGTGTAATTTTTCCTACTTATTGTAGTTTTCAAGTAAAAGGAATCGTAAAATTCAGGCAATTGCTGATATCGCTTCGTTAAAAATGGAGAATGGACTTCGCTTCTCTCGTCCATAATAAAATTAGTACAATATACCATAATTAATTGCACCTCACTTATTACTCACTATTAAAACAACAGCTTGCTAAAACTTATCTTTATATTTAAGAGAGAGAGAGAAAGAGAGAGAGAGAGAGAGAGAGAGAAATTCCTACGAATTTTTGACACTGCGTTGCCAGCAGACGGGAAAACGTACAGTTTTGAAATTTTACATGTAGATTAATATGAACCCGTATATGTGCAAGACGAACTTAGAATTTTGATTTAAGCTTTAGCTAATAAAATATTAATTAGATAAAATCTAGCATGGGCAAAGATTTAATAGGTGTGGGCTCTCGACTTCTAACTTCTTTGTGATTGATTGTTAACAAAAATATCACAAATATGGCCAATGACTGTTCTAACTTCTTTGTGATTGATTGTTAACAAAAATATCACAAATAAGGCCAATGACTGAACAATTATCTGCTTCATCGTTGATTACTTAGAAGCTATGGCATTAACTCTTCATTTACCTGTTGGCCGCTTTAAGATAACATATAAATTAGTCAAATGATAAAAGCGTTGAAACCAATACACACATGATTCAATTGTTTATCTGGAAAATACATTATTTATTTACAGGTTAAATATTTATAAACATTATATTTACAGACATTATATTTACACTCTACTGAATTGTCTGTAATAATAAGCATTATTTTTCTTTGTAATTATGCACTTCTCAGAGTTATATAAAAATCAGTTTGCATTATTTCCATTCATTAAGTTTGTCGGGAAGGTAAGACAAGGGCATGTGCAAAATTTCAATAGGGAGAGGCGAAAGTAAGTGGCTCACCATGTAGAGTAGTTATCCCTCTGTGTGCTATGAACACCATCCGATATCACCTTTTAGGCGCTGAACATTAGGCCCTTTTTTTGTCAACTAAACACTGACACGCTTCTATAACAAAATGCTGCAAACAAGTCCTTTCTCGGAAAAGTTCTCTGGCACATGTTAAGAGGGGGAGGGGGGGGCGTAGTAGTGTGTTCACCCAGTAATGTGTGCAGAATAAAACTCACAACAGCTGATTCGACATAGCTCTCATTCGATAAAATTCTCATTTCGCAGAAACTGCTTCTGAAAACTTGCTTTCGATGTAGTACGATGAAGTTGCTGTCGGTAAATTGGCTTTCGATGTAGTTGAGTGTAGCTCCTGTTGGTGGTTCTCGACCCGAATGCGGTTCGAGAGGCGTGCCGGAAAGAAATTGCTCGCGCATTTTCTTTCGGTTCTCCATCAGAAGATATTCCAACGGAATATCTTCTTACATGGGTAGACATCGACAGATTCGTCTCTCTTGAAAATCCGAACTGGCGATTAGAGGAAGCAAGAAAGGCAATGGCCGTGAGCTCAACTTCAGACGGAACAAAAATACTTCGTTCATTTACACAGAAAATATTCTATACATTTATTTCGGATAATAGTATATGTAATTAAAATAAACATTACTTGATTGTAAATTATTTTGATAAACGCTGTCTTCCTTGTTTCCTCTGATGCTTCGCCACTGAGTTTAAAGTCTCTATTAACCACTCTCCACCCCTACCTCAATCGCATATATAATATATTACTTGGAAAAAATATACACGAAATTTTAACCTATTTTATACGGAATAAAATAAGCTAGACTTATAAAAATATGGCGAGCATTATGATTGATTTCGAAAATGCGTCTTGCGCAAAACCACTGACATAATCCGTTAGGCTTCAGCAATCTGCGTCTTACGTCGTTTCTAGAACTTTCTATTCTGCGACGTATCATTATCTTTAATTCAACTTTACACTTCGATGGTTTTAGGACGCTTCGTTTAGGAAGTATTTCCTAAGATATCATTCTAAAAATCATTAGAATAAGTTTACGTTGGACTTCAATCATCATTTCAGGATATATATTTAAAACTCTGGTGTGTCCAACGTATCTTTCCCTACAGCAGGGCCGCCCATACAAATTGTGGTCCCCTATAAACATTTATCACGCCTCCCCCCCCCCCCCCCTTCCCCTCATATTCGATTTTCCCCGCTTCATGTATCTTTCATGTCCCACTCCAAAACTGGGAAAATTGTTCAAAATTTCAGTCGATTTTTTCAATTTATTTCAGAGATATAATGTTCTAAGTAGAAATGTAAAAATTTCAATATCTCGAGAACAACCTGAGATGCTTTCCAAACAATGGTGTATGTTTATTTCTTTTTATATATATTTACAGAGCATTTATACATTTGATAATCAGTTAAACATTGCTATAGAAAACTCGGGTTATAGCAGTCGCACGGATATAACGAACCTTTTATCTGGTCTCCAACAATCTTCTATAGAATTAATGTTATATTATACATTTATAATGAACTGCACACAACTGCGTACAATTCAGATTCCAGCTACACACAATTCAGATATAACGATAGCAAAACTTTCGCTAATGGGGGAATTTTTGTTTAATATTTTATGAAAACTAGTTGACAACGAACAAGAGACACCTGAACTGAAGATCCAACTGAGGGGGAAGTAGTGTGAACGATTGGGGACAAAAATGGTTATCATTGAGGAAACGAAAACAAAAGTAAATATCAGGAAAATGACTTGATTGCCGAAACGAAGTTAGCTAATTTTTATTTATCAAACTTTTATATCTACTACAGAAATGGTAGAACAAAAGTAATTGACTAATTTTTAATTGTTGATTAAAAAGAAGATCAGATTTGTCTTCTGTCTCGGTTATTCCACGGGAAAAAATCTGATGTGGGAAGCACATGACTTTCCTTACATAATGCAATCCTTTTAGAGTCAAAAAATAATTTATAAGATCCACGGTACTGTATTTTCAACGTTGAATTGTACATTTGGCGATTTTCCGGATAACAACATGTAAAATTATTCCAAAATTATTCAATTAACTTATATTTCGCGCAACTCTAAATAAACAATTATCAATATTGATAGCATCCTCAATAAGCGACATAGTCCATATATTAAAATATTTTAATAATTAATTCCTCAATTAGGCGTCATTTTCATTAATTTGGAGTCATTTTTGCAATTTTGACGATATTTTCGTCAATCTGGGGCGAAATATTGCTAAGTTGGAGATAGAAATATCGCTAAGTTGAATTCGTTTTTCTAGGTTATTCGCCAAGTTCGCCAAATGCAACACCAAGTGTTACAGACAAACGGAGAGAAGAGCATTTCTTATGTACTAGAAGATATGCCCGTAATATGACGGAACTAAGAATTTGCGAAACATTCCTTCCCATTTGGTGTCATTTTTATTAATTTTGCGACATTTTTGTCACTTTGGCAACATTTAACATAGTCGCCAAGTTGACGAAGTCCCGCTAAATTTCTCGCCAAGCATTACGGTTGGAGAAATGGGTTATTCTTATAGTCTATACTTATGTTCTTTCCAAGATATTGAACTTTCATCAATTAGTCGTCATTTCATTCATTTAGCTTCGGTTTCATCATTTTAGCGAATTTTTATCAATTAGCTGATATTTTCGTCATTTTGGCAACATTTAAAAAATCAGCAAGTTGGAGATACTCCGACAAATTCGTCACCAAAATTTTGCCAAACGTTTCGAACGGAAAAATAGGTTATTATAGTAGATTCTTATATTCTTTACAAGATATTGAATTGTCGTCAATTAGTCTGCATTTTCATTAATTTAGCGTCATTGTTTCAATTTGGCGACATTTTTGTTAATTTGGCAACATTTTAAAAAGTCGCCAATTTGGCGACATTCTGCCAAATTCATTGCCAAAATCTCGCCACGCGTTATGGACGGAGAAATAAGTTATTCTTATAGCAAATAAATGACTATTGGCGTCCAAATACAAAAGTATTACTCAAAGTATCTTTTCTCATGAATGGAATGAGCTGGATCCATGAAAATGATGTCACCAAATTTATCGCATGATATTACTTATGAAAAGTGAACGTATTTCATAATAGCTAATATATGTTTTTTATTTTATCTGATTTTTTGATAAATTTATTTGAAAAATGTGCAATATCTCGAGAACGGTTTATGCTAGCGTCTAAAATTTTTTGTCAATCGTTTTCTAATGAAAAATTACATAAGAAATGACTATTTTCGTAAATGTTTTGATTTTTGATGATTTTTACAAAATTTCACTCCAAAATTTAGGGGGGTTCTGAACATACGATTGCGTTTAAAAACAATAGACTTCCAGTATTCACGGATTGAGATTCTTTTGCACCAAATTTCGTTCGAATCGCTTCATTCGTTCGTGAGATATCGTCTCCACAGACTCACACACACACAAACACACACATACACATCACCTCAAAAACGTTTGATTCGTGTTCATGGATGCTTGAAGCGTGCTCTACAGTCGAAAACTGGAATTCGAATTCGCGACCCCGTCAAAATACTTTCCTCATTATACTATATATATAAGGAAAGTAAAATTGTTTTTCTTACTAGAGAGGTGATAATAAGAGGTTCTTAAATGCTGTATATGTATATAACATATTGTGTTGTGTTGTTATTTACTCTTTAGTTACATCGTACTCTAAATCATTTCTTTAATATTACTTTCCCTATACACATATTATAATGTATAAGAAAAGTATTGTGATGGGGTCGAAAATTCGAATTCGAGTTTCCAAAATGAGAGCATGTCCCTGAACACGAATCAAACATTTTTGAAGTGATGTCTGTGCGTGTGTGTGTGTGTGTGTGTCAGTGAGTCTGTGGAGACGATATTTCACGAACAAAGTTTGTTACAAAGATTACTGTCAGTAAACACTGGAAACCTATTGTTTTTAAACGCAATCGAATGTTCAGAACCGCCCTAAATTTTGAAATAAAATTTTGAAAAAATCATCAAAATCAAACCCTTCAATAAAGTTACGTAATTAGTTATTTCTTATGTAATTGAATGTACATGAATATTCATGTAGCCACTGATGAAGAGCATATATACGTCCGAAAGCACTCTGGCAGTTTTAAATAATGTTCTGTACGTCTTTTAGGATGTGTTAAATAAAAGACCTTTCGTTTTTTTAAAACGCTTTGTCCTTGATTTTATCTATTGAATGCAGACGTGATACCAATCTTGATTAGTAAATAAAGTTGTTTATTTGTTAAATGTCGAGATTTCGTCATCGAACTATAGTCATTTGGTCAATTGAAGTTTTATATTAGATTGAAATCAATTTAGGGGTCAACACAAAAATTATGATCTTGGGTTGAAGTAGAATTGTACTTTACAATGGCGCCCGAACAAATCAATCCTGTAGGTCACTGCAAATAAGTCGGAGGTCTGAAAGTGACCCTAGTACGACTAGTACAAATTCAGTGGTCTCTGGAAGATTGAGGGCTGATTTCAAATTGAGAGAGTAACGACCACGCAGAATACTAACCTGGGTAAAAATAGTAGTAGCAGGAGGCTAACCTGAGGTAAAAATAGCAGGAGGTGGTCAGTCAGATTGTCAGTTGCCCGCCAATCTGAAATTAGCGGGTGGAGAATGCAGAGTCTACTTCGATGATAAGAGCTTGCAATTTCATCCCAGTAGCTCAACGGTAGAGCGTCGGCTGGTCAGTTCGAAGATCCTGGGTTCGATTCCCGGTAGGGGCAGCAAGGTTCTTTACAACTGCATTTAATGAAGTTTCATCATCAATATTAGACCGCTTTCAGAAGCTCAGTGTCTTTCTTAAATGTTTCTAGTATATGTGGCAGAATCTTGCTTAGGCCATTACAGAATTTCATGCAAGATGTTATTGTAAATTCAAAATAACGACAACGTTATTATGATAGTGATGCCTGCTCCTAAAGTTTTATATTTAAGTTCTTTAATTGATTGAATCAATATCTATAACATTTATCCCATATACGCAGTGAACGACCCGTTAGAGCTCCGTATTCCGAGCTCTCCCTGATGGGAAGATATGGAGAAATTACTGCTGAGACGCCATTGAGAGAGAGAGAGAGAAAGAGAGAGGGGGGGGAGATAGGAGAAAGAGGGAGAGAGATTCAAATTAGATAAAATGCCCGTTGGAGAATATTTATTCAGCAAAAGTAGATTAAGCTTTATATGTAATTAATTGAATCAGTAGCTGTGTGTAACACTTATCCCATACACTGTAAAACATTTGCAAGCATGTTACTGAAAGTTTCAGGATAATCAGCTGTCCGTAATGGGGAGTAAGGTTCCTTATAGTTATGATTATATATATATATATATATATATATATATATATATATACAAAAATAAAGCTTCCGCAGACGATAATTAGCTGAATATTTCAGAAATGGAGCTGGAATTTTCGCCTGTAATTGCGGCTTCTCTGGTAGTTTACCGAAATTAACAACAAAGTAGCTGAAATAAATGAGCAAAGGTTGCAGAATGTTTTACAGTGTATACGCAATAAACGACCCGTTAGAGCTCTGTGTTCCAAGAATTGATAAAGATATGGAGAAACTATTGCTGAGAGGCCACTGAGAAAGAAAGATGTTCAAATTAGATTAAATACCCTTTGGAGAATGTTTATTTAGCAAAAGTAGATTAAAATTTTGACTGCACTACGAAAAAGTGGTAATTTCCTTGTTTGGCGATTTCGTCAATTGGCGGTATTTCTGCAAATTAGTCGCTAAGGTTAACCTATTTAACGATACTTATTACTTTTTAATTCTTAACTTCTTCGACAAATTTGTCTGAAAACATGCTATATCTTGAGAACGGTTCCTGAACGATTAACTGAATGTTTCAAAATTTCATTCGAAATGTTGGGATCGTCCGAACATTTGATCGTGTTCAAGATCACTAGGATTTACAGTATTCACTGATTGTAACAATCGTACCAAATTACATTCGAAACGCTAAATTCGTTCGTTAGATATCGTTTCGGCAGAAACATACACACACACACACACACACACACACACACACACACACACACTCACACATTAACATACATATGCACACATAGACATCACCTAAAAAAATTAAACATCCCTGTTCGATTCGAGTTGTTCAGGAATACTTAAAACATGCTCTTCCATCGAAATCTTGAATTCGAATTTTCGACCCTGTCACAATATTTTCTCTATTTCACGGAATGTTCATTAAATACCATAAGGCGTTCCATTTCAATTTGCGTGATGTTAATTCAATCCCAAAAACATTGCGCTGTGGATCTTCTACCATTATTTCGCTGTAAAAGAAGTAAAGTCATTACATTATGTAGAGAAAATCATTTGCTGCCCACATCAGATTTTTTAAATGTATGGTCTTGCTTGAATAAATTATGTTATTCACATCAATCATTTTATTCACGTCATACACTCTTAATATTAGACGAAACTCACCAAACGTAACTCTCTTTAAAAGTAATTCTGGCGCAGGGTTGTCCTCTTTGAATATTGTACCAATAAACCCAAATCAATCAACCAACCAGTCAATCTATCTAATAGCCAACCAACCTTTAAAAATAGTTTTTGTGCATCAATACTCAACATAAAGTGAAACAAACATTAAAACTAAATTACGAAAAAAAAAAAAAACAACAAAAAAAAAACGGTTTGTAATCAGTAATAGAATTGCATTACTCTTCGGAAAATTGCAAAGTCGGATTTTAGTGCGATGTTGATGTTTGTAATCATAAAAATCTGGTATGGGCAGAACAGGACTCAGACAGACTTTACATAGAGACTCAGATTCATTTTTTAACACTTTCCAACGTAGTTGAAAAGTGTTTATGACTTTCTTCATTCTGTCTGCCTGTCTGTCCGTTCGCACGATAACTGCCATAAAAATGACTTCATCAAAATGAAATTTTAGTATGTTGTAGAGACGGTCTGTGGGACATACAAGAATGTAAGTAAATAATACCACCCTAGTTTCGGATTGAACCCGGATTGAAAAAGTGGAAAACATTGAATCCTATGGGACCTCATTTAAGCGAAGTTTAAATTCATAAATTGCTTCGAAAATTTTAGGAAATATTCAAATTATTCCATAAAATATACAAAAAAATTTCAGTAAAATATGTTCGGTAATTTTTTAAATAAAAATTAAAATAATAATTACACCCATACTCTAAAGAAATCACGTGACCCACTTCAAAATAAAATATGGCATCCATCTTTTTTTCCCAATGTCATAATCGTGATACTTAAAGTTCTTTTAAATTTATATTTAGTGCTGCATCTGTCTTAAAACCGCTTAATTTTTGCGTGTTTTCTGTGCATCTATAATCTATGCCAACGCAATTACAATATTTTTGAGTTTAAATGATCATTAAACTTTGATTATTTCTACAATGAAGCCTAATTTTAATGAATGTAGAATGTAAATAAGAGATTGTAAGATGAGTTGTATAAGAATTGCTGAATTTTTTTCACTCAAAATTATTTAGCTTTAAAGTCTGTAATAAAATTGATATGGCTGAAATATAGAGAGTCAGACAATTTATATTTCGATGACGTCATTTGAATAAAGTTCATTTTTTTCTTCAATAAAGTTTTAAGTTTTCACATATAATAAATTAGTGTAGGACTGTGATAATCTAAAATATGTTAGCGCTGAATGTATCGCATTTTAGAGATGTTTAAATACAATTGCATTTCAGTTGGAAAGTGTTTCGTAATCAATGCTTTATGCATGATTAATCTTTTTTTTTATCTTTCCTAATTCATTAAAATGAGTTTAATTGAATAAAATGAAACCGATTAGTATTTCAAATTACATTGAATTGGCAGTTTTACTTGAATTTTTTGTTTTCATCTGGTGACTGGACTGATTTCCTCGAGAACGGTCAGTCCTAGAATAATGAGGTTAATCTTATTCTATTTATCGTCAAAAATTACTTATAAAACATGCATGCATTCGATACATTTGAGTATATATAGTCTTTTATTTTAGATTTTTTTCTTTTTTGCGGACCATTTCGCAAAGAAAAAAAAAGTAGTTCCATATCCCCCACCCAACCCCCAAATTTTATCAAAATCTAATCAGCACCCGTAAAACCCATAAAGGTATCATTTACCAAATTTTGTGAAATTTGGTCAACTACTTTTTGTGTTACAGCAGATGCGTACATTACACACACATACACACACACACACACACACAGAGAGAGAGAGAGAGAGAGAGAGACGTTACGTTAAAAATAGTTTTCTTTTTGTTTTAAATTTCCCGAAGCGGGTAGGTAGATCCGTCAAAAACTCGAGTTTCGATTTTCGACACGATTCCAATACTTTCCCTATACATTAACATGTATTGTAGGGAAAGTAAAAATTCCTTCGAAAAATTAGGCATAATTCTTCTGTCTATGAAACATGTTTCAATACTATCATTTACAAAACCTTTGCGAAAAATTGATACGAAGATAAAAGAACAAACACTCTATAGAAAAAGTTAACAGTGTTTAGACTAGATAATTATAGAATAATTTTACCAACTATCTTTGCTCTGTCGCTTGATAACAGTTTTCATTAATTCGAGATTATTATTTTAAAATTTATATCAGTGTATGTTCTAACGTTGTTTAAACCCTCAAGTATTTAACCAGAGTATTTATATTCCCCTGCTCTTAATTTAATTAGTGGGGAACAACCTCACCAAGGGAGGTGTTAAGAAGACACAACGGAGGTCTGAAAGTACCTCCCAGAAAATTGATCACATAGGTTTATTGATCAATTTGAAGGAAAGAGTGTGTAAGGAAAGAAGGAAAGAGGTGTAAACACAAGGAATTAACAGGGGTGGTGTAATGATAATAAAAAAAAATATGTTTAGATATTTAGATATAGCCTCATGTTCAGATATTTTATATAAATGTATTTTTGATTCAATTAAATCAACGTTTAAACATGTATAACACTGATATTACTTTCCTTATATACTTTATAATGTATAAGAAAAGTATTATGACGGGGTCGAAAATTTGAATTCGAGTTTTCGACGGGAGAACACGTTTCAAGCATCCCTCATCACGAATCGACCATTTTTGAGGTGATGTCTTTCTGTGTGTGTGTGTGTGTGTGTGTGTGTGTGTGTGTGTGTCAGTGAGTCTTTGGAGATGATATCTCACGAACGAATGGAGGGACTCGAATGCAATGTGGTGCAAAAATTACAATCCGTGAATACTAGAAGCTTATTGTTAACACTTTACAACAAAGTTGAAAAGTGTTTATGACTTTGTTCATTCTGTCTGTCTGTCTGTCTGTCTGTCTGTCTGTCCGTTAGCACGATAACTGCCGTAAAAATGACTTAATCAAAATGAAATTTTAGTATGTTGTTCAGACGGTCTGTAGGACCTATGGGAATATAAATGAATAATATCACCCAATTAGTTTTGGATTGAACCCGGGTTGAAAAAAAGAAATACATTGAGCCCTATGGGACCTAATTTTCCAAACATTTTTTAAGCGGATTTAAAATTCACAAATTGCTTCGAAAATTTTAGGTAATTTTAGGTATTCAAATTGTTCCATAAAATATATAAAAAAAAATTCAGCGAAATATATTCAGTAGTTTTTTAAATAAAAATTAAAATAACAATAACACATCTTATATGAAGCGATCACGTGACCATGATATGAAAATATCACGTGACCCACTTCAAAATGATATATGGCATCCATCTTGTGTCAAAATCGTGATTTTTAAAGTTCTTTTTAATTCATATTGAGTGTTGTATCCGTCCTAAAAACACTTTATTTTTGCATAAATTCTGTGCATCTACATACTGAAACAAAGCAATTACAATATATTTGAGTTTAAATGCTCATCCAAATTTGATTATTTCTACAACGAAGCCCATTTTTCACCTATGTAAAATGTAAACAGCAAAATATGTAGAATGAGTTGTATTAGAATTGCTGTATTTCTTTAACACAAAATCATTTAGTTCATGGAGTCTGCATAGCTGATATGAATGAAACATTCATTGATTTTGCAAAGATAAGGACGATTTTTTCGATGAAGTTTTACACATAGAGTTTAATTACTTGTAGCTCCATGGTCTTAATTTTTAAATAAAATACATTATTATAGTATTGTGATGAATGACATGAATGGGAAATTATTTATGAATGAAATGCTGCTTTTATAGAGAGATAGTTCCAGGCGTGTTATTTTTTCTATGACGTCATTTGAATGAATTTCAGTTGTTCTCGATGAAGTTTTCAGATATAATAAATTATCGTAGTATTATGATAATTCTAAAATTATTACCGAGGAATGTGTCACATTTTAGACATGTTTAAATCAGGCAATTTATATTTCAATGCCGTCATTTGAATGAAGTTCATTTCTTTCGATGAAGGTTTAAGTTTTCAAATATAATAAATTAATGTAGTATTGGGATAAGTTTTAAAATATTACCGAGGAATGTATTGCATTTTAGACATGTTTAAATAAAATTGCATTGAAGTTGGAAAGTGTTTCATAATCAATGCTTTAAGCATAATTGATCTTTCTTGTTTTTAAATGCAATCGAATGTTCAGAACCCCTCTAAATTTTCGAGTGAAATTTTGAAAAATCATCAAAAAATCAAAACCTTTAATAAAGTTTCGCAAATAGACATTTCTTATGTAATTTTCCCTTGGAAAACAATTGACATAAACTTTAGAAGGTTAGCATAAACCATTCTTGAGATATTGCACATTTTTCAAATAAATTTATCAAAAAATCCCGTAAATTAAAAAAAATATATTAACTTTTGAGAAACATGTTCTATTTCATATGTAATATTATGTAATAAATTTAGTGACATCATTCTCGTGGATCTAGGTCGTTCCATTCATGAGAAAAGATACTTTGAGTAATACTTTTGTATTTGAACTCCAATAGTTATTCATCAGCTATAAGAATAACTTATTTCTCCGTAAATAACGACTTTTTTAAATGTTACTGAATGAACGAAAATCTCGCCAAATGTATAAAAATAACGCTAAATCAATGTAAATGACAACTAATTGACGAAAATTCAATATCTTGGAAAGAATATAAGTATCTACTAAAAGAATAACTTATTATTTTTTTTTTTACTGTAAAAGTAGTAAATTCATTGCATTACATAAGGAAAGTCATGTGCTGCCCACATCAGATTTTTATTACTTTTTCTACAGTGCACGACAATATATAGGGAAAGTATTGGAATCGTGCCGAAAGTAGGAACTCGAGTTTTCGACGGGTCTACCCGTCTCGAGCATTCTAAAACACGAAAAATCTATTTTTAACATGACGTCTGTGTGTGTGCCTGTCTGGTTGTCCGTGCGATGTGTATATTCACTCTAGCTCAAACGCAACTTCATAAATTTGGTAGGCGAGTGTTGCTCTGATGTTAGTTAGATTTTGGTACAATTCGGAAAGAAATAAGCTGCTTTTATTTTGAAAAATGGCCAGCAAAATTTGTCAAAATCTGAAACAAGAAAGATCAATCATGCATAAAGCATTGATTATGAAACACTTTCCAACTCTAAATTTTAAACATCTCCAAAATGCGATACATTCAGTGGTAATATTTTTTAAATTATCACAATACTGCAATAATTAATTATATTTGAAAATTTGAAACTTCATCGAAAAAAGCGAACTTGATTTAAATGACGTCATCGAAATATAAATCGTCTGGCTCTCTGTGTAAAAACAGTAAATATTTCATTCATACATTTTTATTTCATTCATCACAGTACTTTAATAATTTATTCTACTTAAAAACCTAAAACCATGGAGGTAAAATTTATTTATCTCTATGCATAAAACTTCATTGAAAAAGTCTGCCATTAAATCGTCTGCTTCTCTATGTAAAATCGATGAATGTTTCATTCATATCATCTATATTGCAGACTTCAGAACAAAATAATTTTGCTTTAAAGAAATTCAGCAGTTCTTAGACAACTCATCTTACAGCTTAATCTGTTTACATTCTCCATAAGTGAAAATAAGGCTTCGTTGTAAGAATAATCAAAGTTTGATGATCATTTAGCCTCAAATATATTGTAATTGCGCTGTTTCAGAATACAGCTGCACAGAAATTAAGCAAAAATAAAGCGGTTTTAGGACGGATACAACAGTAAATACAAATTAATAAGAAAGATCAATCATGCTTAAAGCATTGATTATGAAGCACTTTCCGACTTCAATGCAATTTTATTTAAACAAGTCTAAAATGCAATACATTCCTCGGTAATATTTTAAAACTTATCACAATACTACATTAATTTATTATGTTTGAAAACTTAAACCTTCATCGAAAAATATGAACTTCATTCAAATGACGGCATTGAAATATAAATTGCCTGGTTTAAGCATCTCTAAAATGCGATACATTCCTCGGTAATATTTTTAAAACTATCATAATACTACGATAATTTATTATATTTGAAAACTTCATCGAAAACAACGGAAATTCATTCAAATGACGTCATAGAAAAAATAACATGCCTGGATCTCTCTATAAAAACAGCATTTCATTGTTAACATTTTCCTATTCATTTCATTCATAACATTTTCCTATTCATTTCATTCATCACAATACTATAATAATTTATTTTATTTAAAAATTAAGACCATGGAGCTACAAGTAATTAGACTCTATGCTTAAAACTTCATCGAAAAAATCGTCCTTCTCTTTGTAAAATCAATGAATATTTCATTCATATCAGCTATGCAGACTCCATGGGCTAAATAATTTTGTGTTAAAGAAATACAGCAATTCTAATACAACTCATTCTACATATTTTGCTGTTTACATTTTACATAAGTGAAAAATACGCTTCGTTGTAGAAATAATCAAATTTGGATGATCATTTAAACTCAAATATATTGTAATTGCGTTGTTTCAGTATGTAGATGCACAGAATTTAAGCAAAAATAAAGTGGTTTTAATGTGGATACAACACTCAATATGAATTAAAAAGAACTTCGAAATCACGATTTTGAGACAAGATGGATGCCATATATCATTTTGAAGTGGGTCACGTGATCTTTTCATATCATGGTCACGTGATCGCTTCATATAAGAGGTGTAATTATTATTTTAATTTTTATTTAAAAAACTACTGAATATATTTCACTGACTTTTTTTTTATATATTTTATGGAACAATTTGAATATTACCTAAAATTTTCGAACCAATTTGTGAATTTTAAATCTTCTTAAAAAATGTTTGAAAAATTAGGTCCCATAGGGCTCAATGTATTTCATTTTTTCAACCCGAGTTCAATCCAAAACTAATTGGGTGGTATTATTCATTTATATTCCCATAGGTCCTACAGACCCCGTCTGAACAACGTACTAAAATTTCATTTTGATTAAGTTATTTTTACGGCAGTTATCGTGCAAACGGACAGACAGACAGAATGAACAAAATCGTAAACTCTTTTCTACTATGTTGTAAAGTGTTAAAAAATGAGTTTAAATTTGTAGGGAAAGTCATGTACTACCCACATTAAATGTTTATGTTCCCTACTATATGCTGTAATATGTAGAGAAGGTATTGGAAACATGTGGAAAATTGGAACTCGAGTTTTTGACGGATCTACGCGTTTCGAGCACTCCAGAACACGATAAACCTATTTTTAATGTTACGTCTCTGTGTGTGTGTCTGTACAATGTATGAATGTATCCACTCAAATATCAAAAACTATTCAATGAAATGTAACAAATTTTGGTAAGTAAATCTCATGTGGGTTACCCTGCTGCTGATTGGATTTTGGTACAATTCAAAAAAATGGAACCTGCTCTTTTTGCGAAATGGCCCTCAAAATTCTCCATAATCTAAAAAAAAATTAAATATGTTTAAAGGTATTGCTAAAATGCTACTTTTATACGTAAATTTTGATAGCGAAACGAATAAGACCAGTTTCATCACTTTAAGATGAAACGAGATATTTTAGTTTTCTGGCATTTTTGCAACGCCTCTATTTTAAATATGGCCATTCGCAAATGAAAGCGAAAATTGAGATAAAACGGCAAATTCGGTATATAAATAAAATCGAAAATATGTCTGTCTGTTTGTCTCATCAACACGGGAGAACGACTGAACCGAATTTGATGAAATTTTGTGGGTAGGCTTGGGATGAATAGCCCCACTTAAAATTTAGTCCATGCTTCCTATGACCAAGGGTTGTCTAGATATTAATTGAAAACGCACAGTTAAACCTTCCATAGACATAGCATTATATGCAGACGATATTTTTTCCCGTAAATTTATTTGAAGAAAATGATATCATATCGGTTAGCAACGGGTTTAAATCCAATGTGTTCATGCCGCAGACGATTTTTATTAAATCTTTTTCAATCTATATAAATAAAAATGAAAATCTGTCTGTCTGTCTGTCTGTCTGTCTGTCTGTCTGTCTGTCTGTTTGTCACACCATCACGGGAGAACGGCTGAACCGAACTTGATGAAATTTTGTGGGTAGCCCAGAAATAGCCCCACTTAAAATTATATCCGTGTTTTGAGTTTCTACGACCAGTGGTTCTCGAGATATTAGTAAAAAACGAAATTTTCGTTTGTCTCATCATCACGGAAAAACGGCTGAACCGAATTTAATGAAATTTGGTGAATAGCCTTGAAATATCCCCCCATAACTTTTGTCCAAGTTTCGAGTTTCTAAGACCTGGGGTTGTCGAGATATTAATGAAAAACGGAACTTTTTCCTAGGAGTTCTACTCCCTAACTCCGTGGTTTATCCAAACGAAAAGCTTGAAAATCGTTTGAAAGTGAATTAAAATTTAATCTCTGAGTTTGATGGGAGATTTTTTGCGTTAATTAGTCACTTTCTGAAAACATGAATTGTTTGAAACATGATATAAAGGGGAAATCTATCTCCATGGTTCATGGTTTATTTAAAACAAGCTTTTACGGAACAATGAGAAGTATAGAGAAATCAAAATCGTTATTTAATTTCGCAGTTTATGTTATAAGACATGACATATTTAACATGTTATAAGATTCTATCTTATATCATGTTACTCAGAAACGCAATTAAATTAAATCCGTCTGTTAATTTTAATAATTATTTTTTCGATTTGAATAATAAATAAACGGATATAAAAATATATTTTAGAAAAGAACGATTTGATTTTTCTTATAGCATTTTTGACTGGATAATATCAATTACGGTCTTCAGGTTTAAAAATTATTATTATTTATATTTTCGGGGATTATTGATTCAAGGATTATTGATATTTTCAAGTTATTATGCAATTATTTTATTATGACAAAAATTGTTTAAACTCATATATTGTATGTTGTACGAATCTTCTACAAATACACGTGTATATCTTTTAATCTACGAGAATATAAGTAGTACAGGTATATTGACATATGTTTTGATATATATTGGCATATATTGGAATCAATTACGACCTTCTGGTATAAAGAATACGGATATTATTGATGTTTTCAATTTATTACGTCATCTCTTTTATTTTGGCAAATATTTTTGAGACGCATATTGTAATACGGGTAATCTTCTACTAACACATTGGCATATTTTCTGCTCTGCGACAATATAATTAGTACGGGGTTGCATATATTCATTCAATTCCTATTTTTCTTCTGTAAATTTGCTTACAAAAGGGGGCAGGATGTTTTATTCTTCAGATCTGATCGTGAAGATAATTTTGCATAGTGAGAACATATATTCTTAAACTTCTCTTTAGGAGCAATAAATTTAATATTTTAACAGAATTTGCACATGATTGCGAACTTTAAGTTTCTTTAAATTATACACTCCGTACGAATAACGGGTGTGCTGTTAGTGGTTAATAAATTTTAACATTTTAGGAGGATATATCATGTTGCTCGGCATCGCAATTAAATTAAATGTGTTTGTTAATATTTTTATTATTTTTTTTCGATTTAAATAATAAATAAATGGATAAATGGATACAAAAGTATATCTTATGAATGGACGGTTTGATTTTTCTTTTAATTATATTAATTGCTGACTGCGTACATCAATTGCATTTATTTTGGCAAAGAGTTTTCACGCTTATATCGTATTTAGCTACTAAACTCATATATTGTGTTTAGCCAATAAATTCATATAGCCGATTGTTGAAACAGAAAAAGAGTAGAGCGGGTATATCTTCTAATACAATTGTAGTGTTTTCATTTAGTATATTGAAACGGGATAAGAATGTTTCATTCAGATCTGCAAATTCAAAGCTACGAATTTGGAGGGATATCGCTAATTTGACAACTTTTCTTAAACTTTGCCAAATTGACGGAAATGTCGCCAAATTGATATAAACGACACACAAACAGCTGCCATAAACCTTCGGGTTGGTCGTGTGGCTTGGGTCTTCTACATATCAATGAAATTTTTTTTTGTTTTGTTAGAAGAGAGTACTGAAATGATGTTTGGTTAGCATTTATTTGTCAGACCAACCATCCTACTTAGTAATACATTTAGCGAATTTTTAAAATGTCACCAAATTGATAAAAATGTTTTCAAATATATAAAAATATCTTGAAATTGATAAAATTGCGCTACATAAATTATATTAATTGTTTTTTGTTAGGGGATAGTATTGTGATGATATTTCGTCAATTTGTCGCAAAGTGGAACTGTCAGTTCTACAGTCCCACTTGGTGATAAATTTGGCGATTTTTTAAAATGTCGCTAATTTGACGAAACTGTCGCCAAATGTTCCATAGAAATATAACTATTTAGACGATATTTTTTCTACCAATTTATTTGAAGCAAATGATATCATGTCGCTTAGCAACGGATTTAAATCCAATGTGTTTATGCGGCAGACGATTTTTATTAAATCCTTTCCGATTTGAATAATGAAGATATGTATATAAAATAAATTTCATTGCCATTTCATTTTGGACTGGATAATATCAATTATACTCTTCAGGTTTAAACATTATTATTATTGATATTTTCCGGAATTATTGATTCAGGGATTATTGGTATTTTTAAGTTATTACGCCATTGTTTTATTGCGGCAAAAATTGCTGACACACGCATATTGTACGTTGTACGAGTAATCTTCTAGGAATGCACGGGTATATCTTCTAACCTACGAGAATATAAGTAGTACAGGTATATTGGCATATATTTTGACATATATTGGCATATATATTGGAATCAAGTACAGTCTTCTGGTATGAAGATTAAGGGGATTAATTATATATTCAATTTATTACGTCGTCTGTTGTATTTTACCAAAAAACATTTGTGACTCATATTGCAAAACGGGTAATCTTCTACTAATAATCGGACATTATAAGTAGTACGTGTATATCTTCCCATATAATTTTAGCACTTTAATTTTGACATATATTGGAATAAATGACTGTCTTCAGATTTAAAGATTATGGGTGTATTGGTATTTTCAATTTATACATGTAATCTACTAATACAGGTTATATTTTCTAATATTCGCGTATATAATTAGTACGGGTCCCATACAATTTTAACGCTTTTATTTTGCATATATTGATTCAATTCCATATTTTTTTTTATATTTGCTTACATAAGGGGTCCAAGATGTTTTATTCTTCAGATATGTCCATGAAGATAATTTTATATAGCGAGAACAGAGATTCTTAAACTTCTTTTTAGGAGCATTATATTAAATATTTTAACATAATATTTTGATTAAACATGTCATTTAGTATACTATAAGAATTTGGGCATGATTATGAATTTCAAGTTTCTTTATATTATATACTCGAAGAACGGGTATGCTGCTAGTTTATATAAATAAAATTGAAAATCTGTCTGTCTGTCTGTTTGTCCCGTCATCACGGGAGAACGGCTGCACCGAATTTGATGAAATTTGGTGGATGGTCTTGAAATAGCCCCCCATAAATTTAGCCCAAGTTTCGAGTATCTAAGATCAGGGATTGTTGAGATATTAATGAAAAACGAAACTTTTTCCTAGGAGTTCTACTCTCTAACTCCGTGGTTTATCCAAAAGAAAAGCTTGAAAATCGTTTGAAAATGAATTAAAACTTTATCGCTGAGTTTGATGGGAGATTTTTTGCGCTAATTAGTCACTTTCTGAAAACATGAATTGTTTGAAACATGATTTAAAGGGGAAATCTATCTCCATGGTTTATTCTTCACAAGCTTTTACTGAATAATGAAGGGTATAAAGAAATCAAAATGGTTACTTAATATCGCAGTTTATGAGGAAGATTCTATCTTATATCATGTTGCTCAGAAACGCAATGAAATTAAATCTGTCTGTCAATTTTAATTATTATTTTTTCGATTTGAATAATAAATAAATGGATATAAAAATATATTTTAGAAAAGAACTATTTGATTTTTCTTATGGCATTTTTGATTGGATAATATCAATTACGGTCTTCAGGTTTAAACGTTATTATTATTGATATTTTCGGGGATTCTTGATTCATGGATTATTGATATTTTCAAGTTATTATGTAATTGTTTTATTATGACAAAAATTATTGAAACTCATATATTGTACGTTATACGAGTAATTTTCTACAAATACACGGGTATATCTTCTAATCTACAAGAATATAAGTATTACATGTATATTAGCATATATTGGAATCAATTACGACCTTCTGGTATAAAGAGTACGGGGACTATTGATATTTTCAATTTATTACGTCATGTCTCTTATTGGCAAAGATTTTTTAGACTCATATTGTAATACGGGTAATCTTCTACTAACACACTGGCATATTTTCAAATCTGCGACAATATAAGTAGTACGGGCTTGCATATATTGATATAAAAATATGCTTGATATAAAAATATATTTTAGAAAAGAACGGTTTGATTTTTCTTTTAATTATATTAATTACGGACTGCGCACATCACTTTCATTTCTTTTGACAAAGAGTTTTTAAGCTTTTATATTGTGTTTAGCTAATAAACTCAGATATTGTGTTTACCAATAAATTCATTTATCCGATTGTTGAAACAGAAAAAGAGTAGAACGGGTGTATCTTCTAATACAATTTTAGTGTTTTCATTTAGTATATACAAACGGGATCAGGATGTTTTATTCTTCAGATCTGCAAATTCAGAGCTACGAATTTAGCGTAATATCGCTAACTTGGCAACTTTTCTTAAACTTTGCCAAATTGACGGAAATGTCGCCAAATTGATAAAAACGAGGCAAATCAATGAAATTAAATTTGTTTTTTTTAGAAGAGAGCACTGCAATGATGTTTCAGTAGCATTTGTCGGTCAGTCCATCCATCCTACTTAGTAACGAATTTAGCGAATTTTTTAAATATCACCAAATTGATAAAAATGTTTGTAAATCTATAAATATATCATGAAATTGATAAAACTGATCTTAATAAATGAAATTAATTGTGTTTTGTTAGAGTATAGTATTGTGATGATGTTTCGTCAATTTGTCGCAAAATTGGACTATCAGTTTTACAGTCCCACTTGGAGATTTTTTAAATTATAGCTAAATTGATAAAAATGTCGCCCAACCTTCCATGAAGATATCATTATTCAGACGATATGATTTCCATCAATTTATTTGAAGCAAATGATGTCATGTCGTTTAGCAATAGATGTAAATCCAATGTGTTATGCGGAATACCACTTTTATTAAAACTTTTCCGATTTGAATAATAAAGATGTGTATATAAAGTAAATTTCATTGACATTGCAGTTTTGACTGGATAATATCAATTACGGTCTTCAGGTTAAACATTAACTTTGTATTGATATTTTCGGGAATTATTAATTCAGGGATTATTGATATTTTCAAGTTATTGTGCCATTGTTTTATTATGACAAAAATTGTTTCAACTCGTATATTGTACGTTGTACGAGTAATCTTCTACGAATGCACGAGTATATCTTCTCATCTACGAGAATATAAGTAGTACAGGTATATTGACATATATTTTGATAGATACTGGCATATATTGGAATCAATTACGACCTTTTGGCATAAAGATTACGGGGATTATTGATATTTTCAATTTATTACGTCATCTGTTTTATTTTGGCAAAAATTTTTGAGACTCATATTGTAATACGGATAATCTTCTACTAACACACTTGCATATTTTCTTATCTGCGACAATATAAGTAGTACGAGGATATATATATATATATATATATATATATATATATATATATATTCCCATATAATTTTAGTGCTTTCATTTTGGCATGTATTGGAATCAATTACGGGTTTATTGATATTTTCAATTTATACATGTAATCTACTAATACAGGTTATATCTTCTAATATTCGGGTATATAAGAAGTACGGGTCCCATACAAATTTAGCACTCTTATTTTGTATATATTGATTCAATTTCATATTTTTTGTATATTTGCTTTCAAAAAAGGGTCAGGATGTTTTATTCTTCAGATCTGCCCGTGAAGATAATTTTGCATAGTGAGAACAGACATTCTTAAACTTCTCTTTAGGAGCAATAAATTTAATATTTTAACATAAT
Source organism: Amaurobius ferox (assembly GCA_951213105.1). Lineage (NCBI taxonomy): Eukaryota > Metazoa > Arthropoda > Arachnida > Araneae > Amaurobiidae > Amaurobius > Amaurobius ferox. The sequence continues at coordinate 140,171,819 of OX578133.1, read as the reverse complement.
TTGCACATGATTGTGAATTATAAGTTTTTTTATATTATATACACCGTTCGAAGAACGAGTATGCTGCTATTTTAAATAATAAAGAAAAGTATATGAAATAAATTTTATCGAAATGGCATTTTTGAATGAATTTATCAATTACGCAGCCTTCAGGTTTAAAGATTACTTTGGGATTATTGATATTTTCAATTTATTACTTCATCTGTTTTATTTTGGCAAAAACGGTTGAAACTCATATATTGTAGTACGGGTAATCTGCTATTAGTACATGGTATATCTTCTAAAATATAAGTAGCACGGTTATACCTTCTCATACAATTTTAAGCTTTTCATTTTGACATATATTGGAATCAATTACGGCCTTCAAGTTTAAAGATAACTAATATTTTCACTTTATCACGTCATCTGTTGTATTTTGGCAAGGATTTTTGAAATTCATATATTGTCGTACGGGTTATTTTCTACTAATACATGGGTATATCTTCTAATATTCGAAACTATAAGTAGTACGGGTATATCTTCCGATACAATTTTAGCGCTTTTATTTTTGCCATATATTGATTCAATTTCATATTCTTTGCAAATTTGTTTACCAACGGGACCAGGCTGTTTTACCCTTCAGATCTGCCTGTGAAGATAATATGTATAGCGAGAACAGAGATTCTTAAACTTCTTTTTAGGAGCATTAATATAAATATTTTAATAGAATGTTTTGAATAACAATGTCATTTAGAATAGTGCAGAAATTTGCACATAATTGTGAATTTTATGCTTCTTTATATTATATATTCCGTAAGAAGAACGGCTATGTAGTATGGGTAATCTTCTACTAAATACATGGGTATATTTTCTAATCTAAGAGAATGTAAGTAGTAGGGGTGTATCTTGCCATACAATTTTAGCACTTTCATTTTGGCACATACTGGCCACAATTGCGACCTTTGGTTTTAAAGATTAGGGAAATTATTGATATTTTCAATTTATTACGTTATCTGTATTTTTTGGCAAATATATTTGAAACTCATATATTGTATACGGGTAATCTTCTACTGATACACAGGTATATATATCTTCTAATATTAGAGAATATAAGCAGTACGGGTAATCTTTCCATCTTCCCATACAACTTTAGAGCTTTTATTTTGGCATATATTGATTTAATTTCATATTTTTTGTAAATTTTTTTGCAAGCGTAACCAGGATATTTTATTCGCCAGATGTTCCTGGGAAGATAATTTTGTATAGTAAGAACAGAGAGTCGTAAACTTTTTTAGGTGCATTAATTTAAAGATTTTAATAGAATTATTTGAATAACAATGCCATTTGGAATATTAAAGGAATTTCACATGATTGTGAATTTTATGTTTCTTTTATATTATGTACTCCGTACGAAGAACGGGTATGCTGTTAGTCTATATAAATAAAATTGTAAATCTGTCTGTTTGTTTATATGTGTGTTTATTTGGCTGATCCTCACGGGAGAACAGCTGACAGAATTGGATGAACTTTTCCGGGTAGCCGTGGAATAGCCACACTTAAAATTAAAATTTAATCCATGTTTCCAGTTTCTGGGACCAAGGGTTATCGAGATTATTAACAAGAAAGATCAATCATGCTTAAAGCATTGATTATGAAACACTTTCCAACAGCAATGCAATTTTATTTAAACATGTCTAAAATGCAATACATTCCTCGGTAGTATTTTAAAACTTCTCACAATACTACATTGATTTATTATATTTGAAAACTTAAACCTTCATCGAAAAAAATGAACTTCATTCAAATGACGGCATTGAAATATAAATTGCCTGGTTTAAACATCTTTAAAATGTGATATATTACTCGATAATAATTTTAGAATTATCATAATACCACGATAATTTATTATATTTAAAAACTTCACCGAAAATAACTGAAATTCATTCAAATGCCGTCATAGAAAAAATAACACGCCTGGCTCTCTCTAAAAAAGCAGCATTTCATTGATAAATAATTTCCCATTCATGTCATTCATCACAATACTATAATAATATATTTTATTTAAAAATTAAGACCATGGAGCTACAAGTAATTTAACTCTATGCTTAAAACTTCATCGCAAAAAATCGCCCTTCTCTCGGTAAAGTCAATGAATATTTCTTTCATATCAGCTATGCAGACTCCATGAGCTAAATTCTTTTGCGTTAAAAAAATACAGCAATTTCTATACAACTCATCCTACATATTTTGCTGTTTACATTTTACATAAGTGAAAAATAGGCTTCGTTGTAGAAATAATCCAATTTGGATGAGCATTTAAACTCATATATATTGTAATTACGTTGATTTAGTATGTAGATGCACAGAATTTAAACCAAAATAAAGTGGTTTTAGGACGGATACAACACTCAATATGAAATAAAAAGAACTTTAAAAATCACGATTTTGAGACAAGATGGATGCCATATATCATTTTGAAGTGGATCACGTGATACTTTCATATCATGGTCACGTGATCGTTTCATATAAGAGGTGTTATTATTATTTTAATTTTTATTTAAAAAACTACTGAATATATTTCGCTGAATTTTTTTTTATATATTTTATGGAACAATTTGACTATTACCTAAAATTTTCGAAGCAATTTGTGAATTTTAAATCCGCTTAAAAAATGTTTGAAAAATTAGGTCCCATAGGGCTCAATGTATTTCATTTTTTCAACCCGGGTTCAATCCAAAACTAATTGGGTGATATTATTCATTTATATTCCCATAGGGCCTACAGACCGTCTGAACAACATACTAAAATTTCATTTTGATTAAGTCATTTTTACGGCAGTTATCGTGTTAACGGACAGACAGACAGAATGAACAAAATCATAAACACTTTTCAACTTTGTTGTAAAGTGTTAAAAATGTATATAAATATACATTTTACCGGAATTGCATTTTTGACTGCTCAATTAAGGCTTCTGGGTTTAAAGATTACGGGACAAAGTGTTGGTATTTTCAATTTCTTACGCCATCTGTTTTATTTTGGCAAACTTTTCAAACTCACATATCGTATTTAACTCATATATTGTGTTTAGCTGATTGTTAAAGCAAAATAAAAGTAGTACGGGTATACTGCTATTGCTGTATTTTTAATTTCTTGCGTCATCTATTTTATTTTGGCAAACTTTTCAAACTCCTATATCGTGTTTAACTCATTGTGTTTAGCCGATTGTTGAAGTAAATTGAAAGTAGTACTGGTACATCTTCTAATACCATTTTTGCGCTTTCATTTCGGCATATATTGATTTAATTTCATATTTCTCATAAATTTGTTTACGAACGGGACCAAGATGCTTTATTCTTCAGATCTACACGTGAAGATAGTTTTGTATTGCAAGAACAATTTAGTCTTACGCATTTTAAGAGAGTTAAAGTAAATTGAAACAAAATAAAAGTAGTACTGGTACCTTCCAATACCATTTTAGCGCTTTCATTTTGGCATATATTGATCTAATTTCATAATTTTCATATATTTGTTTGCAAACGGAACCATGATATTTTATTCTTCAGATCTGCACTTGAAGATATTTTTGTATTGAGAAAACAAATATTCTTACGCATTTTAGAAGAACTAAGGGTTATTTTCTACGAATACACAGGTATATCTTCTAATAGTCGGGAATATAAGTAGTACGGGTATATATATCTTCAGGTACAACTTTAACGCTTTTATTTTGGCATATATTGATATAATTTCAGATTTTTTGTAAATTTGATTACAAGCGGAACCAGGATATTTCATTCATCAGATTTTCCTGGGAAGATAATTTTGTATAGTAAGAACAGAGATTCTTAAACATTAATTTAAGTATTTTAATAGAATGTATTGAATAGCAATATAATTTAGAATACTATAATAATTTGCAAATAATTTTGAAATTTAATTTCCTTTATATTATACATTCCGTACGAAGAAAGGGTAGTTTTAAATACATCGATATAATTTTGCGCAATTATAAACTTATTGCATTATAAAAGAAAGGAAAAATGAATTTGAGTCTGTAGGAAAGGTCAAGTGCTGCTTTCTTCAGGATTTTTTTTTTATGTTAGATATTTATGATATTTTTGGAAGTAAATGAAAATTCAGTCACATCTGTGTATAACAATGCCGTAAATAGAAAAATTACAAAAATAATGAATGGGTTAGATTTTTTAAAACTAATTTACTGCTGCAATGAAATTTTAAAATCTTTGCAATTTCATTATAGATGCATTTGGTTGAATTAGATAATTTGTTTTAGACATAATATTCGATATAGTAAAAAGATATGAATAATTAATATTATACAATTTTGTTATTTTCATGTTTATTTTACTATAATTTTATTAATTTTGAACAGAAGATGAGTATTACAGTTGAACTCGGTTATAACAACCTCGGATGTATAGCGGCAATTCGGCTATTATATCAAAATTCCCCTCGCGAGCTCCCTATAGCTTTTTTGTTGCCTTGGTTATAACTTCATAAAATTCCCAATTAGCTCGGATATTACTTAAAAATAAATCATCATTATGTATTTTAATATGGGGTTATTTGAAACTTTCTATATACAAGGTATTTAGGAAACTCCGTATTAGGGGAAATTTCTCAAGAACGAAGAGAGTTATGGATATTTTTGTAATGCAGCTGCAGGAAACCCCTATGGAGCTACGACGAGATAATTTTAGGGGGGGGGGGGGAATAACCCTCCTTTTTATAGGGGGGGGGCAGAGGCTATCTCGATCCATTTTAGAGAATGATAAAAAAAGTCAATTACGCATTTGTAGATCTTTGCCAAATTGGTACAACAATGTGTTTCTGTGATAGAAAAAGCTGAAAAGAACCCTGAAAACTAGGAGATGCACTCTAACCCCTACCCCCCAATTAAAATAACATTATACTATGCGTATAATCGTTCGAGTGCACTGATGGCATTCCGTTTACATTCTCCAAAAATAAGGATCATTTTGCAATATTCTTCATTAGTAAACACAGCAGACATGTCTCATAAAATCGAAATAAAAGTAGGACGAAGTCACATACACCTACGATAGCATAAGGATACAATACTGCCGATGGAATGTCCTCTCAACTTCAGATTAGTTTATTTATATTTCTGGCTTAGATTACGATGATGCTTACTGATAAATTGTCTGTCAAATAAAACAGTTAGCATTCAAATTAAATTTATTAAATTGTTTGCTATACATCTGTCGCTAGACGATTTTGTAGTTTAAAGATTGAATGCTTTTAAAAATATTTTTAGACAAATATTTACAGCTTTTTCTATCAAGCAAAAACTTTTGTACTAAGCTCTACAACTTTGTAATTGACTTTTTTCTCTATCTCTATAAGGGAGTGAGATAGCCCCGCCCCATGAAAAAGGAGGTTAGCCCCCAAACGTGATTTTGTCATAAAGCGCCATAGGGGTTTCCTATACAGCTGCATTAAAAAATAACGACAACTCTCATTGTTTTCGAGAAATTTCCTCTGATACGGATTTTCCTAAGCTCCCTGTATCTTTCTTGTGGTGTTTGTTCACTGTTGTTGTTATAAAAATAACACCCTAAAGCAGAGAGCGTAACAGAACATAATATTTTATTAGATCCTTGTTTTATTACATCCGAGTATGTAGCTAACCAACTGTCCAAAGGTTGATCCTCCAGACTTGACTATAGTTTCAAGCATTTGCATATATAACATTTCTCGATTTTTTTTTTCTTTCAGTAAATAAAAAATCGCGAGTTTTTCTGCCTTCATGTCTTGCAAAAGTATTTACCCCTTCACCGTATTTTTGTCACTAACGTTGAATGACCTACCAAATCTTGTGAAGAAGCCAGAAATCCCGACAAAGCCGATATCAATGTCGATCTCGCAACGAGTGAGGCGCTTACAGACAGGGACATAGTGGAATATGTCAAATTATCTCTGGGTGATGCTGAACAAGATAAGTTGATCGCTAAAATGATCAAATAGAATCTCTATCGAACACAAGAAGATGCTTCGGAATTCATTTGTAAACTAGAATGATTTTATGAGGCAAAAGGTGGAGATCCAAAAGTGCTTTGATCAAAGAGTGTTGCGACAGTAGAAGACGACATTAACATTACATAAACTCAGAAACTCAAACGAAAATCACTTATTTCTTTTCATAAAGTTTGGTGAATACGACATTTTTATTGCCATATTTAAACCTTTGATCTCTTGTTGTATTAGTCTGTATTTCTTTCTAAAACACAGCAGATTTTAAAATAAAAGTACTATATACGAAATTTATAACATGTTAGCAGCATTTTAAAATTATTTATCGGTTATAGGGTCAAAATTTCCTTTGAATGTCGTTATAACCGCGCGCGCGCGCGCGCGCGAGTTCGACTGTATAATAATAATTATTATTATTACAATAATAATTATTATTATAATAATTATTATTATTATAATAACAATAATAATTAAAAAACACAAGCGAAATCTTTTAAAACTTACATTTATTATACAGATATGCAAATATATTTAAAAACTTTTATCATATATTAATTCGATTATAATACATCTGGAACCATGATACAGAATCTGAAAGAAAATAATAAATATAAAATCGGAACAAGAATGCAAACACTTGTTTTGAAGCTCTAAATGCTTACTGTCAAAAATTTCCCCAAGATTTCCCCGTTTTTACGATTTTTGCGTATAGGAACATTTTTATGCGAAACTGCCAGGCAATAATTTTGAAATTGTGTAAAATTAATTCTTTCTTTCGTAATTTTCCAGTTTAAATCATTATTTTCGCAACCGCCTCTGACGCTAATTAATATAGAGAAGAAAGAACTTACATGGCGTAATAACAGAAAATAAAACGTAGTTTTGTAGCATACATTCAAGTAATAAATATTCTATTTCATGGTAAAATGCTTATAGAAACTTAAATATGAAACAAAATGCGCAATACGCCTGAATCGCTGTATTGGGTCATTTTCGTAGTGTATTTAAAACTGAGAAAATAGTTTACAAATAGCGATGTCATCGGCAATCAACGGCATTTCAAAGTACGTTTTGAAATAGGTAGTCATAAAAAATGGAAGAAAATTAAGAAAAAGAGTCCAAATACCTTTTTTTTTCATTTGTTTAGCATATATGTTTATTGCACGTCATTTCGAAGACGCTTTTAAAAGAAATAACTGTACGTTCATTTTCATTTCAGGAATGAATGAACGTTGCTAATAATGAAAAAGCAAGAAAATTTTCGTGGCTTTTAGAATAGTTTCGGTTTTGTCATTGAGAACAATGGCCATTTCTGCGTAGTCGCAGACATATGATAAACATCGCCAAGAACATCGAAAAATAATTTTAGCATTCCTGAAATGTGAAATATTCTTGTATATATATGGAAGAAATTATTTAATTCTTTCTTTCTCTTTTTTTTAAATTTTTTTCCAAATTTTTCAAATGTAAGGATAATATTTTTATATCCACAGAATTCCGATACTTTGAATTTAATAACACCTTTTAAAACACATTCTGCAACAATATTTCATAATTTGGGATGCTAAAGCAGGGTGCTTGCTATTTTCCTTCTTTGCTGGTTGATATTTCCAGTACGCATATTATTTCAATGTTATTATGTCTAAGATAAAAATTTTAAAACTTTTCAAAATTATATCTAAAAATAGACGGAAGAATTGCATTGTGACACTTTAAAATATTGAAAAAATTAATCATTCATATTTTTTTTTCTCGGAAGATAATTAATTTTTATCTCAATTTATATTATTTTTTACTCTGGATATTTCCCCTAAAAATGTGTATAAAATATAAAATTTATATTTTTCCGTTTTGAAATGCAAATTGAAAGTGCAGAAGAAAAATTTGGTGAGAATCAGAAAAAAAAGAAGAAAAGAAAGAAAGAAAACTAGGGGCCAGAGTTGCCATCAGATGAGACGGAAATCGAAATATTTGAACAAAATGATATAAAAATAGCATATAATTACGTTCTACGTATAAAACGTACGTATCCTGAAAATAAATGCACATTCCCAGAATACTTTGACGTTACCTTGATGTACGGTAACATTTTTCTCAAAGTTTTCCAGTTCAAATAAAATAGAATTAAGTACATAATTATGCTCTACGCACATGATCTGGGAAAGAAATGCACCTTCTTAGGACACTTTTCTAAGTTGCATCACGAACAGACACGTTGCTAACACCAGACGAACACAACATGGGAATTTTGGTGCATAGCAAAATCATGTTTCTTCGTATATTCAGTTTTTCACTCTTATATTAACTATTTTTTCCGTTCGGACTCGTGTAATAGATTATTTCTATACGAAATTTGGTATCATTTAGTTGAGTATATTAATAAAGGAAAATGTATATCTGTTTGTCTACTTGTCTGTTTGTGTCGTCTGTAGCGAAAAATCTAAACGTCAAACTGCCATGAAATGCGGTATACAGGTACTTCAGGACTTTTCGTGTATACTTTTCGTGTTTTGAAAAGAAATTCTGCCATCTATTGCGCGATTTTTATAATGCTATATAATTTTGTTCACTTCTTTGTTATAACCGATGCAATTTCTTTCTTCAGCGCATGAGTATTACAGAGAAATTCCTTTATGCACACTTTACTTTAGTTCGTTCTGAATTTCATAAGTTCTTTATGTTTGTAGACATATTTGTTTTAGTTTTTCAACCAAAAAATGTACTCGGCGTTGCCCAGGATTTAAAACGCAAAGCTCTGATATATACTGCACCGGAACTCACAACGAATTCCTGAAAACCAAATAAAGTTTTAACAATATGCTAGCTTATAATAATAATAAAAAAAAAACTGTTATGTAGGTACACACACAGATACATCATGACCGCTCATTTTAATTCCTGCGAAACGTCCGGTTTATTTTCTAGTATTACAATAAAATGCAAAATTCCTTGAACGTTCTGCTGCAAAGAAACTTCAAACAGAAAGATTATGGTATTCTCAAAACACTGCTTCTCGTAGCACATAATATTGCTATCTGAACAATGAACATCTTTATATACCCTCTGTTGTTGATTCTCGAAAGACCTTCATAATCGAAAAAATTTTGACCAATGCATTAAATTTTCAAAGTTTGTTCTTTTCCAACGAGGATATTTTTGGCACAAGGAAAATATAAGGTATTTCAATTGTAACATTCTATATATATGTCGCAAGATTGTAAAATTAGTCTACGCTTTTTTTTTCCAAACCGCTGCCTTTTTATGGAAAAAACGTTCCTATTTCACTAAGACTGGCATATTTTAGCATGTATATAAATAAACTAAATATAAACATTTTATAAGAAAGCTGATTTCATAATTTCTCTTCGAAATACACATTTCACTGTATGTCTGGAACGTTTCGGGTTTTGTCCCGCAGCAGCCAAAATACATCACAGTCATCTGGTACCGGAGGTTATCTGCCCGGTACGGTAGTCTTGTTCTCGATCCTGTGCTGTTGATGATGAATCAGTATATTTGTGTAATGTGTTTGTTATAGTAATTCTATTATACTTTTGTTATTTACACAAAAAATCCGATTCATCATCAGGAGCCATAGGCTCTATAACGGAAGGTCACCTTACTGGGCTGTAGACCTGCAGTAAACAGTTGTTCCAGTTGACTGTGATGTTTTTTCGGCTCTTGCAGAATGGAAGTTAAATATTCCAGACTTACGGGGAAATGTATATGTCACAGCGCAGGAAAGTTGTAAAATCAATTTGAATAAGAGTTTAGACTCTTTTTTTAAAAAGGATGATTTATAATCAAAACCTCATCTTTCAATTATTTAAAATGCTTATATTTTGCATATACAGTGAAGTATGCCTTATTGAAATAGTAACATTTTTTTCTATTAAATGGTTTCCATACAAATTTTTAAAAGCATCCGCTTTTTATAGACTGATTTCAAAATTATCCTGGCAGACAAGCAATGCGCTTTACTGAATTTGACTGCTTAATAGAAAATGATGTAAAATATTTCATTCTATATACTTTTCAACAGCATACAGTGAATAGATATTTATTACATTTTACTCTTGTGTACTGTGCGTTTATATTTTCAATTATTCGCAATGTTTTATATATAAATAATGCCAGCATTGTCACACTTGGCAGAAAGTGAGACTGACTGGGCAACAGCCAGGGAGCCCCCAATTTATGTAATTAAGAACTATGCTACAATTAAAATGCTAACGAGGAATTCGCGTTGGTACGCATCATTTACGTCACATTCGAATTTATATATTTGCTCGATTGCACTTATTGCAATCGAGCGTCACATTTAGTCACTCATATATATACAGTCAGTGCTTTCGATACGTGTGTTATATACGTCGCTCAAAAACGCAATTATTTTCTTGAATTCTTCAATTTTATTAACATTTTGTGTGGTGGTAATTCGTGATTTTGGACGACTTAAAGAGGTAAGTTTTTGACTTAAATTAGTTGTCTGTTAGTAGTAATATACTAGTTTGAGAGCTGTAATTATACTAGTTTGCTTAATTTTTGGCAATTGCAATTTCAGAAATACAAACATTTTTGGAGTACTTACTTATTTTATAAATTGTTTACAGAAAAGTCATGCAACTTAAACAATATGAAAAAGATATAAAATCCCAGTGGAGCACAAAAAAGTGCAGATATTATTCATTTTCTATTGAAATATAAGTATATTTTTACACAGTTCAGGTTTTAAATAATAGTTTATGAAGCAAAATAGCAGCTTATGAAGCAAAATAGCAGCTTATGAAGCAAAATAATGGCTTATAATGCAAAATAATAGCTTATGAAGCAAAATCATATAATCACAAACATAAATCTGTAACTTAAATAGCATTTGAAGGATATCCGAGTAAAATATATGTATATTTATCTGATGCGCAATACAAATAATAAATAATTATTGTGGAAAAAACTTAAATTGAACACAGGCTGTTTTTAAAAGTGTGCACATTTTTTATACATTTTATTTCGGATATTGAGTAGAACATGAAATTATATTTTTATGGAAATTGAACTCATGTAAAATGGCATAAATTTTGAATTTCATTTAAATATCAATTTAAATGTTTGAAGTCTGAACCATCAAATTATATTTTGTTTAAAATATTCGTGTACCAATTACGTATATATGATTAGAATATGATTCCTTTTTACTAGTAAATAAAAATCAATTTGATACAAGGGCCTCGACAAAATTTTCAACCAAAGGCCCCATACAAGCTTGATCCGCCACTGGGCATACTTGCCTTTGAAGGGCTTCGCAACTTGAAAAAATTGGAAAACGTTGTTGCATACATTTAATTATTTTATTAAAGTCTTCAAATTCTACTTTGATAATAATTGGAAGAGTTTACAATAAAATTTTTCTACGTCGTATTTTCTCACACTTCTTTTGAATAACAGCCTTAATTTCCATATATAAGGTTACTTTTTGTTAAAAGCACACATAAATAACCCATGGCCCGTAAGCTAAATGTGACCTGATGCAATATTTTTTATGGCCCGCAACCCTTCTTGAATATTTCGTAATTTTTGTTTTGAATGCACTTGTGAGTATTAGAATAGGATTTATTTCAACTTTCTTATAATCATATAAATTTGTTTTTCTATCTGAAATCAATAAATTTTATAATCTTATGCAATATCAACAGATTTTATAAACTTAAGCAAATCAATAAAATTTATGTATATTTCTTTATATATTTAGTACCATATACAGCTGTATGCAGTGACACCAACATCATTTTTTGGACCCTCAACGCAGCAAATACGCGAGCTCAGGCCTCCATATCAAACCCTACTTTACAAGTTATTGACCTTTCATCATAAGCTGTTATGTGGCCCTGGCCTTCAAGCCAATGTATCTCCCCCTCCCTGCAGGGCCCGACTTAGCCTAATTGGGGCCCGGGACACACATTCGTTTGGGGCCCCCCACATCACGCCTTGACATATATGAAATGAACAAAAATTATTTTTTTTCAAAAACACAATTGCATTTTTGAAAAATGTATACAAAATGAAGTTCTTACATATTTGAATGGAATTTAAATTATTGGCAAATATATCTCATGATGCCAAGATGCTAAATTACTTCGGCAATCCCTATATATCTCCAAAACGAATTTTTTTTCGCTGGGAAAACCTATTCCAATGGCATAATTTGGTTTCAGGAAGCCATCGTTAATTTTTCAGTGTTCTTCTTCTTCGACCTAGAAGACCTTCTGACCTAACCGAAGGTGGAAGGTATCTGTTTGGATGGCAGGGAAGTTTTTCGATGTTGCAATTGTTTAATTTGAGGCTCCTCTGACACACGGGACCGGACTCCTACTGGGCAGCTGTCTCGCATGCCCCTGCGTTAGTCAGGCCCTATCCTCAATGTTGGTGCCACGACTCTAGTATGTAAATAAGCATTTCATAGATTGCATTATTGCATTACCCTGCCCAGTCATTGTTCAATAAATTTAAAATGTCTATTGAAATTTATACATTTTGCGATTTGATCTACAGGCATAAGTAGATGTTGTGAAACGACAGGGACCATGAATTTTATGAATTTAATAGGAAAAAATGGGTGAAATAAATAAGGGGAAATATATATAAAGTTGACAGGGATCTTTCATATAAATCATAAAATCGCCATTGTCCTATTTAAATATATATATATATATATATATATATATATATATATATATAGTGGTCATAATACTTACACTACTACAGCGAGTAAATAACTACTAAATTATTTAAATCTAATAAATGATAGTTTACGTTATTCCAGCAATAGTTACCTTATTCTAAATAATAGTAAAGCATTAAAGAATAAAATAACATCATTAGGTAAACTAATTGGATTTCAAACTTTTGTCTTTAAAGATCTTTTCAATAATATTAAGATATCTGATTTATATATTATAATTTTAGCTATATAATGCTTATATTACTAATCAATCTACTCAAACAAATTTTATCAATTTTCTTAAACTTTTTAACTTTGTTCTTTTCAATAATTATATTTTTCAAGGAAATAAATTATACTTACAAGTCTCAGGGGTTCCACAAGGTGGTTGCAGTAGCAATATGTTAGCTAATATATACCTTTATCATTATGAACAGTATTTTACTTCAATAGATTATAAAATTTACAGATATGTTGATGATCTGATTTGTTTAGTATATACTGAAAATTATGTCATTGATATAGATTTCTATCCAGATAATTTGGAATTAATTACTAATGAAGCTACTATTAGTAATGATATTACTTTTTTGGATTTAAATCTAATTATTGAACCTACTCATGGAATTGTTACTAATTTATATGATAAAAAAGACAATTTTAATTTCAACATTAATAAAATATTACCATTTAATTCCTGCAACTCGATTCAAATGCTTAGAAATATTATCCTTAATCAACTTTTTAGAATTTATAGATTATTAGATAAAAAATTTCATGCTAAGCATATAAATAATCCAAAAATTACCAGCAAATTATATAAATATCCAGCATATTTAGTAAATGATATTGTTATATATATATAAAAAGTTTGGATTAGCTTAATATTCATGAATTCTCTTCTTTGTATCTTATATTGGCCAGACATCAACATTCTCTTGAGTTAACATTACATTGTATTTACATCCCCTTAAATATTAGCCTCACTGTTTTCGATTATACGCCCCATTATTTTGTAGCTCTTACTGTAGAATATCCTATTTTATTGCCTTTTCGCATTACTGTTATTTGTTTCACACGATTGGCAACAGTGGATCTCTACTTTCAAACTTTGCGATTGGCAACACTAGTCCTTCATTTTGAGCTCCAATAGTTAGCACATTTACAGTTTTTTTATTCCAGGTATTCTTGTTTCCTTTATTATTTTTCTATCTTTATGTGTGTTAAATAAGTTATTAGAGTTTATAAATATTATCTATCTCTAATATCAGAAACACATATTTTGTGTTCATTTTGATTAAATACTTGGACCTGACGAAATTTTTTTCCAAAATGAACAATTCATTCATTTAGACCTAGAGGTTATCCACGTGTATAGATTTAATGCTAGGATTTTATTGTTTTTCAATTATCGATTCCATTGATATTTGTTGATTATCTTTAACTTGATAACTAGAAATTTGCATTTTTTTCCATTTGATTGCTGATTCTCTATTTAATACTTCTTTTTATTATGTAGACATCTTTTAAAGATAGGACTTTTGAGTTGCAACTTCCCTCTATTCTATCAGATTTTCAAACTATTATTATATATATATATATATATATATATATATATATTAATAATATATATATATATATATATATATATATATATATATAAATTGAAAGATTTTAATCGAAAACTATGCATGAACTACTGTATGTACAAAAAAAACCATCTCTAGCATATCTATTACAAATAAGTAACTATAGACCAAGACTAAGGATAAAAATAGAAGGTAACATATCACTACAATGGAAAGGGGGATGAGAAGAATATTAGGATACAAAAATCACAATTAAAAAGTATATATAAATATAAAAAAATGAAAAAGAAAACACGGCAAAAATAAGAAAAGGCAATAATAATTAGCTCAAGATAAAAGATTAAGATATTGAGAACAATCAATTGAAACTACACAAAAAATGGCGGTTAGTTCGAAATTGCATTCTCATCAGGACAGCCATAAATTCGAATTAAAACCGATAGAATAGCCAGTTTCTGACAATGGCGATAGTATTTAACTATAGACACCATTGGAACTGTCTACAGGCTAATGGAAGGAGAAAAAATAAATCAATTGAATTACAAATCAGAAAAATAAAAAACCCTCCACGAACAGAAATATTAACTCACAAGCACTGCTACCACGTGCAGGTTGAACAAGCGACTGAGCATTTCACCTCAGTTCGTCAATGCGAATGGACACCGGAATGAATACATTTGAACGAAACATAATATGTATGGAGACTTTCAAAAATAGTAATCAGTATAGGACTCAGAACAAGTGGAAATTAGTCTTTCGAAAATAGTAAACAGTATTAGACTCAGGTCAAGTGGTAAGTTAGGTGATAAGAATGGGTGAAATTCACAAAAATGAGTTATCCAATCAAAGATAAATAATGCATGTGTAAAATTATTAAGTGATATATTTGAAATCATTAATAATATTATTTACAAATACTTCCGGATATTGGTAATTTTGACAATCATATAGATTGGTGATCACATATAGATCTTATCATAAGTGATCAGATTTTATTATATAGATTGGTGATTATATGATTATTGAGGGTATCTAAATTTAGGTCTAAAAAATTTACAGTTTGACTAACGCTAGGCTCATTAGGAATTAATTCTAGGTTAGATGGGTGAAACTCAATATTAATTGGATAGGAATCATCAATGATAATACAAATTAAGTCGTCAACATATATATATATAATATATGAATTAGAGTTAAAATGACATTCATAATAATAAAGATATAAGTTAGCGCGAATACTACTACTACAGCCACCTTGTGGTACACAAGGTGTTTGTAAATAAATATTATCACCTTGGATAATATAATTGTTGTATAACACAAAGTGCAAGAGCATAGGAAAGTTTTTGACATTAAATGCAACATTATTGGAAGATAGATAGTCATGATAAAGGGAGATAATAACTTTATATAAATCTTTAATGACAATATTATTAAATAGGTCTTTAAAATCAAAGGTATGGAAACCAAGAATTTGTGGAAGCTTGCTAAGGTGATTAACTAAATCAAAACTATTGTTCAAATTGAAATATTCTGAATTCCTAAATTTAAGAGATTCATTAATTCTATTTAAACAGTTAAGCAAGTACTTACTAGCTGTAGTGGTAAAGGTATTATGTCCACAAGTGACCGTTCTGAAACTGAGAGGTGATTTGCGGAATTTAGGAACCAAAGTAACATAAAGAAATATAAAAAACTTGAAATTAATATTTAATTGTGTATATATAATTTTAGCATTTTAGTTTTGATTTTGATAGACTGATTATTAATGGGTTTAAAAATTTGATTATTTTTTAAGTAATTCTGTAACAGAGAAACATAATATTTTTTGCAAATGATGGCATAATTATTAGAAGCTTTATCTACATAAGTTATGACAAAATGTTGTTGTAGTTCTTTAATAGCAGACAGAGGTTGTTTATAAGGATACCTAGGCTTCGTTAATTTAATGGTTATAATATAACATTTTTAAGTAGATGTAAGGTAGTATACTTCCATAGATGGAATGCTTCAATAGGAAAGGAATGTGAACAAGCAAGATGATATATGAATTTATCAAAATCAAAAGATATAGACTGAAGAAGTTGTATGGGGTGATGGCAGAATGGAATGCGAAATTTAGACTCTTTATTCATAATTTCCCTAAGTATATCATCCTTAACTATACTGAGATCCCCAGTAATAATGTGTCCATGAGAGGAGTTGACATAAGGGGTTAGATTTTCATCGCTGCATACACATGATGTAAGGTCATCGAACTTTAATGTCCTGGAAACTTCATTGTATTTGTAAATATTTCTACCAATTGGTAAATTATATTTGAATGATTTTTGTATTTTGATACCATTTACTGGTAACAAGTGCTGATGTTTTGCAAATAAATTATTGAAGTTAAGAGAATTAAGAATAGGGTGTTTAAAAGAAATTACACAGTAAGCTAGTCTAGTCTGTGGATTTAGTGAATGGAGTAGGTGGTAATTTAAGAAATTTGTACGTGAAAGAAGCAAATCATAAAATAAATGTTTAAAATGCTCATGAGTTAATTTTAATTTTAAAAAATTAGCATAAACAATACTTAATTTGCATTTTCTGACTTTATATAACCAAGTTTTAATAGGTAGAAAATTGCAAGTTTGAGAATAATTATATTGTAATTTCAAAATGTCTGCATTGTAATCCATAGATTACAGTTACTTTTTCCTTTGCCACGCTTATATCGCTTTTTACTAGGAGTTGATGACTTTGAATACTGAAAAAGATGTTTATATACTGAAGATTTATTAGAATTGTATTCAAAACTATTGTTTACTACATTATTATTATTATAAATTTGATTTAAACCATAGAGGAAGAGAGTTTTATATTTTTTAATGTAATAATTTTCAAATACTAATCTATCAGTGAGTGAAATTTTAATATCTAAAATATGAAGGGATACATTTTTAAATCCGTGTGTAGCAAAGTGCTGATATTCAAATTAATTTTTAGTAGGGAGATCATTAAAGACTTTATGGTCAAATTTTTTAATATGATCCCTGTGGGCATTCATTCTCAGATGTAAAGGGTTGCTGGTTTGGCCAATATAGGATAAGTTACAAATAGTACAATTAAGTTTGTATATGCAATTAAAAACTTTGCAGAATTTTTGTGAAGTGGAATTATTATTAATTTGTAATGGGTCAGCATAAGGACAAGTGTTGCACCTAAGATTGTTGCATCTATTGAAGGAATATGATTTAGATTGAGAGTAGGTATGGTATTCCTCCAAATCGTCTATAACACCTAATTGGTCAATGTTTGTCGATCTATAATTATCTCCATTCATAATAATAATAGACCGGACACTAGGAAATGAATAAAATTTACATCCCGAATTTTAATTAAAATTCCCAATATAAACCCCTTCAAAACCTATTTTGTCAGGTACGAATTTCAAATTATAACTAATACCATAAAGAAGAATTGAAACGAAATTTCGGGAAGTAACAACAAAAGCGTAGTAGATAAGAACTAAATGAGATTTTCATACGAAATATTCATAAATAAGCGATGTGTGGACATATATATATATATAATATATATATATATATATATATATATATATATATATATATATATAAAAATTAAAGGATTTTAATCGAAAATAATGCATAAACTACTGTATGTACAAAAAAAACCCCCCATCTCTAGCATATCTGTTACAAATGAGTAACTATAGGCCAAGACTAAGGATAAAGAGAGAAGGTAACATATCACTACAATGGAAAGGGGGATGAGAAGAATATTAGGATTCAAAAATCACAATTAAAAGTATATAAAAATAAATAAAAATAAAACTCGGCAAAATTGAGAATAGGCAATAACAATCAGCTTAAGATAAGAGATTAAGAATAGATAACAATCAATTGAAACCCCACAAAAAATGGCGGTTAGTTCGAAATTGCATTCTCATCAAGACAGCCATACAATTCGAATTAAAACCGATAGAATAGCCAGTTTCTGACAATGGCGATAGTATTTAACTATAGACACCATTGGAACTGTCTACTGGCTAGTGGAAGGAGAAAAATAAATCAAATGAATTATACAAATCTGAAAAACAATACCTCCTCGAACTGAAACACGAAATCAAAAGCATAGCACCACGTGTAAGATAAACTTGTGACTGAGCATTTCACCTCACTTCGTCAATGCGAGTGGGCACCGGAATGAATACACTTGAACGACACATAATATGCATGGAGACCCTCAAAAATAGCAATCAGTATAGGACTCAGGACAAGTGGAAAAAAGTCATTCGAAAATAGCAAACAGTATCATACTCAGGCCAAGTGGAAAGTGAGGTGATAAGAATGGGTGAATTTTCAAAAATGAGTAAACCAGTCAAAGACAAATAATGCATGTGTAAAACCATTACGTGGTATATTTGAAATTATTAATAATATTATTTACAAATACTTCCGGGTATTGGTAATTTTTACAAATGCGTTTAAGTTTATTGATGTGGAGTAAGTGAAACTGAGGATCAGAAAGTCGATGTATTCGAAATAGCTGGTTTAAAATGATGTTTCTAAACAATTGAATAGAATTACAAGAATGATATGATAGCAGCTTTATGATAGTGAAGTTGTAAGAATCTTTTTTATCATATAGATTGGTGATTACATGATTATTGAGGGTATCTAAATTTAGGTCTAAAAAATTAACAGTTTGACTAACGCAAGGCTCATTAGGAATTAATTCAAGGTTAGACGGGTAAAAATCAATATTAATGGGATAGGAATCATCAATGATAATACAAATTAAGTCGTCAACATATCTATATATAATATATGAATTAGAGTTAAAATGACATATATATATATATATATATATATATATATATATATATATATATATAATTAATTCAAGTAATCGTGAAATATCAACATCACCATAGAAGCAAAACCACTGCCATAATGCCGATAATATAAAAAAATCAACACCGGCCCAAATACAAAGATTAAAATGAAATAAATTTATCTTCAGGTCTGAGTATTTAATTCTAATTAATCCAAATAAATGCCTGTTTCAGATTGGACGATAGTACATTACTATTAATATCCAAACTCAGACTACAGGCAACAAAAGATGAAAAAATGAAGATAAGAAACATTAAGAAAATTTGTATTACCATGTGGCAGGTACCGTTCTTCTTTCACCACGTGTTTGCGATCAATCTCAGCAGTATAAAAAAATTCTAGAAGCACCGGAATGAACATGACAAAATACTACCTAGGAGGCAGTAAGAACGTTCACAGTGACACTCCCAGACCCGTCTAGTGAGTCAAAGCAAGAGACAGGGCAATTACCCGTATAAGCAAAACAGAATATGAACATGAATCAAAGATGAAAATTCTTATTAAACAAGTGCTTCATAGAAGAAATGGATAAATAAGAGTGCCACTATACGCCATTATAAGGGCGCTCAAATCGTAGTTTCGAACTGGCTAAAGTTACAATTTTTTAGCGAAAATAAAATTCAAAACGTTAATATTAATGTATCTTATTTTCCGATTTTTTTAATTTATATATATATATATATATATATATATATATATATATATATATATATATGAAGAATTTTAATTTACTTGTATTATTTATACCAGATATATATATATATATATATATATATATATATATATATATATATGTATTTTATAAATAAAGGTAAGACTGTATATAAATTTTGATCATTATTCAAAAGAAATAATATTTGGCCCGTTCTGACTGACTCAGAAAGGATGCCCATCGCGCAGAAATTAAATTAAACAAAATTAAATTTAATATATTTATATATTCTATTAGTTTTAACCCATGGATAGCAACTTGTACAAGATAATGATTTCATTAATTATGGCGCCTTTTTTTTTACTTTAAAATTGCCTCCTCCCCCTCATCAATTATTTTAGACAGAAAATTGGAGTGTTTAATTATTTATGGAATAAAACTTTGAAATTCAATGTAAGAAGTAAAAAAAATTCCTTTCAGAGCAATTACTTTTTCCAATAATAAAATTTCATATAAACGATATTAAAAAACGTTATTTACAAAATTATCCAGTCCATAATACAATTAAAAATGGTAATTAAATTTAGAATCTGTGTTAAATTTCAAATCTTATATATTAAATAAACTGAACTGATTTAATGTCGTTTTCCTTCTTTCACAAATTTAATTTTTCAGAATAGAAACGACGTTCGTATTCCAAAAAATTCTCCTGAAAATTTGTCTACCACTACGCATTTTCTCACGTCCAAGCTCCCAACGGTTTCACAAAGACACAATAAAAAATGAAGTTGATTTCTGATTGGCCCGTAACGTAAGCCTGACGTCACAGCATTCGCCAACTCTCGGCCAATGATATTCCGTTGATGCCGGATATGACGTCTCCCACGACGAACCTCCACCCTTGCGCGAATCTCAATGCGCAACAGATTACATTCACAGCGGGGTTACTAGGGAATAATACTCATCGCTACAATTTTTGAAATTTGGAAGACTTTGTTTTGTTGCAGTAGGGGATGTACATGCTTATTGGGAGTCAAAACAGATCGGTGCTTGTTCATCGTTGATGCGCAATATTTTAAACAACATTTTTGCTGCAACAAAATTGAAAATTTTAAGGAATAGTATACTGAACACAATGTGTTTTTTTTTCTCTTGTGACATAATTTTATTTCTCAAGTTCAGTTATATTTTTACGTGTGCAAAAGAGTGTTCATCATTCTGAAATATATCAGTTTGTCCATGTTTGTAAATACCCGTTCAAAAAATCACAGAAGTGCATTATAAGAATCAATACAATGGAATCCTTTGAATGTGTAACTTTTTTCCCCACAAGTGTTAAATATGGCGGTGCTAAAATTGGAACCTACAACCTGTGATGAAAGGAATATTAAATGGGATTATTCAAAAACAGGTAAAAAAATTATTTTCGAGCAATTTTTTAAAAGAAAAAAAATGACAACTAATGAGCCTTATAACTAGTTAATATATTTGAGATATATTTTAACATTTTTAAACATATACATGCTATTATTTTGGTTTATAATTTGCAATATAAGCATTTCTATGAAGTTTGTATTACGAACTGAAGTTAACTAGAGAACTAAAATTTTTGGTTAGCTGTAACAATTATTAGAATTACAAAATTATTTCTTATATATATATATATAACATCATTGCTACTGATTATATTGTACGTTATATATAAACTATAACGGTAAAAACGTTCAGTTAGCTAAAATTGCAATTCCTACTTAATTTTTTGTTAGAAATAATATTATTTCTTCAAGTTTTTTTACAAAGAATTTTAACCAAAATTAGAATTTATTAAGACAATATACAGAAAATGCTATAAAAATAACGTTCTAATAATTTTAGTCACCTATTTACTACTCTTTGCCTTCCAAACCATTATAGACACCATCAACTACGCTTTAACAGCCCTACTGACCAATTTACAATGTTTTCCAACCCTTGCGCGCCGCTAAACGAAGCGATCCAGCAAAATATTTAGAAAGAATGCGAAAAATGCAGCTTCGCTCATAGGTAACAACTTGTTGCTGTACTGGACCCGAAACTAAGTTCTTGGCGACCGATTTGGCTTTGAGTTTTACTGAGCTTAGTAGGCGTTGGCGAATGCTTGTTTGGCGCGGGGCCCCGCGGTGGCAACCCTACCCGACGTTGTAGAGATTCTTTGTGTCATACTTGGCATACCAAGGAACGACGCTGAGCGGGATTATAGCTCTAGAAAAACGCGCCTGAATATTTGATCAAATTATAACTCGGCGCTGGCTTTTATTTATCGGTAAGTACACTTATTGATCTCTGCCCCAATTTTCTCCGAGGCCCCGTGCGGAAGTACAGAGCTCAGGAGAGCGCTCCTTGGCCGTCCCGTGCTTCGCATCGTTGGCATAGTTGTCGTGCCTTTCGTACAACTTCCGTTTCAGACGTCAGAGCGCGGCTGATTCTCTAGTGGTGGACTTTGCTTATGGGTTTTTACCGGCTGTGCGGGCTATCGGCTGAGCCTCACAGATAATACGCTAAACACTTTCTGTGGGAAAACATTTTTTGGCAACTTCACTGTAATTTTAACTGAGAATGAGGTTGGCGGTTAGAAAGAGAACGATTCGTATGGAATGTGAATTTGTTTTGGTTTCATCCGTCATGTTTATATTCAAGGTCAAGTGTAAAATCCACATTTTCTTTCAGCAACAAATCATATTTACATTACAGATGGCACTAATAGTGTTATAGCACGATTTATACATACTATTCTCAAATATAGCTCTTTATAATAACTATTTACGTTATAGTTTTGTTTGTTTACATTGTCTCTAAAGTTTTCATTACCAAGCGAAAGAGCAAACCGAAACAAAAGCTACTGAAATTTCACACTATTTTTATCTTTGGTATTTTATTTTATATAATCATGTTTCCGATTTCTGTTAATTATTTAATTTAAATTTGCCATTAATAAGACATTGTTTTGTTAAAACTGTTTGATACGGAGTTAGTATACAGTTTCGTTTTAGTATAAATTATCGTATTTTTATAAAATGTCTGTAGAATTTGAATATTTTCTCACGATATTTATTTAATGCCAAATTTATTAAATACTTTATGAAACGCAAAGGAATTTTAAATCGTGCTTTCGCCCCTTCAAATTTCAATTTGTCAAAAGCAGGAGTTCGTGTACCATTTAATAGTACGGAATTCGATATTTAGTAGAGAATTTTTTTATATTTACAATTTAATAATCTTAAACTATGAAATGTTTTTTGCTTTGATCTTTTGTTACTTATCATAATAATTCTCTTTTAGCTGGATGAATTGCATGACGTATCCTTATTTGCGGTTAAATTTTATGCTTTTGGTAAATTGAGTTGATTTATCTTTCTTTGTTTACAGTTTTTATAAAACGGTTGTGGTTTAAAGTAATAATGATTTTCTTCAAATATTAGAATTTTTTTTTATTTGAGCGTAAGAAATGCTTATTTTAAACATTATTTGTAACTTAAACCAATATATATGCCTTTTATAATATACATAGCTATATTTCACTAAATAATTCTTCGATAGCGTAAAGATCAAATTTAAGGGCAGGTTATTGCCTCGGGTTGTGGACATAGTGAAATCCCTCTGCAATAAATCTCAAAACGACGTTGAAATTGTGTTCATTATATTATTTATCTTTCATCGTATTTCATAAATTGTAATCAGAAGTATATGTAGAAACATTTCCTCTAACAAAAGTAACTTAAAGTTGGCCTTCCTATGGGCTGTTTCTAATCGGAACAAGTCAATTTATCTCATGTAAATTTGTAATAAAATTTGTATTTATTTTAAGCTATTTATATACCGAGTTATGGTCTTTATTCTTACACAAGAATAACATTCGGGCTTATTCGTACTTTCTTATAATGCTTGTTTTATAAGATACAATTATGTACCCTGGATCATTAACAGACCAATGCTCGATGATTTCTGTTGAATTCTGCGATGCCTGAAAAGTTAATTCATTCCTATCTTGAAGGAATAATATGCGATATTTAAAGCAGTTCTGGAAATATCAAATCGATGTACACCCAGTGTGGAAGCGTGAAGGGAAGCAGCGTCTACCCAAACAACTCGTTATCAAAAGCTTTTATTTTAATTGTACATTATTCGACATATGTGCGTACAATATTTCGAATATGCATAATTAAAGTGGGAGTATCTTGGTAGCGAGTTGTTTGGGTAGACACTGCCTACTTAGATTGCCTTTACGCTTCGCTATTGGCCCGAAGGTTTAGAAAATTTTGACACGAAAATATGATAGCGATTTTCTATTCAGTATTCTTCAATTTTCCTTTTTTTATGAACGTAGGAATTTTCTCAAGTGTTGAGATTGATACTTTTTACTTTCCCTGCAATATATGGTAATGTATAGGGAAAGCATTGGAATCATGCCGAAAATCGCAACTCGAGTTTTCGACGGATCTACACGTTTGGAGACCTCTAAAATACGAAAAAACTATTTTTAGCGTGACGTCTGTCTGTGCAATGTATGTATCCACTCTAACTCAAAAACTAATGGACTGAATTTCATAAAAAAAATTTTAAGTAAGTCACTTGGGTGTGACCCTAGTGCTGATTAGTTTTTAGTACGATTCCGGATAAAAGAACCCGCCTTTTTTTGCGAAATGACCCGCAAAAATTGCCTGTATCCACCCTAGCTGAAAAACTAATGGACCGAATTTCACAAAATTCAGCAGATAAGTCGCTTGTGGGTTGCCCTGGTGCTGATTACATTTTGGTACGATTCTTAAAAAAATAACCTGCCTTTTTTTGCAAAATGACCGGCAAAAATCGTCAAAATCTAAAATAAAAAACTACGTATACACAAATATATCAATTAAATGCTTGTTTTATACATTTTTAACAAAGAAAAGAATAAGACCAGCCCCATTACATTAGGACTAGCCGTTTTCGAGATATTTTAGTATTTTCGCATTTTCTCTACGCCACCTTTGAAACCAAGTCCAGTTACCAAATGAGAACGAAAATTGAATTAAAAGTGAATTAAATTTAATTAAAATAAAGAGAACGTGGATATAAGTCTGCAGAGAAAGTCATGTGCTGCCCACATCAGATTTTTTTATATTACGTCCCCTTACGTTTGCCCAGAAATATCCGCAGGTACATGGAGCTGAGCCCAACCCTAGATGAAAAAGTTCTTAACTTTTAAGATTATTATAATTGATCTGTTGTTTTCAATCGGGGAAGTAATACCAAACTCGATTCAAATTCCTACCCTATGTATCTCAGACTGCTTTGAATGTGGTCAGAAAAGATATAAACTATTTAAGCAGTGGTGAATTTAATATGAAGTTTAAGCTTCAGGGCCTCATCCAGAAAGGGGGCCCATAGGAAAATAGGAATTTGTTTTGTGTAAAGACTGGTGTAGAATATGTTCACCTGTGACACCCTTTTCAAAATTAAATTAATTTAGAAATTGCCTTGCGATTTCAATTTAATTCATTTTACTAAAATATTTTATGTAAAATTATTTATGTATCCTGTGTTTCTGATCAAATAGTAAAAATATTCGTCTGCATGTAATTGAACATAAAAAGCTGGATGACTTTTTACTCTTCTCTAAAGGGGATGTTCTCTATACTCATAGTACCTGCCTACAGGGAGTTTTCTCCAAATTAGGATCGTGCACCCAATGCAGATAACAGTATGAAGCTAACAGCCCATTGCAGTTAACAAGACTTCTGTTCTAAAAAAGTTAAAGGAATGTTCTGCCTGTTTAGTTTGTATTAACGAGATTCTCCTATATAAACTTCGATAAGAATGTTTAAATGGGAAAAAAGCAGTGGCAAATCAATATAAGAACTAAAAAAATAAAATATCCTCAAAAAGTTGCCTGTTGGGAGCTCCCGAATAAAAATTAACGTAGGGGGCTCCTGAAATTGTTAATCCAAAACTATATGTAAGTAAAGTAGAAAATGTGCCTTTTCCCCAATATTTTACTTCCCAAAATGTTGAACGAGAATTGTCGCACTCTTTTCAAATAGTACCTTTTTATGAACGAATGTCAAATTTATCGTACGCACCAGTAGCGCAATGAAGGGGGGTGAACCAGAGTGACCTGCCCCCACAGGAGCCTAGTTTTTGTGTGTGTGTGTGTGTGTGTGTGCATTCAATTCGTGGGTCCGCCCCCCCCCCCTCCCATACACACAGCTGAATCCTGGCTACGCTACTGATAGCCACAGTGTGAAATTGATATTCATCCCATTTACGAACAACGCAGGCACACTTATGAAAAGTTTATTTTATGAAGAAACTATGCATATCAATAGTCATGTCTTCACTTTTCTCAGATGAATTACAGAGGTTGTTTAAGAGAAATGTAGTTCGTAATATGAGAATCGGAATGTCCGATTTTTAAACCATTTGAAAACATTTGCAATGTTTTTAAATACGTTTTTTAAATATTTGCATTAAACAATTTCATTTTGATTATGATTTGGAAAATTATAAATGCACGAGATTATCCTTTTCATTTGAACATTTATATAAATTTGAAAGTTCTATTGATTAAAATAGTGTTTCAATGTAAATATTTGTTAACAATTTTAAATAATTTAAAATAAATTTAAATGTTTACAGAAACATTAAAATATTTTGAAGAAATTAAGATATTTTTAAAATAACCCATTAAAGCATTTAAATTTAAAATATTTAATTTTATATTGAAATATTTAAATAAATTATATATATATATATATATATATATATATATATATATATATATATATATATATATATATATTTATATATATATTTAAATCAGCACTGGTTCCCAGATTTTTATAGAAACCATTTTATAAGAGCACGTTTCTTCAAAAGAAAATAGAGGGGGTTAGGGATGATTTTGTAAGTGAGCGCTCTCTGGCGAAGCATCAAGAGAAGAAAGAACTTAGCATTGCGAGTCTTTCTTCTCTCCGCACGACTATATCTGGCCCATGTATAAAAGAAATCTAGCCGCTTTGAATTTTTTCGCTCTAATGTTGGAAATTACGAAAAAAAATATCTGTTTTTACGCAATAAATCGGAATGAACAAGTTCATAATAATATATAAATTCATACTTCAGTTAGAGAGTTTGTGAACATTATAAATTGTAATTAAATATCGCAGCTATTCATACGATATGTGTATACATAGAAATATACAAACATGTCACCCCCAGGGCGTGGTAGCCCAGTGATTAGCGTGCGAGAATTGCACTCGGTAGGCCCTGGTTCGATTCCCTCCTTTGCAAAAACTGCCGCTGTGTTCTCGCGGAGTACGATCACGTTAAACATGTGGGTCCGTAAGTCCTTCCGAGAGGTTGGTGATAGGGGAAGGAGGGTACATCCCTGTGGATGCCTTCCCCACTAAGTTCCGGTTTAAATTGGGTGGCTCTTCGCGGCCGTCCAAACAGTTACCTTACACCTTTCTGGTAGGCCGTCCAAATGGATGCTCAAGTCCTTGTTGACGAGCCGGACGGCCTGGGTTTTCAACACCTTTCTGGTAGGTCGGACGGTCTGGGTCTCAACAACAACACATGTCACCCCCAAAATAGTCTAAACTTATTTTTCAATGAGGCTGTAAAATATGCATTTCAAAGTAGGTCTTAAAAGATGCGTTTTCTTTAAACTCTCATTTGAAAAAATTAATCCATTTTCTTTTACAAAATAATGTCGATATTCTTAGAGATAAAGCAAATATATTTGCAGTTATCTGGATAGAAATGTGTCGAGGATACATTAGACTTATAAAATCCAAAGAATGGCGAGTCCTGCAGCAGGATCACCATTTAGGGGCTGAGGATTCGCCCCCCCCCCACATACACACACACAAAGATTTCAAAGGTATGTTTCTTTATAATTTTCCTTGCCGAATCATATTTCCATCCTTAGAAAAATAGTCCATCAACTTTTGACCAACCCCTCCCCTCTCCCAAGAAATTCCTGAAATTGCGTCTCAGTCATGCAGTACTTGTCTTAATTACATGTTTTCCCAATGCAAACTAATTCCATTGAAACAAGACCAACTGAAGATAGATTTCTTCAAAAGAAAATAGAGGGGTTGGGGATGATTTTGTAAGTGAGCGCTCTCTGGCGAAGCATCAAGAGAAGAAAGGAGTCATTTAAGTAGGTTCGGTGCACGCATATTTATCAAAATTGCAAAATCGTCCGATAACACCTAAAATTTCGTATTTTTATGAAGTTCAGCAGCAAGTTTTGAGAACGTGTCAGATGGTGTTACACGAGAACTACTAAAACGGCTAAGCTTGTAATTTTCCCGCTCTTCATTTAAAACGTGATGTGTATGTGGGCAGCTGTTAAACGCAGAGTAAGAAAAGTTCAACATTGCGCAACTAACTGAAAACTAAACACCTGCTTTTGCTTGCCCAACTTGAATCCGGTAGTAAGCTGATTGCATTTGTTTTTCAGAATCCCACCGTGTCATTTATGACTGCAACCACAGGAAAAATTGCACCAAATGCGTTACCTAAAATTATCAGCGCCTTGCAGAGTAATTCGCCGCTTTCCACCTGAGAACCTGGGCTCCAGAACATATTGGCCCCGGAGGACCCCCCCCCCCCCCCTTCCTCTTTCACACACACCACACGTGCGTATGGACTCATAAATTTACTTAATTTTATCAAAAATTCAATGGGTATTTACTTATTTTAATTTTTTAGAAAATCATATATGCTTTGATCTTCCGTAACTATAAGTAAAGGGAAATTTTGAAATAAAAATGGGCCAAAGGTAAAAAAAGTATCCTACTAAGGTCCTTTAGGTATCATCGAAACAAAAGCTCACGAACTATTTAAGAGGGCATTTGGATACTTATGAAATGCGTCTGTGACTTTCTTTCTTCGCTATATTTTAGAATTTGCAATATTATACAAAACAGCCAATATATCTAGTAGTGATGGGCGGGCGTATCGATTCAGCTGTATCGATATATGATCTTACGATACATTGATTGTTATTCATATCGATATACTTGTATACGATACTTATCAATATAATCAATATTTCACTACATATTCTATTAACAATGTTCCTCGATTTGTGAACATATTTTCTTTTTGCGGATTTCCTTTTTTATATTATAAGTGATGTTTTTGTTATAATGATTTATAATCTCTGTTCGGCGAGTTATATTTCTTGCTAAAAAGTACGTATGAAGAACTTGTAGTCTGTCCTGACTCCGCTGAAAGTTCTGAAAGGAACTGTAATTCGAAAAATGCGTTCAAAACAACTCGATTAAATAGATTTTTATACTCTTAAGTTAATTGAGTGGTTTCATGAATTTCTGTGAGGTGTACATGTATTAATATTAATTATGTAATTTATAGTTTATTACACGGATTATTGGTAATTTCATTGTCTGTCAGATTACGCGGTGTCAGATCACACGTTTGATCCGGATAAGCATAATTCTACTGCATTTAAATATATTACTCTCTATTCTCATTAATCTAGCTAGGCTGAGTCAACTGACTCCTAAACTGAAGTGCAGCTGTAAAGCGTACACAAATCAATTATAAAATGTTTCTTTATTGAATAACATTTCGTTGATTGCTCAATGTTTGACCTCAGGGTTAAGAGAAAATATTTATGTCTGTTATTGCAATATTATTAGTCTTGCCAACTCGAGACATTTAAGTTCGAAACTTTTCATGTGTGTTAATTTTAAGTATTCGTTCAAAATTCGAGATCAAAGACCAGCCCTTCAGGTTTACAACCTTCTCAAAACTTAAACTGTGAGATTGATGTGCGTTAATAACAAAAGCATGTGCAATAGGAAATTGCAGTACTAAAGTAATAGCAGTGACCTAATTGTAATATAATAGTAAATCAATTTTAGGACCTAATTTTTCTTCTAAAAAAATTGCACATAGTCACTGGCGCTCGAAATTTTTTGACCTGTTTTTTTAGCTACATCGGAATGCATTGTCTCCAATTTCTGACCCCATTCGGTACCAGGGATGCTACATTATTTTATTGCCAATAAAAAAGTTCAAAATAAACCCGTCTTGCCATTCAGTGTTTTGATGCGTGAAATATAGTTTGAAAGTGATTTTAAATACTAAAAATAGATCACGTGACTTGTGGTAACGTTTATTATTTACTATGAGGTTTGAGACTGTATCCAGCAGTGCTTTTGAAGGGCAGTCATGTATTGAAAATAGAGCTATCGAGATTAGTATGGCTAAATTTTATGATTTGTGAGGAAACAATTTATTATTTTTATTTTTGTTCAACTTCAATGATTGATACAAATAAAATAATTCGTTTAGTTTAACACTACAATTCTTCGACATTTTATGAATTCTCGTATAATTCCAGCCTGTTTTTAGAAAAGGGAAGAGAGAAACCCATACCTCTAATTTTCACAACGATAAAAATGCCTGCAATGTTTTCCTTTTTTATTATATTTTCTTGCTACATAGTGGAGCATACTGAATTGAGAAAAGAGCTTAAAGGGGGGGGGGGGGGGTCCTTATGCTTCGGTACGCACATGATCCTCCTCTATTCCATTGTGACGGGGAAAGCGGGAATTGTGGGTAGTCGTCGTTTCCTGCAGATGTTTTTGGAATCATCTGCATTTCTGGAGCTTTTCTGCAACGTCCTCTCAATTTTGGAATCTTGCTTAGTGGGATGTTACCTATTGAATTTCATTTTTTTTCCTCCCAAAACATATAATTTATTTTGAATTTTTTAATTTAACTTCTGCCGTAGCAGAATACATAATTTTAATTTTAATTTTTTGTTTGTTTCATATAAAAAATAATTAATTAGTTTTAACTTATATTTCCAGAATATGGCAGATCGTAATTTGTGAAGGAGATGTAATTGAGTTTTTGTTTTCATCATTTGTTAGTTAAAAAAATAGTATATATGTATAGAGTTATTACCAAGGCTGTGGAGTCGTTCTCGATAAAAAATATACCGGCTCCGACTCCTAAATCAAACTATTTAAAAATAATTTTATCTTGAAATATTTAAATTTTTTAAATATATTTTAGACAATACATTTTTAAAACATAAAAAAAAATTAATTAGAAATTAAATGTATTTATTTATGTCGGTGTTGGACAGTGGGTAAAAATGGAAGTTGGAGTCGAAGGTTTGTGGTACTAACTTCACAACTCTGGTTATTACTGCAGGGCATATGTTACACATTTTAAAATAGTTATCATTAATTTGCTTACATATATATGTGTGTGTGTGTGTGTGTGTGCGTGCATATATAACATGGCTAAGAAAAGATAAATTATGGTTTCCAGGGTAAATTTTTTTTATTTCCCCATCGTGCTGAAAATTAATGGACTTGTTTGTGATTATTACCGATTAAAATAAGGATACCAAATTTCATGTAATTGGTTTGATATTTCAAAAGACATTGTTCTTAATATGTAAAAGAAAAAAAAAATTAATATCTCGAAAACGGTTTGCGATAATTCCTAACAAATATCGTCTATTTATTTCTGATAGAAAGTAATTACAAAACATTTGCTAGTTTATTAATAATAAACATATTTAATTTATTATGATTTTTTCGATTTTGGATCATAAACATGCAATATCTTGAGAACGGCATATGTTACTGTCGATCGTTCTGTAAATAATGTCATGTGCTTCTAAGTACAAAAAATACATAAAAAATAAAAAGAAATTGTCAAAAATTTAAACATAATCATCTATTCAAAATATGTTTATGAATTTCGAAAGAGAAACTAAGGATGTTGATATCTTCGAAAAGCAATAGGCCTTTCATTTAAATCTATTGAAATAATCGCGCTAAATTTTATAGGATTTAATTATATTGTTCGATATGATTTTTGCCGCTTTAAATGAGAAAAATGAACTGTCTCGTGAACGACGCAAGTTAGCGTCCTGTAAATTATGTCATTCTATTCGTATTTAAATAAAGAGTTACATATAAAATAGCTATTTTCGTAACATTTTAAAATTTAATTATGTTTCTATAACAGTGCGGAAATTCGAAAAATTTGGGGCCTTTCCTTGGTTCATTGACCCCAAAAATCAATAGGCATCTGATGTTCTTCAATTAAAATACTCGTACCAAATTGCATCCTCATTGCTTAATTTGATTGAAAGATATTATGCATACAGACATCATTGAAAAAATGACTGATTTGTATTCAGGGATACTTAGAACGTATAGATCCATCAAAATTCAACTGTCAGATTATTAACTGGAACTCACTATTTCCCCTATACATTATATTATGTTTCTCAGGAGAGTAAAAATAAGAAATTTGGTCGGTAGAGTTGTAACTACATTAACGTGGCATAACTTTTTAGCTACAATACAGTTATTAGGCGTTTAGTTGTGCATTACATTCATAATACTTATTAATGGCGATTTTTATTAGATGCATTCACTTTGAAATATTAAGAAAAAAATTACCAAATGTCTGTAAATGGTAAAATTAAAATTTCTAAAAACAATATCGTTGATAAAAAAAAAAAAAACTAATATTTTAAAAAAATCCCGAGGGTTCCTCAAAAGTAGTAAAATTCTAATATATAATAACATTGATTATAAAACTAACTCGATTTTCAAATTTAATAAAGCATAATATTGTTTTGATTCTTTGTAGTATAACCATTTATTATATGATTAAAATAACTATTTAGGCGGTTTTTAACATACACGTTCTTAGCTTATTTTTATATGAAGAAGTATCGAAAATGTTTTTTTCAAATGTACCAAATAATACTGTTTTGCATTTAATTACAAGATCCTAAAATGGGATCCGGGACCCGACCCACTTTGGCTCAATTGGTAATCTGCCCTATGCATTTATATAGGCTCTAGAAATTACGCCTGTGCTGCATATAATGTCATTCCTAGTGCGATAAGATTGCTTTCGCTTTGGTGGAATTTTTTAATAGATAGCCGAGTTTGAGGAACCAAGTAAATATTTAATTCGTGGTTATAAAAAATTTGTTTTCATAATTACTTTGTTTAATTGTTTATAAGAGTCAGCAATATGATATGGGCAGCACATGACTTTCCTTATATAATGTAATGAATTTACTCCGTTTACAGTCAAAACATAATGTATAAGATCTACGGTACCGTGTTTTTAACGTTGAATTGTACATTTGACAATTTTCTGGATGATAACATGTAAAACTATTTCAAAGTACCCAATTAACTTATATTTCGCGCAACTCTAAATAAACAATTATCAATATTGACAACATCCTCAATAAGAGTCCATATATTAAAATATTTTAAAATTAAGTCATCAGTTAGGCAATTTAGTGTCATTTTTACAATTTTGGCCATATTTTCGTCAATCAGGGGCGAAATATCGCCAAGTTGGCGATGCTTTGCTAGATTATTCACCAAGTTCGCCAAATGCATCACCGAGGGTTACAGAGAAACGTAGAGAAGGGCATATCTTATATACTAGAAAAGGTATGCCCGTCATATGGCGGAATTCAGAATTTGAGAAACATTACTTCCCATTTGGCGTCACTTTTATCAATTTGGCAACTTTTTGTCACTTTGGCAACATTTAATATAGTCGCTAAGTTGGCGACCTCCCGCTAAATTTCTTGCCAAACGTTACAGACGGACGGAGAAATGGGTTATTCTTATAATCTACTCCTATGTTCTTTCAAAATATTGAACTTTCATCAATTGTCATTTCATTGATTTAGCGTTAGTTTCATCAATTTGGCGAATTTTTATCAATGGGGTGACATTTTCCTCAATTTGGCAACATTTAAAAAGTCAGCAAGTTGGAGATATTCCGAAAAATTTGTCGCTAAAATTTTGCCAAACGTTACGGACGGAAATATAGGTTATTATTATTGTAGATTCTTATATTCTTTCCAAGATATTGAAGTTTCGTCAATTAGTCGCCGTCATTTCCATTGATCAATTTCGGCCATTTTTATCAATTTGGAAAATTTTTCGTTAATTTGGCAACATTAAAAAAGTCGCCAAGTTGGCGGCATTTCGTTAAATTCGTCGCCAAAATCTCGCCAAGCGTTATGGACGGAGAAATAAGTTATACTTATAGCAGATAAATGGCTATTTACGTCCAAATACAAAAGTATTAACCAATGTACCTTTTCTCATGGAACGAGCTAGATATACGAGAATGATGTCACCAAACTTATCGCATGATATTACATATGAAAAGTGAACATATTTCACAATAGTTATTATTATTTTATTTTTTTTTATTTTATGTGATTTTTTGATAAATTTATTTCAAAAATGTGCAATATCTCAAAAACGGTTCGTGCTAGCGTTCTACAGCTTTTGTCAATCGTTTTCTAATGAAAAATTACATAAGAAATGACTATTTACTTAACTTTATTAAAGGATTTGTTTGTTTGTTTTTGATGATTTTTTCAAAATTGAACTCGAAAATTTAGGGGTGTTCTGTACATTCGATTGCGTTTAAAAACAATAGGCTTCCAGTATTCACGGATTGTAATTTTTGTACCAAATTTCGTATAAATTGCTCCATTCATTCGTGAGATATCATCTCCACAGACTCACTGACACACACATACAGACATCATCTCAAAAACGTTTGAGTCGTGTTTAGGAATGCTTGAAACGTGCTCTCTTGTCGAAAACTCGAATTCGAATTTTCGACCCCGTCACAGTACTTTCCTTATGCATTATACTATGTATAAGGAAATTAACAATCAGACATAGTTGTTAACTGCACTAATAATTACATTTTAATCGCAATTGTTCATGACAATCATATTTACGAAATGCTGTTTATAAGAATCTACAATAAGACATAATTGTTAACTGCATTAATAATTGAATTATAATCATTATTGTTTATAACATAGTTGTGAAACTCTTCTGAGTAATCAACAATGAAACATATAATTATTCAGTCCTCGGCTATCTTTTGTGACGTTTGGCTCGACACATTATATTTTCGCCCATACAGACATTGCTTAATTTTATTAATTAATATTTATTTAACTAAGGCTGAAATCAAAATTCATGTCCATCTTGCACATTTACGGACTCATATTAATCTATATGGAAAACTTCAGTACTGTACGTTGTGCCGTGTATTTGTAATGCAGTGTAGAAAAAAACCACCATGCTACATAAAATTCTGGAACGATTCAACTAATTAGATTTAAAATAACATAAATATCGAGCGTTTTGAAATGTGTTTTGACAAATCTGGTATATTTGAAGAAAACAAAAGATAAAAATATGACTAATTTAATTTTTATTTTCCTGCATTACGCTTCATCAGATACAGCCTTCTGAATATTTATGGCAGGCCGGCTCGAACCGGTCCCAATGAAATAAAAACAAAGTAGCACAATCCCGAAAACAAAAGCAAAATAAAAAAAATAAATGTGGGGAATGGTGAATCATCGTGTTTAATGCAGGCACGGAGGCGAAAACAAAAAGACGACCAAAGAAAGTCCAACAAGAAAAAGTTCCTAAAGAGGGTGCAGTGCTCCTCTTATAATGTCCGTGAGATCTTGCCGTAGCGACAGATGAGAGAGACTGGCTCTGAGGAACTGGAAATTCCGGTTCGAGCATTGTTTAGGCCACAATGAAGGTTGTGTTTACGGTTCGAGTTAATAAATAATCTCGGACCTTTTTTCAGTTTTTACTGGAGGGTTTTGATTATATTCGGTGGGCAGCAATGCTCATGCGCTAGCGGAAAGAGGACGAGGTTTATTGGTGTATGAGTCTATATCTCGAGCAAGGACAGACATTTTATTAAGATAATTAATCTTATTTGCCTAGTGCAATGGTCTCCAAATTTTTTAAATCGCGTATCCTTATAGTAAATACAGATGCGATTTATTTTTCTAAACGGATGTTGGTTCTAATTTAGAATTGCGCAAGAATGTTTTTTTTTTGTCTAAACTGCGTTTTAGTATAAAGTAATATTTATATAATCATAATATTATTGTGTTCATGATCTTATCATTTAAAAATAGTGAATATTTGTTATTCTTGAATTGATTTTCTTATTTTATTTCTTTCAATATAAAACTTGTCTTATGTGCATTCCGTAACTGTAACTGTATAAATGCACTCTGTAACTGTTTTATTGTCGATTACGACTCATTAAACAATGCTCTACATCTTTGTAATCGGCATTTTTCGTCTCTCACTTTTCTGAGTTCGTTATCCTACCTTTCTAAGTTTTCTATTAGGGGTCCTGCGACCACTTTTACTTGATGGGGCATGGTTACTCTATCGATAGACCTAACGTGTACTGTACATTCATGAATCTTTCCTTGCAAAGTTATTAGGGTACTTAATGACTTCCTAGGAACGCTATACTTTTAATATCAAAATTATGTATCAGCATTTATAATTTAATTTTAATATACTATATATATATATATATATACCATAATAAAAGATTAGAAATCTTATTACTTAGAAGAAGCTTATAAATATATTGTCTAATTTCGTCACGTATTATACTACAAACTTGAAAATTGAAATGGACAACTAAAATAAGAACTTGCTTACTCATAAATAGCAGAACTTTGGTACAGTTAAACATTATTAGGCGAAGAAAGTTAATTATAAAATCGTAATACTATATAGCTACAATAGTAATACTATATAGCTACAATAGTAATACTATAGCTATAATAGTAATACTAAATAGCTACATCGAGTGTAGCTACTCGACGAGAATAATTTTGATAGACAACAAGTAGCAAAGTCAGAAATTAGAAACATTAATTAAAAGAATAATCTTGTTCTACTTTTTTTGTGTGACGTCTGGCATATATATATGACATTTTTCTCTAAAGTTTATATTTTATGGGCTATCCCTTTTTAACACTTTCCAATATAGTTGAAAAGTGTTTATGACGGCATGCATTTTATCTGTCTGTCTGTTCGCACGATAACTGCCGTAAAAATGACTTTATCAAAATGAAATTTTAGTATATTGTTGAGACGGTCTGTGAGACATATGGAACGTAAATGAATAATATCACCCAATTAGTTTTGGATTGAACCCTATGATACCTAATTTTTCAAACATTTTTTAAGCAAAGTTAAAATTCACAAATTACTTCGAAAATTTCAGAAAATATTTAAATTATTCTATAAAATATATAAAAAAATTTCAGCAAAATATGTTCGGTAGATTTTTAAATAAAAATTAAAATAATAATTACACCCATATTATATGACAATATCACGAGACCCACTTCAAAATAAAATATGGCATCCATCTTTTTTTCCCAGTGTTAAAATCGTGATTTTTAAAGTTCTTTTAAATTTATATTTAGTGTTGCATCCATCCTATTTACGTATTTTCTGTGGATCCTTTATTTTTAGGTATTTTCTGTGGATCTATATTCTGTGCCAACGCAATTACAATATTTTTGAGTTTAAATGATCATCAAGCTTTGATTATTTCTACAACAAAGACTAATTTTAATGGATGCAGAATGTAAAGAAGTGATTGTAAGATGAGTTGTATAAGAATTGCTGATTTTTTTCACCTAAAATTATTTAGCTCTGGAGTCTGGAATAAAAGTAATATGAATGAAATATTCATTGCTTTTACACAGAGACCCACCCAGAGGATTTATATTTCGATGACCTCATTTGAATGCATTTCATTTTTTTCGATGAAGTTTTAAGTTTTGAAATATAATAAATTACTGTAGTACTGTGATAATTTAAAAAAATTATCAGCGCTGAATGTATCGCATTTTAGAGATGTTTAAATAAAATTGCACTTCAGTTGGAAAGTGTTTCATAATCAATGCTTTATGCATGATTGATCTTTCTTGTTGTAAATATTATTTTTACCTATAGCTATCTATTTATGATTTTAAAGTGTTCACACTACAGATGTGATTGTGACAAATCCTATACATAATTTCTTTTCAAAGTTGTTTTGTTTAATTTATGAAAGGGTACTAATATTTGCTAACAGATAAATCTGTGCACTAACCCTGTGGTTCCGCAACAGTATTCCAGGGATTCCGCGACGTGATGGTTTCTCTT
The DNA here is from genome assembly GCA_951213105.1 of Amaurobius ferox. NCBI lineage: Eukaryota > Metazoa > Arthropoda > Arachnida > Araneae > Amaurobiidae > Amaurobius > Amaurobius ferox. Next base: position 140,133,879 of record OX578133.1, on the reverse strand, counting down.
AAAAATAAATTAAATAAACGCATCAAATTATGCATAATTCGGACCATAATGTACTTTTTTCGTTTTGAGGGTCCGCCATCAAATTCAATTTCGCGACCAAAACAGTTTGAAAAACGCTGCTATACATGACTAAATTTTTCCTTTGCAACAAATTCTATATACAAATCGCAGCATTTCGTTTCAAACGAAAGAGTTGGATTTGTATTGCAAATGTTAAAAATTGTAAATACCTGATTTACATGTATAATGAAACTTTTTAGTAATTAATACACGCGACGGGCTCAAAAATATATAATTGGGCAAAATGGACGCGGTTGTGTATAAATGGCTAGGAAATGGTGCTCGTTTAAATCTGAAAACGTATATTTTCACCATGGAGTATAGAAAAATGCTAGTTTTTAAGAAGTATCTGCTGTGGAGCACTTATAAGACTGGGATACGCATGAATCAAAATGTATATTTATAAGAGGTGCCCGCTAATTAGAAGCATCTATTAAGATAATTTTATTTTATTGCATAAATGTAACAAAAAGCTGTGTCTTGAAAGTGCCCGAGAAAATAGTCCCATGCCAACAAGTGTCCAAAATGGCGGGAAAAGAAAGAGAAACTCTCTCAACTATTGCAAATATGTCGGAGGCAGAATCAGATCCAGCCGCGGTGGCGTAAACATAGCGTTACTACGGGAAACCTGGAAGCTTGGCAACACCTGGTCATGACATCGGCGAACGAAGCAATCGTTTGCAGGGGAGGGGGGTACTCGAAATGGCGGGGTCACTACTTAGAGGTCAATGGAACGATCACGCACAGAGTTCAAGACGTTTCTTCCTTACAACTTGAACTGGTCCAGTAATGATAGTGATACAAGCAGGTTGTGTAACGAGTTAGGTAATTAATTGTTTTGATTGGAAAACAATGGCTAATGTTTATAATACAGGTTTTTTTTTTAAATTAAAACTTTATAGTAAACCTCTGACTATGAAATATCAGGGGGAAAAAAGACTGAACTCGACTTTAACAGTACAATAATGAATCATCTCTTTACAACCGAGTTAACACTCGCAAAACGTTCGTATAGTTTTATACCTATAGGTTTATGTTACCAATATGGATTTTTTTTTTATAAATTTCATTTACTATCATTTAAGTATTAGTTAATTATACGTAATAGATTACAATACCATTGCACTTAAAATGTTCCAAGATTTAGAATATTGAAAATTCAACCTTTATGTGAAATTTCATTAAGTAATTAATTTTTAACGCTTTACAACATAGTTGAAAAGTGTTTATGACTTTATTCATTCATTCTGTCTGTCTATTAGTTAGCACGATAACTGCCGTAAAAATGACTTTATCAAAATGAAATTTTAGTATGTTGTTCATATGGTCTGTGGGACATATGGGAATATAAATGAATAATATCACCCAATTAGTTTAGGATTGAACCCGGAATGAAAGAATGAAATACATTGAACCCTATGGGACCCAATTTTTCAAACATTTTTTAAGCGAATTTAAAATTCACAAATTGCTTCGAAAGTTTTAGGAAATATTAAAATTATTCCATAAAAAATATGAAAAAATTTTCAGCAAAATATATTCGGTAGTTTTTTAAATAAAAATTATAATTACACCCATATTATATGAAGAGATCACGTGACCCACTTTAAAATAAAATATGGCATCTATTTTGTGTCAAAATCGTGATTTTTAAAGTTCTTTTTAGTTTATATTAATGTTGTATTCGTCCTAAAACCGCTTTATTGTTGCTTAATTTCAATGCATCTATATTCTGGAATCATGCAATTACAATATATTTGAGTTTAAATGATCAATGCCATCCATCTTGTGTCAAAATCGTGATTTTTAAAGTTCTTTTTAATTTATATTTAGTATCGTATCCGTCCTAAAACCGCTTTATTTTTGCATAATTTCTGTGCCTCTATATTCTGGAACAACGCAATTACAATATATTTGAGTTTAAATAATCATCAAACTTAGATTATTTTTACAACGAAGCCTAATTTTCACTTATGGAGAATGTAAACACATCAAGCTGTAAGATGAGTTGTTGTTGTTGAGACCCAGACCGTCCGACCTACCAGAAAGGTGTAAGGTAACTGTATGGACGGCCGGGAAGTGCCACCCAATTTAGACCGGAACCCAGTGGGGGAGGCATCCACAGGGACCGTACCCTCCTTCCCCTACCACCAACCTCTCGGAAGGACTTACGGACCCACATGTTTAACGTGATCGTACTCCGCATGAACACGGCGGCATTTTGTGGTAGCGTGCAAATCTAGCGCGCAAACCACGGGGATACCGCACCCGAGATGGCCAACAGCACGCGGTGTTCCGATACTCTAAGTCCTCTGGACGAGTCGGACGGTCTGGGTCTTCCACGCGGTGTTCCGAGGTGGTCACCCACCCAGTACTAACCGCGCCCGATGCTGCTTGACTTCGGTGATCTAACGAGAACCGGTGTTTTCAGCACGGTACGGCCGTTGGCCCAAGCTGTAAGATGAGTTGTATAAGAATTGCTGAATTTCTTTAACGTATAATTATTTAGCTCTGGAGACTGCAATATAGCTGATATGAATGAAACATTTATTGATTTTACATAGAGAAGCAGATGATTTTATAGACTTTCGATGAGGTTTAAAGCATAGTGTTAAATTACTTTTACCTCCATGGTTTTAAGTTTTTAAGTAAAATAAATTATTGTAGTATTGTGATGAATAAAATGAATGGAATAAAAGTGTTTGAATGAAATATTTACTGCTTTTACATAAGAGAGCCAGGCGATTTATATTTCAATGGCGTCATTTAAATAAAGTTCATGTTTTTTTGATGAAATTTTAAGTTTTCAAATATAATAAATTATAGTAGTATTGTGATAAGTTTGAAAATATTGCCGCTGAATGTATCGCATTTTAGAGATGTTGAAATAAAATTGCATTGCAGTTGGAAATTGTTTCATAATCAATGCTTTATGTATGATTGATCTTTCTTGTTTATATTCATTCAGTATTTGCCACTTATACTTAATGAATACAATACCGTTATATACAAATCTAAGCTTCAGAATATTAAAAATTCTATATTTGTATGAGATTTCATTAAGTAATATTTTTTTTATCATCATTAAGTATCATCATCATCATAAGTACGTATACGTAATAGATTACAACACCGTTACGCATAAAATGCTCTACGCTGCTCTCTTTTTATATATTTCATTAAGTAATTAATTTTTGTCACTTATCTGTTACGTATACTTAATGGATTATAAAACCATTGCTTGTGAATTTAGGCTTCAGAATATTAAAAATTCTAAAATTAAATCAAGTAATTATTTTTTTATCATCTATAAGTATCATAATCATATGCACATATACGTAATGGATTACAAAACACACACCGTTACAAATAAAACTCCCGAGTTTCTTTAACTTTATATGAGATTTCACTAAGTAGTTTATTTTTTTATATATAGTAAAAATTTATTTTTTAAATTGTTCAATATCTAATTTTTATTTGTACAACCGCGATTTAGGTCTTTTAATGGTTTTACACTTCAAAGGGTCGTGTAACACATGTTGCGTGATTCTTCATTTTCCATTTTTAATTAGCAGTACCAATCGAAGTAGTTAAGTGCATTTCGGTGTACATTTGTTGATATTATATTTAGTGTATCATGGTTTGAAGGGGGAAATGAGAGTGAATCTTGTGGGTAATTGACTGTGTTTTGCTATATGGATTTATTACACTTATTGTGATGATAAGAGTTTTAGTTTTGTCTTTCGTATTTGATATAAAAGAGATTGCCTTAAAATGGAACATTTATAAAGACATCAAATATCTCGCCTACAGTTTACTAAAGCTACAAAAGAAAAAGTATCCCCAAAATTGCAGATTCATTGGCTACAAGAATACGTAAATAAATTAGAATTGTTAAAAGCTGTTTACCTAGAAAAATTATAATCTAAAGTTATACAAATCGTTTAGTGCCCAAACACGGGATACTATAGAACGCCACGTAGGGTACGGTACAATAAAATTGGCATGGGGTACAATGAAAATTTGATATAAATATTTGATATTCTCCATTAGGATTAATATGAAATTTGCATGTTAATGAGCTATATGGCTTAGGCCTATATCATTAGGTTTAATAAAAAAGGTGTATGCCTTGTTAGTTTCGACCTACTGTATTCAATGACAGACTGTAACATCAGTTAGGTTTTGTACCATGGTCGGTATTCTGAATCACCTGGTGGCTTTTAGACAGTTTGGAAACACTTTTCGGCCTCGCCTCTATTTTTACATCCCTGGAGGAGAAATCAAATATGGTTCCGTTAGGTTTTGTTTGTACGGTGAACGATATTAAAAGTGTTCAAATATTCAGTCTTCTAAGTCATCGAGGGACCTGGAAAGACTTTTTAAAAGAAGGGAAAAAATATTTTGTAACAGTAGTTCCTCCCTCCATGGAGGGGAATCAAAAATCAGGCTCCGTTATGCTCTGTACTGTGGAATCTTCGACCAGAGATATAGGATACCTATATTTCACCTCGATGTGTGGAATATACTAAAAGTGGGTAAAAATTCACTCTTCTAGATCAGGGGTCGACAACCTTTGAGAATTTGAGGGCCGTATTCGGCTTCCTGGATGCAAGACAAGAGCTATATGTGTAAAAATAACTAAGTGTAATTGCGAACGAGGGTAATAACCCAATATCAGAATTGATGTTCATAGTCAATATCAGACGTTCTCAAATTTTTTAAATCATGCTCTTAATGTAACGACCAGCATCGGTAAACCAGTATCGCGCTTTTCGGCGCTCTTTAATACCTAATAAAAGAATCGGCCTTGAAGAGGGCCAAAAATGCCAAAATTCCCCCCCAATCGAGATAAAAAAAAACTAAAAATATCCTCAAATAGCAGATATAATTTATTTTATTTTCGCGAGGTGCACAAATTTAAATTCAAGTAAGTTGTTGTGGGACGCATAAAGCTTGGTCAGGGGCCTCATTTGTTGTGGCCCGCGGGCCGCCGGTTGTCTCCCTGTTCTAGATCATCGGGGGGGGGGGGGGGGAGGTGCTCCTGAAAAGACTAGAAGGACAAAAGCGCGTTAAACAAGTATTATATAGATGAAATAATTATATTAAAGAAAAAGCGAAATTGTATGTAATGAAAAATCATAAACAAATATACGTTTTAAGATCAAATGAATGAAATCTTTGTAAGTACTTTAAACTAGAAATTAATGGACACGGTATTTTAAAAGTTAATTGTTCTGGTGGTATTAGAAATTTTACTGTTCTCACAGAGAGCGGGATATCTCTAGAAGAAGAAAAATAATAAGCTATTTGATTGAAATTGGATATTTTATTTTAAGCGGCAATGATTACAGTGAGATTACAGTAATTTTGAAAATCCGAATTGAATGGGGCCTGAGCTAGCTTCGGTCGTAAAAATATGCAAGTAAAAAGAGTTAGATAAACTATTCAACAAACATTAAGTTAAAAGTAAGCATACCGGTATGTTGTAACGGTTTTAACAAGTTAAGTAGAAAAAATATGTATACTTTAAGATAAATAAAATAAAAAAAGACATTGAAATTTAAAAAATTACTAAAATGAAAAAGTATCCTACCTTATCCTGGAAAAGTTCTGCACCCCAATAACTTTGCAAGGGAAAGGTCCATGGGTGTACACGTTATGTCTACCTATAGTGAAGTGAACAAGCCCAATTGAATAAAAGTGATTGCAGCGCCATTAGGTGAGAATTTTAAAAAGTTAAGATTATGAACTCTGCAACTAACTGAGAAAGACGGGAGGGGGGGGGGGAGAATATGTCACTGTGATTTAATTTAAAGTCTCTGATGCAATAGTCAAGCTTTTAATCTCGTATCTAAATGACACACACTTTTAAGTTTGAATTAAAGACAAAATTTCTACACCCAAGCTCATAAATGTAGTATACCACAAGAATCCATTCTTGGCTCCACACTTTTTAATATATACTTGAATGACATCTACAAAACACGGAGCTAGCACTCTGTGTAGACGACAGTGCGATACTATAAATACCTGGTTCTCAGTAATACACAAACAACTACAACATCACATAGTATACTCCTCACTTGGCTTTACAAGTGGAGAGTTAAACACTAGGATTTATTTCTCTCATAAGAAAACCCCGCCGCCCCTTTATATAAATATCAATATCCATACTGTTACGCTCCACCGACCCCTTCTCATAGGAAATAAAAATCTAAGCTATCAAAATAAAGTATTACTTGACTATAAGATGCGTTAAACTTTTTTAGTAAATTGCCCGCTGTTTCCAATGAACTAATTTTTAACTTACATGATTAGGCTAAATCTCGTAAGAGACCCTGCACAGTTCTAAATTTGGAATAACTCGGGGGGGGGGGGGAGGACCTTGTAGACTCCCTTTTTTCTAATCTCTAAATTAATATATAAGCAGGACTCGAAATAACATAATATTTTCCGCAAACTAATAAATTCCTTAGGTAAGTTCAGATCTGTGTTAAGCCCCTAAACCGTCAAAGCCCAAATGTGTATCAAAATGCCGCATTAGGAGTCTTAGGATAAATAAAAGTGTGAAATAAATATTTTAAAACCCCTATAGTGGTCACTGAAATAATGCCATAAATGAAGATAAACTCAGAGAACGATATTGGAGATTAAAGGTGCTTCGCTTCACTACAGCATCCGGATTGGGATAACAAAAAAAGCCAATAACAAAGTTGTAGAACATTGTCTAATGAGAATGAATCGATAAAATAAATGTTACAGAAGGTATTTATTTCACCCAGTATGATTATTGGCGAATGACTGTCTTATTCAAGAATGATACAATAAACAACACTTAAAATAGGAATCTATAAAAATATTATAATGTAGAGTCTGTTATAGTATAGTAGTTTTATAGTGTAGAGCCTGCTTAAAATGCCCTTCGAAATGTATTAGGCAATGCTCATTTGAATTTCAGAAAGAATATTGCCGCGAACTTAGACGAGCATTGCAGGTGGTATGACTTTTGGGAAGGTAATTATTGCGTTTCGTTTACGCGTTTCGCCCGTTTCCGGTGTCGATTTCTGATATTTAGATAATGCTCTACCACTTTGTAATTGGCTTTTTACGTCTATCTCTCTTTGTTGACCGTTATTCTAACTTTTTAAATTCTCTTCTAGCGACTTTGATTTGATTGGACATGGTCACTTTACTGAATAGGCCTAAAGTGTATACACACATGAACCTTTGCTTACAAAATTATTAGACTTGACTGGGAATCCTTTAAATCCAAATTAATAATTCATGAAGAGTCTTTCGTTACCGTTATGGGGTGGGAATGGTGGCAGGCTTGAAAATATGGAAAAGATGAATATGGAATGAGTGTCGGGCATCAATATTTATTTATTTATTTGATTTATTTACTATTATTATTTATTATTATTATTATTATAAATATTTTTTAGAAATTTCGCGTTACTATTATGAAGTTTTTACTTTTTCTGCGATACACGGTAATAATAGGGAGAGTATTGGAATTGTGTCAAAAATCGGAACTCGGATTTTTGATGGATCTGTACGTTTCAAGCCCTCTACAACACAAAAAAAACCTTTTTAACTTAGTGTCTGCGTGTGTCTGTGCACCAATGTATATATTGAGCTACTCTAGCTCAAAAACTATTCGACGAAATTTTACAAAATTTAGCAGGTAAGTCACCTATGGGTTATCCTGGTGCTGATTACATTTTGGTACAATTAGAAAAATAATAGCCTGCCCCTTCTTTTGAGAAATAGCCCACAAAATTCGTCAAAATCTACAAAACGAAATATCCTCAATTATATTGATTAAATGATTTTTCCGTACTTAATTTTTAACGGCAAAAAGAATAAGATCAATCCCATTTCTCTAGGACCAACCGTTATCGAGATATTTAATTCTTGGGGGATAATTTTTGCAAACAGACGATACTTTACAATGCGACAAGTCACCAGATGCTCAATTCAATGGATTATGAAAGAAGGGAAGAAAAAATGAATTTGAGCCTGTGGTGAAAGTCATGTGCTGTCCACATCAGATATTTTATCCTTTTTTAGACCATGCTTGAATTTAACAGGAACTCTAGACTGTACTACAAAAGAAAGCTTAATTTGTGTTGTTGTTCTTCCACGGTGTTGAAATTTATGAATTTGTATACTGAAAGTTATGTATTGGATTACAGACCACATTTCATTTTTGTATGGGTTTATTTTGACTCACCCATATATTTCTACATAAAAGTTTCTGGCTATGTGCGCTCCAGCTTGTCAATGTTCATGTGCTTTTAAAAGGTTAGAGAGAGGAAGAAAAAGTTGGGGTCAGTCGCTTGAGGTCAACGGAACTTTCCTGCACGATTTTCCAGTTCGGGCAGCCCTGGCTCCTTGGGCTAAACCGCGTCAACAACAAAACTGGTAGCCGTGTGAGTATCGGGAAGATGAAAGACTAAAAAGAAAACAAAACTGATTTGCTGGCCAGGCTACTGGTAAGGGGTCATTGACGTAATAGAAAGTCGATATATTCACAAGACACCATTGTTTTGATTGCAAATTGATCCTTTCAAAAAGTTACTGAGATTTACAATTTAAGCGGTACATCTTTGAGAAATCGGCAATTAATTATAACCACCTTTCCAAAATATTAAAATATCGGAAATTATAAGTATTATATTTCAAAAACGAAGAATCTGATCCAAAATCCAATTATATATTCCTATAGGGTTTTCAAAGGACTACAAATTACTCACGTATTGTTCATAGTTAGCTAAAATATCGAAATTAGAACCACCTTTTCAAAATAGTTCAGGATATTAAATTAGCAAAATTATAACCATTATATTACAAAAATTGAAAAATCCAAAGTCCAATTATATTATATTCTGTTTTAGGGCATTCATAGGGCTATAAATTACTCGCTTATTCAGTTAACTTCAATATCGAAATTAGAGAGACCTTTTCATAATAGTTCAACATTTTAAAATATCGAAGTCATAACCATTATATGTCAAAATCTGAAAACCCGAACTGAAAGCCATTTATATACCCATACAGAGCTTGCAAAGGATTACACATTACTCGTTTTCATTTTCAGTTTTTGAGGTAAAAGCATTACAAACTTTAAAAACGAAATTTTTTTAATCTTCTTCAACTTAACAAGACAAAAAGTTCAAAAACTATAAGAGCTTTGTAAAAAAAACAAATTACTGATCTAGAATTGGATTTCTTAATGAACATTTTTGTCTCATACTTGTATATTCATAAATGGTGCCCTATTTCCTATTTCTTACAAAACAAGTATAAATTGCTAAGTTTTATCAATTAGGTTCGGATATATAAATGTCCAATAAAGTTGTCCCCTCTTAATTGCATACACTTAGTTCCACTCCATTGTCAGGTACACAGATTAATATTATTAATACCCCTCTTAATTACATACTATAAAGATGATGAATATAAAATAATTATGATAATTTACATAATAAATAGTTGTAATTTATTACTATATATATATATAACTCATTACTACTATTTATTATGTATATATTTATACCTTTGAACCAAGGTAAATGGAAGTAAGAGAGGTAGGCCATTCGTTTCTGGCAACCTACTCCTGGCCAGAGTTCTTGGAATTACTGACGTCACTGGTCCCTAGTCGGACCTTTCCGAAGCATGGGAAAATGTGTCGTAACTCTCGCGTTGCTAATAATAATAAATTAAAGCGCTCAGCTTTTGGAAATAATATAAATGACCAAATGCAAATTCTGAGTCAAATGCAAGCGGATATTACGGAACTCGGAGTGATTTCTAAAACTTCAATACTGCCTTTCCAAAAAGGCATTCTTGTTTCAATAGCAAGTTTAAAAGGACTTTATGATGACATGAAAGAAAATAATATTAAATACATAATGACAAGTACAGTCAATCAAGATGCTTTAGAAAATATATTTTCCTAAATTAGAGGTCTTGTACGATTTTATAACCATCCTCTTGCTACTGATTTCAAATCCAGACTTAAAACATTATTGCTTGGGTCTAAGCTTCCTATGCCAATAAATACAAATGTGGAAAATTACCAAGATCAAACACTAACTGCGACTTTATTTTTTAAATTAAAAGAAAAAGACGACCACTGCAGATATTGAGCCTCAACATGACATTCATTTCAGTCCTGATGTAAATAAAAAAGAAGCCTTGTGGGTTTTTTTTTTTTTTTTTTTTTCCAGGATATTTGGCATATCGCCACAAAGAAGCGCAGTTAGGAACTTATTCATATCTAGTCGAATCAACATCCGAAAATGACAAAAAATTGGATTGAATCTTTATCAAGAGGTGGTTTAATTGTTCCATATGATACCTGGGTAGAAACAGTCACCAAATTATAAGATATTTTTTTTAAACTACACGGAAATTTTATTTCTAATTCAAGAAATATTTTCGAGAACCTCCAACTGAAAATAAAAGAACAATTTTCTGAAATAGCTCTTGATGTTGTAAGAACATATACCAGAACCACACAGAACCTTCTTCCGAATAAGACACATAAATGAATAGATGAAAAGAAACGCCATGAAAAGAAAAGCTGAAAGAATTTCTGGTGATTCACGTGAAGAAATGAAAAATAAGCAATGGAGAGATAGCTTTAAATTTTAAGGTTTACTCATGATCTAGTAGTTAGGAATTGACGGGCTGCGTGTGTTAGGTTTTCATGGTTTTCCTTACATGTAACATAAATGTGACGCAGCTTCCCTTAAAAAGTCCTCCATGAAGGCATTCCGCCTTTATAGAATGGCCATTTTTAAAATTATCCTTCTCTCCCATAGGGGAAAATCCGTGACCCAGTCATTTGATCACTGACCTTTGTAACACCAGAATTAGTTGAAAGATCGTGAGATCACATCTAGTAAAGTCACTAAAGAGGTATTGGGAGATATACCCCCCCCCCCCCCCCCCCCAGAAACCTATCGAAAACTATTGAAGTTAGAAGGAAGGATATTAGGAGAAATAGGAAACAACGCATTTCATTATCGCCCCCCCCCCTCCCCATTTTTTCTGTCGACGCAATTGATTAAAACCTACTGACTGGTTGGATGTGTTAGTTTTCATTGATTTTCAAACATATAGCGTAAATAAGGCACAATTTCGGTAGATGTTCCTTTATGAAAGGCATTTTCAAAATCTGATCACAACTGAACTTATCTAATCAATATCTCGTCCTATCTCTTTAGTTTTTTTAATTTTTAAATTTTTTTTATCATGAAGTACCCATATTCAAAATTGCCTATCGTTATATGAAATTCAGTGCTCATTTAATTTCTTGAATAATTCGATTTTTTGACCATCATGAAACAATAATAATACATAATTAAAGAAAACAATTGTACTGATCTTCTGTATCGTACAAAATATGATTTCCATAATTGGATTTCGTACACATATCAATTTCATTATGAAAAAAATATAATACGAGCATTTTTCTGCCTGAAATCTTTAAGGACGTCACATATTTATTTATTTCTATAATTCTGAAAACTATTTTTGAATTACATTCAGCAAGTCATTCAGTGTCTTCTAATTTATTTTATCATGTCAAGTCTACAAGCATGATATTTTAAAGCAGTTCGATAAAAATGAACAGGTTTTGTTGGCTTATTATTCTAGTCTCAGATAGAATAATAGTGCCTTGTATTTTAGCTAAATCCTCCGATATTTTACTATGCACTTATTAAAGAAAAACTAATGACAATTTTAAAATGCAGAAAATATTTCAGCATAGTTTAAACAGCTCAATTGCTAATGTCATCGTTAGAGATGCTTAAAAACAACTCTAACAATACAGTCCTAAATAAAATTTATCATAACTAGTTTTATTTAATATTATATTCTTATATATGAATAATGAAATCTAATCTATCATTTACTCGGTAGATATTTCAATATACTATATGATGTATATTTAAATTAAGAAAATTGCTGTGCTATTCAATGTATTTCTTATGACAGTAACGGGCTACGGACCTGTCTTTGGGACCAGTGACGTCAGTCGCGAAGGGAGGGGAGAATTCCAGCTGTTGGCGTACAATCTTTGGCCAACCTTACCTTTCAATAGACCTTGCCTTTGAACTATACGGGGGAAAAACCGTGGGTTGCCAAGATTGGCGTTTTATCCCTTTTCCTAAAACGTTAACATAGGCCGTTATCAAAACTTTCGCATTTATGATCTACTATAATGGAAAACATGAAAAAATAAATATTCCTGTTCTATAAAATGGATTGTATTTTCAAATGTCGATAAATCATTGATGAGTTTTGATCTTTATTTATATCAATTTTGAATTTCACTATGGAACCTTTCAGAATTAAAAATATTATATATATATATTTTTTTAAATGATGTGCACATGCAATCTTGTACAGATTACACACTCGTTCTTTTAGTTGTGTTGATTCTATGCCGAAACGCAATAGTTTCCATTATTTATACATTATGAAATATGATGCATTTCTCGTGGATGATACTGCTTCAAACCATTGCTAGAATCAATGAAACGATGCATACAAACAGGGCTGTAGAAGTACTTCTTTAACTCTGGCATGCAAATGCACTCGAACTTCCAATATTGTTGCATCTCTTAAAGAGATAGCAATATAAGCTAAATGGGAAAAGGAAGCCAAATGGAGGGAAATGCGATGAAAACTGACACCTGCTCAAACAGGTCTGGTCCAAACAGGAAACAGTATCAGTCATTCATAAATAACGTAAATCTATAATGGCCAAAATACTTTAGGGAAACAATTTACAGAAAACTACGAGTAGGGCCATTCTGTTTTGCATTTAGTATAATGCCAATTGTTCAGCCCGCCTCCTTTTACTTTTTCTATTCTTTATTCGGTAATATGTTATTTTATTTTTTGATAGAGTACTTTAGTCTTTAATCTTAACAGTAGTTGCTGCGTTGTGAAAAGAAAGTAATGAATACTCACTCCAGTGGGTGATATTTCTTTCGATTGTAAAATGAAAATGTGGGCACGAAGATATAGAGTTGAAAAATATACAAAAGCTTTTAGGTTTCGATGAAGGATTCTTAAAGAAATACGAATACTAGAATGTGATACGAATGATCTATAATATGTCTCCTCATATCTGATTTATTAGTATCTTCATTCTAAATAGGATGTTGAACTACGTAAATATCTAATGAATGTAATGTTTCTTTATTGTAATCGATGGGCTTTGTTTGATATGTATTCTTACGTTCATTAATACAGGGAAAAGCTTCATAACAGAATACTTACTTAGGTCTGCTTTATTTCATGTTATTTATATCTTTCTATCATTATCTTGTACTCTCTGATACGGCATATTTCAGAATGAGAATTGAGTTTATCGAAGCCGTGTTATCAAAAGTACCTTTTTTTTTCTTTATACGTAGCTAAAATTTATTATCTTTTATATATCGCATTGATAGTCAGTTATAACATATTTAAATCATTTATGCAACATGAGCCTAAAGTCAAAATGTTGAAAACGAAACTAGGTTGAGTTTCCTATCTACTTTCCATGATTTACAGTTTAAACTCTCAACTCTACAGAGTCCACTTCGACAATAAGAGCTTGCAAATTCGTCCCAGTAGCTCAACGGTAGAGCGTTGGCTGGCCAGTCCGAAGATCCAGGGTTCGATTCCCGGTTGGGGCAGAAAGGTTCTTTACAATGGCTTCCGAAGAAATTAACCCAGTAGGTTTGTGCAAAGATGTTGGAGGTCTGAAAGTGACCCTAGCACAGATTCAGTGGACTCTGGGGAATTGAGCGCCGATTTCACATCGAGAGGATAACGACCACGCAGGATGCTAACCTGGGGGAAAATAGTAGTAGCAGGAGGCTAACCTGAGATAAAAACAACAGGAGGTGGTTGGTCAAATTGCCAGTTGCACGCCAATCAGACATTAGAGAGTGGAGAATGCAGGGTCCACTTCGACAATAAGAGCTTGCAAATTCGTCCCAGTAGCTCAACGGTAGAGTATCGGCTGGCCAGTTCAAAGATCTAGGGTTCAATTCCCAGTTGGGGCAACAAGGTTCTTTAACACTCTTTCACTTGGCTATCTTTTCATGATCCCCCTTCCAACCCTGAAAATCTTACAGCAACACATATTACGAATATGCAAACCATACTCTATCTATGCCAATACTAAAGAGATTGTTTATCAATTTGAGATGCTTACAACGCAGGCCGGGCTATAAAATTATCAGAAATGGTCTCGAGCTCTTTTAGAAGAAAATCTAAATTACAAACCATTATCTACCTCGACAGAAAGTATTACGTGTCACATAATTTTGTAATGAAATGGATTATTTATCAATATATGATATCCGTCTTGCACCGAAATGCACAGAGCCTAAAAAGAAAATTTCAGTTTTTCAATCAGTTTATTTTGATTTTTGAGGTCTTAAAGTTTCCGTGTAAAGTAGAATACAGTCTTTGTCGGATTCTGCGTTAATTGGATTTCACCGTATTTGCGTCATGTTGCTTTGCCACATCCTTAGTGTTTATTTCTCTTTTCTCTAAGTTGCTTCCATAAACTAAGTTTACATAAAGAATATGCTATCAAAATGTTTAACGCCTTTGTTAATACCTATTTTTGTTAACACCCACACATATGTTCGCCAACAACAAAAAATTTTATTTTCGGAAGAAAAATGAAGATCTGATGATCTACGTTGGTTAAAGAACGGAGAGGGGATGAGGATATTTTTTTAGTTTGTTTAGGAAAGTGAGACATTGTATTCTCTCTAAGTTAGTTAGTAAAATAAAGATCTTTTAAAAAAGTAGAGCCCTTTTTGTTAGTTAGAAAAGTATAGAACTTCTCTTTATAATGATTAGAAATGGGGAGATCGCTCAATATTAGTTAGAATAAAGCCCTTCTGTCCGTGTTGGCAAGAATAGGACCTTATTCTCACTGTGTTGACCCCTTTTCTATGTTTTCGTTGAAGAAAAATCCGATGTGGGCAGCACATGACTTTCCCTATATAATGATGCTAATTTACTTCTTTCACAGTGAACAAACACATTCTGCATAATATCCACGGCGCAATAAACCTTAAATTGAACATATGGTGCTTTTTCGGATGACAACATGTAAAACTATTTCGAAATACCCAATTAACTTCTATTTCGCGCAACTCTAAATTGACAATTATCAATATTGATGGCATTCGCAATAAACAATATAGTCCATATATTAAAATGGTTTAATAATTAGATAATCAATTTGGCGCCGTTTTTCCGATTTCGACTATATTTTCGTCATTTTGGAGCGACATATCGCCAAGTTGGCGATATTTCGCAGAATTAGTACCGAAGTTCGCTAAATTTATCGTCAAGCGTTACACATAGACGAAGAGAAGAGCTTTTCTTATATATCTATGTCTATTTGCAAATTGTTGGTTGTAAAACTAAAAAACAATTACGCAAATATCTTTTCTCGTGAATGGAACGAACTAGATTAAAAAAAATTGATGTTAGCAAATGTGCCGTTTAATATTGCATGAAAAGTGAGCATATTTCACCATAGTTAATAAGTTTTTAATTTTTTGTAATATTTTTGATAAATTTATTAGATAAACGTGCAATATCTTAAGAATGATTCATGTTAGCCTTCTAAAATGTACTTAATTCGTTTTATAATGAAAAATTACACAGGAAATGATAATTTCCCGGCCACACAACTTGTTACCATAAACCCCCTGGGTTGGTCGTGTGGTCTGGGCCTTCAACAGGAAATGATAAATTAGGTAACTTTATTAATGGTTCTGATTTTTTTTTAAATTATTCGAAAATATGGGGGACCTTCCGAATATTCGATTGCTTTTAAAATCCATAGGCTTTGGATATTCACGGATTGTAATATTTGTACCAAATTTCATTCAAAACACTCCATTAGTTCGTGAGATATCGCTTCCACAGACTCACGGACACACACACAAACAACACCTGAAAAGCGTGCCATTCGAGTCTAGAGATGTTTGAAACGTGTTCTTTCATCGAAAACTCGAATTCGAATTTTTGAACCCGTCACAATACTTTCCTTATACCTTATACTATGTATATAGAGAAAGTAAAAGTAAAGCCCTTTTATTTTTATGTTCGTTAGAAAAGTGGAGACTCAGTCCAACTTAGTATGAAAAATAGAAAAAGATAGAAATACGTTAGTATAAAAGATAGTTAAATCAAAATACACCATTTGCTGATTCTACAAAAAAAAAATGTGTGCAATGAATCGTATGACAAAAATAATTTCTAATTGACTAAATGCTACCCCCTCCCCCCTTATATTTTGCTTTTATTTTCTTCAGAATAAGTTTTTCACACTTTACTTTTTATTTTCTCCAGCATAAATGCGCATAACTTAATTTCTTGGCGGTTATTCCAGTATTATACAGTCTGTTGACTACTGTGAATTAAGAGCGACAACCGTGGGAGAACGTTCTAAACAACAAAAACGTGGACCATCGAAAGAGAAAAGCGTGACCAAGTCATTCTCTGCAATTATGTTTCAACCTCAATTCACTGCGAAACAAGTTTTCGGACACGTCTTGTTAAAGATCTATGTGCTATTTTTAGTTGGGAATGGTCCATCAGATAAAACAAACAAGTGACTTCTTTGACAATATTAGTGTTGTAACTTCCTGTGCTATGATGTGATGAAGTTCATTAGTTTTACTTCAACTTTCAAGTAACTTTCTACTTGACTGTTTCACCTCAATAGATTAGATTTTAATCTTTATTTTCTCAACCTAGTTTTGAAAAAATGCAATTGAGAGGATCATAATTGTACAATAATATAATTCGTTCAAACTTCTGTCTAAATTGATTGTTTCGGAGGTAAAAAAAAAAAGCCTTCTTCGTCATGATAAACGACACAGAACAATCATTTAACAAAAATCAGGACAAACTTAATTCACTAATCGACACGTATATTTTCCAGCCTATGTTAAAAATAAAAGGTTTCGGCACAATTTTATTGCATCGTAGTAAATATATATGTATATAGTAAGGCATAAAGATGCTAAAATAATAGTTTGCAACACAATTAATTCGTTTATAAATCGTTTTGCAGTCCTAGCCATGTCTTGAATAACCGAGGTTTTACTTTGCAGCAGTATTTTCAGTATTCGGTATTGGTTGATAGTGATATAAACATTACATCCGTCAATATTTCCGAACCACAAGGAAACCGTATTTTTTTTTCTTTCTCCAGACTTACAAAAACATTACCTGATTTTACACGCTGTTCAATTATTCAAACTACTATCTTTTTTTTTCCAGATTTCAAGCATAATCGCCGTTGAACATGATTATCCTGTTGTGATTTTGTAATATATCTAGACTCCGTGCTTTGGCCATGCATCATTAATTTCAATGACTACAACGGAAGCTCTTATCACACAAGTACCCGTGTTTATGACAAGCTCAACCATCAAATTACTTTTTTATAAAGTATCTTGTTTCTCTCAGTTTCCGTTTTAGATAGTTTTATATCCCACAATTTATATGCCAGTTAGCTCTGCGCTAGAGTCGACTACTTAAAAACTCTTTCTATGGAGATAATATATCTTGATTGCGAGTTCTAGCACCGGCTGCAGAAAATTCCCAATTCGATCTTTTGACCCTTTAAATTTATGTGCAAGCATTTATTTCCGGTGAAGCATCAGAATAATTTAATTGAATAGTGACCTTTATATTTCTTTTTTTATATAAAAATGCTATTTATTTTTCCTATTATAGCTCTCATTCACATAAATTTCGATGAATTTTTAACACTTTACAACATAGTTGAAAAGTGTTTATGACTTTGTTCATTCTGTCTTTCTGTCTGTCCGTTCGCACAATAACTGCCGTAAAATGACTTTATCGAAATGAAATTTTAGTATGTTGTTCAAACAGTCTGTGGGATCTATGGGAATATAAATGAATAACATCATCCAATTGAAATACATTGAACCTTGTGGGACCTAATTTTTCAAACATTTTTAAACGAATTAAAAAATTCACAAATTGCTTCGAAAGTTTTAGGAAATATTCATATTATCCCATAAAAAATATGAAAAAATTTTCAGCAAAATATATTCGGTAGTTCTTAAAATAAAACTTAAATTATAATTACACCCATATTATATGAAGAGATCACGTGACTCACTTCAAAATAAAATATGGCATCTATTTTGTGTCGAAATCGTGATTTTTAAAGTTCTTTTTAATTTATATTTAGTGTTGTATTCGTCCTAAAACCGCTTTATTTTTGCATAATTTCTGTGCATCTATATTCTGAAATAACGCAATTACAATATATTTGAGTTTAAATGAATATCAAACTTTGATTATTTCTACAACGAAGCCTAGTTTTGACTTTTGGAGTATGTAAACACATAAAGATGTAGGATGAGTTGTATAAGAATTGCTGATTTTCCTTAACACAAAATTATTTAGCTCTGAAGTCTGTAATATAGCTGATGTGAATGAAACATTCATTGATTTTACATAGAGAACAGACGATTTTATAGCAGACTCATTCGATGAAGTTTTAAGCTTAGAGTTAAATTACTTTTACCTCCATGGTTTTAAATTTTTAAATAAAATAAATTATTGTAGTATTGTGATGAATGAAAGGAATGGAATAAAAGTGTATGAATGAAATATTTACAACTTTTACATAGAGAGCCAGGCCATTTATATTGCTATGACATCATTTGAATAAAGTTAATTTTATTCGATGAAATTTTAAGTTTTCAAATATAATAAATTAATGTAGTATTGTGATAATTTAAAAAATATTACCGCTGAATGTATAGCATTTTAGAGATGCTTAAATAAACTTGCATTGCAGTGGAAAAGTGTTTCGTAATCAGTGCTTTATGCATGATTGATCTTTCTTGTTTATATTATAGTTATTAATAATTATACTTAATGCCAGGTATATGGAAAGAAACCCGCGCGTTTGTGAAACAGGGATAAGGACTTGAAACTTGTCTCTCTTGCGCAAACGAGTTCTACACATCGAGGAGAGAGAAATGTAAGACCTATATCTCAGATTGAAGGTTCTACCAAGTGAGCTTATTTCAAGTTTAAGATGGAACCTTCAACGAATCTCCTCCTTCTCCGCCTTATTTTCTGTCACTTATTTCGTTTATGCAGTGTTCATTTCTTATGTTAGGATCAACAACATTATGTAGGCACCAGTATGATGTTGTACCCAGAAAAGGACTTGAACCACCTTATGCGACACAAGACAATTACTGACTGAACGCTATTAAAGTATCCGCCATTTTCCTCTAGGAGGATGGAATTATCATTTTACATCCTCCTAGATTTTCCCCTGCCATACTACTGCGTCGCTTATTACTCTAGTCTAGATAAACATCATCGTTCAGGCATGAGGTTCTGCTACCAACAGGACTCGAACCCTCGTTCCCCCGGCTCCAAACGAATATTGTACCTCGACAACGATATTGAAACCATACACAATATATTTTAAAAAGCTACTGTTCGTTGTATTTTGGGTCAACACTCGATGGTTTAATTATCAGAGGAAAAAGGGATTTAAAAAAGAACTTTGGACTCACTTCGGGATATTACGGAATTAGACAGGTAGAAATGTAAATTTTAGGTCCATGTAAACACAAACTGTGTGGCGGCAAATGTATCCATCTTTCTTTCTTTTGCCATCCATCTCCATCCTGTAATCATTGCACATTAAATTGATAAAATTTGCTTATTTTCATATTTTGGTTTATTATTTATGTTAATTTTTTAATTATTTTAGCACATTTAGTACGATTGCGCAATTCAGGGAATTCTCGTGTAGTCCTGGGAGTCCACAAATACCCTTTTCCATCCATTTCTATCCATCCCCGTCCTCTAAATATTAATTATTAGATGGACTAAACTTGCTTATTTTCACATTTTGATCACTTATTAAGGCTAATTTTTTAATTAATTTCTCATAAAAAGTGGGATTGCGTAATTCAGGTGGTATTGCGTACATTACCGAGCGTTGGTTAGTATATTTTTCCATCATAATAATGCTGTACCAGAATGTATATTCTGTATTGTTACAAAATATGGGGACAATTTTAGGCAAAATTTGAGTGCAGACATAATTTTTTAATTACTTAAAAATAAAGAACATGTCAAATATTCTTTATTTTGCAAGTTTTAGGAAGAAATTACCAAAGTCTGAGCTAAAGCAGACTAAAAAAAAAAAAAAACTCACGAATGTATCGCATTTGGGAGATGTTTAAATAAAATTGCATTTCAGTTGGAAAATGCTTCATAATCAATTCTTTATGCATGATTGATCTTTCTTGTTTTAGTTATAATGTTAATTAAATTTGAAAATTTCATATACAAATATAAAGAATTTGAAATGTTTGATCAAATATTATTCTGATTATGATCGCGAATGATTTTTTATCGCAAATCGAATCACTTGCTTCATT